>CM056051.1:189821421-190421421 GCA_029574335.1 Rana kukunoris
TTGGATAAGGGGATGATGAATTGAGGGATATTGAACTGTTCTTCTGTGGTTATTGTGCAGAAGGGGTAATCATAGTTGTACTCACTCAAACTAAATCGTGACAAGAAGATCCAGTTAGCCAGACCGGGAACATGATTATCATTAATGCTTTCTTAACTTCCAGTCCTCCCCCTCTGAACCCCATAGACTGGGCTATGGAAAAGGCTAAAGTGGAATTGGACCTGCTTCTGCCGAATCGGCGTATAAGGCCATCCGTAGGTCTGCAAACACCATCTATACTAAGGCTAACAAACCTGACACCTTCCCTGGCACTACGTCTTCGTCGCCCGGACCGGGCTCATGTCCCTATCCGGCTTCGTACAGACAAACATTCATTTAGCTGCAATCCTGTTAAAGTTTTGGCTATATTCCACCGAAAGTTAGAGGAATTGTATAAAGCCCAAGCATCTTTCTCCCCCGATGCAGCTGAAGCTCTATTTCGGGATGTCACTTTGCCCTCTCTTATCTGACTCCAATGTGAACTCCTGGAAAGAACATCACGGAGGAGGAGGTCGTCGCTGCTATAAAAACACTTAAACCTCACAAAAGACCAGGTCCAGATGGACTGTCGAGTACTTACTATAAAAAGTTTGTTGTCACCCTGGCCCCGCTTCTATCTAAATCCTTTAAATGCTTTATTGCAGCAGCACTCCTTTGGTCGGGACACACTGATGGCTATTATAGCTATGATACTTAAACCCAACTCGGATAATACACTGTGGTCCAACTTCAGACCCGTCTCTTTGCTTAATTTAGATATTAAAATTTTGGCCAAGATCATGGCTTTTGCGCCTCAATCCTATTATAGGTGGATTGATACACAAAGATCAGGTGGGCTTCATTCCCGACCGCCCAGGCCAGTGATAATATTCGCCGGGTTGTCTTCTACAACACATTGCCAGGAGTTGTAAAATCCCCATGCACCTATTGTCCCTTGACATTAGGAAAGCATTCGACACTGTCTCATGGCCCTACCTAAATTTTATACTAACCTCGATGGGGTTTCGGTCCACATTTCTTACAATGGGTGGGCTCCCTTTATAGTCATCCACAGGCGTATGTTAAGTACTCTGGGTTTCGCTCAGATAGTTTCCAGATCGGTAGGGTACCAGACAGGGTTGTCCCCTGTCCCCCCTACTCTTTGCTTTAGCGATAGAACCTTCTATCCTGCCTTGAACCTAGGGCCCAACTTGGGACATGTGAAAGGGACTGGAAATTGCTTCGAACCCATCTCAAAAATCTTGCCTATGCGTGCGGATTGTACTCTTGTTCGTAACTTCCCCCGTTTAAGGCAAACCTTCCAAATTTACAAATTTTCTACTTGATAAATTTGCCACAAAATCTCTGGTCTAAGAAGTTAATCAGTCCAAATCACGTGCTCCTCAAATGTGTCTCTGTCTGCTAGTGAGGTAACCTCCCTCCAAGAAAATGTTTCTTTTTCCTGGCCCCCTGCTTCTCTACCATACCTAGGTATAAAACTGACTGGTGACCCTGCTTCTCTCTTTCGGTCTAATTATCTCCCCATGCTGTCTCAGTTATCATCCTATTGGACTCTTGGAAACCGTTATGTGTCTCGTGGCTTGGTCGGGTGGCTGCTGTCAAAATGTCTTTGCTCCTAAGTTGCTATAACCTTTATAGAGTCTTGCCTGTAGCAGTCCCGTCCTACTTTCATCGAATTATCCAATCTCGAGTGTGTTTAAATACATAGGGGGTCCACTAAACCCAGGTAGCCAGATCTACTCTTCTCCGTAATAGAGGTAGACTTAGTGGCAAGACTCGTGATTCCCAACTTTCTCCGCTACTATCACTCCTCCCAGCTCACACCAGATCACTTTGTTTCATGCATCTACTGAAATCCCTATTTGGGTCAGCCTGGAAGCGATTGATATTTCTCCTTTATTGGCTTACAATTTATTATGGTTACCCCCATCGGCGCGCATCCCCATTACAAATCAGATTACAAGACAGCGCTCCAGATCTGGGACACATTGCGAGCCCCCTTTCAACTAGTTTCCACACCCATACCCCCTTTACTTTCATTCTTTGGCCTCACACTTTTTCATCCTGCTTTCACTGAACCGGAATCCTTTCGATTTTGGTCCGAGAGCAGGTCTACGACGGATCTGTGATATAGTGCATAAGAATGCTCTTTAAAACCTTTCTGGAACTCCAGGCCCAGTTTAACTTACCCCCCACTGAATACTTCCACTACCTCCAAGTAGCACATTTCATTCGAACAGTGACGGGGGTTCGCCCCCCATCTGACAGAGGGTGTCATTTTACGAAAAGTATGTAAATCAGATCCACATGCTCCTGGTATTATTTCGCAAATGTATAATCACCTCACTGCTCCATCGCCGGAACTCCCTCTATATGCTGCAAAGTGGTCTAAAGATCTACAAGTGACGTTGGAACCGGAGGACTGGGCGAATATGGGTGCCTACACAAAAATTTCTACCCGAAATTGATCGCTTGGAGGCCAAATTCAAAGTGCTCATGCGGTGGTACCTAGTTCTGCTGTGGATAGCGAATTGAATACCCTCCTACCCCCCACGACTGTGTCTTTCCAACTACCCTGCCAAAGGGTCCTTTCCGCGGGGAGCGTGAGAGAGAGGAGGTTACCCATAAAAACATATCTGGTGGTCCTGCCCTCTGGTAAAGCAGTTTTGGGCAACAATATTCCAGATGGCTTCCACTCTGCTTCGTCATACCCTTCTCCCTGATCCAACTTTGGCCTTGCTGAACCATATTAAAGGTGACTACACTAGGGCCCAGGTCCACCTCCTCCTTCAATTAACCACGGCCGCTAAACAAACCCATAGCCAAGGCTTGGAAGTCCTCTAGACTCCATATAACTGAGGTGAAACACAGAGTGACCCAAGCAATGATACATAGTAAGACAGAAGCAATTGTTCTAGACCGAGTCCCTCAGCATGACAAAACATGGTCCCCAGGGTTGAGCACTTTCTCCCCCCTGATTTTGATATCCCCTTGCCTACCCCGTGAGCGTTATTATGTTCCTACGATTTGATTTGTATTCTGTGAGACCCGGTTGCCCTGCGAGCCATGCGAAACTCCTCATTTTCCTCCCCCTCACCCTCTCACTTTTCTCACCTACTCTCTAGTTGTTTCAACGCCCTTATCTTTCTCTTCTCCTCTTTTTCCGTTTCCGTCTTTATTTTTTGGGACATCTCTGTCCCTCCATTAAAAACACCATATTTGAATACATATGGGCAGTGTTGTAATACACTACCCCTATTTGATTTATGGTCCTCTAATTTTACACATACAGTGTAAAACTTGATGCTTTGTACTACTTTTTATTTGGAGCCGCTTACTTTGTTCTTTTGGATCCACTTGTCTTTAATTACCTTGTTCCTAGTTGATCCCAATGCTCCGATATCCCTTAATGTGTAGTACTTGTATTCAACCTAGATATACTTAGTTGACATTGTAGACATGTTCATAATCACTTTGTCCAGAATGTACCAGTGTATACCTTTTGTCATTGCACACGGAAATGCTTGTTATTTTACTCTGTTTTATTTGTTACCAATAAAATACTTGAACAGAAAAAGGGTTTTATACCATATGCAGTCTCCTTTTGCTTCCCTACATGACCGTTGTGCTGCACGCATTTCAAAAGGAATATCTCACACACACACCAAGAGGAGAGCAGCTGAGGAGTGGTTTAATGTTTAAAAATGTAAGGTAATGCATTTGGATGAATAAAAAGTTATTCGATAGGGGAAGAACTTCTGGGGGAATCTAGGGTGCAAAGGGACCTGGGGGTCCTAGTAGATGACAGGTTCAGCAATGGCATGCAGTGCCAAACTGCTGCAAGCAAAGGCAACAGAATATTGGCATGCATTAAAAAGGGTATTCACGCCTGAGATAAAACAATAATTCTCCCACTCTACAAGACTCAAGACATCTTGAGTAAGCCATCCAGTTCTGGGCACCTGTCCTCAGCAAGCATGTGCTGGAACTGGAGAAAAGCCATAGATGGGAAACAAAGGTAATTAAGGGACTAGAGTATCTCAGCTATGAAGAAAGACTACAGGCATTGAACTTATCCTCTCTGGAGAGGAGATGCTTGAGAGGGGATATGATATCAATGTACATATACTGTACTGTACTGGTGACCCTAGCATAGGGAAAATAATATTCAGTGAAAGGGAATTTAAAAAGACATGCGGCCAGTCACTAAAACTGGAAGAGAAGCAGTTTAACCTTAAACTGTGTAGAGGGTTCTTTACTGTCAGAGCAGTAAGGATGTGGAATTCTCTTCCACAAGAAGTGGTATCAGCAGGGAGCGTTGATAGTTTAAAAAAACTATTAAATGGGCACCCTAACGGCCACAACATTCATAGATATACAATGTACTATTTACATAAGCACATAGACACACACATCATAGGTTGAACTGGATGGACTGGTGTCTTTTTTCATCCTCACCTGTAACATTCCTATTTTGGCCCATCGGGCCATGACAACAATAACGCATGCAGGTATACTTATATACAAAAGCATTTTTTGCAAGATTGATCTTGCTATTGATCAATATTGCAAACATTGTTTTGTATATAAGTATACCTGCCTGCAATTTTGTTGTAAGCCATCTGGTCCAGGTAAATTATTTATGTTGAGTTTTTCTGTCTAGTTATTTATGATTCTGTCTTCTATTAGCCATCGAGGGTGCTTTTCTGTGAGTTGATTTAAAAATTACCATTGCCCGTCTTGGTTTGTAGGTATCGCCTGTGTCCTTGGGTCAGAAGACTGAGGAAGAATTTTTTTCTTTACCGTTTTCCTGAGCTCTCTGTCCTTTGTAGCCAAATTCCCTTCATCATCCTTTGGGGGCCAATTGTAGGGGTTTGGCAACTTAACAGGCTTACTTTATATACTTAATCATTTTTTTTTTAGCATTCTCCACAAGTTGTGCCTTTCAGGTTCTATCTTAGCCAACCCTGATTGTGCTCCTAAATTTCTTATTGCCTACTTTGTAAAGTTGACAATGATCCCTCAGTCTGACCGCCAGTCCCGCCACTATTCAGGTGGTAATTGTAGGTAAGACAGCCAAGGGTTCAAAGAGTTTGTTGAACAATGATTGCTTATCTCGAAATGTTCTAACAATTTTTTCATTAAGCATTATCCAAGTAAGTTTACGTTTCCACAAGTATAATTCAATCACAAGGCTTTTCCCAGGCCGTGGCAATCGTGGTCTTGGCCACCAAAAAATAAATTAACACAAATTAGCGATTGAGCATGTCTGCGGGAATATTTTCAATAGGCCCATTAAGAGAGCGACCTGAGCAGTCTATTGAAATATTTACTGTGGTTACAGAATAGATCAAGGTGTGAACTGGTATCCAGGACAATCTAACTTTTAGAACATGCCTGTCTACTCTGATAAATGCCTGTTAAATGCTTCAATTACTTTAGAGGAATTGGAAGCTGCAGTTGGCGTCTATTCCTAAAGGAAAAAAGTGCCTGGAGCAGATGGCATCCCCAATGAAGTGTATAGCTAATATGGCAAAATATTCCTACCTTATTTGCTAAAGATTTTTAATGTTGATTTAGTGAAGGGTTGCACCCTCTTCTTCTATGACCAGAGGCTATAATTGTGGTTATACCTAAGAAAGTGCAAAAGATTACGTCACTTCCTGACTCCTTATAGGCCAAATATCGTTGCTTAATACAGACATTAAACTATAAGCTAAAATCATGGCAAATTAGACTAAAGAGAGTTATCCAATCGATTATTCATTCAGATCAAACAGGTTTTATGCCCCCAACTCTTCTACTGACGAAAATATAAGGTACACCTTTCTAAATATACAAACTCCTGTAGATAACTCAACTAGCTTTGCTGTCTCTAGATGTCGCTAAGGCGTTTGACAGCATAGAATGGTGTTACATTTCGGAAGTACTTAAACGTTTTGGCTTTGGTGATATTTTCTGTAATTGATTTAAGCTCCTATACACAACACCCAAGGTCACTATAAGAGTTAATGGGAACATGTCAGAATACTTTACTCTATTTTTGAGGTACTAGACAAGGGTGTCCACTATCATCCCTTCTGTTATCGATAGTGTTAGAACCCCTTTGCAGCTATGTTGATGCAAACGGTGGTGATGAGAGGCTTCTGCAGAAGTAAATATGAGGACAAAATTGTTCGGTATGCTGACGATATTTTGCTATGTCTAGCTGGTACTCAGGAATCATGGGTTTCTGAAATATCTTCTAAATGAAAGTTTGGAGCTTTTTCCGGTCTTAGGATAAACTGGAATAAGTCAGTTATTACTCCCTTTAGATCCTCTCCGGGACCCTCTTCCCCCCATAGCAGCACAACTTAGGGTGGATGCAAAGATTAAATATATAGGGGTAACTATCTCTGCCTGTCCTGTCCCAATGCACAGAATGACCCAACTTTTTATTTTGTACATGGCCTACTGTACCCCAGAGCTGTTGCATAGGATAGGCAGGAGGAAAAATGTTGATTGTCTAAGGCGGCGTACACACGGCAGGGAATCTCGACGGGCAGAACACATCGTTCCGCCCGTCGAGGTTCCCTGCCGGCTGGCGAAATCGGCGACCCGCCCGTCGGGATGGCAACCAGCCATTCTTCCGGGCGGGCCGTCGAGGAAATAGAGAGCGTGCTCTCTATTTCTGCTCGACGGGCTTCCCGACGGGAAGCTCGCCGAGACCGTACACACGGCCGAGGTCCTCGCTGGAATGTGCATTCCAGCGAGGTTCTCGCTGGTTTTCAGCGAGAACCTCGGCCGTGTGTACGCCGCCTAAGATGGGTGAAATCTCCCAGTTCATTTATACACTTGTTTTGGAGATGCACAGGTACTGGCAAGATGTGATAGATATGATTAATTCTAAATATATGACATCATACATATTCCCAATCCTGTCCTATGTCTCTTCGGGTATATCGATTTTAATCATTTAGAATATGATGAGGTAGTGGCCATAATGAGAATTCATGTAAAATTAATAGCACGTAAATCATTAGCCTCTCAATAGATATCACCTAATTTTCCTATCCTTGGGGACTGGGTACAGGAAACAAATAAACATGTGCCATTTGAGAGATATACTTATCTTCAACGTAATGAAGTTTGAGAAAATATGGAAAAAATGGCTAAATGTCCCATGTTCCAATCTGGGCTAAAAATAGAGATCGGGCAATATGTGCTATGCATTTCTGCTCTTTGGTTTTTGAGTGGTCTTCTCCTCTCTTTATAAATACTTGATGTAGGCAATTGATTACATTTATTATCTACTACATGAATGTAATGCACGCTCAGCGATACTGTATTTTATTGTATTTTTAAGACCTAATGTTGGAAGATATGGTAGAATGGAAAAGAGAGAAAGAGAAACTACTTTTTTTTCTAGGAAATGGATGATTAACTAACCCAAAAATACTGTAATTAATTCTGAGTTACCTGATTAACCACTTCCCGCCCCTCAGCCTACAGCAGAATGACGGCCGGGCGGTGGTTCACTTATCCTGACTGGGTATTATATGACGTCCAGCCGTATAATAGCCACCACGTGCCCGTTGGGGCACCCATCGCTTAGATCGGAAGTGCGGCGTGTCAGTCTGACACACCGCTATACCGATTTTGGTAAAGTGCCACTAACTGAGGCTCTTTATCACGTGACCAGCCGTGTCAAATCATGGCTGATTGCAATGTAAACAGGAGAAGAGTCATTGATCGGCTTTTCTTCCCTTATGTCTGACAGACGTGAATATATGAGAGCCGATCGGCTGCCCTCCTGACTGGGGGGGTCTGTGCTGATTGTTTATCAGTACAACCTCCCCTTGGATGCCTGCCTAGGACCACCAGGATGCTGCCAGGACCACCAGGGATGCCCACCATACTGGACCACCAGGTATGCCACCCCAGACCACCAGGAAAATGCCAATCAGTGCCCAGACAACTGCCAATCAGTGTCCAGGCAGTTGCCAATCAGTGCCCATCCCCAATGCCTTCTAGTGCCAGTGCCATCAGTGATGCCTATCAGTGCCATCTATCAGTGCCACATATCAGTGATGCCCATCAGTGCCACGTGTCAGTGCTGCCTATCATTTTCATTATCATGTACCCATCAGTGCAGCCTTTCAGTGAACATCAGTGTCACCTATCAGTGCCCACTAGTGCCACCCATGAGTGCCCATCAGTGCCGCCCATCAATGTCCATCAGTGCTGCATATCAGTGCCACCCATCAGTGCGGCCAATCAGTGCCCATCATCAGTGCCCATCAGTGTCACCTCATTGGTGCCATCTTATCAGTGCCAGTTTAGTATGCCTATCAGTGCCCATTAGTAAGGAGAAAACTTACTTATTTAGTTTATATAAGAAACTTATTTATTTTATTTTTTATTTCGAAACAAAATAAAAATGTTTTATTTTTCATTTTTTTTGTCTTTTTTATTTGTTAAAAAAAAAAAAAAAAAACGCAGAGGTGATCAAATACCACCAAAAGAAAGCTCTATTTGTGGCAACAAAATGATAACAAATTCTGTTTGGGTACAGTGTAGCATGTATAATTGTCATTTAAACAGTGACAGCACTGAAAGCTGAAAATTGGCTTGGGCAGGAAGGGGGTAAGTGCCTGGTATTGGAGCGGTTAAAGCCAGGGAAGAAGGAAAGAAAATAGATTGTTTATTGTTTGGATTTTGTTGTTGGGGTCTTTTTTGTTTTTGTTTTAGGCTTCGTGTACTCAAGACATTTTTACAACCTCTCCTGAATGATTTAACTTGACAGATAGTAACCCACATTTAAAACATCCATTTTGCCACGTTTGCATTTAAACATTTTTTTTTTTTTCAAAATAGCCAAAAATGAAAAACGTAGGTAAACGAAACGTAGCTAAACATGTAGTACTGCATTTAGCCGTGTTTAAAAGTGTTTGTCTCTTGAAATGCCTCTAAACTCAGCTTCTGAACCCATTTTCTTGCGTTCCAAAAAAAGCCTCTAAACACAACTGCCTAGAATTGACTGTAAATGAGCCTGTGTTCATGTATTGATAAGATAACATAGAGGAGAGTTATCCCTAAATGTCCCTTTAGCAGCAGCAGTGTACAGTACACGAGACCTTACTGTTATATAAAAAAATCTAAAATAAAATCTGATATAAAAAACTTTTGGGGCATGTCCACCACATGTTTAGAACTGTTCCCACCTGACCACACTTTCGGAAGCATAGAGGAAAGGTACCTGGATACATGTCCGAAAATGTCACTGGAACCAAGTACAATATAGTGTGCACTTTATATCCCACCTCAACCAAAGCTACATTCATAATGTCTTTATGAAAACGTGGGCCCAGATTCAGATACAATTAGATTTGCGTAGAGTATCAGAAATACACAGATACGCCGCCATATTTTACCTGGCTCTATGTGGAATCCCGGTAGATTTTGTTCAGTAAACTACGGCGGCGTAGTGTATTTCTCCCGGCGCAAGCCATCTACGCGAGTAGGGGGCGTGAAGCATTTAAAATAGGTGCGTTCCCGCGGCGATCGAACTGCGCATGCTCCGTTCAGAAATTTCCCGCCGTGCATTGCGCGAAATCACGTCGTTACGTCATTTTTTCTTGAGTAGCGTCGTTTACGGACATTCCTATTCCCGATCGAGTTACGTAAAAAAAAAAAAAAAAAAAATGTAAATGTAAATTCGACGCGGGAACGACGGCCATACTTAACATGGGCTACGCACCGTTAGACCAGCAAAAAGCTGGTCTAACAGTACGTAGCAAAAAAAATGACGTAAGCGATTGCGAAGACCACTCGTATCTTCGTGGATCGCCGTAAAAACACATTTGCATATCCCGAGGCATGAAAACGACGCGGACTCCTCCCAGCGGCCGCAAAAATATCGCAGCGTAGATCCGAAGGCTTACGAAGACGTAAGCCTCTCGGATCGAAGCCCGAAGCCGCAACGGCGCGCAAAATTTGAAATTACTCCTGTCTAACACCAGTTAGACAGGCGTAATTGCTCTGTGAATCTGGCCCGTAGAGTCCAAGCCCTTCAAGACTCCTCATCGATTTTCTCACCCAAGTGCAGTTCCCATGCTAGTTAGTTAGACAATTGGTTGGTGTGCGGAGAAGTACCCTAAACGACACTGAGATTCCCTGAGGGGTGGTTATAGAATTAAATAGAACATAGGTAAGGACTAAGGAATTAAACACACACAATTGTAACTGTGTGCAGAGGAATGAAAGGCAATATAAAATGTAATCTACCTTTTTCTGTTCATCATCATCTAGCATTTTGTTTAAATGTGCTTGTAAATGCTTTTTCAGAAGTAAATTACATAGCTGCTAATCGAATACTCCTTTGTAATCCCTTGTTGAGAAACACTTCATTTACAACACATTGCATTTGGCTGCACAAGAGAATGACAACCATGTAATTGAACCTTGGGCCAGATTCAGAGAGCCATTCCGCCTGTCTAACTGGTGTTAGACTGGAGTAATTTTAAATTACGCGCATTTTTTAGCTAGTCGGCCACTGGGTGGACTTCCCGTCGTTTTCCGCGTCGGGGTATGCAAATGAGCTTTTGCCGGCGATCCCCGAAATTACGATCTTCAATCGCAATCTCTTACGGCACCTTTAGTCATCTTTTTTTTGCGTAACACTATACCAGCTTTTTGCTGCTCTAATATTAGACAGCCCATGTTAAGTATGGCCGTCATTCCTGCATCGAATTTCTACGTTTTCCGACGTCTTTTATTATTTTTTACGTAAGTCGTCCGGGAATAGGAATGCTCGTAAACGCCGCTACTCAAACAACGAATGATGTAACAACGTGATTTTGCGCAATGCACGGTGGGGAAATTTCTGAACGGAGCATGCGCAGTTCGATCGCCGCGGGGACGAGCTTAATTTAAATGCTTCACGCCCCCTAATCGCGTATTTCGATTACGCGGCAAGAAATAGACTACACCGCCACAGCATACGGGCAAAAATCTACCAGGATTCGGTGTAGAGCCTGGTAAAATATGGCAGCGTAGAGTATTTCGATTACGCAGCGCAATATTAAGTGTATGTGAATCTGGCCCTCTATTTTTAGCCCAGATTGAAACATGGGACATTTAGCCATTTATTCCATATTTTCTCAAACTTCATTACGTTGAAGATAAGTATATCTCTCAAATGGCACATGTTTATTTGTTTCCTGTACCCAGTCCCCAAGGATAGGAAAATTAGGTGATATCTATTGGAAGGCTAATAATTTACGTGCTTTTAATTTACATGAATTCTCATTATGGCCACTACCTCATCATATTCCAAATGATTAAATCGATATACCCGAAGAGACATAGGACAGGATTGGGAATATGTATGATGTCATATATTTAGAATTAGAATGATCACATCTTGCCAGTACCTGTGCAGTTTTGGGCATCTCCAAAACAAGTGTATAAATGAACTGGGAGATTTCAGCCATCTTAGACAATCAACATTTTTCCTCCTGCCTATCCTATGCAACAGCTCTGGGGTACAGTAGGCCCTGTACAAAATAAAAAGTTGGGTCATTCTGTGCATTGGGACAGGACAGGCAGAGATAGTTACCCCTATATATTTAATCTTTGCATCCACCCTAAGTTGTGCTGCTATGGGGGGAAGAGGGTCCCGGAGAGGATCTAAAGGGAGTAATACTGACTTATTCCAGTTTATTCTAAGACCGGAAAAAGCTCCAAACTTTCATTTAGAAGATATTTCAGCAACCCATGATTCCTGAGTATCAGCTAGACATAGCAAAATATCGTCAGCATACCGAACAATTTTGTCCTCATATTAACTTCTGCAGAAGCCTCTCATCACCACCGTTTGCATCAACATAGCTGCAAAGGGGTTCTAACACTATCGATAACAGAAGGGATGATAGTGGACACCCTTGTCTAGTACCTCAAAAATAGAGTAAAGGATTCTGACATGTTCCCATTAATGCCGCGTACACACGGTCGTTTTTTTGGATGAAAAAAAAACGACGTTTTATGTGAAGTAAAAAAACAACGTTTTTGAAACGTCACTTTTCAAAGACAATTTTGCATACACACCATCGTTTTTTCACAAAAAGCGAGGTTACGTTCACCACTCTTTTCCATTGAAGCTCACTTCATAACTAGCTTCTGGGCATGCGCGGGTTGAAAAACGTCGTTTTGAACGACATTTTTGCTACACACGGTGACTTTTTGTTAAACAAAAAACGACGTTTTGAAAAACGACACAAAAAATTCAAGCATGTTGGAATTTTTTTTTGGTCGTTTTTTTGAAGACAAAAAACTACGTTTTGCCCACACACGATCAATTTAAATGACGTTTTAAAAAACATCGTTTTTTTTCATCGCAAAAAACGACCATGTGTACGCGGCATTACTCTTATAGTGACCTTTGGTGTTGTGTATAGGAGCTTAACTCAATTACAGAAAATATCACCAAAGCCAAAACGTTTAAGTACTTCCGAAATGTAACACCATTCTATGCTGTCAAACTCCTTAGCGACATCTGGAGACAGCAAAGCTAGTTGAGTTATCTACAGGAGTTTGTATATTTAGAAATGTGTACCTTATATTTTCGGCAGTTGAAGAGTTGGGCATAAAACCTGTTTGATCTAAATGAATAATCGATTGGATAACTCTCTTTAGTCTATTTGCCATGATGAGTATCGGGGTATGCTAATGAGCTTTTGCCGGCGATCCCCAAAATTACGATCTTCAAACGGAATCTCTTACGGCATCTTTAGTCATCTTTTTTTGGGTAACACTATACCAGCTTTTTGCTGCTCTAATATTAGACAGCCCATGTTAAGTATGGCCGTCGTTCCCGCGTCGAATTTCTATGTTTTCCGACGTCTTTTATTATTTTTGACGTAAAACGTCCGGGAATAGGAATGTCTCTAAACGACGCTACTCAAACAACGAATGACGTAACGACATGATTTCGCGCAATGCACGGCGGGAAATTTCTGAACGGAGCATGCGCAGTTCGATCACCGCGGGGACGCGCCTAATTTAAATGCTCCACGCCTCCTAATCGCGTATTTCGATTACCCGGCGAGAAAAAGACTACGCCGCCGTAGCGTACGGGCAAAAATCTACCATAATTCGATGTAGAGCCTGGTAAAATACGGCAGCGTAGAGTATTTCGATTACGCAGCGCAAAATTAAGTGTATCTGAATCTGGCCCCTTATTTCTATGATAGTAGGTGATAGGCATGTGCACACTGAAATATTCTGTTTCGGAATTTCGTTTTCGTCCGAAAAATACATTTATTTAGTTACTCCCGAAATTCGTTTTTATTTTATTTATTTTTTTCGTTAAAAAATCCATTAGTTGGTGACTGTCAAATGTTCTAAGAAGATTCGACGGAGCAGCTAAACTGTACGACGCCGCAATTGTACATTTCCGCTCGAATGTTCCGCCTACAAGCTATAGAAGAATTCTAATGTTATATGACACTAGCAATAATTATATTTATAAATTATTATTACTAGTCAACCAACATTCAAATTCTTCTATAGCCTATGGGCTGACGATTGCGGCATCGTACAGTTTAGCTGCTTGACGAATCTTCTTAGAACTTTCGACAGACACCATAAGACTTCAATGAAAGATTTGACGTTTGTATGTTTTTTTCGCTGCTTCGTCGAATCTTCATCATTCATGTCGAATGGTCTACCCCAACACTGTCTCTATAATGTCAAATCTGTTCTCTCTATGTGGAATCTTTCCTCTCTATGTAGAATAATC
This sequence comes from Rana kukunoris, assembly GCA_029574335.1. Lineage (NCBI taxonomy): Eukaryota > Metazoa > Chordata > Amphibia > Anura > Ranidae > Rana > Rana kukunoris. Next base: position 189,835,241 of record CM056051.1, read on the forward strand.
TTGGACTAATAGAGTTAAGGTTAGGCACATTTGACCGCAGATTAGATAGACAAAGATTGCTATTGTCAGCGTCATGTCGAATCTCCTATCTATATCGAACTGTTGTAGCAAAGAGAACGAAAATAAAGCATTTTTTTATGTCGGATCTTTCGATTTCGGATTCTGCGCGTTCATTTTCTTTTGTTAAAACGATAACGAAAACATCCGAATTCAGGCGAAAATGCATTCGGACGAAAACGAATGCACATGTCTAGGTGAGCATTTTCAGTAAAAAACACAAACATGAACTCCATTCATAATCTTTAACACAGCTTAGCAGTCCTTGGATTAAGTGCATGCAATTGTTCTGCTTTTTTAGGCTTTTTTAAAATGTATTGTCACCTAGTAATCCTGCAAATAACATACTTCATGTCCATTAGGTGGCTACACTCACTCTACTACTGTAGCTATAAAGGGAGCCATGGTTGTCACACAGGCTACTCTCCTGTTTTGGACTTCTAAGGGGTCTTTTTTGGTTCATCTCTATTAGGGGTGGGGGGGTCATGGAGAATTGGTAGCTTACAGAAGATAGTTGGAAGGCCAATTATTAGAGCTTTCAGTTCAGCTCTCAGGAAAAGCAAAAGGACTGCATTTCTGGCAGGATCAACAGGTATTTTCTGTATTTAATAAAAATGTTTTACTTGAAAACAGAAAACTATTGCACCAACCACATTTAAGAACTTGTAGGCTAGGCTGAAACACTTGTAATGGTTGTTATTGAGTTTAAATGTCCTTTAACCGCTTGCCGACCAGCCGCCGCAGTAATACGGCGGCAGGTCGGCACTGCTGCGCGAGAGCCCGTAGCTCTACGTCGCCACTTTCGACGGCCACTAGAGGGCGCGTGCACGCCGCCGGCGGCCCGCGTGCGTGCCCCCCGCTCGCCCCCGAGTCCCGTGCGTGTACCCGGCGGGCACAATCGCCGCCGGGCACACGCGATCGCTCGTTACAGAGTGGGGAACGGGAGCTGTCGTTCCTGTCAGCGGGGGAAACGCTGATTTTCTGTTCATACAATGTATGAACGGAAGATCAGTGATTTCCCCTAGTGAGGCCACCCCCCCATACAGTTAGAACACAAATAGGAACACACTTAACCCCTTCCCGCCCCCTAGTGTTAACCCCTTCACTGCCAATGGCATTTTTATAGTAATCCAATGCATTTCTATAGCATTGATCGCTAAAAAAATGACAATGGTCCCAAAAATGTGTCAAAAGTGTCCGAAGTGTCCGCCATAAGGTCGCAGTACTGAAAAAAAACGCTGATCGCCGCCATTACTAGTAAAAAAAATAATAATAATAAAAATGCCATAAAACTACCCCCTATTTTGTAAACTTTTGCGCAAACCAATCAATAAACGCTAATTGCGATTTTTTTAACAAAAAATACGTAGAAGAATACGTATCGGCCTAAACTGAGGAAAAAAAAATGTTTTATATATTTTTGGGGGATATTTATTACAGAAAAAAGTAAAAAATATTGCATTTTTTTCAAAATAGTCGCTCTGTTTTTGTTTATAGCGCAAAAAATAAAAACCGCAGAGATGATCAAATACCACCAAAAGAAAGCTCTATGTAGGGAAAAAAAGGACACCAATTTTGTTTGGGAGCCACGTCGCATGACCGCGCAATTGTCAGTTAAAGCGACACAGTGCCGAATCGCAAAAAGTGCTCTGGTCTTTGGACAGCAATATGGTCCGGGGCTAAAGTGGTTAAAGTCTTAAACTTTTCATGGGGACCCAAAGAAGTCATAGAGAAATTTCCAAAGACAGAGGATATAAAGGAGAGAGGTCATTAAAATGCTTAAAATGCAAATCTCTGCTGAATGGATACATGTATAACATACTGGACCAACCTTCCCCCCACCCAAGCACAAAAGTAAATAGAGAAAGAGGAGGGGAGTACTTTACCAAGTTGTATTTGGTTTATATACCCCCTTTGTAATGGCCTGTGTTAAGAATAAAGGTTTGAAAAGGAAATGTATTCTCCCCAATACATTTCTGATATACTTTTTCTCTGCCTTTCTTTCTGTACATTTCTATTGAGCACTATTTTTCATTCTGCATTGCCATTATTTACCTCTGATGAAGCTTAAGCCTCATGCACACAATTGGACTTTCATTGGACTGTGGATTTTTGTCTAAAAGGGTGTTGGCCGTGAACTTGGTATGCATACACACGGCAGAACATTTTCAGGCAACATTCACCAAATCACATGGTTTTTCAGCTCTTTACCGCCACCCTTTGGGCAACTTCTGCTACTGTTTGCTGATGTTTAACATTGGTTCTAAGCATGCGTGTTTGTACTTTGGATTTTAGTCTGATAGACTTGTGTACACACGATCACATTATCCGACCTAACACATTTGTTGTCGAAAAGTTTGAGAGCATGCACAGTGAACATTTGTCCGTGGAAATTCCGACAATTGTCCGATGAAGCATACAGAAGTTTGGATTAACCGATAAAACATGTCCGTCGGACTGTTGTTGTTGGAAAGTTCAATTGCATTATGGGCCTTTAGAGACACGTGCAGGGCCGGACTGGCCTACTGGGATACCGGGAAAATTTCCAGTAGGCCGCTTGCTTTTAGCTGCTGTCACTGCCTCAGTCTGCCTGTCAGTCAAAATACAATCAGCGGTGGGCCGTGGCCGATATCGCCGCCGCCGCTGCCGCTCTTTTCAACTGTGCAGGGGTGACGGCTGGTATGAGTTCCCTGGGGCTGCGTTTGCATAGTTGCAGACTGCGGTAGTAAAAAGCAGTGGCGGGCCGTCGGATTGCAGCCACAATGCTCGCTGCCGCACTTCCCTTCTTACCTAACTAATCAGTGAGCAGCATCACTGATCATGTGTCTAAGCCGAGCAGGAGAAACAAATGTGAGGACTTGTTCCAGCACCGCCCGGAATGTCTCTGCAGGGTCACGAGTGAAGGTAGAGCCGCAGAGGAGAAGTGAATGGAGTCGCCACCCTGCCTTGGAGCACAAGGTGAAGAAATACATTGTAATGCAATTTATATAATGGATCTTTCTCTCACCATATCTGCCCCCCGGCCCCCCTTATCTCTCTGTCACCTACCTTTGCTGCCCCTGCAATTAAATTGAAATCTGTATAATAATCTCAGAGAGGAGGGGGGTCGCACTGTGCAATGCTTTGTGAGAGAGATTATTATACAGATTACAATTTGCACCCCCCCCCCTCTCTCTGCGTCACCTTTGCTGCTCCTGCAAATTGTAATCTGTATAATAATCTCTCTAGCATTGCACAGTACACCCCTCCCTCTTTGTCACCGCTGCACCCCCTCTCTATTACCGTTGCACCCCCTGGCTCTCGCCGTTGCACCCCCTGTATCTCGCTGCTGTACCCCATATCTCTAGCCGCTGCACCCCCTGTCTCTTACCGTTGCACCCCCTGTCTCTCGCCATTGCACCCCCTGTCTATCTCTCGCACTATAGCCCCGGTGGCACAGCACTTCACCTGAAAAATTCTGTTACTTAGTTGTTGGCAGTATGGAGGAGTGTGACAGGCACCCCTAATGCTCATTTACGAGTGTGACTGGCCACTCGTCATTTGTTTGACTGGAGGAGGCGGAGCCTAAAGCTCCACCTACCCTCCTCTGCGCTCTTCCTTAATCTTTTCCCGAGTGAGCAGGTCGGTGAGTGACGTCACCTGTCACGTGAGGTTGTTTCTGAGGAGGACAGTGGAGACCTAAACAATTAGGGGAACCCCCCAGCCAAGCAGCAGCACTGCAGCAGGCCAGGTACCGTACTATAGTCCCAAGTGAAGTCACAACATACCTACCTATCATCGTGTGCATGTATGATGTTATGCCAAGTTCCAACTGCCAGTGCCAAGCAGCCAAATGTATAGTGCTTGCTTAATATGGATTTAATAAATTAGAAATTTTGCATAGCCATAGATAAATAAATAAATAAAGTGATTTGTGCAAATCACTTTATTTATATCTATGGATATGCACAATTCTAATTTATTTAATCCATATTGAGCAAGCACTATATTTGATTTGCTGCTTGCTTCTGTTTGGGCATGTGCTTGGCACATGATGACTTAGGCTACTTTCACACTGGGACGTTGCGCTGTTGGCAGTAAAGTGTCGCTATTTTAGCAGCGCTTTACTGTCGTTTTTGCAGCGCTATTCGGCTGCTAAGACTTTTTTGAGCGTCCTGCCAGCACAATGCTAGCGGCCCAAAAGGATAAAAAAAAAAAAAAACGTCTGACTGGTGGTTCAGCGCCGCTGCCCATTGATTTCAATGGGCAGGGGCGCTTTAGAAGCAGTGTGTACACCTTTCCTACAGGGCCTCAAAGATGCGGCTAGCTGGACTTTCCTGAGCATCCTGCCAGCGCACCGCTCCAGTGTGAAAGCTTTCGCATTGGAGTGAGAAAAGAGGCTTTCAGGGCATTTTGCAGGTGCTATTTTGTAGCGCCTGCAAAGCACCTCAGTGTGAAAGTAGCCTAAGACCCCTTTCACACTGAGGTGCTTTGTAGGTGCTATAACGCAAAAAATAGTGTCTGCAGAGCGCCCTGAAAGAGTGGCTCCATTCACTCCAGTGTGAAAGCCCAAGTACTTTTACACTGGAACGGTGCGCTGGCAGGACATTTAAAAATGTCCTGCAAGCAGCATCTTTGAAGCGCTGTAAGAGCGGCTCCTAAAGCGCCCCTGCACATTGAAATCAAAGCGGCGCTTTGCGGACATTAAAAGCACCCCGCTATCGGCTGACGAGTGCCGCTAAAAATAGCAGCGCTTTACTGCCGATGCCCCCACCGCCCCAGTGTGAAAGAGGCCTTAAAGTCATCATCATGTGCGTGTGTGCTAAGCAGACAGGGCCGCTGGTCATCCTACTTCCTCTCTCCCCCTGTACAGTGTCAGAGGCACTGGCGCAGCATTTGCAGAGGACTGTATCCATTACAAGGAAACACCGCCTGCACTGCTGTGTGTCCCTGATCATCACAGTGCCACTGCCAGTGAGTGTGACCTGTATGTGTACCACTGCGTACTGTCACTGTCTGCCTTTTTGCCAAGTGCTGTGCCCATGATATGGGTGCACCACACAATTCCATTTATGGTCTGTTACCACATTTATGGGTGCTGTTACCACATATTACCACATTTATGGGTGCTGTTACCACATATTGCTGTTACCACATTTATGCATTTATGGTGCTGTTACCACATTTATGGGTGCTGTTACCACATTTATGGGTGCTGATATTGCTGCATTTATGGGTGTTACCACATTTATGGGTGCTGTTACCACATTTATGGGTGCTGATATTGCTGCATTTATGGGTGCTGATATTGCTGTTACCACATTTATGGGTGCTGTTACCACATTTATGGGTGCTGTTACATTTATGGGTGCACATTTATGGGTGCTGATATTGCTGCATTTATGGATGCTGTTACCACATTTATGGGTGCTGTTACCACATTTATGGGTGCTGATATTGCTGCATTTATGGGTGCTGTTACCACATTTATGCATTTATGGTGCTGTTACCACATTTATGGGTGCTGATATTGCTGCATTTATGGTTACCACATTTATGCTGTTACATTTATGGGTGCATTGCTGCATTTATGGGTGCTGTTACCACGTTTATGGGTGCTGATATATGGGTGCTGCACTTATGGGTGCTGTTACCACATTTATGGGTGCTGTTACCACATTTATGGGTGCTGATATTGCTGCTTTTATGGGTGCTGTTACCACATTTATGGGTGCTGATATTGATGGGTGCTGCATTTATGGGTGCTGATATTACTGCATTTATGGGTGCTGTTATGGGTGCGACATTTATGCATTTATGGTGCTGTTACCACATTTATGGCATTTATTGCTGATATTGCTGCATTTATGGGTGCTGATATTGCTGCATTTATGGGTGCTGTTACCACATTTATGGGTGCTGATATTGCTGCATTTATGGATGCTGTTACCACATTTATGGGTGCTGTTATCACATTTATGGGTGCTGATATTGCTGCATTTATGGGTGCTGTTAACACATTTATGGGTGCTGTTACCACATTTATGGGTGCTGATATTGCTGCATTTATGGGTGCTGTTACCACATTTATGGGTGCTGATATTGATGCATTTATGGGTGCTGATATTGATGCATTTATGGGTGCTGATATTACTGCATTTATGGGTGCTGTTACCACATTTATGGGTGCTGTTACCACATTTATGGGTGCTGATATTTCTGCATTTATGGGTGCTGTTACCACATTTATGCATTTATGGTGCTGTTACCTCATATTGCTGTTACCACATTTATGGGTGTTACCACATTTATGGGTGTTATTGCTGCATTTATGGGTGCTGTTACCACATTTATGGGTGCTGTTACCATATTTATGGGTGCTGATATTGCTGCATTTTTGGGTGCTGTTACCACATTTATGGGTGCTGTTACCACATTTATGGGTGCTGATATTGCTGCATTTATGGATGCTGTTACCACATTTATGGGTGCTGTTACTACATTTATGGGTGCTGATATTGCTGCTTTTATGGGTGCTGTTACCACATTTATGGGTGCTGATATTGATGCATTTATGGGTGCTGATATTACTGCATTTATGGGTGCTGATATTGCTGCATTTATGGATGCTGTTACCACATTTATGGGTGCTGTTACCACATTTATGGGTGCTGATATTGCTGCATTTATGGGTGCTGTTACCACATTTATGGGTGCTGATATTGATGCATTTATGGGTGCTGATATTGATGCATTTATGGGTGCTGATATTACTGCATTTATGGGTGCTGTTACGACATTTATGGGTGCTGTTACGACATTTATGGATGCTGATATTGCTGCATTTATGGGTGATGTTACCACATTTATGGGTGCTGATATTGCTGCATTTAGGCCGCGTACACACGATCAAATCTATCTGCTGAAAACAGTCTGACAGACCGTTTCAGCAGACAGATTCGATCGTGTGTACGGGCGGACAGACAGATTTGGCCAGCCGACAGATTTTAAAGCATGCTTTATAATCTGTCGGCTGGGATTCCCTCCGTCCGACATGTCTGCTGGTTAGTACGCTAACCAGCAGACATATCTGCTCGCACATGCATCGAATGGATTCGACGCATGCGCGGAAGTGTTTTACTTCCTGGTGCGGTGACGTGGCAGCGCCAACGTCACCGCCACATCACCGCGCTGTCTGCCGGCGGGGATTTTGGTTTGATCGTGTGTACACCATCAAACCGATACATCCCTGCAGACAAATCTGTTCAAATCGATTTGTCAGACCGATTTGAACAGATGTATTTGGTTGTGTGTACGGGGCCGGGGCCTTATGGATATTGTGCATTATGTTGTTACCACATTTATGGGTGCTGTTACCACATTTATGGGTGCTGATATTGCTGCATTTATGGGTGCTGTTACCACATTTATGGGTGCTGATATTGATGCATTTATGGGTGCTGATATTGATGCATTTATGGGTGCTGATATTACTGCATTTATGGGTGCGGTTACCACATTTATGGGTGCTGTTACCACATTTATGGGTGCTGATATTGCTGCATTTATGGGTGCTGATATTGCTGCATTTATGGGTGCTGTTACCACATTTATGGGTGCTGATATTGCTGCATTTATGGATGCTGTTACCTCATTTATGGGTGCTGTTACCACATTTATGGGTGCTGTTACCACATTTATGGGTGCTGTTACCACATTTATGGGTGCTGATATTGCTGCATTTATGGGTGCTGTTACCACATTTATGGGTGCTGATATTGCTGCATTTATGGATGCTGTTACCACATTTATGGGTGCTGTTACCACATTTATGGGTGCTGATATTGCTGCATTTATGGGTGCTGTTACCACATTTATGGTTGCTGTTACCACATTTATGGGTGCTGATATTGCTGCTTTTATGGGTGCTGTTACCACATTTATGGGTGCTGATATTGATGTATTTATGGGTGCTGATTTTTACTGCATTTATGGGTGCTGTTACGACATTTATGGGTGCTGTTACCACATTTATGGTTGCTGATATTGCTGCATTTATCGGTGCTGATATTGCTGCATTTATGGATGCTGTTACCACATTTATGGGTGCTGTTATCACATTTATGGGTGCTGATATTGCTGCATTTATGGGTGCTGTTACCACGTTTATGGGTGCTGTTACCACATTTATGGGTGCTGATATTGCTGCATTTATGGGTGCTGTTACCACATTTATGGGTGCTGATATTGATGAATTTATGGGTGCTGATATTGATGCATTTATGGGTGCTGATATTACTGCATTTATGGGTGCTGTTACCACATTTATGGGTGCTGTTACATTTATGGGTGCATTGCTGCATTTATGGGTGCTGATATTGCTGCATTTATGGGTGCTGATATTGCTGCATTTATGGGTGCTGTTACCACATTTATGGGTGCTGATATTGCTGCATTTATGGATGCTGTTACCTCATTTATGGGTGCTGATATTGCTGCATTTATGGGTGCTGTTACCACATTTATGGGTGCTGATATTGCTGCATTTATGGGTGCTGTTACCACATTTATGGGTGCTGTTACCACATTTATGGGTGCTGATATTGATGCATTTATGGGTGCTGATATTGATGCATTTATGGGTGCTGTTACGACATTTATGGGTGCTGTTACGACATTTATGGATGCTGATATTGCTGCATTTATGGGTGATGTTACCACATTTATGGGTGCTGATATTGCTGCATTTAGGCTGCGTACACACGATCAAATCTATCTGCTGAAAACGGTCTGACAGACCATTTCAGCAGACAGATTCGATCGTGTGTACGGGCGGACAGACAGATTTGGCCAGCCGACAGATTTTAAAGCATGCTTTAAAATCTGTCGACTGGGAATCCCTCCGTCCGACATGTCTGCTGGTTAGTACGCTAACCAGCAGACATATCTGCTCGCACATGCATCGAATGGATTCGACGCATGCGCGGAAGTGTTTTACTTCCTGGTGCCGTGGCAGCGTCAACGTCACCGCCACATCACCGCGCTGTCTGCCGGCGGGGATTTCGGTTTGATCGTGTGTACACCATCAAACCAATACATCCCTGCAGACAAATCTGTTCAAATCAATTTGTCAGACCGATTTGAACAGATGTATTTGGTCGTGTGTACGGGGCCTTATGGGTGCTGTTACCACATTTATGGGTGCTGATATTGCTGCATTTATGGGTGTTGTTACCACATTTATGGGTGCTGTTACCACATTTATGGGTGCTGATATTGCTGCATTTATGGGTGCTGTTACCACATTTATGGGTGCTGATATTGATGCATTTATGGGAGCTGATATTGATGCATTTATGGGTGCTGATATTACTGCATTTATGGGTGCGGTTACCACATTTATGGGTGCTGTTACCACATTTATGGGTGCTGATATTGCTTCATTTATGGGTGCTGTTACCACATTTATGGGTGCTGTTACCACATTTATGGGTGCTGATATTGCTGCATTTATGGATGATGTTACCTCATTTATGGATGCTGTTACCACATTTATGGGTGCTGTTACCACATTTATGGGTGCTGATATTGATGTATTTATGGGTGCTGATATTACTGCATTTATGGGTGCTGTTACGACATTTATGGGTGCTGTTACCACATTTATGGTTGCTGATATTGCTGCATTTATGGGTGCCGATATTGCTGCATTTATGAATGCTGTTACCACATTTATGGGTGCTGTTATCACATGTATGGGTGCTGATATTGCTGCATTTATGGGTGCTGTTACCACATTTATGGGTGCTGTTACCACATTTATGGGTGCTGATATTGCTGCATTTATGGGTGCTGTTACCACATTTATGGGTGCTGATATTGCTGCATTTATGGGTGCTTATATTGCTGCATTTATGGGTGCTGTTACCACATTTATGGGTGCTGATATTGCTGCATTTATGGATGCTGTTACCTCATTTATGGGTGCTGTTACCACATTTATGGGTGCTGATATTGCTGCATTTATGGGTGCTGTTACCACATTTATGGGTGCTGTTACCACATTTATGGGTGCTGATATTGCTGCATTTATGGGTGCTGTTACCACATTTATGGGTGCTGATATTGATGCATTTATGGGTGCTGATATTGATGCATTTATGGGTGCTGATATTACTGCATTTATGGGTGCTGTTACAACATTTATGGGTGCTGTTACGACATTTATGGATGCTGATATTGCTGCATTTATGGGTGATGTTACCACATTTATGGGTGCTGATATTGCTGCATTTAGGCTGCGTACACACGATCAAATCTATCTGCTGAAAACGGTCTGACAGACCGTTTCAGCAGACAGATTCGATCGTGTGTACGGGCGGACAGACAGATTTGGCCAGCCGACAGATTTTAAAGCATGCTTTAAAATCTGTCGACTGGGAATCCCTCCGTCCGACATGTCTGCTGGTTAGTACGCTAACCAGCAGACATATCTGCTCGCACATGCATCGAATGGATTCGACGCATGAGCGGAAGTGTTTTACTTCCTGGTGCCGTGGCAGCGTCAACGTCACCGCCACATCACCGCGCTGTCTGCCGGCGGGGATTTCGGTTTGATCGTGTGTACACCATCAAACCAATACATCCCTGCAGACAAATCTGTTCAAATCGGTTTGTCAGACCGATTTGAACAGATGTATTTGGTCGTGTGTACGCGGCCTTATGGGTGCTGTTACCACATTTATGGGTGCTGATATTGCTGCATTTATGGGTGTTGTTACCACATTTATGGGTGCTGTTACCACATTTATGGGTGCTGTTACCAATGCATTTACGGGTGCTGATATTGCTGCATTTAAGGTTGCTGATATTACTGCATTTATGGGTGCTGGTAAGGCCACATTTATGGGTGATGGTAAGGCCACATTTATGGGTGATGGTAAGGCCGAAATTATGGGTGCTGATGTTACTGCAATTATGGGTGCTGGTATCACTGCAATTATGGGTGCTGCTATTACTGTATTTATGGGTGCTGGTAAGGCCACATTTATGGGTGCTTCTAAGGCTGCTTTTATGGGTGCTGATATTACTGTAATTTTGGGTGCTGATATTACTGCAATTTTGGGTGTTTTTTTTGTTATGGTTATCTGAAAGATGGGTTTCAAATGTTTTGACAGGGGCGCAGTTTCAGTGCTTGCTATAGGCGCTATTTTCACTAGATACGCCTCTGCTCTCGCCATTGCACCCTCTTTCTCTCTCGCCATTGCGCCCTCTTTCTCTCTCGCCATTGCACCCTTTCTCTCTCTCTCTTACCATTGAAGCCCAGCCCCTCTCTGGCTCTCTCATGTATTTCTCTCTTTTTTTTGGGCTGGTATATTAATGCTGTGGGCTGGTATGAAATTATTTCCAGGGCTGGTTTTCATTCGCAGTCCGGCCCTGGACACGTGGGGGTTATTTACTAAAGACAAATCCACTTTGCACTACAAGTGCAAACTACAAAAGCAAAGTGCACTTGAAATTACACTTAAAATGCACTTGGAAGTACAGTCGCTGTAGATCTGAGGTGGACATAAAAATAAAATAAAAAACAGCATTTTAGCTTGCAAATGATTGGATAATAAAATCAGCAGAGCTTCCCCTCATTTTAGATCTACCCCTCAGATTTACAGCGACTGCACTTCCAAGTGCACTTTCAGTGCAATTTCAAGTGCACTTTGCATTTGTAGTTTGCACTTGTAGAGCAAAGTGGATTTGCCTTTCGTAAATAACCCCATAATTATAAATAGTTTATTTTTTATTTTCCCTCGATTTATAATTCCTCTATTTTACTTTGTATTCTATAGTGTATTATAATTGTATAATTTGTATTTCATTGTCTGTTTTACATGTGTTATTAATCAATTGTAATGCTTCCAACAAATCCCCAATCTCATAATTCTGCTCTGTAATTAAACACCCCCTACTATAACATATACATTGAGGCTGATTTAGATTTAGATAATAAATTGTGTGAAGATTCACTTTAAGTCTGATGGCTAATTCAAATATAAATATTCACACCATTTAATATGTGTAGATTATTAGCTCCTTTATTAAATTAGCCTTACTATATGCAGAGTAAGAATAAGAGTGAATGGTCCTACTTCTAAATTTGTAATGCCAGTGTCTCCAACACTTTACTTACATCCTCAGGGTGGGGCAAAAAACAGCTTGTGACCACAAAGAGTTTTGTAAAACACATTATTGCAGGTAGTACAAGCAGGGCTCAAAATGACAGTGTTGTCTTGCTCTAAAAGCTCTGCTTTAGTATGACAGTCATTATACTGCTCCTTTCAATTATCCTGCATGTGTCAGTCTGCCCACTGCTTGAACTGTGTGGGAAAAGGTCTGGCACCACTTTTGGAGGATTGGAAATGTGCTTTATCAGTGTCACAGGGCTACTGCTGCATGGCAACCAGAAAACACGTTTGACAGTTGATTGCGATATAGTTCATCCAGGCACTAATGCCTTGCTATTCTAAAGTGCCCTGCTGTAGACTAGAAGATAAAAGTCATAAAGAAACAAAAACTGCCATACTATACAGTACGATCTTAAAAGTATTACTGACAGATAAGACAACTGCACACATTTTTTCCAAATTATACTTTTATTTTACTGTGTAGTCATTTGCAATTCATTCTTTCGCTCTTTTGTAATGTACAGTATATCAAGAAACAAAAGACTTTACTGCCCCCTCTCCACCCTCCACCTCATCACTGTCCCTCTTGATATTTTATATACATTTTGTAGGGCTGTTACTGATTAATATTTTCGTGTTCGATTAATTATTTTTTTTACATCGTTCAATCGACTAATTTCGATTAATTATAACGCACATACAGATCCAACTACTTTTAGCTGATCTTCTTGCAGGCTGATTCCCAGTGCAGCTACCAACCACTGGAAAAATGGATAGCAGGATACAAAAAACACACAAAGGCAGCGCTCGATGGGAATAGCATTAAAACTTTTATAGTCTTCAAGTAGGTAACAACAAAATATTGCACTGGAGATGTAGCTACATGGTGCGAGTAATACCAAATGGTAGCAAAAGCAAACATGTAGATAAGTATGATACTGATATTAAAATGTGCACAACGATACCACTGCTGAATCCAGATGAGGAGGGGTTAACATCAGTCCGTCGGCATGTAGATGTCCCGTGAAGGGAACTATCACAACTCCCAGTGGATGACTGTAGAATCCCAGGTTGATAGAAGGGAAGTGATAGAGGGAAGTGTAACAGCCCTTGCGTGTGGCAGATAGTAAGGTCCAGCCGGCATGCAGATATGAAGGCACAACAAAGGAGCCCTTCAGATGGACATGGCAAGCCCCGCCAGTGTCCGTGACATCACCGGGTCTCCGACGGAACTCCCCGAAGACCCAGAAGGTGGCGGAGAGGTGAGTACTGATAGAAAGAATTTTGATCTATCAAAAAAATTTACGATTAATCGAGGAATTAATAGTTAATTTCCAAAGCCCTAAAATGTTGTTTATTTATTTTCCTTTTTCTTTTCTTTTTAATGTTTTTCTATTTAGTACTTAGTATTCTCTTTGATAATACAATCTATTATCTCATCATTCATTGTGTTATGTCATGTCATGTAATATATATTTTTAGCACTGCATTTACTACATCCATATTATGGCAAGTTGAGGAAAATTAACATTTTTTTATTTATTTTTTTCTTATTTTATTAATATTACTTCTTGCTTATTTACATTTTTTTTTTTTAGTATTTAATATTTGTTTATAGTGAGTGATTTTCATATGATTTATTTGCATTGTAAAACTTTAAATTAGTAAATGTAAAAAAAAAAAGAAACAATCTACTATCAGCCATAGTAATGGTGCCTTTTTTATATAAAACTTTGTTTAATAAAAATACATGGTTTTCATTTACAGATATTTATTCCAGACAAGCTCAGATATATTACTGCAATTTGCTGCATTTTCCTAGACTATGCGTTAACAAGAAACCACTAAGACACATAAACATTGAAACAACATTTATATCAATGTGTCAGAGCAGAAACGATTAAGTGCCACGTTTGCAAAGCAGCATTTTAATCTCTGCAATAGCTTGTCCCCTAGGAATAGAAATTAAGTGAATGTCAGGCAAGAAGGCATTGGTGCAATGGCAGTGTCAACCAAAATGCTATTATGTTCACGGTTTTCAACTAAACAATAATCATTTAAATCTCACATTTCCCTTTGCATAAAGCTATATATAGGTTACAGGTTCCTGTAAGAACAGTTTATATTGTCTGCATCTGAAAGCTTATCTGACAGTAAACATGAATATAGAATACAACAGCCATAGAATGATAGATTAAATGTCATTGTTTGTTTTTTTTCAACGCATAATAATAATGCTATCCAGATATAGCATTAAACTAAGAATCACTGACAAACATTTTAAAGACCTGGATCTGAATGCACCTTAAAATGATCACTAAGGCATTTTTTTTAATCACTTAACCTCCCTGGTGGTATTAAAATGTCTGGAATTTTGTACCAAAAGCTGTACAATTATTTTGCATTGAAAATTGGCCTGTAATTCTTAGGAATAACTCACTTAAATCTGTCCAAACAAGAGTCTAGTAGACATCCCGGGTATGATAAAATTTGAAACACAAAATTATAAATTATAATATAATAAATAACCATAAATAATTATAACAAAAATAATGTAATTATAATAAAAATTATTCAATAATCAAATCAAAAACACTGAAATTTGCTCAGTTGCAGAATTGTCGCTGTCATTATTTTATTTTTTATGACGAATTTCCCCACAAATCGCTATCGCTCAATTCTTCAAGTGATTATAATTTATTATCGCAGTTTTCTAGCTGCTCTAAAATCACTTTTGACATAAAGGGACTCTTTTGGTTGCTATGGACAATCTACAGTTTGCAGGCAGAAAGAACAGTTTTTATTATATAAAAGTACATTTAGGGCACTGGGCAGACCACTAGGGACAACAGGGGTGTGTATTTTTTACATACAGTACTGTAATCTGTAAGATTACAGTATACTGTATGTAATGTGTTTATTTACTTTTTTGAATTTGGCGCCGTGCGTCGTAACATCGCAGGGAACGGAGATCAGCGGCATACAGGCACTGTGTGAATCAAGCAAGGACGCCGCTCGCTCACACAGCAGGGAGGCATCGCAGGATCCAGGGACAAGGTAAGTAACTTGTGCCTGTGGATACTGCGAGGCGAGCCCGAGTCTGGCTCAGGGATACCGCTTTTGGTATTGAAATCTTACCCCGAGCCAGACTCAGGAATATCGCCAAGGAGGTTAAGCCCCGGACCATTATGCAGCTTAAAGACCTGGCCACTTTTTGCGATTCGGCACTGCGTCACTTTAACTGACAATTGCACGGTCGTGCGACATGGCTCAAAAACAAAACATTTTCCCACAAATAGAGATTTCTTTTGGTGGTATTTGATCACCTTTGCGGTTTTTAGTTTTTGCGCTATAAACAACAATAGAGCAACAATTTTGAAAAAAATCTATATTTTTTACTTTTTGCTATAATAAATATCCTCCAAAAATATATAAAAAACATATTTTTTTCCTCAGTTTAGGCCAATACGTATTCTTCTACATATTTTTGGTAAAAAAAAAAAAATCGGTTCATTGATTGGTTTGCACAAAAGTTACAGCGTCTACCAAATAGGGGATAGTTTTATTGCATTTTTTTAAATATTTTTTTTATTACTAGTTATGGCAGCGATCAGCGATTTTTGTCATGACTACGACATTATGGCGGACACATCGCACACTTTTGACACTATTTTGGGACCCTTGTCATTTATACAGGGAACAGTGCGATAAAAATGCACGGTTTACTGTAAATTATGACACTGGCAGTGAAGGGGTTAAACTGTAGGTGGCGCTGTAGGGGTTAAGTGTGCCCTGATTTGTGTTTATTACTGTGGGGGCGTGGCTTAGCATGTGATGTCACTGATCGTCGTTCCCTATGGCAGGGAACAGACAATCAGTGTCAGTCTCACTAGGAAGCACGGGGAGAGGTTTGTTTACACTTACCTCTCCCTGTTCTTCCTCTCTGTGACCCGATCGTAGGACACCAGCAGGGACGGTCACTGAGCTTAGGACCGCGCTGTGTGACCCACGGCTGGTCTCTTAAAAGGGACGTACATGTACGCCCTTGTGCCCAGCCGTGCCATTCTGCAGACGTACACCCTGTTCCAAATTATTATGAAAATTCTATCTCAGTGTCACAAAGATAAAATATTTTGTGTTTCAGTTTAACTCACGGATGGCATTGTGTCTCAGGGCTCTTTTGAACACTGAAAACAATCTCGGACACCTGTGATAATTAGATTGCCAGGTGATCCCAATTAAAGGAAAAACTACTAAAGGAGGGTGTTCCACATTTTTAAACAAAGCACCATTTTTAAGCAATATGGGGAAGAAAAAAAATCTCTCTGCTGCTGAAAAGAGTGAAATAGTTCAATGCTTTGGACGAGGTATGAAAACATTAGATATTTCACGAAAACGTAAACATGATCATCGCACTATTAAGAGATTTGTGGCTGATTTAGAGCACAGACTGGTTTCGTGCAGATAAAGGCACATTGAGGAAGATTTCTGCCAGATCCATGCATCGGATCAAGAGAGCAGCTGTTAAAAAACCATTACATAGCAGCAAATAGATATTTAAAGCTGCTGGTGCCTCTGGAGTCCCACAGACATCAAGGTGTAAAGTCCTCCAGAGTCTTGCAACTGTGCATAAACCTTCCATTCGGCCACCACTAACCAAAGCTCACATGCAGAAACGGCTGCATTGGGCAGAAAAATACATGAAGACTAATTTTCAAACAGTCCTGTTCACTGATGAGTGCCGTGCAACCCTGGATGGTCCAGATGGATGGTTGGTGGACAGCCACCCTATTCCAACTAGGCTGCGACGTCAGCAAGGCAGTGGTCATGTTTTGGGCCGTAATCATTAGTGTTGAGCGGAATACGCCATATTCGATTTCGCGATATTGCGCGAATATATAGAAGAATATTCGCGAATATTCGCTAATATCGAATATTCGTGAT
Source organism: Rana kukunoris (assembly GCA_029574335.1). NCBI lineage: Eukaryota > Metazoa > Chordata > Amphibia > Anura > Ranidae > Rana > Rana kukunoris. Next base: position 189,852,400 of record CM056051.1, read on the forward strand.
ATTTTAGCCTAAAAAATTTTTTGCGAAGTTTCGCTAATGCGAAAATGATTGCGAAATTCTCATAAACGGAGATCATTTCCTGTATTACTAAACTAATATGCACTAAACACTAACTCTACACTAAATCTACTTAAAAGAAAGGAGAATAAGGGGGCAAAAGAAGGGCGGAGAAGATAATCGCGCAATATTCCTATTGCGCGATTATCTTCTCCGCCCTTCTTTTGCATCAGAGCCAATCAGAATAACTCGAATATTCGGCAAAAGGAATATTGCGCGATATTCCTTTTGCCGAATATTCCAGTTATTCTGATTGGCTCTGATGCAAAAGAAGGGCGGAGAAGATAATCGCGCAATATTCCTTTTGCCGAATATTCGAGTTATTCTGATTGGCTCTGATGCAAAAGAAGGGCGCATGAGAGCCAATCAAAATAACTTGAATATTCAGCAAAAGGAATATTGCGCGATTATCTTCTCCGCCCTTCTTTTGCATCAGAGCCAATCAGAATAACTCGAATATTCGGCAAAAGGAATATCGCGCAATATTCCTTTTGCCGAATATTCGAGTTATTCTGATTGGCTCTGATGCAAAAGAAGGGCGGAGAAGATAATCACGCAATATTCCTTTTGCCGAATATTCAAGTTATTCTGATTGGCTCTGATGCAAAAGAAGGGCCGAGTAGCTGATGCGATTCTTTTATGTTGCCGAAAATTCGCAATGCGAATTTTCGGCAACATAAAAGAATGGCATCAGCTACTCGGCCCAGGGTCTCTCTCTAATCATACCAGCAATGCTTTTAGACGTCGATGGAGATCACTAGGATGTGATCTGTTTTAAAAATAAATTTGAAAAAATACGAATATTCGCCATAGCGAATATTCGCCGCAATATTCGAGTTATTCGCGAATACTCGAATATGCAATATTCGTAGCGAATATTCGCAATGCGAATATTCGTGAGCAACACTAGTAATCATGTGAAGAGAGCTGGTCGGCCCCTTTAGGGTCCCCAAAGGTGTAAAGATGACATCTGCAAAGTATGTGGAGTTTCTGACTGACCACTTCCTTCCCTGATACAGAAGGAAGAACTATGCTTTTCGTAAAAAAATCATCTTAATGCATGACAATGCACCATATCATTCTGCAAAGAACACCTCTGCATCAAATGCTGCTATTGGGATAAAAGGAGATAAAGTCACGGTGTGGCCTCCATCCTCCGCCGACCTCAATCCTATTGAGAACCTTTGGAGCATCCTCAAGCAAAGATCTATGAAGGTGGAAGGCATTTTACATCCAAACAGCAGCTCTGGGAGGCGATTCTGACATCTTGCAAACAAATTTAAGCAGAAACTGTCCAAAAACTCACAAGTTCAATGGGTGCAAGACTTGTGAAGCTGCTATCAAATAACGGGTCCTATTTTAAAATGTAATGTGACCTGTTAAAATGTTTAACAAGTTAAAATGTTGTTCAAAGTTTGATTGAAATAGCTTTTGATTTCAGTAAATATTCTGCAAACACAACAAATGACAATTTTCAGTTCTTTACAACCTATAAAGTGTTTGGAAACTTACTGTGCGTAATAATTTGGAACAGTGCGTTGTAAGTTTTTTATTTAGAAAAAAAAAAAATGTTATCATTAGGAGGTTTGTTCAATAAAATTAGAATTTTACTTATTAGTTGATAACATGAGAATTATGCTGACTGTTGTTTACATCAATTATTTAGGTAAATGAGAAAAATATTATTGGCATAATAATTTGGAACAGGTTGTATATCTGCGTTTGGCGGTCCTTACGCGGTTAAATAACAAGCAGGTTATATTTACCTCCACTGTGCAGCTCGTTTTGCACAGAGTGACTCCAAATCTGGTCTTTTGGGGTCACTTTTAACGGCTGTCTCGGTTCCCCCCCGACTCAACACCTTCATGTGAAAGAGGTCACATGGTGTTGAGTTCTTTCAGGCGCGCTCCCGTGAAACAGCCGGCGGCCATAGCCACCGACTGTATCTCTTGGCCCCGCCCTCTGGCGCGGTGCATCATTGGATGTGATTAACAGCAGCGTGAGCCAATGGCTGTGCTGCTTTCAATCAACCAATGAATGAGCTTGGAAGCCAAGAAGCCTGCACATTCACAGCGTGGGACTTTCGAGGGGTCAGGTAAGTAAAAGGGGGTTCGGGGGGCCTCTAATCCACAGATGTTTTTTCACCTTAATGCATAGGATGCATTAAGGTGAAAAAACTTTTACCTTTACAACCCATTTAAATTCCCTTTCTGTTTTATATTGCAAAACAGTACAAGGCAACATATTAAATGTAATAAACAGTATGTTTGTACGTGACCTTGAAGCATCTTGTCCACTCAGTAGTAGAAGCTACTACTCTTAGGGTTGCCACTTTTTTTTTTCAAGCCAAACCCGAACGCTTTAGCGGTGCACAGCAAATGTTTATTTTTTATTTTTTAGTACATATAGGATTGTAACAGACCTGGGACACCTTTGGGCACTCCTAAGAGAAAAGTAATGTGGCACATATAGTACGCCCTCACCCTCTTGTCAGGCCTCACCCTCTTGTTCTGAGCCACGTTGTCTGAATAATGTGTCACATAATTCTAAACCCGGGCTGTCCAGGTGAAACCCGGACAGGTGGCAACTCTAAGCTGACATGTTGGTTGCTGCCATAAACAACTTTAGACACATGGGAATTGATTTACATTATTATTTATATATGCATACAATCTGCGGGAACAGGTTAAATCATGCTAAAACTAACCTTAGGGCACACGCAATGTATTATACTTTTTTTTAGTAAAATATAAAAGATGCAGTTGTGCCAAGTAAATAGATACTTAACATGTCAAACATTAAAATTGCATGTGCCTGGTAAATGGCGACAGGCTTTGGTACCCTAACTTTTCCAAAGATGATGCTTTACAAGACCCTACAGGTCATCAGTTTAGAATTAACTATGAATAAAGGCCCTAGAACTGCTTTCACCATAGGTGTGCTCAGAGGGTGTCGGCTATGTGTGGTGCCAATTCCCCCTGCTGCCTAGACTTCCACCCTCTTGGTGCCCCCCCGCTCGCAGTGCTGCTGGCTTCCCTCCTTTCCTTTCTCCCCAGCTGCTTCAGGGAATGTTTCAGGATGGAGAATGGGGGAAGGGTCTAGTAAATATGTAATGTACCGGCCCCTTCCTTTTCTAAATGAACACAGTGAATACACTCGCTCACTGTGTCCATTCATAATTGAATCATAGTAATCAGATCAATTTTCTTTGCAAACATTTTACAAGTCTTGTACAGTTATACTGTGCAATAATCATCCCACTACAGGGGTCACTGTGGCTGAATTTTCATACTGTAGATTTGTGGGTTTCTTGCTGTAGACTCACCACTGCAACTTTGCTCTTGCCACACAAATGTGCTACAAATTTGAAAATTGTCAACTAGAACTTGTGCTTCAAGTGCTCTGCAAGTGTATAACTTGCCAGTGAAAATGTGCAGCAAGTTAACAGACTTGCAATGCAACACTGCCACAAATTTGTGGTAAATATCCTTACCTATCTGGGATAATAATATTTTTTCTTAAGTTGTATTCATTATATGGTGTAACATTATATAGTACCTCTCTTCCAATTATTATAGCACCATAGAGGAATACATAGTTTAGAGCTTGAAATGCTATAGTTGGTAACAGCAGGAAGCTATTTCCCAAATTTTACATAATTTCATTCTGTCATTGGATTGGTTTTTGGAATAGCAAGCTTCTGGTGGCTTGATATTTAAATTCAGAGCGTTACTGTCTACTTTGGTATACAATGGGGTTAATGGTACACATGGATATCACCTATGTAGTAACCAAGAGGTTATTTGCCCAGGAGGATTAGTTTGGGTCAGTATTACTATGCAGGCTTCCTGCAAGATGCTGATGACTAGGGAGGTGCTATTCTGAGGCAGAGGTGGTGACTAGATAAGCCAATGAGCTGGGGCATGGCTACGCAGGGATCAGGGCTAACTTGGTAGGGACAGCCAATACTAGCGTTGAGATAGTGAGGGAGAATAGTACACCTGTATCACAACGGTGGTGTAATCAAGGTGTATTGATTTTTTTCACATCATCTCACAGAAAGGGTGCGATTATTATTATTTAGACTGTGTACAAGACCGAGTCAATACTTTTTGCTGCAATTACAATTTTTTTGGATGTTTCTACCACCTTTTGCACATATAAAGAGTGAACTATTTGCCCATTCTTTCTTGCAAAATAGCTCAAGCTCTATTAGATTGGATGGAGAACTTTTGTGAACAGCAAGTCTTACCACAGATTTTCAATTGGATTTAGGTCTCGACTTTGACTGGGCCATTCTAACACATGAATATGCATTGATCTAAACCACTCAATTTTAGCTCTGGCTGTATGTTTAGCGTCATTGTCCTGCTGGAAGGTGAACATCCACCCCAGTCTCAAGTCTTTTGCAGACTCTAACAAGTGTTCTTCTAAGATTGCCCTGTATTTGGCTCCATTCATCTTCTCTGACCAGCTTCCCTGTCCCTGCTAAAGAAAATCATCCCACAACATGATGGGCCCACCACCATGTTTCACGGTGGGGATGGTTTGTTCAGGGTAATGTGCAGTGTTAGTTTTCCACCACACATAGGGCCAGATTCTTAAAAGAGATACGCCAGTGTTTCGTAGGAAACACCGTCGTATCTCTGTTTTTTTTCCTGGTATCTCTGTTTTTTTTCCTGAGTATCTATGCGTGTGATTCCTAGAATCACTTACGCATAGATACAGTGAAGATCCGACAGGTCTAAAACAATTACACCGTCGGATCGTAGATGTAATGACATCGCTGGCTGCTAGGTGGCCTTTACGATGATTTCTCATTTGCCTATGCAAATGAGCCTAATCTGACGATTCCCGAACATTTTTACGCCGCCCCGCCGTCGTTTACGTTGTTTCCGTAAGCGTAAACCTACCCCTGCTATATAAGGGGTAGGTTTACGAAGTTCCGTTGTTGCCATGTTAAGTATGGCGTCGGGTCAGCGTCGTCTTTTTCCATCGGTTACGTTGTTTTACTAAGTCGTTCGCGAATAGGGATTTACGTAAACGACGCTCACGTCGGCTTCATTCATTTTTTCCGATGTGAGCTGGAGCATGCACACTGGGTTATTTTGAGGCCGGCGCATGCGCAGTTCGATCGACGCGGGGGCGCGCTTAATTTAAATACAAACCGCCCCCTTTGAATTACGCGGGGATACGCAGAGCCATTTACACTACGCCGCCGCAACTTACGGAGCAAGTGCTTTGGGAATACGGCACTTGCTCTGTTAAATTGTGGTGGCATAGTGTAAATAGCTTACGCTTTGCCAGAGGCAAATTTTACGAGAATCTGGCCCATAGTGTTTTTCTTTTAGGCCAAAAAGTTCAATTTTGGTCTCATTTGACCAAAGCACCTATGTTTGCTGTGTCCCCCACATGGCTTCTTGAAAACTGTAAACAGGACTTCTGATGGCTTTCTTTCAACAAGGGCTTTCTTCTTGCCACTCTTCCATAAAGGCCAGATTTGTGGAGTGCACAACTAATAGTTTTGGACAGATTCTCGGACCTCAGCTGTGGATCTCTGCAGTTCCTCCAGAGTTACAATGGGCCTCTTGGCTGCTTCTTTGATTAATACTCTCCTTGCCTGGCTTGTCAGTTTAGGTGGACGGACATGTCTTGGTAGATTTGCAGTTGTGCCATACTCTTTCCATTTTCAGATGATGGGTTGAACAGTACTCTGTGAGTTGTTTAAAGCTTGGGATCATTTTTTTCATAACCTAACTCTGCTTTAAACTTCTCCACAACTTTATCCCTGACCTGTCTGGTGTATTCTTTGGCCCATATGATGCTGTTTGCTCACTATGGTTCTCTAACAAACCTCTGAGGGCTTCATAGAGTAGCTATATTTATATTGAGATTAAATTACATGCAGGTGGATTCTATTTACTATTTAGCTGACTTCTGAAGCCAATCAGTTCCACTAGATTCTAGTTAGGGGTATCAGAGTAAAGGGGGCTGAATACAAATGCATGCCACACTTTTCAGATATTTTTTTGTAAAAAAAATTAAAAGCATTTATAATTTTTCTTCCACTTTACAATTATGTGCCACTTTGTGTTGTTCTGTCACATAAAATCCCAATAAAAAACATTTTTGTTTTTGGTTATAACATGACAAAATTTGGAAAATTTTAATGGGCATGAATACTTTTTCAAGGCATTGTACATGCCCGTAATAAATAAATCAAGTCCTCCATTAGACCCACACAGATGAACAAGTAATAAATGTAATAATCTTACCATTTCATAGGACTGCAGTAAGGGCTCTACCCACCCAATATGCAGAGCTCCTTCCACCAGCTTACAAACCATTAGCAAGAGAGGGGAAAACACGCTACCATAAAAGCTCCCATTTGGAGACGGAACCATTTATAAGAGCGGTAGTAAGCTTTATTTATTATACTTTTCAAGATATTGTTTGATATCAATTAATTGTAAATGTTTTGAAATGGATCAATAAAGAGACTTGATGTCCATACTACCACAAAAGTAGCACTTTAAATCATGCATAACATGTAGTATATGTTGAATCTCTCAGATACCCCAGCGGTCTCCTAGTGAGAGTGTTGGGGTAGGTATCAGAGTGCATTTGCATCATGGGAAATGTAGTTCCAAAACATCTGGGATGCCAGTGTTCGCCATTAATGTTTTAGAGTATGGTGACTACTGTATAATCTACCTTTAAATACTTTGCTATTTTTTTCTGTAAAGATACACCCTCCTACACTATGCAAGACAAATTATTTTTATACTCTAATGTAAAATCTTTAGAATTTAATCTTTGTCCAAAAGCTGCTTCGTTGTTATAAACTACTACAGAAAGAACTACAACACATCTGCCCTTACTGGCCTAATCACAATGTTTTTCTGTTCCTTAATCAAGCAAGATTGTTCTTGTTATTATGAATAGTGGTCTTCATTTTAGAGAGGTATTTACAATGTACTGTCTGTATATTGCCAGTCATTAGGTGTTTTTATTGAGCAATATCCCCAAGGCTAATGGTATATACAGTTGGAGAAACATCTCACCAGTAGGTAAACATATGTTGGACGACAGGCATTCTGTTACACCAAGGCAATGTAACACCTGAAGCATAAAGCTGTCTCTGTTGATTCTTCTGTATCTCTGCTCCTCTAATGCTTCCCTCAGTCACTGGCTTTGTGTTCCTTATTTCCTAAGCATCCCTTCCATCACTATAAAAGCAGCGCTGCAAGTCCAAAATGAAAAGCAATGCTGTAAGTTAACAATACTCTGGGGATTATTTATTTTTTCTCAGCTAGAGATTAAATGGCACTGAGCATTTCTTAAGCCTTGAGACGACACTTTATAGCTTGCTGAATCGGGGCCATAGAGAGGGTACAGGACATATTTGCAACCTGTGCTTCCTTTGCAGAACTCCTACTTTTATGAATTATTTAGTTAAAAATGCAAGAATATAGTGCTATAGAAATGACTTACTCTGGGTTCCAGTAGTTGATCACATGAATGCTAATCAGTCAGTAAAATTCTGTTTTGTCATATTAATACTCTTATCTATCATCTCACTAGGTATTAGGCCTCGTACACACGAGGCAATAGATTTGTTCAAAACGGTCTGTCCGACCGATTTGAACAAATCTGTCTGTTTGGATTTTGGTTTGCTCGTGTGTACACACGAGCAAACCAAAATCCCCGCCAGCAGACGGCGCGCTGACGTGTCGGTGATGTGGCGGTGACGTTGACGCCGCCACGTCACCGCACCAGGAAGTAAAACACTTCCGCGCATGCGCCGAATCCATTCGGCGCCGGTGCGAGACGACATGTCTGCTGGTAAGTGTACTAACCAGCAGACATGTCGGGCGGACGGGTTCCCACCCAATAGATTTCAAAGCATGCTTTGAAATCTGTCGGGTGGCCAAATCCGTCGGCTCGCCCATACACACGATCGAATCTGTCTGCTGGGACGGTCTAGCAGACCGTTTCCAGCAGACAGATTTGATCATGTGTACGCGGCCTTAGGCCGCGTACACACGAGGGGATATGTCCGCTGAAAACGGTCCGATGGACCGTTTCAGCAGACATCTGCGCTCGTGTGTATGGGCTAGCGGACAGATTTGTCCACCCGACAGATTTCAAAGCAAGCTTTGAAATCTATCCGGTGGGGATCTGTCCGCCCGACATGTCTGCTGGTTAGTACACTTACCAGCAGACATGTCGTCCCCCACCGCCGCCGCGCCGCTGCCGAATGGATTCGGCGAATGCGCGGAAGTGTTTTACTTCCTGGTGCGGTGACGTGGCGGTGACGCGGCGGAGTCAACGTCACCGCCACGTCACCGCGCCGTCCGGCGGCGGGGAATTTGATCCGATGGTGTGTACACGCCATCGGATCAAACTCCCGATCGGACATATCCGATGGAAATGGTCCGCGGACCGTTTTCATCGGATATGTCCGATCGTGTGTATGGGGCCTTAGAGTAAGGGTTGCCTTTTGCGGGATATGGAAAGCATTGATTTTTCAGCACAATTTCTATTTGAAAAAAATCTCTCATGATAAAAGATGGAAAAAATAAATTTGAACCTTAACAATAGCTTTGTTGGTACCTATATCTAATTATGAACATATTTTTGAGCAACAAGGAGCACTTTTGTAACTCAAAAGTACTAAATATTGTATGGTTGCTGACCTAAGTGTGCTGTTTACCAAGTTATCATCGTGAAGATGTTGATATGTGTGTGACCGTTGATTATTTTAGTGATTTAATTTGGGAAATTCCTAAAACTAAAATCTCACACTTGCGTGACATGAAAGAAGTAGGCTCCATTTTAACAATCTCCTTGCCAGAATCCTTGGCAGCTATGAAGACCCTAAGTTTGATATTTTAGCTGTAAATATAGTAATACATGAGATCATTCAGAATGCCTTTTTTTCCAACACACTGCAACACAGAACATGTGTTTTCACGTGTAGGCATTGTGGTGTGTTTAAAGGCCAGGTGTGTTTACTGCATGAATGTGAACCAGGAGCTCATTCAAAATAAATGGTTGCAAGCCTCAAAGTAGTATACAGATCATATATACATCACCATCATACAACACTAGGGATGAGCTTTATGTTCGGGTCCAACATGAGTTTGACTCGAACATTGACTGTTCGCCCGTTCGCCGAACAGCAAAATCGAAAGCCGCGAAACAGTATTAAAAAAGGTGAATAAATCACAATCCATATAATGTATAACCCCAAAAGGGGATAGGTGATAACAATAGGTCAGTGGTAAACAACAATAGGTCCTATCAACAGAAACTACATGCTAATGGTGCAATCATGAAGGTGCTGAAATGTATAGGCGTAGAAGGCAGCTGCTATTCCTGGTAGTTAGCTTTTCAAATATTCATCATCCGTAGTTTCCCCGCCTGGGTCCCCACTCACCAGATAGTTGTCCCCACAAGGGGGTGTAGAGCCTTGAGATAGCGAGAGGGCTGGTGAGATCACTAGCATGCAGTTTCTGTTGATAGGACCTATTGGTGTTTACCACTGACCTATTGTTATCACCTTTCCCATTTTGGGGTTATACATTATATGGATTGTGATTTATTCACCTTTTTTAATACTATTTTTTATATCTAGCACTTTACTATTATTGTTTACAATCAATATGCCATATTTTTGTCATTGATTACATTTGTATATACATATATATTATTTATGGTCGTGGCCCTCTGACCGAGAGTGATGTGGATCACATAAACACGCGACAAGACTTACAACATAAATAGACCTGAAGTGTGCCTTGGTGGTCTGGTCAGTATGCCAAGAAAAGGGGGCATACCCAAAGTAAGTAATGGGTAGTTAATTGAAGAAGGATATGCTGAGAAGTGCCCTGAAAAAGGGAAGGGCGGGAGGGTGTCGAATGCGATTGAATGCGCAGACTCACGGACATGAGGTGAGCTGGGAAGAGTCGGCCCAGTGCCGTGTAGTACCGCACACTGAACCGACAAAGAGCATGTGTGAGTGGGCTGCTTAAATACCCTCCGGGCTCCTCCCATAAACTCAGGCCACCATACTGGCCTTCTTATATATATATAAAGTGTCTCTGAAGTTATGCTCAGTTAAAAAACGAGGACTCCTGGATTAATTTTCTGTCTCAGGGGAAAGTGGAGATTAGTAATCATACAAAAATATATCTAAGCCTATAGAAGAGAATCAAATTAAATGTATTTTTTAAGGGATCAAACAACAGGGCTTTAATGAGTAGAATGTTGTATTACAGTGCTGTGCATAACTTATGCAAGTTATAGTTTAATAAAAAAAAAAAAAATCACATTCCATTTATGCATAGCCTCTGCTAAAATTCCTCTATGTTGTCACAAAGAGAGGTCACCATTTTCCCAACTCTGAATCTGAACTTTTTTTTCTAACCACACATTTTAGTTTCTCCAAAAGTGCGACTCATTACTTCTAGGATACTCTGGTCTATAGGGAGAAAACCAGGTTGCTACATTCAGGGATGTGTTGCAAGTTATTTTTTACTTAACCACTTGCTTACTGGGCACATAAACCCCCTTCGTGCCCAGGCGAAATTTCAGCTTCCGGCACTGCGTCGCTTTAACTGACATTTGCGCGGCCGCACGACGTGGCTCCCAAACAAAATTGATGTCCTTTTTTTCCCCACAAATAGAGCCTTATTTTGGTGGTATTTGATCACCTCTGTGGTGTTTATTTTTTGCGCTATTAACAAAAAAATAGCGACAATTTTTCGACGCATTCTTGTAAAAAAAAAAAAAAACGCAATAAGCGACTGGTTTGCGCAAAAGTTATAGCGCCTTCAAAATTGGGAACAGAATTTTTTTTTTTTTTTTCTAGTAATGGCATCGATCTGCGATTTTTATTGGGACTATGATATTGCGGCAGACATATCGGACACTTTTGACACAAATTTGGGACCATTCACATTTATACAGCGATTAGTGCTATAAAAATGCACTAATTACTGTATAAATGTGACTGGCAGGGAAGGGGTTAACACTAGGGGGTGAGGAAGGGGTTAAATGTGTATCCTGGATGTGTTCTAACTGTGTGGGGGGAGGGGGGTGACTGGGGGAGGTGACCGATGCTGTGTCCCTATGTACAAGGGACACAGCATCTGTCTCCTCTCCTGTGACAGCACGTGGAGCTCTGTGTTTACACACAGAGCTCCACGTCCCTGCTGTGTTCCCGTCGATCGCGTGTACCGGGCGGACATCGCGGCCGCCAAGTACACGCATCGGCTTTTCAGCAATGCGCCGGGACAGTGTTTACCCGCTGCGTGCCACCCAGTGGTGCGAGTGGGTAATGTACACAACTTGACATCCAAAGACGTGACCCCGGCACTTCAGGTCCGTGCTGCTGACGTCTTTTGACGATAGCGCGGACCTGTAGTGGTTAAAGGGGTTATAAAGGTCCAATTTTTTTTCCTAAATAGCTTCCTTTACTTTAGTGCAGTCCTCCTTCACTTACCTCATCCTTAGATTTTGCTTTTAAATATCCTTATTTCTTCTGAGAAATCCTCACTTCCTGTTCTTCTGTCTCTAACTTCACACAGTTATGAAAAGGCTTTCTCTCTGGTGTGGAGTGTCATGCTCGACCCCTCCCTTGGACTACAGGAGAGTCAGGACGCTCTCTACGTTGCAGATAGAGAAAGGAGCTGTGTGTTAGTGGGTGTCCTGACTCTCCTGTAGTCCAAGGAAGGGGCGGGCACGACACTCCACACCAGGGAGAAAGCCTTGCATTACTGTGTGGTGTTACAGACAGAAAAACAGGAAGTGAGCAATTCTCAGAAGAAATAAGGACATTTAAAAGCAAAATCGAAGGATGAGGTAAGTGAAGAAGAACTGCACTAAGGTAAAGGAAGCTATTTAGGAAAAAATAATTGTACCTCTACAACCCCTTTAAATAAATAACCAAAGCAATCATTGGCAAAAAGATACATATTTTTCATCATAGCCTATGATTATTACTATATAGGATTTATAGAGCTCCAAAAATGTGCACGTCCCTTTATAATTTAAGTATAATTACAATACAATTCAAGACAAAAAGGGTCAAGTTATAGAAAAGGTAGTAACTGTATGGGGATGAGCCGGTGTAAAAATGCAGCTGCTAGGTAGGAGTAGGATAGACCTCTTTGGACAGATACGTTTTCAGGGATCCCCTAAATGCAGACAGGGTAGAAGATAGCTGGATAGACTTGGGTAGGAAGTTCCAGAGGAGAGTCTCAGGAGAAGTCTTGGAGGTGAAGAGGGATCTAGAGAACAGAATGTCTTAGGAGAAGTAAAGATGATGGTTTGGGTGATATTTTGTGACTAGTATGGTGTAGAGTTGTGGATAGCTTTATATGTTGTTGTTAGGATGTTGAATGTTATCACAGAAAGAGAGCAAGCCAGTTGAGGGATTGGCAGAGTGGGGTTGTAAATGCTAAGCAGTTGGTAAGGTGGATGAGTCTGGCAGCAGCATTCATGACAGACTGAAGTGGGCATAGTTTATGTAGATGTAGGCCAATAGGGAGGAAATTTCAGCAGTCTTAGTGAGACATAACGCGGGATTGGTATTGTTGGTTAAGACGGGGAGTATTTTAGAAGTTTTAGAACTGTTAAAATCTACAGCACCAGGCATAAACCCACCGAACTCCAGACAGAAAAGGGCTTGTAAACACTGGGCAGTTAGTAAGGTGGATGAACCTGGCACAAGCATTCATGATAGCCTGAAGTGGGGATAGTCTGAGTAGAGGTTACAATAGCCATGGCAAGAGATAACAAGATTCTGAATTGGTAGCTAGAATTTTGGTTTAGAAGTTTAAAAAAAAATTTTTTTTACAGCTCCAGGCATTGAAGCTAAACCTCCCTGGTGGTATTCCTGAGTCTGGCTCGAAAAGAATTTTACATGATACATTGCAGGATACAGGGAGAGTTACATACCCTGTCCCTGGATCCAGCGATTTGTCCCCGCTGTGTCTCCTCGCTTGATTCACAGTGCCAAAGTGAAACACACTATATACATGCACCTTTATTTTATAAAAACTGTTCTTTCTGCCTGTGAACTGGAGATTGTCTATAGCAACCAAAAAGTGTCCCTTTACATCAAAAGTGCTTTTAGACCTGCTAGAAAACAGCGATAATAAATTAGAACCACTTGCAGAACCTCGCTTGAGCGACCTCGGCCGTGTGTAGCAATCCCGTTCCCGTGGAGAAATTCTCGACGGCCCGCCTGGATGAATGGCTGGTTCATTCCCGACGGGCGGGTCGATTTCGACGGCCGGCAGAGAACCTCGACGGGCGGAAATGTGTTCTGCCCGTCAACGCGGCCTAAAAGTAATTACATTATTATTTGTTATACTTATTTATATTTATTTATTATATTATAATTTATGATTTTGTGTTTCAAACTTTATCATACTCAGGATTGATTTGATTTGATTTGATTTTAAGCTTGGTTAGGCGCCAAATACCCACTGGGGGGTGAACGTCTAAGCGCCGCTGGTTAGGTGTTACCTAGAATCAATCCACAGTAATAAAAAAGAAAAAGAAAAGAAGATAACAGAGACTATAAAGAAAAGTATCTGGTTCTTAGGTAAACAAAAGAAAAAGGCCTCGGACCTTCAAAGAATATGATAAGGAAAAAGAAACAAGGAAATCTATAGAAAGAGTACATAACATCATTGGTATCTGAGTAGTCAGGGCCATTCCAGGGGCATAATCACTAAAATGGCATGACTGACCCCATCAATGAAGGAGGGGAGTGTATGGGGAAAAAATAACGCTCAATCTATCCATAAGCCTGGACAAATAGCTCTGTCTTCAGTTTTTTTCTGAAGAGGAGAAAGTTTGGTGTCATCTTAAGTTCCACGGAATGCGCATTCCACAGCATAGCACCCCGACTCTGAAGTCGTTTGCCTCCCATGGAATAAAGTTTAGATGGAACAACTACGGCTAGGTGTTGGGTCGTGGACCTTAATGGCCGCGTAGGTACATAGTGCATCACTAGATTGTGTAAATATTTTGGGCCTAGTCCCCAGTATGCTCGGAAAAAGATACAGAGCGTTTTAAAGATCACTCTCTGCTCAATAGGGAGCCAATGGAGTGATCTCCTAGCCAGGCTAATATGATCTCATCTCGCTAGACCCAGAACAAAGCGAGCAGCGTGGTTCTGCACCACCTGGAGCTTGTGGACCCATTTCTGCGGGGCACCCAGTAGAAATATGTTAGCCCCATCTAATCTGGAGTGGATAAAAGCTTGGGCAAGTATAGATCTATTACTTTGCGTGAATAGGTGTTTCACTTTTCTGAGGAGCCTCAGATGATGATTGGCATTCCGCAGGAATGGATGTCTACTGGACTCTTGTTTGGATAGATTTAAGTGAGTTATTCCAAAGAATTACAGGCCTACAATATAAAACGCCAAATTTCCATGCAAAATAATTGTAAATTAAATTTTTCGTGTTTGATTAATCTTTTTTTTTTTTTTAAATAGATTAATCAACTAATTTCGATTAATTATAATGCACATACATTTTGTGGATCACCACCATATATAGTCCCCACTGTAATATCCACAGGAAACTCCCCCACTGTAATATCCACAGACATCTTCCCCACTGTAATATCCACAGACATCTCCCCACTGTAATATTCACAATCTCCCCCACTGTAATATTCACAATCTCCCCACTGTAATATCCAGACATCTCCCCACTGTAATATCCACAGACATCTCCCCTACTGTAATATCCACAGACATCTCCCCTACTGTAATATCCACAGACATCTCCCTACTGTAATCCACATACATCTCCTCACTATAATACGGTCTACATCTCCTCCTCTGTATAGTAAGATTAGTGCTTGCTTAGTCTTTCCAGAGAAGCCAGGTGAACACAAGCAGTTGAGGCCGGGTGATGATGTCAGCGCGCCGTTCTAGGCTCAACTAGGCCGGACCAAGATGGCCGCCACTACGGGAGCTAGGACGAGGACGTTGCCTTTCCTATGGCCAAGGCAGCAGTGGAGCTCGGCGGATCACATGGTGTGACGATCCGTATATGGTGACCCATTCGGATTATTTACGATCCGTTGCCCCACTAGTACCGATTAAAATAATTTTGATCGATCAAAAAAATTAACGATTCATCAAGGAATTAATCTTTAATTTCCACAGCCCTATATAAATTACAACCTGTACGCAGACTTTTTTTGTCAGTCACCACCACCTCAATATTCTGAAACTTACCTCTTCAGGTAAAAATACAAATAATAATAGGTCATAAGTTATTTTTTAATTGCTCCACCACTGCTTGCTCATAAACTTACAAGGACCTTGAAGTGATTCTGTCCCGTGAGATACAGCTCTCAACAAAGAAGCTACTTGTTCATGTTGCCAGTGCCAATGAACACTAGACATGTGCATTAGTTTTTGTCTGAATGCATTTTTGTCTGAATTTCTGGGATTTTCATGTTCATGTTAACAAACGATAACGATCAAGCAGAATCTGAAATTCGAAAGATTGTAAACAAAAAAAGCTTTATTTTCATTTCTTTGAGACAATAGTTCGATATATAGATAGAAGATTTGACGTGACAATAGCGATCTGTGTATATCGAACCTGCGGTTAAATGTGCCTAACCTAACTCTATTAGTCCAAGATTATTCGGCACAGAGAGAAAAGATTCGACATTATAGAGACATGAAGATTCGACGAAGCAGCTAAAAATATACGATCACCGCGAGCGGACATTTATGTTCACATTCTCCGCCCATAGGCTAAAGAAGATTTCTAATGTTGGCTGACTAGTAAGAATAATTATTAAATATATCTATTACTAGTTATACAACATACGACGGAACATTCATCTGGAAATGTACAATTGCGGCGTAGTACAGTTTAGCTGCTTCATCAAATCTTCTTAGAACATCTGACAGACACCATAAGCCTTCAATTGACAGATTACATTTTAATAAAATTCAGATTTTATACAAATGCATTTTTTTGCAAAACAAAATGGATAAAAATGATTTTCGGGAGTAACTAAATACATTTATTTTTTGCACGAAACCGAAATTCCAAAATAAAGTATTTCAGCGTGCACATGTCTAATGAACACTGATGTGTTGATGAAAAATAGTTCTCAAAGACCACTGGTAAAATGACACTTCCAAGAGATTTGATCTTCTAGGTCCCCCACAGGTCTCTCTGGTTCTTTCCTCTAGCACCCACATCATTACAGGAGACAGCTGTAAAATGGAGTATAGAAAAAGTATCAATTTATTGAGTATACAAAGAAAAACACGATAGTGTCATGTAAGAAATATAAAAGCCACATGTAGGTGGTGTACAAATCCAGCTTATATACAGTAATAGACAAACATAAGACCACTCTCAGTCCAACCCGACAGCCGTTTCGGTATCTATGATCCTTCTTCAAGGGGTATTACAGATGTCTTAGGGTCAGAAAATGTCTAGTATATGCATATATATATATATATATATATATATATTACAAAAAAAGTTTAATTATTATTTACAGTTCCAGTTGTTGCATTTGTTATGTTCAAAAAGAGAAGAAGAAAAAATATATACATCCAATTAAAGTACTGACAGAAAAACATCACTTACAACAAAGCAGGGTTTGAATGACGTCTTTTATCTCAGAAAAAGACATGCACAAAAAAACAGAAGTTGTATATAGAGACCTAGTCTCATAATCTCATAGCTCGCGGAAAGGACATAAATGGATAGCCTCCAAACAAGGGTCGCCCCCTGTAGAAAAAAAAAGAAAAAAGGGGGGGTTTTATTTATATATATGGAAGGGTCACTTAGATGTATTCGGACAGATTTGTTATTTTAGTATTATAAGGTAGTCAAAGAGAAAAATATCTCAAACAACCTACCACAAAGGGAAGTTGGACGTGGAGTGCCAATAGGGGAAAAATGAGAAGGGGCTCCAAGGAGGATTTCACTGGGATGCAACAAGCCTCCACAGTGGTCCTCTGAGGAAATACATTATCTTCACTATCGCAGTGATCTGTAAAATAAACATATGTATATGTATATAGTTAACCTCCAGTCTGTTAGAGTGAGCCCCAAAATGGTGAATGTAAAAACAGGTCAATGGCCAATCCAACAGAGTAGAAGAGCCTAAAGTTACCTATAATGGAGATCTAATCCTATTCCACGGCAGGCGCTATGACATCTGAGTCACTGGCGTCTGCACAGTGTATACCGTATTTATCGGCGTATACCGCACACTTTTTCCCCTTAAAATAAGGGGGAAATCGTGGGTGCGCGATATACGCCGATACCCGCTTCCCACGCTCAGTTTGAACTGAGCCGCCGACATATACCGAGTGCAGTACACTCGGGTACATTCGGCCAGGCTCGGCTTCGCTCGTGCTCACGCATAAACGTCACAGAGCGTGAGCACGAGCAAAGCCGAGCCTGGCCGAATGTACCCGAGTGTACCGCACTCGGTATATGTCAGCGAAGGCGTTCAAACTGGGGGCGGGAAGCTGGGATTCGACCCGAGACCACTGGAGCCGAAGACGGACGCCGGACCAGACGATGGACGCCGATGGACGCCGCACAAGACACCAAAACTGTAAGTACTAAAAGTACTAAAATGTTTCTTTTACAGGTCCACATTAGGGGTGCGCTCCATACGCTGGAGCGCGCTATACCCCGATAAATACGGTATATAGCCCATATATATAGCTCAATGTTGCGGGCGCATTCGCGTGAACAGCGTCAAGCGTCATGACATCATCGTGGTAAAAAACGCTGTATCACCATGACGTGTATACAGCGATCGTTGTGGTGACAAAAATCCTGAAATGGGGAGGTAAAGGACATCCTCGAACTGGCAAAAAGTGTTTAATGCAAATAAAAAAAAAAAAAAAGTGGTTACAACTGCAAGTGCAGACCAGACCCATTGAGCCACAGTGTAATTGCTGTTGTGGTTGAATATCAACTCAAAACAGCAGCAGCTGAATAGGGGTGAAATAATTACTTAAATAAATTGAAGTAATAGCATACTCGGGACAGGTGTCCCTAAATGAATCTAGCGATTAAGTACTGAGTTGCCAGTTGTTGAGAGGAAAAGAAAACGGTGAGAGAGAGGCCCTTCACCCCCAACATGGCGACCGCAACCCCAAGGTGAAATCGGTCTGCATCGAGCGTGCGCCGGCGCATAAGTGCAGAAAAACTGCATTAAATGAGGGGAGCATTGCACCACACCGATGTCGAAGACATTTCATGGTGTGCATGTCCCCCCCGTGCATCGGCTGGAGGCTAAATGTCCAAACCAGGGATAAAAGAAAAATATTATTTATCAGTATATCAAACTGAGACAGGTATTAATCCAACCAGATGTGTTAAAGGGGTCCAAGATGTATAGCAAAGAGGGACACAGAGATGTTATTCCTCCCACCCCCCCAGAAGAAAAACCTTCTAGAAAGGGGCGGTAACTGATCATTGTGTTCAGTCCAGGCTTTACAGTAGCATTGAGGGAGGCTATCCATCTTGTTTCTCTTTGTAACAGGGTTCTGTTACAATCTCCCCCTCTGTTGTTGGGATGTATTCTATCAAGAATTAGAAATTTAATTTTTGGAATCTTATTGCCATGGGCGTAACGAATATGGCGACCCAACAGAAGATCAGGATCTGCCTTTTTCATGCAGGTGATGTGTCTGGATGCCCTCTTGTGAAATGGCTGTTTGCTCTGTCTACTGAATCTCGTAATGATCCGTAGAGCACTTGAGCTTGCATCCGCCAAAACTTTATTGGATTGTTGTTTTTTTATCAACAGTTCACTTCTCGATTTGAGAGTGGCTCTTTTAAAGACCTTCTTGAGGCATGTTAGGGAATAGCCACGTTTCAAAAGACGATCTCTGAGTGCATTGGCTTGCCTTTGGAAGGTATCATCTACCGTACAGTTGCGGCGTTGGATGGAGAAAAGGAACTCACAGTCAGAAGAGTGAAAGCCATAGTAAAAAAAAGGCAGTCATTAACAACCGGGTAGAAGAGGTACCAATTCAGAAGGCCGAAGCAGAGTCAGAAGCCAGGCTAAAGCCAACATCACACAGGCAGAAGAAATACAAAATGGCAGGCAGAGTATGGCATCAGAGTATCAGAGTACAAGCCAAGGTCAACAACACTTGGAAAAACAGGGGAAGGGGAGGAGATTGGGGAAAGGGATAGTCGGCCAGCAGAGGGCCTATAGGGGTTACTTTGAGCAACAAAAAATAGTTAGAGCAGGGCGTGTCCGGCGGCGATAGGAGAAGGATGCACTTTGGCTGAGCTCTACGGGCCCGTATCGTATCCATAGGCATCAGCTACCATAGAGAAAAAAAAAACCTACACTATCTGCCTCCTACGTCCCTCCGGGAGACCGATTGCTAACTTCTGGACACAGATTGTGCAGCATCAGCCATATTCCAGCTCCCGGCCGGCACCCTCCTCCACAGCCCGGCCGCCATCTTGGGCCTACGCGTCCTCCAAACCCTCCGCGATCCACAGCTACGATCCCCACTTTTGGATACACCAGGTCAGTGTTCGCCTACACCGGGATACCCATTGCCCAGATACCTGCATAGTCCGGCTCCCCGTGGGCCCCATCGTCCAGGCTTCTCCGCGCTCTGGTCGCCATCTTGAGGCCTTCCCGATCAGCGATCCCCCACGCTGGTTTGCAGCTTCCCCCGGCATCTTAAGTCCCCCTGAACATTGTCCGGAGTGCACCGGGGATCGGGTCCGGCCGGCTGGCTGCTGGTCCGTCGTACTCCGGGGGAGCTCCGCTGCGCTGGGACTGGGCGCCATCTTGGGGCCTACGAGACAAGACCTCCCGCTCCCGATCTGTCAACCTGCAAGACGGGGGGCCGCGGCATCGTCCCTCCCCATCAGCGGTAACCCCGGCTGAGCTAGAGTGAGTCCTCGCCTGTGAAATCGCGGTGGTTCGATCTCGAAATCGCGGGCAGACGCACCTCCGCTGGGCAGCAGATCTAGGCGAGGCCGCGGCTTCGGCCTAGTCCCGGAGGTCGGCGGCCATCTTGGTGCACTCAAACTGCCTGCCTAGTTCAGTTTGTGTCCCTCTGAACACCTGAACCCTCTCTAGGGAACATAGAGGACTCCCTGGACTACTGCCATTTGCCTCAAATTAACAACAGTTATGCTATTGTTCCCTGCAACTGTCAAAGAAATTACTCTCCCAGCTGATTAATGCATCTAACGTAAGCTTAAAGACGGGAGGGGGACGCATGTACAGCCTGTGAAATGGAGGAAATTTAGAATCATAATCTTGGCCTTTATTCCTCAGTGGCCCCCGCTCTGCATCACCAGTTTCTACAGTCCCGGGAGCCGTTTCACTAGCTCCAAGAACTGCTCAACAGACGTTTTATATGGGGAAGGTCGGAGACCAACGTCACATTTACAAAAAATCCGCAAAGCAGACCACGATCCAGTCATCCCCTCTTATGGACCGCTTTGTGCTCAGGCCCCAATCTCCGGCCCCAGGCTCTGCGATTGCTGTCACCGCCCCACCTGACGTGGACCCGCTGACTGATCCTTCTCTTTTTACTGTACAGACCGCACCTCAGCTATCAGCTTCTACCCTTTCAACAATGGCGGCACCGGTGACAGAGACGGTACTCGACCAAAAGCTACAAGCTCTGCTGCAGAATCTCACCAACAACATCGCTAAAGAGGTAAATAAACTAGCACATGAACTCAGGGGGAGATAGATCAGTTGGGGGAGCGCACTGATAACCTCGAGACTAAATTTGATGATATGGTCCAATATGTACATGCTTTAGAAGAAGAAAATGCTACCCTTAAAAATGCTGTGACACAGCTCCAAATACAACAAGAGGATCTCGAGAACAGGGAGCGCCGACAAAACCTACGGATCCGCGGGATCCCCGAGTCAATTTCCGATAAGGAAATTCGGCCCTACCTGTTGGCTCTCTTCATTTATCTTGCACCCGAGATCCCGGATATAGATTGGCGCCTTGATTGGGCACATAGATCGCTGGCTCCTAAGCCTCCTCAGGGAGCTAATCCCAGAGATATCATTGTCCGCTTCCACTTCTACGAAAGCAAAGAAGCTTTGACCTCCATCACACGCAACAGATCGAGAATTGAATTTAAAGGCACAAAGATTCAACTTTTTAGCAATCTCTCTCCCATTACCTTAGCCAAGTGGCGCGCTTTGAGACCTGTTACAGCACACCTTCAGCGGCACCAAGTCACATATCGTTGGGGCTTTCCTTTTCGTTTATCAGTAACCAAGGATGGGATGCAATACTCCATGAGGGACCTTCAGGAATGTGACTCTTTCACCAAGAACCTGGGTCTTCCTCCCATTCCGGAGGAGGATCTACAGGCACAACCTCCAGTACCCAGACCTCTCTCTACTCCGGGCAAGATATGGACTCCGGTTCGTCATAGATCTCGGAATTCCGTCTCTACTCCTCAAAGGGCTACATCATCTAAAGGTCACACCTGATTTTGCCTTATTTTCTTTTTGTTGCTCTTTACACGGTGACCCTGATCTTCACCTTTTGTGCCTGAGTGCTCTGATCCCCAGATCTGACTTTTCTTTTCTATCTGCTCCATGCGGCTGGTTTTTCTACCCTCTGAGCACGTGTTTGACAAAATCCCTTGATTGTTTATTACTTTTTCACTGCAGTTTTCTTGGATTGTATTGAGGCCAATAAATTGGCTCTTACGGACTGGCATGCTCCCCCTTTGTCACTGTCATGGTCCTGGAATGCGACCGTGACCTCCTGAGGGGATCACCCCCCTCAGGCTTCATACCTGTAAGGTATTTTTTTTTGTTGTTCCTGCTGTCTTTTTTCCATGTTTAATAACTTTTTTTCTACAGGCAATGGAGATCCTAAGGGCCGTTTTGAACTTTGACTTCCTTTTCAAATGCTCCTGGAGCTCTCACATATTACACATGTCTTTTTTTTGTTTTCTTTTAGGGTTTTTTTTTGACCCGTTTCAGAAACACGGCTGTGTTTCCACTACCTTGTGCCAATTTTTCCTATTTGTACTTGTTACTACAATCACTAGTTTTTCTACATCATGGTCTCTGCTGATTATATGTTTTTTGTACGCAACGCGAGATATGCTTACAATGCTTAGTAATGGCTCTTAATATACTGTCTTACCTTGTTAAGGGCCTGGGCTCCATTCGTAAGCGCTGGCTGGCGTTAAGGGAGTTCAGGTCCTTTGATGCTGACGTGATCATGGTTCAAGAGACACATTTTAAAGCTAATGGTCCATTTAAATTTGCGTCTAAACACTTTCCTACTACATTTATTGCCTCTGATCCCTCCGGTAAAGCTGGAGTGGCTATTCTCTTTAAACGTTCCACTGCCATACGTGTTAAATCTTCGTTTCTAGACCCTCATGGCCGCTTTATACTCTTGAACTGTGATCACATGAACACGTCTTTCACTTTAGCGAATGTGTATGCTCCCAACTCAGGTCAGATTGGGTTTCTTGAGGATTTTTTTGAAAAACTTGCGGCCTTCTCCCAACCCTTCATGATCATTGGGGGAGATTTTAATTTGTGTATGTCCCCCTGTAAGGATAGATTCTCCTTGCTCCATAAAACTCCCCCTGGACAAGCACAAAAATCTTCTGCCTCATTTCGAAGGACAATCAGAGCTCATAACCTGTTTGACGCTTGGAGAGTAAAACATCCAATCGCTAGACAATTTACCTTTTTTTCACCCTCATGCAAATTATACACAAGATTAGATCATTTTTTCATTACCGCCCCACTGTTGTCTTATCTAGTTGACTCTAATGTTCACCCGATTACATGGTCAGATCATGCGCCCATCTCACTCGAGCTTCTCCTGTCTGCACCATCTCGAACATGTCACTGGCGTCTCAATGAGTCCCTTCTCAATACCCCTACAGTTCACCTACACTTACAACACCAACTATCCGAATTCTTTCAACTCAACGAGGGCTCGGTGTCTGAGGTCTCTACCCTGTGGGAAGCTCACAAGGCCTTTTTCAGGGGTGAATGCATTGCTGCTGGATCTCGCCTTAAGAGAGATCGTGCTCTTCAACGCACGACTCTATTAGCCGATTTAACTAAAGCTGAGAGGAATCTTCTTAGTTTTTCCCACGGTGGACCGCCTCCGCATTGTGACCTCCCTGAGAAACCGTATCAAATCCCTAGATTTGAACAAAATTGATAAATCTATGCTCTGGTCGAAGCAAAAGTTTTATGAATTTGCCAACAAACCTCACAGAATGTTGGTCAATAGGTTAAAACCTCGCCCCCATGCCTCTCTACCTGATTTCATTTTCTGGCCAGACGGGATCCCCACTTATTGCCCCCGGGGTATGACTAAAATATTTGGACAATTCTACCAAGACCTATACAACTGTCTATCTAAGGACTCTGAGTCCCAGTTCTCTCAGGAGAAATTTGACGCTTTTGTTGACACTCTTAACCTACCCAAATTATCCCCAGGTGACCATTCTGGACTTAATGCACAGATCACTGCTGAGGAGATTTCCAGGGTCATTAAAGAACTTCCATCTCATAAATCCCCAGGCCCTGATGGACTCCCTTACTCCTATTATAAGAAATTTCTCCCAGAATTACTGCCCCATATGGTAACTTTATTTGCATGCCTGTTAAAAGGGACTGTACCCTGCACTCAATTCTTACATGCATATATAACGGTCATCCCAAAACCAGACAAGGACCCATCAATTCCTGACAACTACCGCCCTATAGCTCTCTTAAACTCCGACTATAAAATATTCACAAAAATATTAGCAAACAGACTCTCCCTTCTTCTTCCATCTTTGATACATAGGGATCAGGTGGGTTTTGTGCCTACTAGACATGCAGGGGATAACACAAGACGGACCATTGACCTTATTGATCTTCTGACCAAGACCGGGAGACCTGCTATCGTGTTGAGCTTAGATGCGCAAAAAGCTTTTGACCGTCTGAACTGGTCTTTTATGTTTGCCACCTTGACAAAATATGGTTTTTTCAGGTCCATTCATGCAGGCCTTAAGGGCGCTGTACTCCGTACCCACTTCTCAGGTCCGATTGGCTTCCTGCGTCTCACCGCCATTCCCCTTGAGTAATGGTACCAGACAGGGTTGTCCCCTGTCTCCTCTTTTATTTATTTTAAGTCTGGAGCCCTTGGCTGCGGCTATTAGATCCCATCCAGATATAGGGGGGGTGGCGCTGAGGCGGGAGGAGTACAAACTCTCGCTCTTTGCGGATGACATATTGCTAACAATCACTCGCCCACATATCTCCCTTCCTTCCCTCCACATTACTCTAGACTTATTTAGTAGCCTCTCCGGTTTTAAGATTAACACAACCAAAACAGAGGCCCTCCCTATAAATATCCCGGCGAGTGCACTCGCCTCTCTACAAAGTAACTTCAATTATCGCTGGTGCACCCATTCCCTGAAATATTTAGGGTACGTCTCTCCAACCTCTATTCTACCCTGTACCAGGTTAATTTCCCTCCTTTATTTATTGAAATAGGTAGATTACTGAAATTATGGACGAAACTTCCGTTGTCTCTCTTCGGCAGGATAAATGTCCTCAAAATGTCTATACTCCCTAAACTATTGTACTTTTTTGAAACTCTTCCCGTACAGATTCCCATGACCCAACTGAAAGCATTACATAGGAACTTTCTAAACTTTATCTGGAATAACGCCTCCCATAGAATAGCCAGCTCAGTCCTCATGGCCCCCCGCTCACAGGGTGGCTTAGGATATAGTTAAATACTATTATGCTACTCACTTAAAAGCTATAACCTCATGGTCGTCTAGATTTGCCCCAAACAGATGGTCTGAAATAGAGATGGGAATTACAGTCCCTGCTCATCCATGCTCATTGCTGTGGCCCTCACCCGACAAATCCTTTGTTCATATACGAAAGGTCTGTCTGAATCCGATGCTATTTACTCTCCTAATTTGGAGGCGCTGTTCTAGTAAATTCTCTTTATCGTCCCCTTGCCCACCCCTAATAAATATCCTCTTTAACCCAGAAATTCCTGACAGTCTATCCTACGACTCGATGTTACCCTGGACCCATGCAAACATATTTCAACTTCGTCACCTAGTGCACCCAATAACGCGTACATTATTATCTTTCACAGACCTACAGTCAAAACATAATATCCCGAAAACCCTTTTTTATTCCTTCCTACAGATTAGACATTTCTTCACTTCCAGGTCTCCCCAACTGACCCTTAGCGTCCCTACCGATTTTGAACTACTTTGTTCTAGAGGCCCTCACAAACTTCACCAGATTTCCACTATATACAAAATTCTACATTCAGCTTCTCCCCTCTCTGAAAATACATGAGGAAATGGTCCCACATATTGTGCAAGCCCATCTCATTGGCAGAGTGGAGACGAATCTGGGACGCTTCCTATAGGGCCTCTAGATGTGTAGCCCAGAAAGAAACTACATACAAAATACTTATGTTCTGGTACAGAACCCCTGAATTTTTAGCAGCACATAAGTTGTCCCCGTACAGCCAATGCTGGAGATGTGGCTCCTCTGTCGGTACACACCTCCACATCTTTTGGGACTGTCCGGTAATTACTCCCTTTTGGTCACAAGTCCATAATCTCCTGGTGAGGGTTCTAGAAATAGACGTGCCCTTTCAGCCTTTACATATGTTACTGGGCTTACCACTCCCGAAAATTTCTAAACATCTTGGCAAACTAATGACGTTTCTTTTACTGGCAGCCAAACGTGTCATACCTCAACGTTGGAGAGCTACCTCCCCTCCCACCTTTGCACAATTTTTGTCGACAGTTGCGGACATTAGAAGGATGGAACGTCTTACAGCGGCTATAGATGACTCTTTACCCAAATTCGAAGCTATATGGGAGAGATGGGATTCTTCTGATTTTAACGCAGAGCCTAATTCCACTCTACCATAGCTGCATGCCCATTGCACGTATCCCCTACAGTTCTGTATAAGATGATGTCCCCCTTTTTTTTTTATTTTATTTCTTTCCTCTCCCCTTCTTTCTCTATATAGGTCAGAGATTGATGATATATGCTTCTGCTCAGCAGAGCCATGATAAGTTGTTCATGTTGAACCCACCACTTATTTTCTATTTTCTCAGTTTAACTAACTTGTATACAACCAGACTTGTCTATGTCCTGTTATAAACGTGACTGTATATTCCTCGCATTTTTTCATCGTTCAAATGTCTGGATTTTGTGATTACTTTGTCTGATTTGAAAATCTATAAATAAACAATTTAAAAAAAAAAAAATAGTTAGAGAACAATAATGATACAAAACATAATTTATTTAATTAGTATCAAAAAGTTAAGATATGAAGCACAGTTGCATAGGAACTACCTAGGCAAATGGTAGCCAAACAATTATTGGCTATCATGTGTACAGTTTGTGTGAAAAACAACACATGGACAAGACAAGGACACTAACAAACCCCGAACCCAAACCACGTCCGAGACGAAGCTACGCCAATGTGCCAGGCGAAACGCGTTGACATCATTAACTAGCGTGATCACGTGACACCACACGCCTGTATGGAGGACGGAGGAATACCTGGAGGAATAGAGCAACCTCACACTTGAGACTGCAGAAAGCCTACACAGCACCTATGAAGGTTTAAAAACCAACAACCATGGATGGACTTTGAGAACATCACGCTGTCTTTATTCGATTGTCTAACCAACTCCTGACCCATACCGAAACTACACGGCGGCAATACCTGTTACTCAAACAGTGCCATAACTGGATATCAGGACTGGATATATGGACCAATCCATAACAGCTGAAGTGATTTATACTACTCATCCATCGAGGTGGTAACGTATATTTACCAACTGTCACTATTGCTATGAAATACATGTAGTGAAGTTTGTCTGCCGCACCAGCATTCAACAAGAACCGCTATCTTTTGCTTTATGTATAAAGCCCGCTGACTGCTTACAAACTGGCTGAAACCACACATGAATGTGATGGGGGACTTTAACATAGACATCTCACTAACCCGCTACATCTAACAAGTTGACTGCATGTGAACTAACTACTAACCAATTCTTACTGACTTCATTAAAATCAAAGCAAAATCTGCTAATATTATAGGCTTAATAAGTAAGCCAACTACAACTGATTGCAACTTGCTTGATTTTCTTTTTTATTACTGAAGTGATGACCAGCCTCCTTACTAGAATATACTTTTTTCTTTTACATTTTTTGGCTAGTGATTAGTGAATTCACTGAACGTTACCCAGCTACTTTTTCCTCCCCCTCCCCCTCCTCTACTCCTTTTTCAGGCTAGTGTCCAGCCTCCACACACTGACAACACATTTTGGCTATTAGCGGGCTGTCTGGGAGGGGATAAACCCCCCCCCCAGCAACCTTTATTCGTTATTTAACCCGCACACAAACTAATTTCCATTAATTTTATCCGTGTTTTCATGGTGCAGGCTGAACACTTAGGTGTCCGGACCACGCTAATTGTCTATGTTTGTTAGTGTCCTTGTCTTGTCCATGTGTTGTTTTTCACACAAACTGTACACATGATAGCCAATAATTGTTTGGCTACCATTCGCCTAGGTAGTTCCTATGCAACTGTGCTTCATATCTTAACTTTTTGATACTAATTAAATAAATTATGTTTTGTATCATTATTATTCTCTAACTATTTTTTGTTGCTCAAAGTAACCCCTATAGGCCCTCTGCTGGCCGACTATCCCTTTCCCCAATCTCCTCCCCTTCCCCTGTTTTTCCAAGTGTATTTATGGTTACAGCAACATCACCTAATTAGGTACTTTACTTCTACAGGCGGGAGTCATTCTTCGCCAATATAATAGTGGAAACTTGCATTCTCCCCGTCCCTTTTCCCTTTATTTATACAAGGTCAACAACAGATCAGAATCAAGTGGAGACAGGAGGCAAGCACAGGATAATCAGGATGCAGGTCTGGTCAGAGGTCATTAAAGCTGATGAACACTTAGCAATTTTCTTTAGTTCTTTTATGCCTCGACTTCTTGCCACTGGACTTCAAAATGTAGTGCCAGACATGTGTAGCACTATTCTTTTCTCTCTCTGTGGCAACAGAGGTATGATGGTGCCACATGTATAGTATTTAGGAGCAGAGACTTCATAATCTGTGTGATCAGAACAGGATCTCTAACAAGCATAGTGCCTCCACTCAAATGGAGCTTGTGAATAGCAAGTGAAATCCCAATTGAGAAATATATCTCCACATAGACAGTAATCCACACAGCATTGTATTTGAAAGTCCATGTATTGAAGAAAAACATCCAGTGAACCAACCAACATAAAGTATTTTCCAAACAGGAACATGAAATCATTAACATTCTCAATTTTTGTCTCAGTGAGGTGAAACTGCAGCACTTACACAGTCTGTGCTCTCTTAGCAGGAATTCACTGTTCTGTCTCACTCCACGTGTCTGTCTCTCCACCCACTTACCCACAAAACCCCTTTCCATCCTCTGCTCTTCTTGATGACCTCATCCTTGGTGAGAGAGAAAGCATAGCAAAAATACTGGAAAAGGGCAAACAAACACTGCATTACAAGAGTATACACTTGGTAAATGGGCAAAGAAATTATCACATCACTACACATGCATGCTAATTTATGCTAATGTAAATGCATGTTAAAGTGCATGTGCAGATGCACACACAGCCCTGACTCTGTGTATTGGTCCATGAACTGCTTCTTGATACACTGAGGGTCGATTTAGTAAAACTGGAGAGTGTAAGCTCTGCTGCAGCTGTGCATGATGGCCAAACAGGTTCTAAATTCAGCTTGTTCAATTAAGCTTTGACCAACAAAAAAACCTGGAAGTTGATTGGTTTCTATGTAGAGCTGTACCAGATTTTACACCACACCCCAATTTCAGTAAATCAATCCCACTGCAATCTATAGCTTAACTTTACGTATACCTTTTCATGCGTGTCTTTGGAAGCAGTGTATGTATTTTTACAATTGCTATTACTAACCTTTGTTTGTATTCTTACTGTATACAACACAATGAGGAAAATAGGAATCTTATATAATTTAGTAATAACAATAATAATAGTGAAAATTACAATAATTGGCTAAGCTGTTTTTTTTATCTGACCCTAGTTTGTTCTCAATTATGAATTGTTAACTTGGTTCAATGTCTCGGGTGAGAAATGATTGTGCATTTACAGGAAACAGCCTAAGAAAAACATTCTCTAAGTAATAAAATAATTTTCCAATAACCAATTGTTTTATCATGACTTTTAGTGCTGATAAAACAATAAAAGTATTTTTTCCTGCTCCTTTTTCGTTCAGCCCATTGATTAAAGTGAGAGTGTGTAGTAAAGCATCCTCCTATCAGGATAAATATTTTACAAAAACAGTATAGACTCATTCTTACTATTGCTGATTTTTTATTTTATTTTTTCATATATATATATATATTGAATCTCAATTCGGACCTTCTATCTTGTTAACTGTTTTTTTGCCTGTCAATACATTTTTATAGCCAGGGCAATAATGTCATAATATTGCCAAAGATGCTCCCAAAGCCTCAGTGGCATGACCTATATACTTTGGCCCACAAAAGTAAGCCCATAAGCATAGTACAGTATAGCGATACGTTTTTCACAATTCTCTAAATAATTAATAATGCATGAACTGCCAGCTACATTAGAACAGAAGGTATTTATTCTAGTGAGACCTTTCACACAGAGAACACTTTTGACATATGTGCCAACCTGTAGCAGCAAATAAAATATAGATACAGAGCTAGAAATATTGTTACTGTGTAATATGGTTAGTGTAGTAAAACATATCTAGTGTAGACCTTCCTTTTTAAGGGTTGAATCCGGAGAAGAGTTTCTCTAGCAGAAAAAAAACAGGGCTCCAGTTCCTTAGTCATGGGGGCTTTGAATCTAAAAGACATTACATTGAATCTTAGCATTGGTAATGTAGCGTCCATTGGATTTGAAGCCCTAACAACAAAGAAACCGGAGCCCTTGGGATTTACAGATTATGATCACAGAAGATAATTCTTCTGAAGTATTTGAATCAATGCCAGAACAAGGGTTTAGAAAGCCAACCAATTTGAACAGGAATACATGGAAGTTAATCACTTGCCGATATGCTCATGTACATTTACTGCGTCAGGTTGGCTCTCCTGCCCGAACCGACATACCTGTACGTCAGTCCATGCAAGGAGGATTGCAGTGTAAAGAGGCAGAACGGGGGACAGCCTATGTAAACAAGGCGATTCCCCTCTTCCGGGGATGGGCATTTGTATGTCTGGCTCTGGTTGGTTTTCTTCTGGCTTTGTGTGGTGACGCTTTCAGCTGGATAGGAGATGAGACTGGTCTGGACAGTGCACCCAAACGAGGCTTGATAACCTCGGGAGGGGACGCGCATGCGCGCACTCCCAGGAACGAGGCTTGGTCATAATTTTTTTCCTATATAAGGGGATGACGTGGTACACCGCCCGTGCCCCGAGATAACGTGACCTCTCATGGAACGCGTAGGGCAGAACGAGCGGCGTGCTGACGTCATCTCCCTCATCTGCTCGATCTTCACATGGACGGGTTTGCTGTTTGCGTCTGGCCGGCGCAATAGGCTTAAGGCTGGTCTTTTTCGATAAAAAAGTGAGTTTTTTACTGTTTACAATTTTATAAAATAAACATCATTGGTTTTACACTATGTGAGGCATTTGTTTCCTTGCATGATCCAACATACTAATGAGCATGAAAGCCGTGGAGTCTACCTGATGGTTTACCATACTGCAGATACAGTTGCTGTTATTGACCCCCTGGGTACTACACACACACTGGAATAGGTCCGCTGGACCATTGGTTCTGGTAAGCAGTTTACCTATCTCATGGTGGTGGATTTCACTTTGGCTTTAGACTCTGTCAAGAGAGTCCAGCTATTTGGATATCACACGGTTGTTTCCTTTCATTGTGTGACGCCTACGCCGTCACTATGACAGGAATTGACAATTAGTCAGTTGCAATGGAGAATTCTCAGTATCAAACCACCAATTGACTCTATATTTGTACAAAGAGTAAGGGGTTAATTCATCACATTCTCCTGCAGACTATCTCGCATCAGTGGTGTGGTGCATGTACTATAGGTGAGAGGTGATATCTGGAAATTCTCAGTACAGCCACTATAAGCATAAGAAACAGGGAACAAGATCCTATAGTAGTAGCATACACAGCATAAACAGTTAACCCGTGTTCAAGCTTGAAATGACTGACCTCTATGGGTACTTGCGGTTTTAGAAGCAGTGAGCTTTATAGTTCTTCCTGGTGAGAGATAGCAGGGAAGTAGGATGATCCTAAGGAGCTGTAGAGTGTCAGCTCTGTGGTCAAGGCGTTGGGATCAGGCTAGACAGAGTCCTGGCGTTGCAACCCAGTGTCTCCTTGCAGGCAGCTGGTGAGAGGGTCTGTGGTGGAGGTGCTCGGATCTCAGATGGCGGCAGGTGTCAACTTCAATAACCGAACACCCAGCCGCCATCAGAGAAGGTTTAAATAGCCCGCCCAACATGGGATACGTGCCGGGCGCGCTTCCGCGTTCCAGCGTGGAACGCAGGGACCCAGGGCGCACTGGAAGTGACGCTGACGAGGTACTGGATGGAGCGCAGCTGTCTAAAGAAGATACAGCTGCGCTCGTTCTATGAAATATAACGCCGATGGCGTTACACATTGCAGTCACTAATGGACTTTTTTACATCGCTCTGGACTTATATCACACATGGTCACTCTAGTGTTGACCTTTATAAAAAAAATTCACTTTGTAATTTACATTTATGTTTTGTTTTGCATCTGTGATTTATGAATTTGACGTGTTCACAATTTTTTCATTGGTCAATTATGATAAGTTCTACAAGTTCAATATTTAATAATGTTATGCTGTATGTGCACATGTGACACTCCCTTAGTAGAAGTATTCATATTATTTTCTCTCAAGGGTGAATTAGAATTTAGCGCAACTATATATATTTTTTCCGATTCCCCGTTTTGCCTCGTGGCATGTCAGAGATCTTCTGTTCCCAGTGATTAGGAACAGTAATCTCTTTCTTGGACCTGACAGCCCACCCCCCCTACATTTAGAACACATTGAGGGAACACAGTGTAATTTGGGGTCAGATTTGTCCATCGCAATGTCGCATTCCCGCTAAAAATCGCAGATCACTGCCATTACCAGTAAAAAACGATTTAAAAAATAAATAATAGCACAAAAAATGTAAACAGGCAGAGGTGATCAAATACCACCAAAAGAAAGCTCTATTTGTGTGTAAAAGAGGACGAAAATGTTGTTTGGGTACAGCATCGCACGACCACGCAGTTGTTAGTTAAAGCAATGCCGTGCCGTATCACAAAAATGGCCTGGTCATTAAGGGGGCAAATCCTTCCGGGTACTGAAGTGGTTAACCCCTCAAGGACCGCCTCACACCGATTTACGTCGATTTACTCTGGGTCGTGCGCGTTCGACCGCCTCCACGCTCGTGACCCGGTCCTGAGCTCTGTAAACGCGCCCGTGGGACCCGTGGACCCGATCACCACCATTGTCCCACGATCTGGGAAAAAAAGGATGACGATTTTGTTTGGGAGCCACGTCGCAATTGTCAGATAAAGCGTCGCAGTGCCGAATCGCAAAAAAGTGGCATGGTCCTTTAGCAACAAAATGGTTTGGGGCGTAAGTGGTTAAAGAAGACATAAAGAGGCCATGTTAGAGGAGAAGAAAGTGATAGTTAAAACTCGGAACATTACTGACTGGTAGATAGATTTGCCACCATTAAAGTAATGAATAGTCAGATGTGAAGTGATGATTTTGGAACTCACTGCTGAAGAGGATTATTATCTATAAATTGACATTTTACATTGGTACATTACTCAAAGGGGAATGTAAATGCTCTGTAACTGATAGTACCTGGAGATTGTAATTTATCAATTTGTTATTTTATAGGGTCTGGTCTATTTCATCTAAGCTTTGGCTAGCTTATACAATATTTCTTACCTCACTGCTCTTCATCATCCAACCTCAGATTACAGAGTCAATATCCAACTCAAAAACTGAGAAAAAGGACATAAATAGGCACAGAATCAAACAAGATGTTTTGTTAAAAAATCTCAATGCCTTACTGGTGATTGGGGCCTCAAATAACTGTATTTCAGAAGGTAAACAAGTCTTGTCCTAAACAATTGTATGTTAGTATAAATAAGAAACTGGTTGGATGAGCACATTCAGACAGACTGGCGTCCGCCGGCTGCTCTTAAATTCAATTGGTCTGGCAGTGGCCACCAATACTAAGTGTGGCACTGGCACTGCAGCTTAATGCTCCATCTACCTTCCTCCGTGGCATCCTTACGATATGTAACTTACTTCTATACAGTGCTCTGTGTCAGTAGCGTGGAAAAGAATGGAGGGAAACCCAGCCAGGTATGGCATCATCTATAGCTCAGCAGCGGTGTCATAACTGAAGCAGCGCCGCCATAACTGAAGGCAGAGGCGAGGGGGAACAAATTAGAGGCGGAGCCGTCCAGCTACAATATAGAAATTAAGCTGTGGCACCGCCCATCCGCCATCCCTTTCCACAACAGGTCACAGATGACAGACAGACCGGGGGCGGGTGTCGGCAGGGCCGCAGCTCTATTTCTATTTCGGCAGGGCTTCCTTCTCGTTCTGGTCTTCGGGAAAATAGCAGCCGGCGGAGACATTATCTCCGCCAGCCGCAGACTTCTAGCGGCGGTGGGACACTGAGTATTACTTTTTAGTCCAACACCCAGAGCTCCTTTCACTCAGGTTCCTTCCTGAGTCTCAAAACCTCCTTTGCTCTATTCCTGGTCTTTTAAATTCCACCTGAGTGTATACTCAAGTGGACCAGAACATCAGGACTGGATCCCAGCTTGCCATAGAGGCTGGAAAAACCGGGACGGATTCTGGTTCATTCCCTTACAATAGAGTGAATGCAAGATGAAATTTACCTAATAAAGTGTATCTCACCTTGCATACCGTCACAATATATATATATATATATATATATATATATATATATATATATAAATGTGTGTAAATAAAACACTACACATTATTATAAATGTTATAGTATTTTATTGAATCTCAATGTACATTTTTCGCTAAATTTATCTACCTTCTTGCAGTCTTGAATTGGTTAAAACTACAGGTAAAACCCACAGCCATTGCATAGTAAATCTGTCCCAGGGTCAGTAGCTATGACACAATTTGCAGTGGCAAATATGATGGCAAACTGACTCTCCTCTTTTCTCTATTGTAGTTACACATTTCTATAATTTTTCAGGGCATTGTTATGTTTTTAATAAAAAAAAAAACAAGATATATACTTGCAAAGGGCAAAGATCAAATAAAGTTAATATATTGTACTTGTTATGG
Organism: Rana kukunoris; assembly: GCA_029574335.1. NCBI lineage: Eukaryota > Metazoa > Chordata > Amphibia > Anura > Ranidae > Rana > Rana kukunoris. The sequence goes on from CM056051.1 coordinate 189,886,928, forward strand.
TATTTTATGAATTGTAATCTATTCACAAATAAACATTAGGAAGCCAGTGACTTTTTAAAGGGTTTACTATTTTCTTCCTAATCCAAACTGATCTTTAGAGAACACAGCTTCATTGGTCTACTATGTTAGGTAAACTATTGGCGCGTACACACGATCGGACATTCCAACAACAAAACCGTGGATTTTTTTTCGACGGAATGTTAGCTCAAACTTGTGTTGCATACACACGGTCACACAAATGTTGTCTGAAATTCCGAACGCCAAGAACATACACACATACAACACTTTGACTACAACACTACGACTGCATTAATCTTACTTAAATTTGTAATTTCAATCTGAAGATGCTGCAGTTTTCTAAAATTGTCAAAAAATTTCAAAAATTTGAACTGTTCCCTAACATCGGCTAACCTGTTGTGGTTCTTTTCACTAAAAAGTAAAAGCTTATGAACATATGAGTACTAAATATTTAGAAAATAATGATCATGTAGGTGAAAGGTACTGCAGATACTTCCTTCTCAGTAATTTTTAGCTAGACAAAAACCATGAACTGTCACTTTTAAGCCTTCTTTATCTTAAACTGCAGCCAACAAAGCGCAGTAGGCTGCACAACAAAGTTATTAATGCCAGATACATCGTTTTCTAAGCATGCATAGTTGCATTTAAATACTTATTTAGCACAAAATAATCTTTTTCAACTTACTGATTCTTTAAATTCATTATTTAGCTTGTTTTGTATGCATCATTTATATTGGAGTATGCATATCAAATGTGTACATAGTATTTTATTCAAGATAATATTTACACTACAAAGCATTATAATTATAAAATCAAATTTTGGATTTACTTGCAAACAGAAGATTATCAATGCAAAAGTCAGTGTGTCTCTGTAGGATTATTGTTTTAATTACTACTCTTTTTTGTTGATGCACAAGATTCCCAGTGCAAACCAAGGTCTAGTATATTTTTGTATTATGTCTTTGTACATGTATGTCAGAGCACTTGGGATTTATATAAATGGATATTGTTTTCTTTTTCTACTTTTACTGTGCCGTAATATTACATACACAGCACATACTCTAGAGACTAGAATTTGTTTTATGTAAGCTTGTCTTAATCTGTCAATTATAAAAAGGTGTCCCAGTACAGAAGGTATGCTTTTTTTTGTTTATAATTGCATTCCAAATAAGCTATTCTAATGTCAGTGACATTGGTCTGTGATGTGAAATGGGATTCAATTCTCCACATTAACCAAAAATAATAATAGCTGTATAAATAGTTTTCTGTGCAATGTGACCTTTTATGTTGCGGGCGCAATTTTTAAGCGTGACATGTTGGGTATCATTTTACTCGGGGTAACATTATCTTTCACAATATGTAAAAAAATTGGGCTAAATTTATTGTTGTCTTATTTTTTAATTCAAAAAAGTGAATTTTTTCCAAAAAAAGACCGCTGCGCAAATACGGTGTAACAACAAGTATTGCAATGACTGCCATTTTATTCTCTAGGGTGTTAGAAAAAAAATATATAATGTTTGGGGGTTTTAAGTAATTTTCTAGCAAAAAAAATGTTTTAGTCTCGTAAACACGAAATCTGAAAAACACCCTCGGTCCTTAAGTGGTTAAATATTGTACCTGCTGGGTGTCTATAGTTTGCCTGTGAAAATGTCTTTGAGAACCCGGGTTTTGCCCCAGGGAACACGTATCAATGGAAAAAAGTTTTAAAAACGGTAATTTTTTCAGGAGTCCTGCTCCTGAAAAAACAACCGTTTTTAAACCTTTTTTTCCATTAATACATGTTCCCTCGGGCAAGACCCGGGTTCTCAAAGACGTTTTCCAACAATAACTTGAATATTGGGCTTTAAAATGAGCACTTTTGAATTCAAACGTTCGAGTCCCATAGACTTCAGTGGGGTTCTAAATGTTCGATCGAACGGTGGTCTGTTCGAACGTTCTGGTGCAAACCGAACGCGGGGGTGTTCGGCTAATCCCTAGCTGTGATAAGTGTATAAATGTAGCAAGGGAGTATATCTAAAAATAAATGCAGTTTCCACTACTTGAAATTTGTTTTTTGTTATATAAACTAAAAAGTCCCGGTTTGACTTAAACGCCCCTGTATTATGCCCAGTTCGAGTGGTGAAGTCTGAGAGATTGATGTAATCAGTCTGTTGCAGATGACCACTCTGATTGTAATATTGTAACTTTTAGTCAATGATGAGGTGAGAGGCAGCAGCTTGTTGAGGTCACAAGGTTGATTTACTAAACAAAATGAGAATGTTGACTGAAAAAATTGTGCAGATATTCACTTCAATTATACAATCAAGGCATCTGCACAAGATTGGATATGTAAAGTTATCAGAAAGTTGCTTTTCACACCTCCAAAACATTAAAATGACTGCAAAGGCTTTTTACATGATTGTATACTGTAGGTAAAATACATTTTAGTCCAGGAAATAGATGCCTTTTCTGGAAAATATATACAGTGCCTTGAAAAAGTATTCATATCCCTTGAAATTTTCCACATTTTGGCATGTTACAACAAAAAGCATAAATGTATTTTATTGGGATTTTTTGTGATAGACCAACACAAAGTGGCACATAACTATGAAGTGGAAAGAAAATGATAAATGGTTTTAAAACTTTTTGACAAATAATTATCTGAAAAGTGTGGCGTGCATTCGTACTCAGGTCCTTTTACTCTGATACCCCTAACTAAAATGAAGTGCAACCAATTGCCTTCAGAAGTCACCTAATTAGTAAATAGAGTCCACCTGTGTGCAATTTAATCTTAGTATAAATACAGCTGTTCTGGGAAAGCCCTCAGAGGATTGTTAGAGAACCTTAGTGAACAAACAGCATTATGAAGGTCAAGGAACACACCGGACAGGTCAGGGATAAAGGTGTATATTCGTAAATTTGAAAATCCCAAAATTTGAAAATTAAAAAGAATAACTAACTAACTAATGATATCTACTAACTAGGAAATTATAGGTATTGGAATTTCCTCTCAGATTTGGCTGTTTATGAACGTAACGAATGTAAACGTACTAAAATAACAAATGGAGCATATAAACAAATGGAACGGAACAAATTATTAATAAATAATAATAATAATAATAAAACGTTTTTATTATTGTTGTTTAACCACTTAAACCCCGGACCATATTGCTGGTCAAAGACCAGAGCACTTTTTGTGATTCGGCACTGCATCGCTTTAACTGACAATTGCGCGGTCGTGCGATGTGGCTCCCAAACAAAATTGATCATCTCTGCGGTTTTTATTTTTTGTGCTATAAACAAAAATAGAGCGACTATTTTGAAAAAAATTCAATATTTTTTACATTTTGCTATAATAAATATCCCCAAAAAAGATATAAAAAAAACATTTTTTTTCCTCAGTTTAGGCCGATACGTATTCTTCTACATATTTTTCATAAAAAAAAATCGCAATTAGCGTTTATTGATTGGTTTGCGCAAAATTTATAGCGTTTACAAAAAAGGGGGTAGTTTTACTAGTAATGGCAGCGATCAGCATTTTTTTTTTGGTACTGCGATATTATGGCGGACACTTTTGACACATTTTTGGGACCATTGGCATTTTTATAGCGATCAATGCTATAAAAATGCATTGGATTACTATAAAAATTAGTATTGGCAGTGAAGGGGTTAACACTAGGGGGCAGGGAAGGGGTTAAGTGTGTTCCTGCTTGTGTTGTAACTGTATGGGGCGTGGACTCACTAGGGGAAATCACTGATCTTCTGTTCATACATTGTATGAACAGAAGATTAGCGTTTCCCCCGCTGACAGGAACAAGAGCTATGTGTTTACACACATAGCTCCCGTTCCCCGCTCTGTAATGAACGAGCGCGTGTGCCCGGCGGCAATCGCGCCAGCCGGGGACACGCGCGGGACTCGGTGGAAGAGCGGGGGCGCTAAAGGTAGCCCCTAGCGGCCGCTAAAGGTAGGACATAGAGCTACATGCTCTCTCCCAGTAGTGCCACCGTCCCGCCGTATAACTGCGGTGGACGGTCGGCAAGTAGTTAATAAAATTAATTTGTTACATTCCATTCATTTATTTTTAGTTCGTTATTATTTCAGATTTTCAAGTTTTCGGATTTTCGATTTTTGAATTCACAAATTTATAAATTTTCACATTTTCAAATATTTGAAAAAATCTGTTAAACGGGTTTTCATTAATTTGGATATTTCTAGAATGTCTAAAGCAGCCAAGAGTCCCATTAAAATTCTGGAGGAGCTGCAGAGATCCACAGGTTAGGCGGAAGAATCTGTCCACAGGACAACTATTAGTCATGCACTCCACAAATCTGGCCTTTATGGAAGAGTGGCAAGAAAGAAACCTATAAAAAGTCCAGTTTGCAGTTTGTGAGAAGTCATGTGGGGAACACAGCAAATGTGGAAGAAGGTGCTTTGGTCAGAGGAGGACAAAATTGTACTTTTTGACCTAAAAGCAAAACACTATGGGCCAGATTCAGGTAGATTGCTGCATCTTTCCAGTGGCGTAGCATATCTCATTTACACTACGCCGCCGTAACTTAGAGCGGCAGGTCCCGTATTCACTAAGAACTTGTGCCCTAAGTTACGGCGGCGTAGTGTAAATGGGCCGGCGTAACTGTGCGTAATTCAAAGTAGGCTGGTAGTGGGCGTGTTGTATGTTAATGAATGGTGACCCCACGTAAATGACTCGCCGAACGAACTGCGCATGCGTCGGCCGTGGACGTATCCCAGTGCGCATGCTCAAAATCACGTCGCAAATAGTCAATGCTTTCGATGTGAACGTAACCTACGCCCAGCCCCATTCTGAATCGGCTTACGCAAACGACGTAAATGACGTGAAATTTGACGGCTGTTCCGACGTCCATACTTAACATCGGCTGCGCCTCATATAGCAGGGGTAACTTTACGCCAGTCCGTGCATTACATAAACCACACAAATAGATACGCCTTGCGCAACTACGTTCGTGAATCGCGTATCTACCTTATTTGCATATTCGACACGTAAATCAACGGAAGCGCCACCTAGCGGTCAGCGTAAATATGCAACTAAGATACGACGGCGTAAGAGACTTACGCCGCTCGTATATTATCAAAATTCCGGCGTATCTTGTTTCTGAATACAGAAAAAAGATACGCCGACGCATCCGAGAACTTACACGGTGTGTCAACAGATACGCCGACGTAAGTTCTTACTGAATCTGGCCCTCTGTGTGACATAAAACTAACACTGCACATCACCCTGAACAAACAATCCCTAACGCAAAATCATGTTGTGGGGATGCTTTTTTTCAGCAGGGACAGGGAAGCTGGACAGAGTTGATAGATGGAGCCAAATAAAGGGCAATCTTAGTAGAAAACCTGTTAGGCTGCGTACACACGATCGGTCAAGACCGATTAAAATGGACTGAAGTTCCGTTTCATCGGTCCAAACTGATCGTGTGTGGGCCCCATCGGTCAGTTATCCTTTGGTCAAAAAAAAGAGAACTTGCTTTAAAATGTAACCGCTGGACGCCTAACCAATAGGTCAAAAACTATTGTTAGTATGCAAAAGCATCCGTTAAAAAGCCGCGCATGCTCAGAATCAAGTCAATGCATGCTTGGAAGCATTGAACTTATTTTTTTTCAGCACGTCGTTGTGTTTTACGTCACCGCGTTCTGACAAGATCAGTTTTTTAACCAATGGTGTGTAGGCACATCAGACCATCAGTCAGCTTCATCGGTTCCTTCATCGGTTCCTTCGGACCGTTCTCATCGGATGGACTGATCATGTGTACATGGCCTTAGAGTCTGCAAAAGACTTGAGACTGGGGCGGAGGTTCACCTTCCAGAAGGACAACGACCCTAAACATACAGCCAGAGCTAGAATGGAAATATTTAGATCAAAGCATATTCATGTGTTAGAATGGCCCAGTCAAAGTCTAGACCTAAATAAAATTGAGAATCTGTGGCAATAATTGAAAATTGCTGTTGACAGATGCTCTCCATTTAATCTGACAGAGCTTGAGTTGGTTTTTGCTATAAACAATGGGCAACAACTTCACTATCTAGATGTGCAAAGCTGGTGGAGACATACCCAAAAAGACTTGCAGCTTTAATTGCAGCGAAAGGTAGTTCTACAGAGTATTGACTCAGAGGGGGCTGAATACAAATTCATGCCACACTTTTCTGATATTAATTTGTAAAACATTTGGAAACCATGTATCATTTTCCTTCCACTTCACAATTATATGCCACTTTGTGTTGGTCTATCACATAAAATCCCAATAAAATATGATTAAGTTTTTGTAATATGACAAAATGTGGAAGATTTCAAGGGGTATGAATACTTTTTCAAGGCACTGTATGTAACCTACAAAAAACAGATTGGACCTAAGATATAATTTAACATGAATGATCATAACATGAAAATAAACATCTGAAGCTAGGTTCACTTTAAATGCTAATGGTTAAGTGTGGTAATTCATTATAGTAATTTACAATGTAGTACCATAAACATACTGTGTGTTTTTTACAAGGGACACATCACTTTATTCAAGATCTTATCCTTACCCAACCACTATCATTTTCCATGGACCCAAAGGTAGCAGCCCTAGTAACGCAGGCACTCTGGTCTGGTTGCTGTATGTGAGAACTGACGTGATGATACATGTACCTTGTGGATAAAACTGTCAGTAGTGATGGCTGTTATTATCTTCTCGAATCTACAAGTCAGCTACAAAACTGCTTTGAAAAATGACTGTTGTAATCTGAAAGTTTAAATCTTTTTTTTTTTTAAATATTGTTATTGGATTTTCAATTTTGTAAGGATACATACATTTTCAGTAAAATCGCATATACAATATTTGAGTCAAGTATATCTAGGCAAAGTACATTGCATAAGAATCAAAAAGACAGGTATAAAATACTTCACAACCTGCGTTATCAAACAGAGGTAACAAATAAGTATCAGAAAGGGGAGAGAGTGGGGAAAGAATAAGAATGGGTCAGGGAGGGGTGTGCCAATGAGATAATTATGTGATAATTGGCTTTGTCTTCCTATCCTAGGTTTGTTCATCGAAAGGTTAGATTCATACAAATTATTTCTAAACATCAAGGAATTCAAAACTCTAAAAACAATCCTTTAAGGTCCTAACAATAGAACATACTCGGCTGATTTTGTGAAGTGCGACCAACATGCCCATTTATCAAAGTGAATTTCAGTTGAGTCCCTAGATTGGTGAATTAATTCCTCCATGCTGGCAATGTGATTTACTCTGCGAATCCAATCTACAATGGTCGGTGGGAGTGACTGCTTCCATTTGATTGGGACACATAATCTCGCAGCATTAATCAAATGTATGAGGATGGTGTTCTTATAAGTGGAATGGGAGAGGCTGGAAAGGTGTAGCAAGTATTGTCCGGGGGTGAAGTCCGGAGTGAAAGTGGTAATTTGAGTGATCAGTCTATGGACTTCTTTCCAAAAATGTGTTATTGCAGAGCATTCCCACCATATATGCAATAGAGTACCAGGTGCCTTACTACATCTCCAGCACAAGGGTGAGGTTTCTGGATTGAATTTATTGATAATTGAAGGGGTTCTGTACCATCTCGAATAAATTTTGTAGCTATTTTCCTGAGTTAGGATATTTAATGAGCCTTTATGTATTCTTCTGAATATGGTTGCCCATTGGTCATGTGATATGGAAACCTGGAGCTCCAATTCCCATTTGAGATTAATACTATCCTCCTGAGTATCAATGTTCGAGTTTAGAAGGGCGTACATAAGAGAGATCAGGTGCTTCTGAGGGGAATCCCTGAGACAAATATTTTCAAACCTCGTTTTAGGCCTATTCCATCCACCTATGGGATTCTTATTAGTAAGAAACCCAGTGATTTTGTGAAAACTAAAATCCGAAATATTGTAGTCAGAGTTCGCTGATCTAAAAGATTCAAGAGAAATGGGGGAATGATTTTCAAAGAAGTCTGCTGCCCTAAGAGTTAATGCTGGAGGATTGTCAGCGCGGGTCGCGTCAAATTCTGGGAGAGGTATCTCAAGACTGGGCGTGATTGGAGTTAATGGTCCATAAATCGAGGATAAGTTAATTGATTTGTTCAAAAATCTAAAGACTTTCAGGGATGAACCTGTCACTGGGTGTGATTTGGCGCTACGTGGGATCTTTTTTGGTATGGTCCATGGTATGTGTCTTATGGGTATTGATAAGAGGCAAGAATTTTCCTCTAGTCCTATCCAATCTTTGGAATGGGTATGTACATGCCAATCTACTATCCTGGATAAGTGACTTGCCCAATAATATTTGCGCAAGTCTGGGACCCCAATACCTCCCAAGAGTTTTGGTGTGACTAATTTATCCCATTTAATTCTTGGTTGTTTGCCACCCCATATAAAACTCATGCAGATACTTCTAAAAGATTTGAAAAAAGATCCCGGAATGGAAATAGGGAGGGTCTGGAACAAGTACAAGAATCTGGGTAAAACATTCATTTTTAGAATATTCGCCCGACCGAACCATGAAAACATTCCCTTATCCCATCTCTGTAAGTCTGATCGAATCGTATTTAATAAGGGTAAAAAATTGTTATTGTATAAGTCCTCAATTTTGGATGATAAATTGACTCCCAAATAGGATAATGTTTTGTCCACCCAAATAAAAGGGAAGTTCTGTTTACACAGTGCCACCGTATCGATGGGTAATGAGACATTAAGTGCTCTGGATTTTGCTAAATTTATTTTTAAATTAGATATATCCCCAAACATCGAAAAATCTTTCAATAAATTAGGAAGTGTGATTATGGGATTTGTTAGAAATAACAGTACATCATCAGCGAATGCTGCTACCTTGTATTGCTTGTCCCTTATTGTGATACCCACTATGTCCTGGTTGGCACGGAGTCTACGGAGAAGTGGTTCTAATATTAAAATAAAAATGATTGGTGAAAGTGGACATCCCTGGCGGGTTCCATTCGATACAGAGAAAGCCTCCGACAGGTGTCCATTAATTTTGATTTTTGCAGTTGGTGATGAGTATAGAAGATTAATAAATTGTAGCATACGGTCCTGGAGCCCTAAAGATTCCAAAGCTGCGTGCATGTAATCCCAGGCAATCCTGTCGAAGGCTTTCTCTGCGTCCAGGGAGAGCATCATGAATCCCGGAAAACCCGACTCAAGGAGCCAATTTTGAATGCATAGGGCTTTAATGGTATTATCCCTGGCCTCCCTACCCGGGGTAAAACCCACTTGGTCTAATGAAATCAAATCTTTTAAAAGGGGCAGAAGGCGATTTGCTAAAATTTTTGCGTATAACTTAATGTCCACATTTAGGAGAGATATGGGCCTGTAATTAGATACATTATTTCTGTCCTTATTGGGTTTGGGAATCATTACTACGTGAGCTTCAAGAAGATCAGTAGAAGATGTCCATTGGGCTGGCGTAGAATTAAAAGTAGATATAAAGTGGGGGATTAGGGTATCCTTAAATGTCTTGTAATAGTTGACAGAAAAGCCGTCAGGGCCAGGACTTTTACCTGTATTAAGTTGATGAAGAGCGGTAAGGGCTTCAGAAATGCCCAGTGGTCTGTCCAAGTCTTTTGCTATGTCCGGGTCAATTGGAATGGGGCTGTAGGATTTGAGGAAATCAGCAATTAAGTCTTTTCTGGATTGAGTTCCCTTATCTGGACCCTTGGTCTTAATATTGTATAAATTGGAGAAATATAATTGGAATTGCTTGGCAATATCGGAAGTACTTGTGAGTTTATTTCCCTTAGCATCAATTATAGAGTGAATATTGTCGAATTTTCTTTGAGATGCATTTAGGGAATTAGCCAAAAGCCTACCGGTTTTGTTGCCGTATTCATAGAAGAATTTTTGTGAATAGACTTTATTTCTTCTAATTTTTTTTTTTCCAAGATTTCAAGCAATTCCATTCGGGTTTTGGAAAGTTCAGAAAGAACATCAGTAGCAAGAGATTGTTTGTGTGCTTTTTCTAAGATTTCTATTCGGTCCGTTAAAGCTTTAATAAGTTCTCGTCTATCTTTATTTCTTTTAGCCATCAAGGAAATAAACTCTCCCCTAACCACACATTTATGGGCTAGCCACATAGTTGGGAGATGTATATCATCAGTCGAGTTTTCCTTGAAGTAAAAAGAAAGCAAAGAATCAATTTTTTGGGTAATGTTTGTGTCGGCAAGTAATGAGTTGTCTAACCTCCAAGGCTAGGTTAGGTAGGGTAGGGTAGGGTAGGTTTGTCATCAAATGTTAAACATATAGAGATCGGGTTGTGATCCGACAAAACCATAGGATCAATAGAAGTGCTAATCAATGATTCCAAGTCAGCTTGGGTAACGAAAAAGTAGTCCAATCTGGAGTACATATTGTGGGGGGGGGAGTAGAAGGTATAGTCTTTTGAGGAAGGGTTTAGAGTGCGCCAGGAATCATGTAGGGAGAGACGATGGAATAATTGTTTGATTAAATTCAGTGTCTTGTACGGTGTCTTGGAATTGCCAGATGAAGTGTCAAGAAGGGGATTGAGAGCTAGATTAAAGTCACCACCTAGTATAATCATTCCAGCAGCAAAAGCTTCAAGGGAATCTATCACATTCGTAAAGAATGCGGCTTGTAATCTGTTGGGGGGCGTAAACATTACCCAAAGTTATTGGTCTGTTGTAAAGTGTGCCCTTTATGAATACGTATCTGCCCTCTGTGTCTATTTTAGTGTCCGAAATTTGGATGGGACAGTGTTTCGATATCAAGATAGAGGCGCCTTTGCTCTTGGAATCTGGGTTTGTTGCGTGAAACATATGAGAGAATTTCTTATCTGTAAACGTGGGGTAGTTATCCGTTCTAAAATGCGTTTCCTGCAGAAATACTATATCAGATCTAGACTTTTTAAGCAATAACAATAATTTAGACCTCTTCTCAGGTATATTAAGGCCTTTTGTGTTAATAGAGTACAATTTAATTTTATGCTGTGCGATAACCACACTGCCAGTGGAGGAAGACATTTTCAAAGTCTAAGGAAGATGAGATAGTAAAGTTCAGATGAGTCAGGGAATTGGAGGGGAAAAGAGGGAAGGATGAATAATATAGGGGGTGAGAAAATGTATCTCACTACGGTAATAGGTAGTAAAACTTTACAAAAGCCAAACAAAGGGGTAAAAAATGAAGAAAAATATGAAACAAATTAACCAAAAATCCTCCCACTGGAGGAAAGGTTAAAAGAAAAAAGAAAAAGAAAAAAAAAAAAAAAAATTCAGGTGTAGCAATGTTTCTCTGTCCTAACCCAGAAAGGAAAAACAATAGACAGAGATAATTGCTACTTGGGGGGTGAAAAGAAAAACCGAGCACAAAAGTATCAACCAAAACTACCCGTCTACCCACAGCCACAGATGTGTCTGTTGCTTAATTGTTTGTAAATAAAGCGGATACATTGTTAGAACCACAAGTTTTCAAATAGTCAAAACAAAGAAAATGTGAGATTGTGTAGATAATACGACTATGTTTTTGGTATCAAACATCCTTGTCACCACTATATACTTTAGCTGTTTTGTAAATAAGTCGCATAATCTCCACAATGGGTACAGTAGAGTTTTCCTAAACTGGATCAAAATAGGTAACATTAAACTTATTTATCAGACCTAGTAAATGGATAGCTATAAGCAATTTAAAAGAGTTAAGGCTAAATTCATTTTAAAATACCTCATATTATTTGAGATATCATTTAAACTAATAATAATCCTTTCACTCACCACTCTTCTCTGGATGAAAAATAGAGAATAGATAAATTAAAGAATAAAAAGAAAGGAAAAAGGAAAGAGGTCTGGTGAAATATTGGAGGGAAACAAACACTTAAATAGTAAGTCAGTATTCCTTCCTTGATTTCCTAGCTTTCAGTGACGAAGTCAAGCGAGGGATTGAATCCGGACCAGCAAAGGATGTTGATTGGCCATCATTCGATTGGGATCGTCGTCTCCGGGATCGCGACTGAGTTATTTCCATTGAGTCAATTTTAGGGTTATTTTTTTGTAGGGATTATGATACGAAATTCGGCATACCAATTAGGGAGATCTATCAGCTGCAAGTCCATCGCTTTGCAGAAAGATTGAAGTTCTTCCGGGACTCTCAGAATTGCTGTGTGACCCTGATAGGTGGCCTGTAGACCGAATGGAAATTTCCATTTGTATATGATTCCTTTATCGCGCAGTTTGTCCAGTAAGGGCCTTAGGTCTCTTCTATTTTGCAGGGTGATAGGGGACAAATCTTGGAAAAATGAGATGGGATGCCCCTCATAAGAGAATTTAGATCTCAGCTTAGCATTCCTGAGGATTCCCTCTTTGAGTTGGAAGTCATCTATGTGGCAAATTACGTCCCTGGGGGGATCTGTTGGTTTGCCTCTCGGTCTGAGTGCCCTGTGTATACGCTCCATTTTGATATTAGTCAGTGGGGGGCGACCCAGCAAGTTATTAAAAATTCCAGAAATTACCGGTGTAAGTTGATCTATTTCCACCGATTCAGGTAGTCCTCTAACTCTCACGTTATGGCGTCTGCTGCGGTTCTCTAATTCTTCTAAATTGGCGATTCATTTCCCGAAGACGCAGTGTATTATTATCAGTTTTGTTGTTGATGTGACGCAGTGCTGCTCCCTGTTGCGCAGTTATTTTTTCTACTTCTTGTACGCGCGTTGTAACTGCGCGTACGTCCATGCTCAACTCTGCAATGGCAGCTGTGAGGGTAGATTTTATATCTGCCGCCACCGAGAGAAGGTCATTAAGGCTGGGGGCCTGTGTCCAATCCTTTTGGGTATTTATGCCCTGATCGCCATTTTGGGGAGTCGGAACAGTGCCAGTGTTTTGGGCTTCAGTTATCCCCATAGGGAAACCGATCGAGTCAGTCATTGTGGGAGCGGGACCAAAATTTCAAACAGCGATAGCTCTTCAACAAATCCTCCTTGAGGATTGGGAGTGGTATCAAAAGATTCCCTGAGGTCTAGGGATGTTTTTTTGTATAGTCGGGGTGATCGGTCCTCTTACCGACGCTAATGGTTACCGCTGTAAGTCCGTGGCTGTGGGAGCTCCCCGTTCAAGCTGCCATCTCCGTGCCCGGCCAGACCACGCCCCCCGGGAATGGAATATCTAAAACTAAAAGTGACAAAACCACTGTTGCTTTTGGTTTCATTCAGTACAAGAAGTTCAAAACATTAATGTGCCTCGATCTCCTCCTGCTCTCCATACTCTGAAAGTTTAAATCTGAAATGTGGATTGGGATACTGACAATTTGTTCTCCTGACACAATAGACATGCGTTTTCATGAGAGATGAGGAAGTCTTTCTACTTCATATAGGTGTTGAAAAAGTGGACACAATGGGCCAGATTCACACAGAAATGGATTATCGTAGCGTATCAGAAATACACTACGACGCCGTTTTTTACCTGGCTCTACGTGGAATTCAGGTAGATTTAGAAAAGTAAACGACGGCGGCATAGTGTATTTCTCCCGTCGCAATCCATCTGCGCGAGTAGGGGGCGTGAATCATTTAAAATAGGCGCGTTCCCGCGGCGATCGATCTGCGCATGCTCCGTTCGCAAATTTCCCGCCGTGCATTGCGCGAAATCACGTTGTGACGTCATTCGTTGTTTAGGTAGCGTCGTTTACGGGCGATCCTAGTCCCGAACGAGTTACGTAAACAAAAAAATAAAAATAAAAAATTCGAAGCGGGAACGACGGCCATACTTAACATGGGCTACGTAACGTTAGAGCAGCAAAAAGCTGCTCTAACATTACGTACAAAAAAATAGACGAAAGCGATTGCGAAGACCACTCGTATCTTCGTGCATCGCCGTAAAAAAACATTTGCATATCCCGACGCATCAAAACGACGCAAACTCCTCCCAGCGGCCGCAAATAGATGGCAGCGTAGATCCGAAGGCTTACGAAGACGTAAGCCTCTCGGATCGAAGCCCGAAGCCGCCGTATCATGGTTTGAGGATTCAAACTAGTGATACGGCGCGCGAAATTTGAAATTACTCCTGTCTAACACCAGTTAGACAGGCGTAATTGCTCTATGAATCTGGGCCATTAAGTTTAGTTATGGAAGGTACCGTAGAGAAAAAAAACTCTGAAATCACATACATTCCACATATATATATATATATATCACTTGACAGAGTGGTTTTCCTTCTTTTCCTTCTTTTTCCTTTCTTTTTTTTTCTAAAACACAGAAATAAAACATAACCTCCTAAATAAGTTTACAGCATTTTGCCCTGTGCAGCTTTCAACAACACACAAGTGAAATTATTTTTCTCAGCAGAAGAGAGCAGGGTGTGGGAATCTGACTTTCCACTGCAGAGCTATAGCACAGAGTTGAGAGTAATCTGAGAGATGATTGGAGAAAAGTGAAACACACCCTTTTTCAGAGGCTCAGAGAAACATAGAGTTAAGGGTATGAGTAATCTGTTGTGTGCTAGAAGAGGACGGCTGTCTCTCTAAAGGCTGAGATGTTGGTTTAATTTATTATAATGTTGCATCTGTTCCCTGCCAGCTCTAAGACCGAGAACCAAGTGATTAAACACTGCTGATCACTCGGTTATCAGAGCTCCGTGAGCAGAGAGCTGGTTAGTCATGACTTTCTGCTCTGCCCCCCCCCTCACTCACTGGAGAGTGGGACTGTTGAGGGGGCAGGATTGGGAGTGGCTGGTTTAGGCTCTCAGTGGCTCACTTAGAGACTGAGCCAGGTGATCTTGCCCCAGTCTTGACCAGCTCTGTGATGTCAGCCGACAGTAGGCTTCAGACCGCTGTTTATAAATTTAAAATAAGGGGCCAGATTCAGCAACACTTGTGCTAGAGTATTTCGATATGCGCCGCGTAACTGTGAAGATGCGCCGTCGTTTCTATGTGCCCGTACCCACCAAACTAGATGCGCCCAATAACGGGCCATTTGCGACCGGCGGAAAGTTCCGACGCCAGAGTATCGTCAGCGCTTAATTTCGCATGGCGCATCAGTCGCGCCTATTGATTTCCCCTGCAAATATGCAAATGAGGGATTTTTCCCAATTCACGAACGGATTAGCACCATACGCTGGCTACATGCGTCGCGCGTATCTCGTCCGTCTGGCGCAAAGTTATTTCTACAAAAGGCTGCTTTATCTTTACTCCAGACGGCCACAGGTCAGCAGGAGAGCAGCTACAGCAGCGTTACCGACGATAAGAGCTAGCTGAGCACCCCCACTTGCAGGACAACACCTCTGTCCATGCTTGTCTGTCAAATTTTACAGCCATGGAGGAAGACATCATAGGTCTCCATAGCCGAGATGACGGCTGTCAGCTCCTGGCCATTAAAGTTCAGCTTTCTCCTGTGTGTTTGCGGGGAACGGGAGCAGCCATCTCAGAACAAAAGTAACATCACTGCGGGGAGGGGGAGCAGGATATACTTTAGTGCCGGAATGGCGCTTCTACGGGCGCATTTAAACGCCCAACGGAAGGCATTGCGCTGACGTTTCCCGCGCTGGGCTCCGCCCATCATTTACATATGATCACACCCACTTCCCCTTGCGTCGGGTTACGCCAGCGCATTATCGTTACTCTGGCGCAAGTTTACGCGCAACTGCTATGTGAATAACAGTACTTGCGCTGAAAGGGTCGTCAGAGTAACGTAAATGAGAAGCGTTACTCTGGAGCAAAGATGCTCTCATCTACCTGAATCTGGCCCAAGGATGCCTAACGTGTTTCCACAAGACCAATAATAAGCATAACCTAGGTTGCTGCACCTTTAACAGCGATAAACACGATTACTGTGACAAACTGAAAAAATAAGGCTGCTACCTATAAAGTGCAATACAATAAACAATATTAATAGAACTCAAATGATCCAAGATAGTATTTACAAAAACATGTGAATAGTCCAAAAAAAAATTTAAATATATTTCCAAAAAATAATGTCCAATCACTGTGATCCTATATAGTGAAATGAATGCTCCAATTTTCATATAAGTGCTTCACCCAAAGTGAAAAAATCAACATGTGCTCACAATTTTTTTTGACTACAGTGTGACCATCAGGCAAATATATCTCTCAATTTCGCTTCGTTGAGATGTCAGGCACTGGGTCTCCACACTCCTTCTCCCAGATACACACACTGTAAAAAGGTGCTTCAAAGTGGACCACAAGAGGGACATATATAGTGTAATATTGCTTATTAACCACTTAACCCCCTTGACGGTATCCCCGAGCGTGACTCGGGGTTGTTTTTTTCTGTTGCGATCGGTATCCGCGAGTCACGCTCGGGGTGGATGTGCAGAGCCAGCGCCAGCGGCAGCGGAGTTCCTTACCTTCTCCAGGCGATCCAGCGATGATCTCTCATTGCTGTGATCGCCGCCGAGATCCCAGCCATGCCATCCACCGGTCATCTGACTTCCTGGTTCCGTTCCCTGCACCGCAATGGTGCATGGGAGCGGAACTGGGAGGGAAATTCAAATGTATGCACAAACACAAACACATAAAAAGGAGGTGATACAATGTAATCTGAGAGGATTACACTGTATCACCTTGGAATCTGACACAGTGCCCTTTCAGAGCCCCTTGCCATTGTCATTTGTGACAAATAAAACCTTTCAAAATCCTTTGAAAATGGCATCTAAAAAGCGCTGTCCTATGAATGCGCTTTTTGATCTGCTGAGCGACAGCGACAGCGGCAGCGAAACGGAGTTGATCGCAGAACAGAGCGACAGTGAGTCGTGGGGCGATTTGTCATCCGGCTCTGACACCGACACTGATGCAGAAAGTGACAACGCCGATGATCCCGCACCTGACATAAGTGATGTGCGCACTTGGTGCGCTATAGACAGCGATGCGGACCAGGCAGCGCCCCCAAGGTTCCGATTCACTGGATCTCCTGAGATGAAGGTTGATGTGGAGAGGGACAACCCTCTGGCGTACCTGAAACTTTTTCTTTCTGAGGAGGTAATTTAAAAAATTGTGACAGAGACCAATCGATACCACGATCAGCAATCTGCTACGCTACGTGCCAGATTTTCGAGATCCAGGAAATGGGAACCTGTCACTAAAGAGGACATCTGGAACTTTCTAGGACTCGTCATCCTTCAAGGGGTGGTGGGCAAACCGCTCCAGAAATGGTACTGGACCACCAACAAGATGCTGGCCACGCCATTTTTTGGGACTGTGATGTCTGAGTATCGTTTTTCACTGATTATAAAAAACTTACACTTCGCCAACAACGAAGAATTTGATGAGGCCACGCATCCTGCGCCCAAGCTCAAAAAAATCTGGGAGGTGTACCAGATGATTGTCGCCAACTTCCAGCGGACCTACGTGCCAGAAAGGGATGTCAGTGTGGACGAAAGTCTGATGGCCTACAAGGGACGCCTGAGCTGGATCCAATTTATTGCGTCCAAAAGGGCGTGCTTTGGCATAAAGTTTTATATGCTATGTAAATCTACCACGGGATATATTTAGAATGCGGTAATTTACACCGGGAAAGGTACAAATTTCGATCCCAAGTACAACCGCTATGGGATGGCCACATCGTCAGTCCTTTCACTGCTGGACCCATTACTGAACCAGGGATATTGCGTGACAACAGACAATTTTTATACATCACCGGAACTTTATGAGGTTCTGCTCCTCAACAAAACGGATGGGTATGGTACAGTAAGGCCAAACCGGCGTGACATGCCATTTACGTTTGGCAAGAAGAAATTAAAAAAAAGGAGAGATGGTTGCCTTCCAAAAGGGAAAAATTATGGCAATGAGATGGAGAGACAAAAAGGACGTGTGTGTCATGAGCACCGTGCACAGCACCTCCACTACCATGGTCCGCACAAAACAGGGAAAAGATGTGCTGAAGCCACAAGTAGTGATCGACTACAATCACACGATGGGGGGTGTCGACCGAGCCGATCAGGCAATGACATTTTACCCGGCGATGCGCAAACAACAAAAAAAGTACTACAAAAAGATTTTCAGACATCTCCTTGAACAATGCCTTTGGAACGCCTATATTCTTTATAAGGCAAACACGAACACGCCTCTGTTTCATTGCGACTTTATATGGAAGCTGGCTGAGCAAATTTTTATCAACCACCCGACGCCATCAGTGTCTGCTAACAGACCCGGACGACGCTCTGTTGACGTTGGTAATCCAGAGCGCCTGACAGGTCGTCATTTTTTAGACTTTGTACCGCCAACCGCACGAAAGTTAGCGCCTACCAGGATGTGCGTCGTTTGCTGTTCCAAGAGGGATGGAAATGGAAAAAAAAATCCGAAAGGAAACCAGGTACTATTGCCCAGATTGCAACGTCGGACTTTGTCTAGTTCCATGTTTCAAACTTTTTCACACCCAGGATGTGTATTAAATTTCTTTGTTTGACTAATTTCTTTATTTTTCTTTGCATTATTGAATAAAATTATATTATTTATCAGATTATAATTCATGTGTTTGTGTTTCCAATTTATCACATCTGGAATGTCTACTAGAGTCTTGTTTTGGTCAGGTTTAAGTAAGTAATTACTAAGAATTGCAGGCCTATAATACATATCACCAAATTTCCATGCAAAATAATTGTACCGCTTTTGGTACGTAATTCCAGACTGAATCATACCGACAGGGAGGTTAAGCCCCGGACCATATTGCTGATCAAAGACCAGGCCACTGCTCCTGGTTCTCGCTCTGTAATGAGCTATCGTGGGTGCCCGGCAGTGATCGTGACCGCCGGGCATGCGCCTCGGCATCAGGGGCAAGCTTGCGCACCCCCGGCGGCATGCGTTCCCCTATTGGCTGCTCGGCGAGATGACGTATAGCTACGTGATCTCGCCCAGCGGAGTCGACCTGCCGCCGTATAACTGCGGCGGCTGGTTGGCAAGCAGTTAAAATATAATATTAAACCACAATATAATCCACTCACATGTATAAAGAAATAAGTGAGCATCAAACAGCCTATGACTGCTCTTTCATTCGCCGACAGCAGGATCCAGCGTGCGTTCCACTCAAGGGAAGTAATACAGGGATGGCTCCGATCAGTGCGTGTCAGGCTGTGCTCCAATCCATTTCGCGCATTCAAGCATCATCAAGAACACTTCCTGAGAGGAGCCTTAAGCGGCGGTAGCTGCACATGTTTGATGCTCGCTTTTGCGGTTTATATATATATATATTTTATATTTATCACATTTTAGTGTAGTTTAACATACATATAATTAACAATATTACACTATATATATATCCCTCTTGTGGTCCACTTTGGAGCCCTTTTAACCGTGTCTGTATCTGGATAAAGGAGTATGGAGATAGTGCCTGACATTTAAAAAAAGACAAAATTAGGACCGAATAGTTTTGCTGAGCACATATTGATTTTTTCACTTTGGGTGAAGCACTTACATGAAGATTGGAGTACTCATTTCACTATATAGGAGCACGCACGGTGATTGGACATTCATTTTTGGAAACATATTTAAAACTGTTTCTTGGACTATTTACTATATGTTTTTGTAAATGCTATCTTGAATCATCTGAGTTCTATTCATATTGTTTATAGCGCCCATTTTTATTTTATTTTTTCAGTTTAGCCCTGCAGTCCTGTGATTCACAGGAGAAACACAGCCAAACGATCTTTAGCTGTACTTCTCCTTTACTTAAACAATCAGATAAACCACATATGTGTTTTCTACTCATCTAGCAAAGAATGACATACAATTTCTGTACCACAAAGTTCCCAATACAGAGATGCTTAGTAAAAGAAAAAAAAATACACAAAATGTTAATTTTGTCAGTACTTTATCTACTTAGCACAGTCACCACAATTTTTGTTAAAATACAGTTATCCTTTAATGTCCTTTTCTAATTCCAAATACTCTAAAATTAAAAGGTTGGATTGTCTCAGTGAACTGAATGGCTTATTAAACAGCCTTGCTATCATCCTTTTCTTTTATCTGTGCAATTAAAACTTTACTAGGGTGTTATTAAATGCACTGGGGTGACATGAAAGATATCGCCTGTGATCTTCTCTGTCCTTTTTATAAATAGACAAAAAAATAGAAATTATCTCTCTGTACTTTTCCAGATAGTCAGACTCCAGGGAACTAATTAGTGTAGCACCCAATCCTTGGTCTAGCAAAAAGTGACAAGTTCGGTGTATGGAAGTAAAAAAGCATGGCTGATTTAAGAGTTTCTTTGGGAGTTGGTGTAAATATATGTGAGATGGAAAGCCTAAAGGTAGAGCTTGAAGTAGAAAGAAATTCAACTTTCACTTGTCTGTCACTCTTAAAATTTTCCTTTTCACTAGGTATACTTGACATTCTTAGCGCAACTTCATTTTTTCTCCCATGTATTTAGTGTGTGTATAACACATAGCTGTTGCAGCTCTTAGTTTGTTTGTGGTTTTAGCGCGATAATCACCTTGCATTCTACTTGACATTTTTGCACCAATATTTACCTTGATTAAATCAATCTCATACCATAGAAAACTAATACAAGCTGCATGCAGTATGTCTTTAAAAGACCATTAACAGTTAATATGATCACTACTGTAGCATTACTACATGTACAGCTGTGGCCAACAGTTTTGAGAATGGCACAAATATAATATTTTCACAGTCTGCTCCTTCTGTGTTTTTGGATAGTTTTGTTAGATGTCACTATAATATACTGAAGTATAATTCCAAGCATTCCAGAAGTGTCTTTTAGAAGGCTTTTATTAACAATTACATTAAGTTTATGCAACGAGTCAATATTTTCAGAGTTGACCCTTCTTTTTCAAGACCTCTGTCATTCACCCTGGCATGCTGGCAATCAACTTGTGGGCCACATCCTGACTGATGGCAGCCCATTCTTGCAGAATCAATGCTTGGAGTTTGTCAGAATTTGTGGGGGGTTTTTTGTTCACCCACCTCTTAAGGATTGACCACAAGTTCTCAATGGGATTAAAGTCTGGAGAGTTTCCTGGACATGGACCCAAAATTTGATGTTTTGTTCCCCAAGTCCCTTAGTTATCTATTTTGCCTTATGGTGAGGTCCTCCATCATGCTGGAAAAGGCATTGTTCCTCACCAGACTGTTCTTGGATGGTTGGGAGAAGTTGCTCTCGGAGGATGTTTTTGTCCCATTCTTTATTCATGGCTACTGTATGTTCTTGGGAAAATCTGTGAGTGAGCTTACTCCCTTGGCTGAGAAGCAACCTCACACATGAATGGTCTCAGGATGCTTTACTGTTGGCATGACATATGACTGATGGTAGTGCTCACCTTTTCTTCTCCGGACAAGGGTTTTTCCAGATGCCCCAAACAATTGGAAAGGGGATTCATCAGAGAAAATTACTTTACCCCAGTTCTCAGCAGTCCAATCCCTGAACCTTTTTCAGAATATGAGTCTGTCCCTGATGTTTTTCCTGGAGAGAAGTGGCTTCTTTGCTGCCCTTCTTGAAACCAGGCCATCCTCCAAAAGTCTGCCTCACTGTGCGAGCAGATGCACTCACACCTGCCTGCTGCCATTCCTGAGCAAGCTCTGCATTGGTGGTGAAGATATTTCAGACATGAAGCGCTGAAAACTAGAGAGACTAAAGTGAACACACTGACTCATAGGTAAATCCAAAGTATAGTAATAAAACTTTTAATGATTATTTAATAACATAGATATGAGGAATATTTATAGGGAAGGCTAGGGTGTCAATATTATGCGATCAAAAAAAGGGTTAGAATTGATTCTAGCATACACATACGTATTTAAAGAGTACAAAAATATAGAATTAAAAGACTGTCCGGACGTCTATGTATGGAAGAAAAAGAGGAAAGTCTATCTCACTCAGGGAAAAAAAGTATATCCCACACTGAGTAACTAAAAAAATAATAATAAGTATAGAATAATTTGAGATAGAATATTCCCCCTTTGCCACCAAGGTGCTCGAGCAAAAATTATATATATATATATATATATATATATATGCGCAAAAGAAGATTAGAGATGGATAGAGAAGGGAAGAGAGATATGAAAAATAAGGATATAAGAGGCTGCAGCCACAATATTTTCCAGTTACTCTATCATATTGCTATGTTTAGCCTTGTGGTATTTGATCCTTCGCACTATAGATGCTATTATAGGACAGTTCACCGCTAGTCTTCACAAGATAACAATGTATACTTCAGTGGGTAAGCAGAGTTTAAAGTGCAGTACGTTACCAGGACTTGATTGAAGCGTCTTGTTCAGTTGCGGGTAAGTGTGTAGTTTGAAACACTTTGGGACATGTCCTATGAAGAACCCTGGTGTCTTCAGGGGCCGTTGGTGCACTGATTCATTTGTTGTAATTTGAATCAATTTGGAACATATCATATGAAGAGCCTTTATGTCTTCAGGGGCCGTTGATACACTGATTTATATACATTCATTCAGGCAGTATGTTTTTCATTAAATAGGCTAAGGTGAGATCACTTTATAGCCAACAGTACCATCGATCGTTTGTAGAGTTTTCACCTGTAGAAAAGGCACTAGTGCTTAGAGTACTTGTTCATCTGTAGTTCATCTGTAGTTCGCAATTATATATCGATCAGGTTTTGCTCTTTCTCCATATACTTGGATTCCATTGAGGCACCGTTATGGTGGAATCATATAGACCAGGGAAAGCGGTCTATTAGACAGATTGGAAAGACGCCATGTCTGAAATATCTTTTCTCTATATGCAGTTGAGACTGAACCTCTGATCTCTAACATAGAAAGAATTTCAATAGCCTCCTTTCTTTTACTTTAAAAATATCTGCATTGGTGGTGCCCTGACCCCGCAGCTGAATCGCAGTGGAGATGGTCCTGGCACTTGCTGGACTTTCTTGGGTGCCCTGAATCCTTCTTCACAAATGCAGTGGAAATGTTTTTTTTTATGGGATCAAGTTCATTTTAATGGCAAAGAGGGACTTTGCAATTAATTGCAATTCAAATGATCACTCTTCATAATATTCTGGAGTATATGTAAATTGCCATCATAAACACTGAAGCAGCGGACTTTGTGAAAATTAATATTTGTGTCATCCTCAAAACTTTTGGCCATGACTGTAGATGAAAATAACTCAAATGTCTTTAAACCTTAAATTAGTAAAGAAGCCATGGGATTTAATAAAATATAGCAAAGTGATAATCTGAGTAGGATCACATGTTAATATATACTAATACATTTTCTCATTTTAGAGGTTATAACAAATGGCATGCTTACAGAACAAAAATGTGTCAGTCATATTGCAAAGCATCAGGCTTCATTGCTGTCTTGTAAATGTACAAGTTGAACTTGGCTTAAAAAGTAAGATGATTTATCAGCAATGATACATGAGAGATTAGCTCAGTATTATCACATTTACAACACTACTTACTGTAATGAAAATATGAAAGTAGGGTGATTTTGCAGATAATCAAAATGTAACATAAATGTAAAAGTGGTATGATATTGCAATAATGCTTTTAATTCAATGGTTTTACAAATACAGTACACTCGTAATTAAGCGGTCAGAATAGCAAATAAATCATCACAATCTAAATAGACAGCTCTTGAGCCTGTAGACTGAAAAAAAAATCACTTTACTGCAAATACTTTTCTGACAAGTTTGTATACAGATAATGGTGTTGGTCACTTCACCAAACCTTTCAAATACAACCAAGCAGGAAGTCAAGATCATACTATTATCAAGTCTCTTCTCCGTCTAAAGATTTGAGAAATATATTTTATCTCTAATAAAAACCAAAATGTTAACTGCAGAAAAATGTAACTAATTCTTTCTGATAATACACGTTTTAGGATATGTGCACAAATAAAATTGTGCCAGAATTGCCTAGAAGTTAACAAAATGGTATATAAAGCCTGCTTACAACAGCCATGAATAGACTTGTTGCAATCTGACTGATGCACTGGTGCCAGAAAACATATCCCCAACTCTGATTCATATAAGCTATGGAGACTTCAGAAGAAAGAACTCTTCCTCCCAGCAGGTGAGGTTTTTGCGCTCAAATCCTCCTCGTGTTGATTTGGATTAGAGTCCAGCCCACATCCAAACTAAACTATGGAGTATGAGAACTGCATTTTGCAAATTCGCCTGTTTAACCTTCTGCTGACCTCTCACAGTAAATATACTGTGAGCGGACGGCTGGTGCAGGCTCGGCAATGTACATTTACATAGTGAATAAAAATAATTAGTGTGCTTATTCCAAAACAAATCCAAAAGAAAAAAAAAAGCTGCTACACAAGAATGTGATAAAAATTCTAAAAGTGCTGGGGGTGAAAGTGTAGCACTAAAAGTGACACATAGTGAAAACATTTCTAAATCACTATGTTCTATGTACCCAACAGGGTAAAACAGTGAAAAAATGATATGTGTATATATGTTATAGCAATAAGTCCATGTAAAAAAAACAAAAAAAATACATATAGAAATGTCCATCAAAATGAAATGAGGAGTATCTCAGTAGGGATATCATAAACCGTGTAGACCATCACATGGAAACTTCTTTCAAGTGGGGTATAACTAGATACGCTTACCGGAGCTGGTGGATCTGACTGTCAGCGGCAGCGAATCAATCATGCATGTAAAATCACATTGGCAAGTAGACTCAACTTGTCTGGAGAATCTTAATGATATAAACTTCAAACATAGCCAATGGACCCGACAATCCAAGGCTAGGAATCACTCTGTTGATGGTGTCCCACACGTGTCAGGAAAACAGACCACTCAGGAGATCAACGAGGTCCACAATGCTCAAGGATGAGTATAAAACTCATAGACAGATCCCTCCTTGTGTCCACCACGATCAATCCACTTTACCAATGGTAGTAATTCCCCCTGCCAGCCTGTGGTGTAACTGGAAACACTGCAAACTCTTTTTAAATAATAATCACAACAGAATCTACTGTACCCAACTGACCCTGATCAGAAGTTTACACACCCTGGTGATTTTGGTTTGATAACATGCACATAAGTTGACACAAAGGAGTTTGAATGGCTGAAATACCTCATGCACACCGGACATTAAAATAACGTTATAACAACGCCTGTAGCTTTGCAGTGAGTTTTTCAACTTTTTTCAGCTTTTTCTATTATTGTTTTTTAGCGTTTATTACCGTGTTTTAGCATTTTTTGTTGTTGAAGAAAAGACATGTTTTTTTCTTATTTTTTTCCCAATGGATCAAAGACGTTAAAAAATGCTGGTGAGTGACGTTTTTGAGCATTTATCAGTGTTTATCAACAGTTAAAGTTAACCATCCTCACCTGTGGTGTTGGTGTTTTGGGGATGTTTGAGCTACAAAGGCACAGGAAATTTGGTCAAAATTGATGGCAAGATAAATGCAGTATGTAATAAAAAAAAAAATGGAGGAACATTTGCTGCGCATGGGACGTACTGGGACATTCCAACATGACAATGATCCAAAACACAAGGCCAAGTCGACCTATTATTGGCTAAAGCATAATAAAGTGAAGGTTCTGGAGTGGCCATATCTCAGTCTCCTGACCTCAATATCACTCTGGGGAGATCTCAAACGTGTAGTTCATGCAAGACAACCCAAGAATTTACAGGAAATGGAGGCTTTTTGCCAAGGGGAATGGGAAGCTTTACCATCTGAGAAGATAAAGAGCCTAATACACAAATATCACAAAAAACTTTAAGCTGTCATTGATGTTAGATACATGGTATTAAGAACTGGGGTATGTCAACTTTTGATCAAAGTCATTTGGGTAGTTTCTGTTGTGATTATGATTTAAAAAAGAGTAAACACACTTGATTGATAATTAATGGCTTCAGCCAAACACTAACCATGAGTGTAAGAAGAGTTTTTGTTTAGTCATTCATATTCTCTGAAAAATGGCCAAATCATAAATTCTGGAAGGGTATGTAAACATAAGAGCAAAACTGTACCACTGTTTGTAGACATT
This sequence comes from Rana kukunoris, assembly GCA_029574335.1. NCBI lineage: Eukaryota > Metazoa > Chordata > Amphibia > Anura > Ranidae > Rana > Rana kukunoris. Next base: position 189,912,840 of record CM056051.1, read on the forward strand.
ATAACTTTCACACAAACCAATTAACTATTGAGATGTGTTAAACATGACCTGTAGCAGAATACATTTTGGCCTAAATTCATGAAGAAAATATAATTTTAGATTTTTTTCTTATTTGATATGTTTTATAACAGAAAGCAAATATGTTTTCTTTTTTTAATGTTAGATATATTTTCATTCATAGTACATAACATGAATTAAAAAACCCAGTAATGATCAAATACCACCAAAAGAAAGCTCTATTTGTGTGAAAAGAATTATAAAAGTATCAAATGCATACAGTGTTGCATGACCGTGCAATAGACAGTTAAAGTAACACAGTGCTGAATAGCGAAAAATGCCCTGGTCATGAAGGAGGTAAAATCTCGCAATGGTCAAGTTGTTAAAGCAGAGGTTCACCCTACATGTAATGCACATCTTAACAAGGCAGATTGCTGAATTGTTCTTTGGTGTGCTTCCATGAGAATGATACTACCAAAATGGTAAAGTTTACTTTTGTTTCTCTCATCATTTATAGCTAGTTGCCAAACTGTGTAATACTCCTTGTCTTTTTTATTTTCTTGCAAACTTCATCTTTGTACATATGTTCATGCACTGCCCACCTTCAAGTATTTAAATTGCAAAATGAATAGGTGGCCTTTATGTAGTAAGCTAGGACTCAAAACCCTAGAGAGGTTATTGCATTGTGTTAACAGTGTCGGTTTGCTTGGTATAAACTCCTTGTTAATCTGTATGAAATTATGTGTATTCAGATTGAATGCAGCATCCATTTATGCAAGCTATAGCAGATTTGCCAGACAGAGGTCCTCGTGTGTGGTCATCTACCCTGTCCTCAGGCCGACTAACAGGCCAGATTTTATGTATTACCTTGGGGAGATGCAGACTAGAATACTGCAATCTTAGAGCAGAAAATTATATCACCTGTGATGTATTTAAGTTATCTTGCAAACCTGGACAGGGTCAATGACCACCGGTCTAGCAGCCCGGTCAGCTGACAATCTGATGGGTTGTGACAAGCTATCTCAGTCTTGCATCTGGTGTGCGGGTTTGCATGTGAGACAGTTGAACTGGTGAAGTGTGCAGTATTCCAGCTCATAGGATAACTTTGGGAAACTCTGAAACATGTAAATTGCCTGGCTGCTCCATAGCCCTTAGAATGCACCAAATTACATGCAAGATTTGCATCTAGCAGCCAGTTAGATTTGGGTGGAGTCTCCCTCTAGTAGCAGCCAGAGGTATTGTGGGCTCTAAAAATGGTATAACAGCTGGTTATACCTGTTCAAAATAAGCTCTCCTCTCATTTCTTCTACACCAAACAAGGTCATCGCCCCAGTTAGCTAGTTGCCAAAGGCCCATGTCCTTGATATCAGGTGGCAGGCATGGGATATTAGAGTTTTGTGCTGTTACACTACTTTTTCCTCAGTCTGGGCTGAGGAACGGGGGATTCCCTTGAGTGTGACAAATTTTTCAGCATGCTGATTGGTTTCTGAGGGTGAGCTGCGGGCTGCGATAATTTCTCATGTTGACTGGCATTTCTCATCTCTGTACCCTCTGTACCCTCATTTGTGGCAGTTACCTATTATTCCGTCTAATTTTTTATACTTAAATTGTTTTAGAAGGTAAGAGAACACAAGTACAAAGCATGAATAATTTGTCAAAGGCACATTGGAAAAAGGAATAAACATGGTCTATGTGTTGAAGAGGACCCATAAAGAGACAGCTACATAAGCTTTAAAGAAGCCATTCACTAATTAGTTCAAGAAAAGTTATGAGTGATTTCCAAATCTATTAAAGTGAATATAAACCCTAAATGTATTTGTTGACGTTCATATAGGGAAGAAAAGCATTAACACTACAGTAAACAATGATATTGCTAACTGTGTCTCCACCAATCACCCTCAATACTAGTCCCAATGATCATTGTTTCGGTAAAGAAAGTTATGTGGTAACACCCAAAAGACATGGGGGAGTAGAACTGCCAAATTCCTGGCTATATTACATAGTGACCCAACTCCAACATATGGTGGGAGGTATGATCGGACCAGCCAGCCTGTACGAATATTCTTCTACACCAGGGGTGTCAAACTGGTGGCCCTCCAGCTGTTGCAAAACTACAAGTCCCATGAGGCATTGCAAGGCTAACAGTTACAAGCATGACTCCCACAGGCAGAGGCATGATGGGACTTGTAGTTTCGGAACAGCTGGAGGGCCGCCAGTTTGACACCCCTGTTCTACACCATAAAAAATCATGGGATATTCCCTCAGTGTTGAAATCTCTGCTGTTTCATCAATACAACTAATTATTCCCCACGTATGTGCTTATGCAGACGATTTGGAATAAGGCAAAACAACTACAGCAGGCCATCAACTTTACATCTAACAGCCCCATTTAATTTAACAATGCCTATGTACAACTGGCCAAATTGCAATATGGCGCTAAATGTATATCCTTCGGGGCCAAACATTTAGAACAGATTTTTGCCAACAGTAGGGTGTTATCCTTTTAGGAATTAGGTGTAAAGTCCACATATGAACTTCCTATATACACAACTTCACTATGCCGTAAGAGCCCTGGGTGTTTCTTGTGAATCTTTAATTTTGTGCACCACTGAATCGACAAAGGGTTTTAAATCTTGTTGATAAGCCATGTTATTGACATCCTTTTGAAAGATTATCACTCTAATGTATCAAGACAGTGGGAGAAATATGTAGGCTTGTTTATTAAAAACCAGTGGGAATAGGCATTGCAGGCAGTACAGCTCAGCTCTCTTAATGTTTCTCAGTGACTCCCCAATTGTATTATTTGTTGACAGTTCACTACACCCCAGTAAAACTTTTTAAGATGGGAGTGCTTGCTGACTCTATTTGCAGTAGATACCGCAGGGACCATGGCAATTTGATATATTTGCTATGTCGCTTTGGGAGTATCTCACCAAACTAGTTACATAGTCTAGTTGAAAAAAGACACAAGTCCATCTAGTTCAATCAATAAAAGGAAAAAAAATACAATCAACACAATATTATACCAGTAAAGCAGGATCCAATTTGCTCCAACAGGGGAAAAATTCCTCACTGATCCCCAAGAGGCAATTAGATATTCCCTGGATCAACTTTGTCTATAAATATTAGTTTTCAGTTATATTATGAATATTTCGTTGTAGGGGATGCTCAAAATCTGACTTGTATCGTAGTGCACACTTCTGGGGAAATCAGTGAGCCAATCACACAAGCAGGAAATGGCATTTCTGGGGGGGGGGGGGGCGTTCCGTACACCATCTGTGTACAGAACATCTTCAGGTTGCAATATTGCATTGCATTTTACATACAATTACAGCACTAAAGATTCAAAATTAAAAGGTATTATAAAAGCGTTCAATTAGAATATGACTTGTGTAGCAATTGTAGATGTTATATTAATTTTTTTATTTACTTTTTTTCCCCACAAAAATTACCCCTTAAATAATTATTCTTATTTTGTTCTCATCATGTATAAATCTAAAACTTAACTAAAGTGTCATAATAACTGTATCGGGTCCCCATAAATAGAAATCTCAATAATGAAATATGTCTGATAAGCTGTTATGCCCCGTACACACGATCGTTTTTCGGCATGAAAAAAAACAACGTTTTTAAAAACGCCATTTAAAATGACCATGTGTGGACTTCACATTGTTTTTCATCTTCTGAAAAACGACAAAAAAATATTCGAACATGCTGCATTTTTTAACGTTGTTTTTAAAAATGTCGTTTTTCGGGTTGTAAAAAATGATCGTGTGTGGGCTAAAACGACGTTAACAATTACATTTTAAACCTACGCATGCTCAGAAGCAAGTTATGAGACGGAGCTTGAATGGGACTTCCCCTTTAGAGTGCCGTCGTACATGTTGTACGTCACCACGCTTTGCTCATCATTTTTTTTAAAACGATGGTTTGTGGGCAACATCGTTTTTAATGATGAAGTTGGAAAAACTTTGGGCCAGATTCAGAGAGCCGTAACTCCTGTCTAACTGGTGTTAGACTGGAGTACTTTCTAATTACGCGCGTTTTTTCACTAGTTTGAATCTTCAAACCATGAAAAGACGGCTTTGCGCTTCAATCCGACTGGCTTACGTGTTCGTACGCCTTTGGATCTACGCTGCAATAAAATTGCGGCCGCTGGGTGGAGTTCCCGTCATTTTCTGCGTCGGGGTATGCAAATGAGCTTTTGCCGACTATCCACGAAATTACGAACGTCTATCGCAATCTCTTACGGCATCTTTAGTCATCTTTTTGCTGCGTAAAACTATACCAGCTTTTTGCTGGTCTAATATTAGACAGCCCATGTTAAGTATGGCCGTCGTTCCCGCGTCGAATATGAACGTTTTCCGACGTCTTTTTTTATTTTTGAAGTAAAACGTCCGGGAATAGGAATGTCCGTAAACGACGCTACTCAAACAACGAATGACGTATCTGAACGGAGCATGCGCAGTTCGATCGCCGCGGGGACGCGCCTCATTTAAATGCTTCACGCCCCCTAATCGCATATTTCGATTACGCGGCGAGAAATAGACTACGCCGCCGTATCGTACAGGCAAAAATCAACCAGGATTCGGTGTAGAGGCTGGTAAAATACGGCTGCGTAGCGTATCTCGGATACGCTATGCAAATGTACGTGTACCTGAATCTGGCCCTTTGTTTTTTCTACATGCTGAAAAACAATGTTTTATTCCATGATGAAAAACTATCGTGTGTACGTGGCATAATATTAAACATACCATTCTAATCCCATTATGTTCTTCATTGTGAGCAAAATGAGCATCTATAAGATTATTGAAACATACCATTTTAAAAGGACATACCCTGAAACGTCAGGATATGATTGTTACTATTACTTTTGTCAGCTGCAGAGATATCAATAGTTTTAATAAAGCTTGAAATTACATGTGCCACAAACATTCTGCTTTGGATGTTTGGTGTCTTCCCTAGACTATTTAAAGTGGAATAAACCCAAGAGCAAAAATGCTTTTTCAATCATTAGATGTGGTGGCTGCATTCATTTTCTTTTTTTTTTTAGGCTTTTTTATCCTTTGTTTTTGCCTGGTAATCTAGCCAGTAACATACTGTACCTCCTGTTTTAGCGTGCCTCTACTCTGGATGAAGGAGCACAGGGGCACCTTTGGGCAGCAACATTGTTAGTCTGGGGGGAAGGGGAGTGTTAAGCCGCGTACACGCGATCGGTCAAACCGATGAGAACGGTCTGAAGGACAGTTGTCTTAGGTTAACCGATGAAGCTGACTGATGGTCTGATGTGCCTACACACCATCAGTTAAAAAAAACGATTGTATCAGAACGCGGTGACGTAAAACACAACGATGTGCTGAAAAAAATGAAGTTCAATGCTTTTAAGCATGCGTCGACTAAATTCTGAGCATGCGCGGGTTTTTAACTGATGGTTTTGCATACTAACGATCGGTTTTGACCCATTGGTTATCAAGACAGTTTGCTTTTTTTTAACCGATGGTTAAATAACCTATGGGCCCAACACACGATCGTTTTTGACCAATGAAAACGGTCCTTTAGACCATTGTCCTCTGGTTAACCTATCGTGTGTGCGTGGCTTAAGATGTACGGTCAGATTTGAATACACTAACAAATTGAAGCTTAACTCACACTTTTGGGATAAAGATTTTACATGTATAAAAAAAAAACACTACATTTGCAGGACAGCTTGTTCTCTTGAAAAACAACAGACTTACTGTCTGGATCGCCAGATGAAAATAAAAGAGAGAAAACAATGCAGCTATCACATCTAATAATCGGTAAGCTGCAATATAATACATGTTTTCTTTTGGGTTCAATACTGCTTTAATTGTGTAATGTTTAACTATATGGAAGCCTGCCATCAAATGATGCAGCCAATATTGTAAAAAATAAATACAAATTCCAGTATTGTGGTCAAACTTTCAAATAAAATGTATTCAAAATAAAAAAAAATGTATTATATAAAAGAATACACTATACGAGAGGAAATTCAAGATGAGCACTTAACCCAGTAATAGTTACTCTCCCTTAATTTCTGGTCCTTGATTGCTATATAGTCCCATGTCTATCTTGTCTGCTCCTCAGATATAGCAGAAAAATCATTTAGCACCCTGCTTTATGACAAAACACATCCTTACAGCTGTGTGGAAAGATTAAGATATAAAAATGAAATAATCCATAGAGGTTTTGGGAGATACATTTTTTTTTCCTTAATTCCACTTCATTTTTGGAGAACTACCAAAAGTCTTTAAACTATATTTCTGTTATTTTAACGAAACAATGTCTGCTTACAATGAATACTTTTGCAGGACATCTTGCAATGCAATTTTATTCATGATGAATTTCAGCAATTTTTGACCTCATTTTTCCTCTGAGAGCAATATCAGCCGTATTGATAAGATTTCATAGTTCCCTTTCAGGCTCTCAACAAGGTTAAGATGAGTGCTGCCTCAGCAAGATGCTGAGCAGTTGATTCATTCTTTTATAATACCACAGTTGTATTACTGTAATTTGATTTTGGCTTGATTCCCAGACCATTCAATGTGTAAATTTCACTTTGCACAATTTCAGATGCCTAAGTGCTGAGAGTCTTATAGGAAATTAAACCATAATATGAAACAACATAATGAAATACTGAATTTAAATAATACATAAATAACCACATAGTTAATGTTAGTGCTAATTTTATAATGTATTTTTTTTTACAGTTTAGTGTGACCTACTAAATAAAAAGAAAATGAAAAAAAATATGCCTATGCAAGGCAAGGCAACAGGTTCACTTTAGTTTAAACCTCTACAGATGCATGTATGTATTTCCTTTGACTCTCCCGCTGCTCCATTTATCTGTCTAATCCCAGTGAAGCACAACCCAGTGTAGGCTAAAAGTTACCAGAATTACAGCTCACACAGGTGAGTCCCATGTTCTCCCACACCCTGAAGTACAGGAATACCCCACTTGTAAGTACACAATGGGGTTTATTTACTAAAGCTGGAAAGTGCAAAATCAGTCTCACTTCTGCATAGAAATCAATGAGCTTCTAACCCCAGCTTGTTCAATTAAGCCTGGAAATAAAACCTGGAAGCTCATTGGTTTCTGTGCAGAAGTGAGCCTGATTTTTCACTTTCCAGCTTTAGTAAATAAACCCCATTGTGTACTTAAAAGTGGGGTATGCCTGTATTGAGTATTTTCATTGACGTTAAAGTATTATCTATAGGTTCTTTAACCACTTAAGGACCCCCGCACACACATATACGGCCACAGAATGGCTCGTACAGGCACAAGGGCGTAAATTTACGTCCCCGCCTTCGTGCGGTTCGGGGGTCCCATCGGGACCCCCTCCGCGGCGTGCGGGGGTCCCCCTGCCTCTGGGAGCGATCGCCGACGAGCGGGCGGATGTCCGTGATTTCCGCCCCCCCCCCGCGATCGCTCCCAGCCAATGGGAGCGCGCTCCCATTGTGTCAGTTCCTCCTCCTGTGTTTACACAGGAAGGAGGAAATGATGTCAAGTCTCAATGCAGCGCTTTTTCCCAGCGCTGCTGATGAGAGAAGACATCACAAGTAAGTGTGCACCAACACAACACTGACACACACTCACATAGGCACATTAACCCCTTGTGATCGCCCCCCCCCACCCCCCTGTCACAGTGTCACTGAATGCAGTGATCTAATCACTGCATTTAGTGTCAGTGTGACAGGCAGTGTAAAAAACAGTTAGTGTTAGGTTCAGGATAGCCCCCCCACCCCCCCTAATAAAGTTTTAACCCCCTGATCACCGCCCTAGTTAACCCTTTCACTCCCTATTGCCAGCGTCACTAAGCGATCATTTTTCTGATCGCTGTATTAGTGTCGCTGTTCCCGCTAGGTAGCTATTTTTTTTTATTGCGATTTTTTTTTTTACTAAAGACATGTGGCTGAATTAATTTTGGCCTAAATGTTTTACTAAAATTTAGTTTATTTGATTTTTTTTATAACAAAAGTAAAAAAATTGTGTTTTTTTTCAAAATTGTGGCTCTATTTTAGTTTATAGCGCAAAAAATAAAAATCGCAGAGGCGATCAAATACCACCAAAAGAAAGCTCTATTTGTGGGAAAAAAAGGACGCAAATTTTGTTTGGGAGCCACGTCGCACGACCGCGCAATTGTCTGTTAAAGCGACGCAGCGCCGAATTGTAAAAACACCTTGGGTCATTTAGCAGCGTATTGGTCCGGGTCTTAAGTGGTTAAGATCGGGGTATTGAATTAAAATACAAGGAGATCTGGTCACTAAAAATTTTCTTCGGGATGAGGTCCGAATCTCATCAATATTTTTGTCAAGTTCCAGTTGCGGCATTAACGGCTTGTCGACTGACTCACGTAGATATACAGTACTTCAGCAGAATGGCACGGGCAGGCAAAACAGCGTAAATATACGTTGCTCTGAATCTGCCGCCTAGCGTGCCCATGCACAGCGGTCTCTGTGACTGGGCCCACAGGACTTGCAGACTCGATGTCCGCTAGTGTCCAGCAATCATGTCACGGAATGGCAGACCGGGGGGATGCCTTTGTAAACAAGGCATCTCCCTGTTCTGCCTTGTGGCAGGACACCGATCGTCTGCTCCCTGTAATTGGGAGCAGTGAACTTAACCCCTTTCCCGCCCCCTACTGGTTAACCCCATCAGTGTCATCTATGAGTGCCCATGAGTGCCACCTATCAGTGCCCATCAGTGCTGCCTATAAGTGCCCATCAGTGCCACCTATCAGTGCCCATCAGTGCTACCTATCAGTTTCACTTATCAGTGCCCATCAGTGATGCTTATCAGTGCTGCCTATTCGTGCCTATCAGTGCTGCATATAAGTGCCTCATCATCAGTGCCACCTCATCAATGCCAATCAATATTGCATCATCAGTGCCCATCAGTGCTGCTTATCAGTGCTGCATATAAGTGCCTCATCATCAGTGCCAATCAATATTGCATCATCAGTGCCCATCAGTGCATTCTCATCAGTGTCCATCATTGAAAACTTACTTATTTACAAAGTTTTGTAACAGAAACAAAAAAAATGTTGTTTTCTCTTTTGTAGTGTAAAAAATAAAAACCCCAGTGGTGATCAAATACCACCAAAAGAAAGCCCTATTTGTGGATTTTTTTATAAAAATGTAGTTTAGGTAAAGCATTACCACCAGGGGTCATGTCCTGGGGGAAAAAGTGTGGGAACTCCCACTCAAGATCCACTCCCCCACCAAAAAAAAAAAAAAATGATACGCTCATATGCATAATTACTAAACCGAATGCTTTTTTTCTTTCGATCCACTGTACCTTAGTAAGTTCTTTTTAAATCCTGCAATAACTCGCGGCAGACCTCCACAATGTCTCCTGGGAACAATGACAAAAGCTCCCAGAAGACATTGCAGCATCGAGGAAGTGACGGAATACCCGCACACTAACTGATGTATCCATATACAGGAAGCGGTCAGTAACATAAAGGATTACTAAGGTTCGCCTGCCCCTGACAGTGACTCGAGCTGGGCATCACCGCTTAGTTAAGGATTGGCTTGGGTGGCTCGGCTGCTCTCGGCTGCTCTATTCCTGCAAAGGGAACTGAGTTCCTGCTGTGAAAAAAGTGCAGGAACTTTGTTCCCAAGCGTTCCGGCAGGACTTGAGTCCTGATTACCACGCAATTGTTTGTCAAAATGGGATAGTGCTGAAAGCTGAAAATTGGTCTGGGCAGGAAGGTGTATAAGTGTCCTGTATTGAAGTGGTTAAGATGAACTTGGCTAAAGAAGAAACTGTGAATAATTAACGATAAATGCAGGAACCGTTGCAATAAAAATGGTATTGTTTATTAATCTCTATTAAAAATGGTAATTAAAATCAATTGCAATATACAAGGGCCCAGAACAAGCATATACAGCAAGTACTGTCAATATGATAGACAAAGTTACCCACAATCTGAATTCTTGAGAGACAAAAAGACTCATAATAGCATTCAGTTTGAGTAGCCATAATATTGAATAAAAGGAATCTTATAAACTGTAAATAAAAATGGACAGCATATACAGGACAAGGACCAGGGAGAACAGCAATGTGTGAGCTTTAATAAATCACAATCTGAATGGTTGACGCCGCGTACACACGACCGGTTTCCTCGGCAGAATCCAGCAAGAAACTTGTTGGGAGACGTGTTTTGCCAAGGAAACTGGTCGTGTGTACATCTTTTGACGAGGAAACTGTCGAGAAACCCGACGAGCCAAAAAGAGAGCATGTTCTCCTTTTCCTCGACGGGAGTCGATTTTGGCTCGTCGAGTTCCTTGGTCGTGTGTATGCAGCCTGAGAGACAAAAAATAAATTGAATATGAGTAACCACAGACTATGGATAACCATGAAAATCAGAGCCAGCTGACAAAGGCATAGGCAAGGAGAGACAGCTAACAAAGGCATAGGCAAGGAGAGACAGCTGACAAAGGCCTAGTTTCACGTGGAGGGGAATCTTTTGGTAAGCTGTGCCATCCTCAAGCTTGCAAGCCACTTCTATATATCTACCCGAGTAGGTTTACACTGTATCGCCTACAGCAATGCAATACCGAATGTCAGGGAACAAGAGCCAGTTCTATATTGGTAAATGGAATTTGCTGAAAATTGTAACTGTATTATGTATTTCACTGTAGAAAATCAAACAGAAAGACTGAAAAAAAATTGTGTAGAGTCCTCCCAAAATACATACCAGACCTTGTGAGTCTGGCATGAATTTTAAGAGGGTGTCTCACACAAAAAAATAAAAATAAATGCATGAGGTCACCCAGGAAATCCATACCAGACCATTCAGACCCTCTTTGTGAATGAGTAAGGTAAGGGGTACATAGCACTACTCATTCACAAAGAAAGTATTGTAATCTAAAAATAAAGTAACCAAAACATTTGACAAGTCCTTTGTTAAAAAAAAAAGTCCCCCATTATAAATCCATTGTCAATTACAATGCTAACTATCTGCCAACGCAGCAAAAACAAAAAACACAAACTACACATAACTGATCCCAATGGTTTTCATAGTTGAATTAGAGCTTCTTGAGCTGTCATCAGCTATATAAGGAAGTGGGCAGGGACGGTGGTGACACCATTGACCAAATATGGGCCATGGTCAAATTTAGGCAGTGATGTCCTCCGCTTTGCTTATGTGGCGGAGACTTCTGGTGACATCAATGATTCCTAAGAATGCTTGCATCTGTAGCTTCCTTGGGAACCAGTGGTGAAATAGCAATTCTTTATATGATTTTGGTCAAACAAGTACCATTGGAGGCTGGGCACTACCCTGGAGAGGAACAGTGATTTTACTAAGGCTTAAAGCAAACAATTAAACATGCAAACTCCATTAACCACCTCAGTACTGGACACTTTCACCCCCCTCCTCCCCAGAACCGTTTTCAGATTTCAGCACTGTCATACATTTGAATGACAATTACTCAGTAATGCAACACTGTACCCAAATGAAATGTTTATATTTTACTTTTAGACAGATAGAGCTTTCATTTGGTGGTATTTGATCACCACTGTTTTTTTTTGGTTTTTTTGCTCTATTAATGAAACAATACAGAAAATGTTGAAGAAAAAAAAGTTTTTCATTGTTTGTTTTAAAATTTTGCAAATAAATAACCTTGCTTCATAAATTTAGGCCAACATGCTCCTTTTCTTTAGCAAAATCACTGTGTATTATTTAATCAATGTGAAAATCAATGTGAAAATGATAGTGTCTACAAACTATAGTATACAGTATGGGCCAGATTCAGAAAGAATCGCCTATCTTTAGGCGGGTTTAGCGTATCTCAGATACACTACGCCCCCTGTAAGTTAGAGCGGCAGGTACGGTATTCATCGTAGGCAAGTTACGCTGGACGACTGAAGCCATGTTTTTCGGCGTAACTTGCTTTCTGAATCGGCGTAAAGATGCGACGGCGCACATTTGAATTTACGGCGGCGTATCAGGAGATACGCCGGCGTAGATTCTTTCTGAATCTGGCCCTATATATGTGAAATTGATGTTGATACAGTGTTAATCCACGTCTGGTATCAAATGTAGTCACCTCCTCAGAAATATTTGTGCAGTGGTATCCAGTCATTCAAAAGGAAAGACTCAGTGTGTAGTAATTGATGGGTATTCAATAGGATAGTAAGAGTGATCACCTGTGATTATGACAGACGTTATTACAACCATGCTTCACTCAGCCAAGTGAATCATTTCATACCAGACGTGGATAAACACTGGGAATTGCATCTGTATTTGATTATATAAAACTGTGTTGGCTGTTCTCTTGAATGAGACAGAATCTACTTCTGGTAGTGGCCATTATGCGTATTTGCACATTTAAACAAGCACCACACTTTTTATGGACTTTTATGTATAGAACGTTTTTTCTATTGTATGTACACTGATGTTCATGAATGTGAAAAAAGATACTAAATATTCTGAATTTGACCTACTAAGGCCATTTTTGCATTTATCAGATTTTGGTGATATTAGGTTTGTATCCCCTTTCACCTCCTTTTGTGTTTCCCTGTATTTTCCTGCAGCCCATTCTGTTAAGACTCACTCAACTTACACATACTCAATACAAAATAGTTGCAGACCACCAAAGTCCCAATTTCATGCATTGATGTTGGTAACTTCATATCAGTGCTGCTGTGTGCCATTTTCAGTCTCAAAGTCCCATTCGGAGTTGCTGTCACTGGGAGTATTGGGGACTTCCATAACTATCAGCATTCATCAGTGCTGTCACCATTTTGTATTACAGTCAAAAACGCAGTCTAATATATAAAATCAACAGGTTTAAGATAAGGTCAGTACAATAAACCTTAAAAAACATGTGAATAAATCCTCCATGCCCCCCTTCCCACCAAATTGATAAATTGCACAACTTATTTTTTCTTGTGATTTAAAAAACTTATACTGAGAGAAATATGATGGCAAATCAGCAAGTTAGCATTTAAAGCCACACTTGGGTAAGCCTTGTTTTCAAATATTGTATAGATTGGCTAATCATTATGCCATTACATCTATAACAAAGGTAAAGTGTAGATATGTGCATTCCCGTTCGTACGAATGTTATTTTCGTACGAAAATGTTCATTTTCGTACCCGCAGGATAATGTGTACATTAAAGCACCAAAATACGAAAACTACGAGATTATGAATGAGCCGCATAACGAACAACCGCAAATACGAATGAATGATCCGACGAAAAAGAACGACAAAACGAAAACGGCAAAAGAACAAAAATGACATCTATAACAAAAGATTTACATTCTGTATTTTGTTTGAATCCTTTTTCTGTTTGTTTTCAGTCCTATGTTCATTGTTCATATGACATCTATAACAAAAGATGTGCATGCTGTTTTTTGTTTCAATCCTTTTTCTGTTTGTTTTCAGTCCTATGTTCATTGTTCATATGACATCTATAACAAAAGATTTGCATTTTGTATTTTGTTTCAATACTTTTTCTGTTTGTTTTCAGTCCTATGTTCATTGTTCATAGGACATCTATAACAAAAGATTTGCATTTTGTATTTTGTTTCAATCCTTTTTCTGTTTGATTTCAGTCCTATGTTCATTGTTCATATGACATCTATAACAAAATATTTGCATGCTGTATTTTGAATCCAAAATACGAACAGAAAAAAGGAATTTAAAATACAGAATGCAAATCTTTTGTTATAGATGTCATATGAACATACGACTGAAAATAGCAAAAGAAAAGGGTTTCAAGATACTGCAAATCATTGACGAAAATTCACGAAAATTATTGTCTAACAAGTAACGAACATGAATTAAACAGAAAAACGAACCATCCCGCATGTACGAAAATAAAACAGTAACGAAAATACGAAACGATCGGAATACGAAAAAATCACGTCATACGAAAAACGAACAGGAACAAACAGGAAAACGGGCGTCTTACGAAAAACGAACGAAAACGAAAAAACGGAACGATACGAAACAGAACAAAAAAAAACGATTTTTTTTCTGTGCACATGTCTAGTAAAGTGAACCTGAGCGGGTCGAAAAAAATTGTAGAGTAGAAAAAGTGTTCAAATTGATCCCTGTGTGCCTGTAAAGCCCCCTTGGATCCCAGGCCCAGGCTACAAATGAGGCCCCATTCAAGTTGATTTTACAGTTTCCCCTAGGGCCTAGCCTATACTGCTTACCTAACTTCTGGTATAACAGGGGCAAGGTATGTAGCCAGGTGCTTGCTAGAGACAGAGAGCAATTTTTCGACACTGCTGCAATGCTCCCTGTGCTTCCATTGGACTTCAGCTGAATGGGTTAACACTGACTCGCTTCCATCTATTAGAGGGAACTGACAAACAGAACGAGCTAAAGAGACTTGATGGTTGGCAGCATTGAACTATGGGAGATGAAGTTCTGGGAAGAAGATTTACTATGGCAGACTATGAACCATTGGACTATAATTCCCAGTCAGAGCAAGGTAGAAGGGGAGAGAAAGTTATAATTTCTCAGGCTGAATATCAAGGAACTTTCTCTTGGCTGCAAGGAGACCAATGTGTAGGCAGGTGCAGTCTGCTTCCTCTGCTGTAGGTGGCCCCTGACTAGAACCACATTACAACTTGCAGAAGAAGTAAGGGGAAACAAAGTTTCTCTATGGTTTCCTAGTTCCTAGGGGCTGTGTTATGGATGGCTGTGCTGCATCCAGATGACCCTTGGTGGCCATCTTGAGTCAGCAGAGTCTTTTAAAGTCCCTGCTTTCCAGGTTTTGAGGCACATTTGTGAGTAAGTAGTGTAGGGACAGGGAAAGGTTCCCGACAAAAGAAAACATAAAGTTTGCAACTCCTTCTTGCTTGGGTATAAGATGGCCAGGTCACATTCTGCTCCTCCAAACAGATGTTGTCAGTTTGGCTGAAACCTGCTTCACTACACAGTGTTGGAATTTATTTTCTCTATTAGACTATCCAGCCACTGGATTTGTTGTGAACTGTTTTTGCTTTACTTCAATACAAGTTTGTTGCACCCAGTGTGTGTGTGCTATTACTGGACTCACTTACAGTGGTATGCACATCACTGACCTTGAGTGCACATCAACCTGCCACAAGCCTGCAGCCATGTGCTGAGGACCAGAGTTGCTCCAGGCAGATTCAGAAGTGAGATGACATCTGCACAGTAAAAGTATTTTTGCTGTATTACTAGGACTGGTGGGACGACACTGCTGCCATTAACTTGTTGCTCCTAGCAGAGACTGAGGACATGGGAATGGCCAGCTAACTAGCAACTTTATTCACTGCATGCAGACTTTACTGGGACTGTACTCATGTGCACGACTGTAAAGACTGGGCCCCAATTCTAGCTGGCTGGGGAACAAGGGCTAAAGACTCCTCACTCAGATAGCTGCTTTAAAAGAACGTACCAATTTTACGAAGTAAGAGGGGGAATTACATTTAAACTATTCAGTCTCGGGTAGCTTAAGAGCGTATGCAGACAATTAATGAAGTTGGAGGAGAAGTGGTTTAACCTTAAACTGTGTAAGGGGTTCTTTACTGTCAGAGTGCTAAGGATGTGGAACTTCCTTCCACAGTTGGTGGTGTCAGAAAGGAGTATTGATAATTTCAAAAGACCTTTAGATGGGCATGGTATGAAACGCAATATACAGGGATATGGAAAATGGTAATGACATAAACACATACACACACACATACACACACTGAACTGTATAGACTGGTGTCTTTATTCAACCTTATCAATTATGTAACTATATAAGTATGACATATGTCTTGAGTTTTTTTGCAAAATATACCTTTGAGTAGTACATCATGTCATTGCTTGTATTCAGAAAGTAGGTATTGATAATAGACGTGTGCAGACTGGAATATTTTGTTTCGTTTTTTTGTTTTCGTTTGGAAAATAAATGTATTTAGTTACTCCCGAAAATCGTTTTGATTTATGTCGTTTTCATCGGGAAAGTTTTCATCCGAAAACGACGATTTTCGGTGCTTTGTCGAATTTTCGTCGTTCAATTCGACAAAGCATCGTAAATCGTCGTTCTGAATACAGTGAATAGGTAGGAATTGAACAACGAAAATTCGACAAAGCATCGAAAATCTTTGAATTTTCGTCGTTCAATTTCTACCTATTCACTGTATTCAGAACGACGATTTGCGATGCTTTGTCGAATTGAACGACGAAAATTCGACAAAGCATCGAAAATCGTCGGATCTGAACGAAAACGAAAATAAAGCATTTTTTATGTCGGATCTTTCGGTTTTCGTTTCTTGCACTTTCATTTTTGTTCCTTAAAATGATAACGAAAATACCAGATTTTCGGACGAAAATGCATTCTAACGAAAACGAATGCACATGTCCAATTGATAATGTGGTGGCAGTACATCTGTTTACTGTTTGGCACTGCTGCAACAATCTACAAATTCACATGATGCAATAAGAATAGTGGTAGTTTTTGCCAATGCTAAGCTTGTGTGCCCTATTAATCAAATATGCTGTAGAGTGGGCGGGACAGACCACTACAGTAAGCAGTGACATAACGACACTACCTCTGTTAGCACAAAACTACTATGCAGAACTTACATATTTGGTGGCCTGGGGAAGGAGTGGGAGCAGTACCACCACTCTTACAACCAGGGTATAAAAAACAATTGGCCCTGAAAATGTTGCATTCCAAATAAATAAATGCATAAAAAAACTCCATATACAGAACCCTATGCCCACAGTTGATTCAGAGGTAAGCAAAACATTCCTATAAAACATGTCAAAGTTTAATGTGGAAATAAACATTTTACCCCAAATAATCTCAGAGTTCATTACATATTATTAATATTGTGTCAGTACAAATATTTGTAAAACATTTGTGTCTACTTACATAGGAGTTTCTTTGCCTAGATTGTTATCGTTATAATTTTTTATTCCAACATTATAATGTTTTACCACATTCAAAACTCAGTATGTTCTGATGTATTTTAACCACTTAACCCCGGACAATATTGCTGCCCAAAGACCAGAGCACTTTTTGCGATTCGGCACTGCGTCGCTTTAACTGACAATTGCGCGGTCGTGCGACGTGGATCCCAAACAAAATTGACGTCCTTTTTTTCCCACAAATAGAGCTTTCTTTTGGTGGCATTTGATCACCTCTGCGTTTTTTATTGTTTGCGCTATAAACAAAAATAGAGCGTCAATTTTGAAAAAAATGAATATTTTTTACTTTTTGCTGTAATAAATAAATATGGCGGCGATCATCGATTTTGGCGGACACTTTGGACACTTTTGACACATTTTTGGGACCATTGGCATTTTTATAGCGATCAATGCTATAAAAATGCATTGGATTACTATAAAAATGCCACTGGCAGTGAATGGGTTAACACTAGGGGACGGGGAAGGGGTTAAGTATGTTCCTGGGTTTGTTCTAACTGTATGGGGGGTGGACAGACTGAGGGAAATCACTGATCTTCTGTTCATACATTGTATGAACAGAAGATCAGCGTTTCTCTCCCTGACAGGACCGGGAGCTATGTGTTTACACACACAGCTCCAAGTCCCCGCTCTGTAACGAGCAATCGCGGGTGCCCAGCGGCGATCGCGCCCGCCGGGCACATGCACGGGACTCGGGGGCGAGCGGGGGCCCACACGCCTCTCGCGGCACGTGCGCGCCCCCTAGTTTCCTGTGAGAGAGCCGACGTAGAGCTATGGGCTCTCGCGTAGGGGAGCCAACCTGCTGCCATAAAATGACGGCGGCAGGTCGGCAAGTAGTTAAGTCAGTCCAGCCTGAGCTTCTGTTCTAGGTCACAGGAGTGCAATTTGTTTTTAGCGAAAAAGCATTCTGAAGTCTGCTCTCCGCTGACATCACATCAGTCGAGGCACCGTGTCATCCTGACTTCAGAAGTCTGGATCCTTGACTGGTGGCAGTCTCAGCGGCTGAGTGAGCTGCTGAGATGGCCGCTCCCTGCCCCTTCACAGCTCAGCGGTCCAATGAGCGAGGAGGAGCAGAGGGTAGAGATGCTGACTGACAGGCAGCGCCTCTCCTCTCAGGGATCTGTGAGAACTGAGCTATCGGTGATGTTTGGTGGCTCAGTTCTCAGTGCAGAGATGCCAGGGGACAGCTGTAGTATCGGTCTGATGCTGCATCCACATAGGTAAGTATGAATCTTTAACCACTTAAGGACCGCCGCATGTACATATACGTCGGCAGAATGGCACGGACAGGCACATAAACATACCTGTACGTGCCTGCCTTGACGTGGGTCGGGGGCTGGATCGGGACCCCCCGCTACATGCGGCGGTCCGGTTTGCTGTGGGAGCGATCCGGGATGAGGGGGCGGCTGTTCGTTTCTGGCCACCCCCCATCGCTCCCAGCAAATCAGCTGCCTCCTCTGGCTTCCTCTGCCTGTGTAATGTAAACACAGGCAGAGGAAGTGATGTCATCTCTCCTCCTGCCCGTCTTTTCGTCCGGCGAGAGGAGAGAAGACATCACAAGTAAGTTGGACCTAACAGCACACTGACACCAGTGACACATAGGCACACTTAACCCCCCCAGTCACCCCCCGATCACCCCCCCAGTCACCCCCCCCGATCACCCCCCCAGCCCCGTGTCACAGTGTCACTGATTGCAGTGATCATTTATTTACTGATCACTGCATTTAGTGTCAGTTGTGACAGTAAAAAGGGCAGTTAGTGTTAGGCCCCTTTAGGTTCAGGGTAGCCCCCTACCCCCCCAATAAAGGTTTAACACCTTGATTACCTTCCTAGTTAACCCTTTCACCCCCTATTGCCAGTGTCACTAAGCAATCGTTTTTCTGATCGCTGTATTAGTGTCACTGGTGCCGCTAGGTAGCTAGTTATTTTTTGAGGTTTGTCGCTAGGTTTTTATAGCATTAGGTACCCCCATAAACGTTCTTAATAAAGATTTTAACCCCTGATTGCCCCTAGAGTTAACCCTTTCACCAGTGATCACCGTATAAGTGGTTAGCCAGTTAGTTATTTCGTTATTTAGGTCCCTTAGTGACACTCTTTTTCTTCTGCTTCTCTTTTACTTGAATAAATATATCATTTTTTTTTCTTCTTCTTATTTTTCCCTTTCTGGAATGTCCGCCCCCTCCCCCCCTTTTTTATCTTCTCTTTCTCTCTGTTTTGTTTTGTTTTGTTCTTATTCTCTCCAATATGGCTACTACAATGGTGAGTCAACCACTCTTGAATATATGCTCTTATAAAGGTTTAAATATAGCCTCTAAGAGAGGGCAAATTCTATATCAAATGCACAAATATAAAGTTAATTTACTTCTCTTACAAGAAACTCACTTTCAGACTGATTCTCTTCCCACCTGCCCTACCAGACATTTTAATCGGTGGTTTCATAGTACTAATCCTGACCAGAAGGCTAAAGGAGTTTCTATTGCTTTTCACAAAACCCTACCTATTGATTTAATTGACTGTATAGCAGACCCCCAGGGAAGGTACGTTTTTGTCAAGTTTTCCTTGTGGGGAATCAAATTTACAGTGGCTAACATATATCTGCCTAAAACCAAAAAGGTCCAATCCCCAGAGATAAACAGCCAAAATAAGAACCAAAAAACCCCGGAGAGAGAACAACAAAGTAGCGTAAGCCAGGAGGCCCTACATGCTCCCCCAACAAAACAGGATATGTCGGACATGATGGGAATGATCTCTAGACTAGAGCAAACCGTAAAAGGGGAAATGGGAGCAACAAGAAGAGAAATTCAGGGGGTGCTACAGAGAGTAGAAGGAATAGAGGAGCAACTAATAGAACATAGAAATGCAATAGAAGAGTTAAGAGAGAGAGCTGACATGGACTGGATTGAGATTAGAAATGCCCGGTACAAACTAGAGGATCAGGAAAACCGCAGCAGGAGGAAGAACCTTAGGGTTAGGGGTCTCCCTGAAGAAGTGAAAGACAGTGAATTATCCCAAGTGTTGCAAGAAATATTTAATATCGCCCTGAAACGAGAGACAACGTCCCCAATCCTCTTTGAAAGGGTACACAGAATTCAGAGAACATACACCAAGGATATTCCTAGGGACACTATAGTAAGGTTTCAAGATTACGAACAGAAGGATTTAGTTTCCCAAAGTACAAGGAACATGGGCTATATGGAATACAAGGGGGTTAAGTTGCTTATTTTCTCTGATCTGTCCCCAGAAACATTAGCGCGTAAAAGGGCTTTGAAACCATTAATTAATCAGCTTCAGGCCAATAATATAACCTACACATGGAGTTTCCCGGCCTGTCTATCTGTAAGAAATCAAGGGGTCTCAGCATATGTTCGATTTCCGGAAGATATAAAGGAATTCTGTAAAAAATTGAATATTCAACACGTACAAATAGATAACTGGGAAAAGAGACCACCCGGCTGGAAAAGATGGAGGGAACAGGAATGGCAGAGAGTTTAGGAGGATGATGAGAGGGGGTGAGGGCCCGTGCCAATTGCTGGGGGGGGTTCCCTCCTTCTTCTCCATGGTTCCTGTCGCTGCCTCCCTGGCACCTCTTTTTCTTTTTTGGTCTCTGCTTTATTATGTATGCAATTTTCTCCCAGGAAGGGAGGTGGTTGGAAGGGGGGTCCTTAGGGCTAGATAAGAGTTATAAAGGTAAAAAGGAAGAAAAAAAGGGAAGAAAGAGTGTAAAAAAAAAAAAAAAAAGAAAAAAAGAGGGATATATGAAACACTGAGGGGAGGGGGGAGGTGGGGGGCTGATATGCCTGACTTTCCTCCGGAGCAACCTTCCACCTGGATAGGGGGGGCATATAGACCTCCCCAAGAAAGGTCCGCTCGGCAGGATGCCCGGTTGGGCACAGATCGAGGGAGCCTTAACATTGGTACACAATGTGACAGGGGTGGGGGGTGGGGGGGGGGGGGGAGGGGGGTTTATGTGATTTGTGTGGTCTCAAAATGTTTACTTTTTAGCCGTGTGTTAAATCAAAAAATAGGTATACCTATATGGACCCGCTGCCTACACAAGCTTATGGATATGGAACATGACATGAAAAATTTGGGAAAAGGGGAAATGATAAGATGGGGGGGGGGGAGGACTAGGAAAAGAGGGAAAGATGGAGACTCTTAAAATAATGACCTACAATGTCCGGGGATTAAATAGTCCAAATAAGCGTTTCCAGATCCTGCAAGAACTGAAGAAACTATCCGCTAATATAGTGTTTATACAAGAGACACACTTAAAAATGACATCTAAGACTAGCTTAAAAACTAAAAATTATCCCTCATGGTACCATAGCTACTCTCCTAATAAGAGATCGAAAGGGGTTGCAATTGGGTTTGACGGGAACACAAAGTTTATATTAGATACCATGGAGATGTATCCTGAGGGGAGGTACTTGTTTATTAGAGGCTCCCTATGCAATGTGAAATATACACTTGTAAATGTTTACTGTCCTAACCTGCGCCCAGCAGCATATCTGAAAAGACTTATGTCAAAATTGGAAAAATTTAGAGAGGGTAAGGTTGTAATGGCGGGGGATTTTAATTTTGTCTTAGATCCTAAAATTGACACGCAACCGGTATCACTGAGGTCTGAAGGAAAACATCTAAAAGGATTAAAAAATAAGCTCCACCAAATGCATTTGGTAGAAGGGTGGAGAATTCTCCACCCCACAGACAGGGATTTTACATATTACTCCTCGGTCCATAAATCATACTCAAGAATAGACTTTTTCTTTCTGGATCATGGGCTGCTGGAAGGATTAAAAGGTATAGAAATAAAAACAATAACACTCTCCGACCATGCTCCAGTTGAACTGCTTCTGGAAGCAGGAGGGGTACGGGAGGGCCGTAGACCATGGAGAATGGACGAATCCCTCCTGAACGATATCAGAACAGCCGATGATCTAGAACGAGATATGAGCCTGTTCTTTAGAGAAAATAATATCGAAAATGTGGCCCCATCAATATTATGGGAAACACACAAGGTGTTCATGAGGGGACGGATGATAGCGGAAAAATCCAAAAGGAGGAAAATTAGAGAAGCTCAGAGACATTCAATACTTGAAGAAATTCAGGGATTGGAGAAGAAGCATAAGGAAACCCAGGAGGAGGAAATATGGGCACTTTTAACAAACAAAAGAAGCAAGCTTCGTGACCTAATGGAATTAGAGACCAAATATGTATTTGACAACATGAACAAAAAATGTTATGCCCTGGGGAATAAACCAGGGAAATTCCTAGCAAGAACTATAAAACCAAGAAACGCGCAGAATTTCATCTCTAAGATAAAGGACAGAAAAGGGGTTATGGGTCACTCCACTAAAGATATAATGAATACCTTTCAAGAGTACTACCAAAAATTGTATAAGGTTAATGAAGAACAAGGACCAATAGAGAAACAGAATAAAAGTAAAAAAATTAGACAGTACCTAGACAGAGCTAGAATCCCTACACTACCTGAAGAAATAAGGGTCAATTTGGAAAAGGAAATATCAATAGAAGAAATAAAACAAGTCATTAAGGGTATTAAAATGGGGAAAAGCCCTGGGCCAGATGGATACACCTCTCTCTACTACAAAAGGTTCGGGGAAACCCTTACCCCCTTCTTTCAGGGATATATAAACTTCATAGGAGGAGGTATGAAAATACGTGAAGAAGCATTAGGAGCTCATATCACTTTAATAGCAAAGGAAGATAAGGACCCATCACTATGTGCAAGCTACAGACCCATCTCCTTGATCAACGTGGACATGAAAATCTACGCAAAAATTTTGGCGGAAAGATTAAAACCATTTATGCCTGTTCTGATCGATAACGATCAGGCAGGATTTGTCCCAGAAAGAGAGACAAGAGACAATGTGTTAAGAGCACTATTCCTGATCCAGAAATCCAAAAAGAGTAAGGAGCCAGTAGTTTTTTTATCATTAGACGCTGAAAAAGCTTTTGACAGGCTGGACTGGGAATTTATGTTAGCTACATTGAGGCAGGTGGGATTGGGCCCCAACATGCTTAAATGGATAGGAGCACTATACTCAAAACCATCAGCCCAGGTACGGGTAAATGGGAGCCTATCAGAAAATTTTTTCTTATTCAATGGGACCCGACAGGGATGCCCCCTCTCACCCCTCCTTTTTGTATTATCACTTGAACCACTGCTGTCAACAATCAGGAATAATCAAGCGATAGAAGGGATGAAGGTAGGAGGGAGGGAGCACAAGATCTCTGCGTTTGCCGATGATATGTTGCTATACGTATCTAACCCCAGACAGACACTGCCCATAATAATAACTGAATATGAGAGCTATGGTGAGATCTCAAATTTAAAGATCAATAAAGAAAAAACTGAGGCACTATGTGTCTCATTGGGATGGGAGGAACGCAGAGATCTTGGCGCTCTCTACCCCTTTACATGGAAGCAGAGGAGGATGAAATACTTGGGAATATTTCTATCAAATACGGAAAGATACTTATATGAAGACAACTATGTCCCCCTGCTGAATAAGATAAAATTAGATCTCAAGGGGTACCACGTAGATAAAGTTTCTTGGTGGGGAAGAACAAATATAATAAAAATGATGATACTGCCTAAAACACTCTATATTTTCCAAACACTCCCCATAAAAATACCAGAGGCCTTCTTTAAAATCATGGGGAAAATAGTAAGGGGGTTCATATGGAAGGAAAGAAAACCCCGAATATCAGCAGTGATCCTAACCAGACCTAGCCGCGAGGGAGGAATATCATTTCCTGACTTTAAAAGTTACTATAGATCAGCAGTACTAAAGAGAATAACCGAATGGCTACAGGAAGGAGCCCAAAAAAAAAAATGGGTAGAAGTGGAGGAGAACCTAAGTAGAGAAGATCTGGGGAAGAGAATATGGATACCAAAACGTTACAGAAACTTACCCCAGGACAGCCCATCAATGACAAAAGAAACTTATAGAATATGGGATGTAGTATGTAAAGAAGGAAAATGGACATATAACAGTCCGCTGATGCCCCTCACGGGTACAGATTACTTCCCCCCTGGTAAGGCAGGGGGGAGTACCTGCGATGGACATCCTCGGACACATTAAGACTGAAGGATGTGATGAAGGGCAACCGATTAGGTTCCTTAGAGGACCTACGAGAAAAGTATGGATCTACCCCTGGGGAAGAATGGAGATATAGGCAGGTCCAACACTTTGTGGGATCCCTCCAGAGACCCTTGCGAGACATGAAGAAACTAAATCCCTGGGAAAAACTTATAGAGCATGGGGGAAAAAGAGGACAGGGGATATCAAATATTTACAAAATACTGATATCCATTGGAGAACCTGGTATACCGAAAGCATTAGGAGGATGGGAACAGGAGCTGAATCAAAATATCTCAGACGATAAGAAAAGACAGGTATTAGACTTCGTCCATACTACATCAACTGACTCAAAAATGAAAGAAATGAATTATAAACTCCTTATGAAATGGTACTATGTTCCAACCAAGCTCAATAAATTCAATATGGATACATCACCCCTCTGCTGGAGAGGTTGTGGAATAGAGGGCACACATGCCCATATTTGGTGGCAATGCCCTCTGATACAGGAGTACTGGATAATGATCTTAGAAATGATTAAAAAGATAAGCGGACAGGAAGTAAAATTAGACCCCTGGCACTGCTTCTTTCATGGAACGGGAGTAGTGAGGAAAAAATATAAAAGATCACTGATCCCATTTTTTTTAAACGGGGCCAAAGCCTTAATACCTAGGAGATGGAGGGAAAAGAAGGCCCCATCAATAAGTGACTGGATAAGAGAATTGGATAAGACTTGTAAGATGGAAGGATTAATATCGAATCAGAATGAGAGCAGGCCAGAATATGAGCAGATCTGGAAGAAGTGGAGAGAATTCAAGGAACAGGAGGCCTAGAAATGGGGAACATGAAGGAATGGAGCTCTGCTGGGGTGGATGGAGAGGCAGGGAGAGAGAAAGCACTTAGAGAGGAGGGGGACGGGGAGAGGAGGGAGAAGTAGGCATGGCCACCCCCCTCCCCTATATAAGCATCACTTCCCCCCCCCTTTTTTTTTTTTTGTTTTTGTTTTAGAGGAATTATTCTTCCTGGGTTTTGCACATTATACACTTTATATATTCGATTCACTTATTCAACATGCCCCCCACCCCCCACGATATTTTCCCCCCTTTTTTTTTTTTTTCTCCACATCTCATAGGATTTTATCTCACTTGGCTCTGCTTTATATCACTTAGGATCTTAGGATTAATCAATAAGGATACTATTTACCCCCCTATATCCCCTATATATATGAAACTTACCTACACCACATATCCCGTTTATTTTTATATATGAATTCTTTTTTTTTTTTTTTTTCTCTCCCTTCTTCTTGAGGAATTATTATCCCTCTATCCCCTCGGGATCTTGCACACTGTACACTTTATACATCTTATTCACTTATCAACATGCCCCCCCCTCCCCACTGAACACTCCCCTTGGTTTTTTTTTTTTTTTCTCTCTCTCCCTCTCTTAAAAAAGAAAAAAAACAAAAAAAAAAAAATCTGCCTAATACTAATCAAAGTTAAACAGCGATGAGATATCTGGAAATATTGTTTGGTTTTATGGAGGGGAGACTCATTATGGGGGGAGACTTCAATCTTCCAATGGACCCGCAGTTGGATACTTCATCATCAAGAACTGCAGTTTCATTATCTAGGTTGAAGATGTTGAAGCGTATTCTTTACGACCATCATTTAATAGATGTCTGGAGGATATTGCATCCTAAATCAAGAGACTACACTTACTTCTCCATGGTCCACCAATCTTTTAGTCGAATCGACTGTTTTTTTGGGGACCATAATTGCCTTGATTGGTCACCAACATGTGATATTGGTAGACATGTGCAGACTGGAATATTTTGTTTCGTTTTCTCGTTTCCGTTTGGAAAATTAATTCATTTAGTTACTCCCGAAAATCGTTGGATGACTCCGAGCACCATGGGGGAGAGGAAGAAAGAGACAACGCAACCCAAATGGTGCAGGTCAAAATGGTAACGGTTTTATTGGAATAAAACCAAAATGGACAATAAAAGTGATCAAAAATAAAAGGCACCAGTTGAAGTCCCTCTAGGACGAAACGAGTAGGGCTTGGTTTTTACCTTTTCCCACATTGCCTTTTATTTGTGATCGCTTTTATTGTCCATTTTGGTTTTATTCCAATAAAACCGTTACCATTTTGACTTGCACCATTTGGGTTGCGTTGTCTCTTTCTTCCTCTCCCCCATGGTGCTCGGAGTCATCCAGCTGCTCTCATCCCACCCTTCCAAGGGTTATACAATCACCTTCTCCACACTCCTTCTGAGAACGGACCACTCGAAAACGAGGTCACCGGTCCAGGATATCGTGCACGTCTGGCCTTCCATTGAGGATCTGAATCATCCCTATCCAGTTCGAGTGAGCCCAGCCGATTCTGCCATAGGAGTGTACATGCCCTATTGATCTGCTGTTCACGACAGACAGGTCCTACATTTCTGGTAAGCGCATTTTATCCTCTTCGTTTGATTTAAGTGCCATTCCGTCTTGGAGGATCCACGTAGTCATCTTACATCTACCTATTTCACCATTGTGGATGGACTAATATTATTTATTTATTCATGTTTTGTTTTGATTGGTGCATCACAGCATCATTTCATGCAAGGACTTTACTGTTCACTGTTGTCGATTTTCATTATCTTCACCATCATCATCATCACCATCATTATGATTTAGTTCAGTGATTATTGATTTCATATATCCTAATGCCGCGTACACACGGTCGTTTTTTGCGATGAAAAAAAACGACGTTTTTTAAAACGTCATTTAAATTGATCGTGTGTGGGCAAAACGTCGTTTTTTGTCTTAAAAAAAACGACCAAAAAAAAATTCCAACATGCTTGAATTTTTTGTGTCGTTTTTCAAAACGTCGTTTTTTGTTTCACAAAAAGTCACCGTGTGTAGCAAAAACGTCTTTCAAAACGACGTTTTTCAACCCGCGCATGCCCAGAAGCTGGTTATGAAGCGAGCTTCAATGGAAAAGAGTGGTGAACGTAACCTCGCTTTTTGTGAAAAAACGATGGTGTGTATGCAAAATTGTCTTTGAAAAGTGACGTTTCAAAAACGTCGTTTTTTACTTCACAGAAAACGTCGTTTTTTTTCATCGCAAAAAACGACCGTGTGTACGCGGCATTAGACATCACTGTTTTTTCTTTGTTTCACAGCGCTACATTTATTATCACACTATCATTCAATGTTCGTCACATTGTAGTGTAGCTGCTTTAGTTTAAATATTTTTTGTTCACTTAATTTAGCGCAATATTTTCCTATAATCGGTGCCCGTATGAAAAAGAAACGACTAGCAGCCATTACAATGGCGGTCCAAAAGCTTAGAACCTTAGAAACGGAACATAAGCTCTCAAATACGACAGAAACTTTACTGGAGGTAGCCTCAGCCCGGACATGCCTGCGCAATCTGTATGAATCTTCGGCTCGCTCATATACGGGTAAATTGGCGCTATATCAGTATAAATTTAGTGATTGTAACGGTTACCACCGCTTACAACCTTCCATCCATCCACGACAAGCTTATCCGGCACACCAACAACCAGGCAGACATGATCCATTCCATTTCCCAGAATAAACGAGACAGCGCTCCGTTCTCTAGTTTCCAAAATGTATGAATATCTTTATTGGTTCTTAGCTTGCTTATATCCAGTACAACATAATGCAGTTAATCACAGGACAATGTAATCTCCACCCCCCTATTCACTCACCGAGGATAATTCTTTAATTGGTAGCTAGACATGACGGCACCGTATTATCAATAGGGTTCAATTAACCTTGAATAGTAACACAGACATCTAGTTGAATAAGTTCTCTATACAGCTTTGTCACACAATGGCAGTGAGAGTGGGTGTCTTTACATTGAATAGCCAACACCTTAGGATATTTCAATAGCCTATTATACAAAAGGTATGACTCACTGGCTGACCTGGTCATGTCATCATGACTCCTTGTGATATCTCAGTCCTGCAATATGAAGTATTATTAATGTCCCATCTCATGTAATATGAATTATGATTCACTATTAGCCACCCTATACCCAAAAGGGCACAGGGTGGATTTCGACCCAAGAGTTTTTGGTGCTGCTGGCACAAGAGTATCTCTCATCGTTCCAACGTCTCTGGGTGTCACGGGCCATTCTGTTACATCTCTCCCCTTTCGGTGGGAGACGGACACAGGAGGGAACCCCAAACGGGTTGACTCCGAAGTCCGTCAGTAGTTCCCGTCCTCCAATGCTGGTATCCATACTGTACCCCAAATAAATGGCTCCAAACTGAGCATTACTCCCCCCGCCAACCTCCGCCTCTCTCAGAGAGCACGCCTGCCGCTGGGGAGAAAGCAGGGTGGCTGGGCTCAGTCCATCATGCTGTTGGAGGTCTGGACCAACTGCCCCCCCTTCCTGGGGTCTACCAGTGGAGACTGAAGTCCCATCCACTGGTGCTAGGTGAAAACCCCCCGGTGCTTGCAAAGCAAAGCAGACATCCTCCTGTCCCAGTCCTGTACCATTTTCTGGGGTTGTGCCAGTGGAGACTGAAGTCCCATCCACTACTCCAGGAACCCCCTCTTCTGTTAGTGAGGAGCAGAGGCCTATGACACTCTGCTCTGTTGCCAGCTCTCCCGCTGGGTTGCTGTGAGTGGAGACCACAGTCCCATCCACTACCACAGTGTCCCCCTCTTCCGTTAGTGGAGAGCAGAGGTTTGGGGTACCCTGCTCTGTTGCCAGTGATTCAGCTGGGGGTAAAAGCTTTACCACCTCAGCTTGTTGCTGGAGAGGGGGGCCAACCGCCCCGGCTCCCTGGAACTCCACACCATCCTCTTCGGCTTTAGGGATGAAAATCTCCATATTTTCCACTGCCGATTCATCAGCCAGGAGTTCACAGTTGTCATCTGAACTTTCCTCATAGTCCCAGGCAATGGGAGCCCCACCCTGCTGCTGAGCCGAGTCTAGCAGCTGTCTGTAGGCGACCTCCAGCTCCCATTCCCAAATGGCCAGAAATTCCAAATCTTCCTGTGACTAGTGGCCTCCCGAGATATTTAATTTCTCCTCTCTGTGCTCCATTATGTCCTCCAAGCGCCACTCCCGATCATCCCAAAAGTCGGGATCACTGGACATCCTCCAATATAATAATCCCAGGCCATCATAGTCATAGCCTTCTGTGGGGCTGTCATCTGCTGGCCACGGGCACTCTTGGGCTACATACCACCGGAGGGCTCTGTAGCTCTCATCCAGCTGCATCTCTGCCTGGATCAGCCTGCTTAACTCCGCTATCCACTCCTGCTTCGGTTGTTTCCCCAACAACGGCATTCGTACGTCATACTGCGGCCAGTACCTTGCATAGATGGAGGGCAGGACCTTTCCTTGGTGTTGCTGCTCCTGAGCTAAGGCTTCCTTCCAGAGTTGGCACCGAATAACATCCGACCATCCCAACAGGACCTCCTCTGATACTGGTCCTCTGTGCTGTATCCGCATCTCTTGTAACCTCCTTTGGAATTCCTCTTCCATGGAGACTGGTATCTGCACCTCTCCTCTCTCTTCAGCTGCTGCAGCACTTCTTCGCTGTCGCAAGGTGGCATCCACAGCCGCTATAACCCGGTCTATGATCTCCGGCGGAGGATTAGGACCATATTGTGCCAGTCCATGTTTAACAGCCCGATCAAAAAATTTTTCCGGGAAGAGAGGGGGAAGGGACGGGTGTCCTGTCTGTTACGCTGGGCCTCTTAGCGCTATTCATTTCGACAAGTTCTGCGATAATGTCCCTTTTCTTACGGTTGCTGGCCGGTCTGCCCCGGCTCTCCAATAAGTCCATGAGGGAAGAGAGCTTCATCCGTTCATACAGCGTCTCTATTGTCCTGTGTCCTTGTAGCCGTCCTTCTGAAGATGGAATCATCCCACTGCTGTGCCACCAATGTAACGGTTACCACCGCTTACAACCTTCCATCCATCCACGACAAGCTTATCCGACACACCAACAACCAGGCAGACATGATCCATTCCATTTCCCAGAATAAACGAGACAACGCTCCGTTCTCTAGTTTCCAAAATGTATGAATATCTTTATTGGTTCTTAACTTGCTTATATCCAGTACAACATAATGCAGTTAATCACAGGACAATGTAATCTCCACCCCCCTATTCACTCACTGAGGATAATTCTTTAATTGGTAGCTAGACATGACGGCGCCGTATTATCAATAGGGTTCAATTTACCTTGAATAGTAACACAGACATCTAGTTGAATAAGTTCTCTATACAGCTTTGTCACACAATGGCAGGGAGAGTGGGTGTCTTTACATTGAATAGCCAACACCTTAGGATATTTCAATAGCCTATTATACAAAAGGTATGACTCACTGGCTGACCTGGTCATGTCATCATGACTCCTTGTGATATCTCAGTCCTGCAATATGAAGTATTATTAATGTCCCATCTCATGTAATATGAATTATGATTCACTATTAGCCACCCTATACCCAAAAGGGCACAGGGTGGATTTCGACCCAAGAGTTTTTGGTGCTGCTGGCACAAGAGTATCTCTCATCCTTCCAACGTCTCTGGGTGTCACGGGCCATTCTGTTACAGTGATAAATGTGGGAAGTCGTTGGCTCGGTCCCTAAATCCACATCAGACCCATACTTTTATTTCACAGCTTCAGGGACCAAATGGAGAAATTATATCCTCACCTTCTTTAATCATGAAAACATTCAGTGATTTCTATCAGTCTCTATATAATATACCTCCATATCAATCTTTAAGCTCACCTGATACTGAAGAGGATAATGTGGCATCTTATATAGCAGATACTTCATTACCTACTCTGGATGAAGATATGGTAGAAGAATTAGAAACCCAAATTACTGAGGAAGAGGTCGCTAAGGCTATCGCTAATACCCCGGTGAGTAAAAGTCCAGGTCCTGATGGCTTTACGCATACATTTTATAAGCATTTTGCTTCTCTTCTTATTCCTTTTCTGACTCAGGTATTTAATTCTATAGCAAATGGGTCTAAATTTTCTATACAAACGATGGAAGCACATATCTCACTCATTCCGAAACCAGACAAAGATCTTTCGTTATGTGCAAACTATAGACCTATATCCCTAAGATCTTAGCTTGTCGCCTACAACCATTATTGCCTCAATTAATACATCTAGACCAGGCTGGCTTTGTCAGCGGTCGAGAGGCCAGAGATAATGTGCTTAAAGCTCTCCTACTGACGGACTATGCCCGTACTCAAGACATCCCTTTATGCCTGCTAACGGTCGATGCCGAAAAGGCGTTTGACCGCGTTCGTTGGAAGTTTTTACGACTCTCTCTTCAACAGATAGGCATTGGCCCTTATATGATAGCACAGATTATGTCCTTATACCTATCACCATCAGCTAGAATTAGGGTGAATGGATCCCTATCTCCTGCTTTTTCCATTTCCAATGGAACACATCAGGGTTGTCCCTTATCACCCTTGTTATATATCATCACGATGGAATATCTGGCAAATGCATTGCGACAAAACGAAAACAGCCTGGGTATCAAGGCTGGCCCCCTACATACAAAAGTGTCTCTTTTTGCAGATGATTTGCTCTTATTTGTAACAAACCAGATACTTTGCTGAGAGGTATGGTGAGTATTTTGCAGATCTTGCTTTTTGTCACAAAGTTTTGAAAATTGAAAAAAGAAAAAAAAATATTTTTTCTTAATTTTCAAAAAAAAATGAGAGCCGTAAAATACTCACTATGCCTCTCAGCAAATAGCTTGGGGTGTCTACTTTCCAAAATGGGGTCATTTGCTATTTTGGCATTTTATGGCCTTCGAAACTGTGATAGGTAGTGAGGAGTGAAATCAAAAATGTATGCCCTTAGAAATCTTGAAGGCAGCGCTTGGTTTTTGGGGCCCCATACGCGGCTAGGCTCCCAAAAAGTCCCACACATGTGGTATCCCCGTACTCAGGAGAAGCAGCATAATGTATTTTGGGGTGCAATTCCACATATAACCATGGCATGTGTGAGCAATATATCATTTAGTGACAACTTGTATTTATTTATTTTGTCATTATTCAATCACTTGGGACAAAAAAATATATTTAATGGACTCAACATGCCTCTCAGCAGTTTCCTTGGGGTGTCTACTTTCCAAAATGGGGTCATTTGGGGAGGTTTTGTACTGCCCTGCCTCAAGAAATGAGATAGGCAGTCATAAATTAAAAGCTGTGTGAATTCCAGAAAATGTACCCTAGTTTGTAGACGCTATGGCCCAGATTCAGGTACATCTGCGCATTATTGGACCGGCGTAGCGCACCGCCTTTACGTTAGACTTGCGCAATTTTGCCGCGTAATCACCCTATTCTCGTAGCTTTTGCGCATGAAATTGCGCATGCGTAACGTTTTTTCAGAGGCGTAAGGAGGAGTAATACAAATTAGGAAGGACGTGGGCGTGTTACATTGAAATGAGCCGTGACCCCATGCAAATGAAGGGCCGGCCGGCTCGCGCATGCGCGCTTGAAGCATACCATGTCAGCTCCGCTGTGCGCATGCTCACAACTCGGGAGCGGCGCAATCAGTGAAATTGGAAATGGACTAGGGCAACGTTGTGAACTACGCAAACAGCATAAATAGACACACACAAACGCACTTGCTTTGCAAAAGTACATCCCTTTGTCCCTTCCCATTTAACCAAGTGCTTTTGTCCTGTTGTTCGTTGCGGTGTGTTTTGTAGTTGTCAGATTAGTGTTCTGTGTGATCAAGTGTTTGTTAGTAGATTTTTGAAAGTGGTTTTTGATAAGTGTTTGAGAGACTGTTTGTTTGATTGATATATTTGTGTTTGTTTCTTTTCCTGCTGTATTTTTGTTTTGTTTTTTTGTGACTGTTTATTGCTGAGTATTTTTCTCTCTGTGTGTGTTCTTGCTTGATTGGTTGTGCTTGTTTGTGTGCGTGAATTTCGTTGACTGGGACTGATTTTTTTTGGAAGGATGACTGAGAGAAAACGAAAGCTGAATTTTACAGTTGTGGAAAAACAAATTCTTGCCCGGGCCAGTAGCGAGTATGGGCGTTACCTCCACGGCCCAGAGAGTGCCAACACCACCCCGGCCAGGAGGAGGGAGATTTTGGATAGGATCACTGAGCAGGTCAATTCAGCGGGGCAGGGGGAGACACGGACCCAGTCTGAGATTGACAAAAAAATCAATGACCTCCGGCGTCTGGTCAAACAGAAGATGGCCAGAATGCATGCCCATGCCAGGGGCACAGGAGGGGGCCCACCATGCCGTATTAGGCTGACAGCGGAGGAGCGTGCGGTGGCCCTGACCTTTCATCGGCATGAAGTTGAGGGCCTGCCCGGCTTTGATTCAAGTCCAGAGCCCGTGGTGCCAGGTAAGTTTTTTTTTTTTAATATCAGGTGTGTAGCATGTGTGGGGGAGGGGGTAAAAGGGAATATGTGGCAAGTGTGTGGATCCTCCAACCTGTGAATGTTTTGTGTCATCCACAGATGTGCAGGAGGGTGCAGGGCCATCTGGCCTGACCGCACCAACTCCAGGACAGCAGCCTAATGAGGTCCCCCCAACAAGGCCGGAGTCCGCGGAGGAGGTTCAAGAGGAGCAGGAGAATCATGAGGAGGAGGAGAATCATGAGGAGGAAGAGTCAATGTCAGGCACTGGACGTTTGGCTTTTGAGGACTCTTCCCCTCTGGCTGGCAGCAGGCAGGCCTCCCTAAGGGGGAGCCCCCCCCCTCCTCCCCCAACATGGCTCCCCTCACAAGGGCCTCCCCTTCTCCCCGGCCACAAGCATCAGCTGGAGGCAGGATGTCATCCCAGACCACCAGGGGGGTGGCCGATCTCCTGCCCGCCACTCTGAGAAGGGACCAGTTCCTCCAGACCCGCCATCTGTTTTTCCCCCTTTTTTTTTTTTTTGCTGGAAATTTTTTGCTTTTGCAGGGAATTTTTTTTTTTTTGTGTTGTGAATGCTGTGTGAATGTGGGGGTGACATTCCTGCCGGAAAAGGGGTGTCACCCTCAATTTTGGTGGAGAAGGGTTCCCCAGGACCAGGGAGAAGTGATCCCCAGGTCCGTGTGAATGGTGTATGAATGTACAGTGACATAATTGGAGCCTTGGCGTGGCGTTGCTGCTCACAAGTCCTGCATGGTGGACTGGTGCCAATCCAATTTGATGTGGATGTGGTGTGTGTGTGCTAGGGACCACAGTGTTGTGCATGCATGCATTCTCATTGTGCCATGATTAATGTGTATGTTTAACGTGCAAAGATGCCCAATGTGAGTTGTCTCCTGGCTGCTCTTCCCTCAGAAGACGGGGTAGCCTCGGTTAGGGGGGGATTGTCTGGTTCAGGGGTCAGGTCATCACGTAGGTCAATCTGCAGGCCCTTTCTTACTGCGAAGTTGTGCAGCATGCAACATGCACCGATGATCTGGTACACAAAGTTTGGGGAATACAAGAGGGTACCAGACTTATCCAGGCATCGGAAACGTGACTTTAGGAGGCCAAAGGTGCGCTCCACCACTGCTCGTGTTTGGGCATGTGCTTGATTGTATCTTTCCTCTCCTGGGGTTTGGGGGTTCCGGATAGGAGTCATGAGATGGGGTCCCAGTGGATATGCAGAGTCATCTGTAAGGGAAAAGACAGGAGGATGTTAGTCATGCATGTGCCCCTTGTGATGTGCATCATGGGAGGGGATAGTCATGCCTGCCACCCATGTCACTCACCAACCAGCCAGGTGTCCCCATACACGTTCTGATCGAATTCCAATCGGATGTGGCATTGATTGTATATGTAGCTGTCATGGCTGGACCCTGGGTGTTTGGCACGGACGTGCCATATGAGGCCTTGGGCATCGACTATCACCTGTACATTGATGGAATGCCAATGCTTCCGATTGCGGTACATGTGCTCTGTCTCCTGGGGGGGCTGGAGTGCCACATGTGTGCAATCAATGGCCCCCACAGTGCGTAGGAATCTGGCAATTCTGTAGAAATCTGTCATTGCCTTCAGCCGCAGGTCCTCAGTGGTGGGTTTGATGATTTGGTTGGCCATGCGTCTGAGAATTGCAGGGACAACCTGGTGCACACATCTGCTCATGGAGGATTGTGACATCCCAGCCACCACTCCACTTGTACGCTGAAAAGAGCCACTGGCAAGGAAATGGAGTGTTGCCAGTACCTTGACCAGTGGCTGCACTGCATGTGAGCGGTGTGTTGGGCTGGTGATGTCCTCCTGCAGGGTTGTGGTTAATTCCAGGATGACATGAGGGGTGAATCTGAAGATGCGAAACACCTCAGAATCACTCATGCCAAACAGGTCTATGCGGGTGCGGTATATCCTCTCCCGTGCCATCCTCTCCCGTGCCATCCTCCGTGCCCTCATCCTTCTTTGTTCATCTAAAGTCAGTAGTATAGCTATGCGCGATGATGCCCCTGGCATGTTTGCATACAGATTGTTGTGCAACACGTGTGACTGCTGAGCTCCTCACTAACAGTGTTGCTTTATCTAACAAGTAGACTTTTTTTCTCTTTTTAGACCAGCTTTTATATGCTCTAATTTTAGACAGGATATTTTGCTGTTGCGCACACTGCGTCGCCTGCGCTGCCCCAACGTTGTTTTGTGGATCCCCGTAAGTCCCTCATTAGCATATTTGACTAGCAAATCAATGGTGTGTCTAGCGCATGTTGTAGTATATGTAGTAATATGTTGGGTGTTACTTATATAATATTTATATATATATTATATAAGTAATATTTGAAGACTACAGCGCACTTTTGCGCGGACGGATGCACCAGTCTAACGAAATTACACGGGACAAAAAAAAGTAGATTTTTGGCATATCTCGTTCTGGGGATGCCGTGCATCGAAACGCACGCGCACATTTCGACTTACGCACGCGCATCTCCTGTTGAATATGGGCCTATAACTTTTGCGAAAACAAATAAATATACGCTTATTGTGATTTTTTTTTTTACTAAAGACAAGTGGCTGAATACATTTTGGCCTAGATGTTTGACTAAAATTTAATTTATTCGATTTTTCTTATAACAAAAAGTAGAAAAAAAAATGTTTTCAAAATTTTCGGTCTTTTTCCGTTCATATCGCAAAAAATCAAAATCGCGGAGGCAATCAAATACCATCAAAAGAAAGCTCTATTTGTGGGAAGAAAAGGACGCAAATTTTGTTTCGGTACAACATTGCATGACTGCGCAATTACCAGTTAAAGCAGCGCAGTGCCAAATTGTAAAAACACCTTGGGTCCTTTAGCTGCATAAAGGTCCGGGTCCTAAGTGTAACGTTAATAACATACTTCTCTTTTAATAGAATTCCCAAATTGATAAATACACGTAGAATAGCTGGTGTGTGATAATGACTTCTATTGGGATGCCTCAGGGGCAAGGGCGTAACTATAGCCATAGCAGACCATTTAACTGCTATGGTTAAAAGAGCTATCTGGCTACAAAGTAATGTATACATTGCTACAAAAGCATTGCTACCTGCACACACCATCATCTTTAGCAATAACCCTGTGAAGCAAAGTAAAGCTTTAAGCTTTATTTTAGCCCTTTTGCTGCTGGGTGCTCCCATTTTACACCTCAGATAGATGAACCAATGTTGCCATTTTTCGCACACATACACACACATTACAAACTTTAACATTTCCAAAAAATCTCCTGAATGCACAGGAACTACAAAATTGAAGCTTACGTAAAAAATGTTTTTAAATCTGCCCCCAGGGATCTTACCTTCAGCATGATGTGTACCTTGCACTGTTTGTTTTCTAGTTTAACAGTAATCTTCCTCCAATGCCCCCTCAACCATAGTCTTCCAGTGCCATGGGGGTTGATAGAATAGAGGTAACTGTGACAGGCACATGTCAAGATTGCCTGGCTATGTTCGTCCATTTTGTCAAGTTCCATCTATTCAAAGAAGCCAGGTCTACAGCTTCTATGAATGAAGCACCATCTCTGAATGCAGGTTTTCAACATTTTACTCATCCATTTATAGGCACTGTTTAATTTATTGATACTGTAGTACCAGCTTCTATAATTGGAGGAGCTAGGCACTTTTGATGAGTGTCTGTCAATATCCCTTGTGTTGACTCTTTTTTTCATAAAGTAAACTTAGGCTTTAAAGATGGTAGTGTTGATTTTTTATGCTCTTATAGTTGTGCAAATGTTTATCAAATTTATATTTTCAATGAAAAACATTAAAATCATTATAGGCACATAAAACTCAAAAGTCCTTAAAAAATATGACAGATAAGCCTGTACTGTGTTAATAAATACAAATATGTGCACATTTAAAAACTGTATGGTTTGCATAAACATCTAAGTCTGTTTAGTTTTATGATACACTAATCACCTAAACTTATTCTTAAATCTCTAGTATGTGCAGTATTGTCCACTATGTGTGGTAAGTAACGGTATAACATAAATCTTTGAACATTTAAAATGAGAACAATGAATATACGATATGCAATATATCCTCTGCGGGCCAGATTTATCAAACAGTTAAAAATGTGTTTTTTTTATGCAACCCATAAGTCAGCAGATCAAACCAAAGGGGTTGATTTAGTAAGGGAAAATCGGCTGTTCATCTTCAAGAGAATTTCCCCTTGGCTTAGTTCAGGTGGTTAAAATTCACTTTGCAAAGAATACCTAATCATGTGAAAGAAGATTAAAAAATAGTATTTTTGTGTGCATGCGATTGGATAATGGAAGTCAGCAAAGCTCATCTCATTCAATAAGCTAAGGGGAAATTCCCTTGCAAATTGAACAGCATATTTACCTTTTAAATCATCCATGCGCAATGTTAGTTTTCCGCCACACAAAGCCTTTTGCTTTTAGACCAAAAAGTTCAATGTTGGTCTCCTCTGACCAGAGCACCTTCTTCCACATGTTTGCTGTGTCCTCTCACATGGCTTCTCGCAGACTGCGAATGTGACTTCTTATGGCTTTCTTTCAAAAATGCCTTTCTTCTTGCCACTCTTCCATAAAGGCCAGATCTGTGGAG
This sequence comes from Rana kukunoris, assembly GCA_029574335.1. Lineage (NCBI taxonomy): Eukaryota > Metazoa > Chordata > Amphibia > Anura > Ranidae > Rana > Rana kukunoris. The sequence continues at coordinate 189,950,877 of CM056051.1, forward strand.
TGCTGGACTAATAGTTGTTCTGTGGACAGATTCTCTCACCTGAGCTGTTGATATCTGCAGCTCCTCCAGAGTTACCATGGGCCTCTTGGCTGCTTTTCAGATTAATGCTCTCCTTGCCTGGCCTGTCAGTTTAGGGGGACAGCCATGTCTTGGTAGGCTTGCAGTTGTGCCATATTCTTTCCATTTTACATTTTCAGATGATGCTCTGTGAGATGTTCAAAGCTTGGGATATCTTTTTATATAATATTTTTTACTCTTATATAGTACATAACTTTCAGTAGACAAAATGTGGCCTCATGACAATTTATTCTCAATCACTTTGGGTCAATATTTTATTTGTGTTTGACATGTCTAGGCTAGCCTAAAAACCTTTGCTGTAGGAATGAGTAAAGTTATTTCCTCAAAATGTTTCCATTTTGTTGTTTTTTTACATTGCTTCTGAGAGCTACAGAAGCTCCCTTTTTCTTATATATATATATATCTATATAGATATAGATATATCTATCTATCTATGTATGTATATATATATATATATATATATATATATATATATATATATATATATATATATATTTATATATATATCTATATATATATATATATCTATATATATATATATATATATATATATATATATATATATATATATAGATATATATATAAATATAGATATATATATAAATATATATATATATATCTATATATATATATATATATATATATATATATATATACAGTAGTACATATTTAATTGCGAAGGGTAATTGTACTGGAGAACATAACATAGATATGCAGTAAATCTTAATGGTAAAAAGACATCACAGTTATCAAGTCAAGAACGTTTTCCCTTTTTTCACAAAAATAAAAAAATATATAACATAACAGTAATTATACATATAAACATAAAAAGAAAATATAGAGGGATTTAAACTAAACATACAAAGACACTGAGTATAATTGAGAAAATTAGAGTAGATAGTTTTTTCAAAGAAAATTCCTTTTTAGCAGCTCATACAAAGAAAAAGTGAGTTTCCATGTTGGTGAAATTTCGATATGATTATTAGTAGCAAAATCAATTACACTGAAATTGGTCTATTCATCCCCAATCTTCCTGTTTCCAATAATAACTAATATAACTAAATAACTAAATACTTCTAGTCACACAGTATTCTGATGAATATTGAGCTGTTGATACAAATGTATGCGTAACAAAGAGCTTGGAAAGCTTCACACTGAGCCACTGTAAAATTAGTTGAGCACATTTCCACACCAATTCAATAAACAGATATTGCTATTCAGGGGAACATTAAATGCTAGATATAGGTCAGCTTACAATGTTTGCAATAAATTATATTCCATTTAGCAATACAAAAAGACATACAGGTTAACATCATTTCATCTATAAACATGTAAAATAAATAGCAATGTTCTGTACAATTCTTTATCTGTAAAACTCAGACAATCTAGTCCTTGAATGAAAAAATATTAATATTAATTGACAAGAACAACTGAAATTAAAACTGCTGTGTTGGGAACAACACAAGGTTTGTTGGCATGTGTTGCTTTGCTTTAGAAGTAAGATTTAAAAGTTAGCACTCTTTATTTATTAGGTCATATTTATGATTTGATTCACACTACTGATTGTGCCATTTTTTAGTAAGCCATTAACATTTGTGAGTAAAACTTAACAATTAACTTCACTGATTTGTTCCCTTTTGGTCTCTTAACTATTTCCAGTCTGGGCTTTTTCTGGCACTTTTTATTCACATGTAATAATCAGTGGGCCAGATTCACAGACCGATTACGCGGCGTAACATGAGATGCACGGCGTAAGTCTAATTGTGCGCGTGCGTTTCGATGCACGGCATCCCCAAAACGAGATACGCAAGAAATCTACTTTTTTTTTGTCCAGCGTAATTTCGTTAGACAGGCGCATCCGTCCGCGCAAAACTGCGCTAGACAAACCATTGATTTGCTATTCAAATATGCTTATGAGGGAGTTACGGGGATCCACAAAAGAACGTTGGTGCAGCGCAGGCTAGGCGCTGTGCGCAACAGCTAAATGTTCTGTCTAAAATTAGACCATATAAAAGCTGCTCTAAAATTAGACAATTCGTCTACATGTCAGATAAAGCAACACTGTTAGTGAGGAGCTGAGCAGTTTCACATGTTGCCCAACAAACTGTATGCCAACATGCCAGTGGCATCCATGCTCATAGCTATACTACTGACTTTAGATGAGCAAAGAAGGAGGAGGGCACTGAGGAGGGCACGGGATTTATTTATTTTTTTAAACTTTTTTTTGCTTATATAAACTCTACCATTTAATCTAATCTAATACAATATTCTTATCTGATACAAGCCCCTCACTCTTCACTCTTCACGGGAGAGGATATATAACACACGCATAGACATCTATGGCATGAGAGATTCTGAGGTGTCTTGCATCTTCAGATTCACCCCTCATGCCATCATGGAATTAACCACAACCCTGCAGGAGGACATCACCAGCCCAACACATGACACTACCCATGACACCCATGACAGCTACATATACAATCAGAGCCCCATCCCCACAGATTTCGAACAGAACATGTATGGGGACAGCTGGCTGGTTGGTGAGTGACATGGGTGGCAGGCATGACTGCCCCCCCCCATGATGCACACATCACAAGGGGCACATGCACGACTAACATCCTCCTGTCTTTTCCCTTCAAGGTGACTCTGCATATGCACTGGGACCCCATCTCATGACCCCATCTCATGCCAGCTCACATTATGCATCTTTGCACGTTAAACACACACAGTAATCAAGGCACAATGAGAATGTATGCATGCACACCACTGTGGTCCCTAGCACACACACCCCACATCCTCATCACATTGGATTGGCACCAGTCCACCATGCAGGACTTGTGAGCAGCAACGCCACGCCAAGGCTCCAATTATGTCACTGTACATTCATACACCATTCACACGGACCTGGGGATCACTTCTCCCTGGTCCTGGGGAACCCTTCTCCACCAAAATTGAGGGTGACACCCCTTTTCCCGCAGGAATGTCACCCCCACATTCCCAAATCATACACAAACAGAACCAAAAAAAAAATTAACCAGCAAAAATAAAAAATGGCCAGCAAAAATATAATTTAAACAAAATAACAACAAAGAAAACACATAAAAGACAAAAATCACTCTCAAAGACACGTCACAAACAAACAAACACGCTAATAAAGAACAGAACAAAAGCACCTTGCTGTATAGGGAGGGATACAAAGGGATGTACTTTTGCAAAGGAAGTGCGTTTGTCTCTGTCTATTTATGCTGTTTGCGTAGTTCACTAATTTGCACTAGTCCACTTCCAATTTTACTGATTGCGCCGTTCCCGAGTTGTGAGCATGCGCACAGAAGTGCTGACCATGTGTAGATGTACCTGAATCTGGCCCAGTGTTTTTTGCTAGAAAAACATTCTATATTTTTTTATAGCAGAGGCCCTAGAGAATAAATTGGTGGGTTTTCCAATGTTTTATGACACACAATATTTGCGCAGCAACCGCAGCATTTTTTTTGAAAAAATGTTGATGCAAAAAAACTAAACACATAACCCAATTTTTTGGTAAAATATAAAAAGATGAGGTTACTCCAAGTAAATAGATACAAAACATGTCACACCTTAAATTGCGCACGCCTGTGAAACTGCAAAAATGTATATTGTACTTTCCATAGGCAATGCTTTAAAAGCCTTTAGAGGTTACCACTTTAGATTTAGAGAGAAGGTCTGGAGCTAGAATTACTGCCCCTGACCTGATGTTCACAGTGATACCTCACATGTGCGGGACATTCGCTCAGGTCTCCAATTGCTATTACAAGAGTGCCGACCGCCGACTCTAAAAAAAATTACCAGGGGGATGACTGCAGTTTAGCCACAAGATGGTGCTAGTATACATTCACAGGTTTATAATTATTTTAGTAACTACAAATTTTTTAGGTAACCAACTGGATTTCAAGCTTAGTATGAGAGACCAAGAGTATGGCGTTTGACCATGACTCCAAGAGGCGGCCAGTCCTCCCGGGTATTTGAGTTTTCATGCATGTCTACACGCTGGCTCCTCTATTTGAGTGGTGGCAGTGTTTTTTTTAATTACCGGCAAATTATCTCTGGGTGCCAGTGAGGCACTTAATGCGAGTGTTTTAAACCCATCTGGTGAGTTAAAGATTATTGGGGTGGGGGCATAACTCATTGGATCAATGTGATGACCAGCACTGCACTAGGATAATCACCTTAAAACTTTATCCTGGGCCCTGGCATTTTTCAGTAGAAGATTGCTTGTCTACGGTCATCACAGATTTTGATTTTTCTTGTTACATGTATTTACATTGTGTATTTTTTAGAAGCAATGCCACTTTAATATATGTGTGTATTTATATACATGTATGTATAAACTTATTTATTTATGTTTGATGTATAACTTCAGATTAATCCATCCCACTGTGTATTTAGTAGCAGTATAGCAGTACAGATACACGCTGGATGGGAAGTGGTTAAATACACCATTGAAAGTTCCAGTAAAACACAGTTGATTGTTCATTGAATCCAATGAGCTCCTGACTTCCTGTAGTTAGCAGACAATACTGCGCGGAAATCTCAAACAGTTATAAGCCCTGCTTGAGGTCTCTTTTGTGAATTATTGCAAACAAAGAAAGAAGATCAGTGCTAGTAAAGATTGGAGCTGCTAGCAGTAAAGGTAAAAAATATACCACCCTCTAGTGAAAAAAAGAATAATAAAAAATTGCAGATCTAATAAATAACACACAAAATTAATAATAGTGTCCAATGCAAAAAAGTTCTGAATCAATCAATAATCTGTGTAACTCTATGATAGTCCATCTAGTAGAAGTATGGTAGAAGTGGCCACTAACCAGGTGCAAGAAACAACTTGCATGTAAAACACATTCAAGGTGCAAAAGGGGATCTTCCAAAGGAGCCAACTATTGCTGATAAAGTGTTAGGCCGCGTACACACGAGGAGACATATCTGATGAAAATGGTCCGACGGACCGTTTTCATCGGACATGTCTCCTGGGAGATTTTAGTCTGATGTGTGTACACACGATCAAACCAAAATCCCCACGGACAGAGAACGCGGTGACGTGGCGGTGACGTTGTCGCCACAACGTCTGCAAACCAGGAAGTAAAATGCTTCCATGCATGCGTCGAATCCATTTGACGCATGCGGGAGATTTCGGTCCGCTGGTTTGGCGTACTAACCAGCGGACATGTCCGACAGACAGCTTTCCAGCAGACAAGTTTTAAAACTTATTTACAGGGAAAATTAATTCTCTAATTAATTTTATGTTTAAAGATATATCATGACCAAACCATTGATAAGACTATTAGGCTGCGTACACACGATCAAATTTATCTGCTGAAACTGGTCCGACGGACCGTTTCAGCAGACATCTCCGATTGTGTGTACGGGCTAGCGGACATGTTTTCCCATCGGACAAATTTCAAAGCATGCTTTGAAATTTGTCCGCCGGAGACATGTCCGTCGGATACGTCCACTGGTGAGTACACTCACCAGTGGACATAACTGTTCACGCATGCGAGTGGTGTGGTGACGTGGCGGAGTCAACGTCACCGCCACGTCACCGCGTCCTCAGCCAGAGGGGATTTTTGTCCGATGGTGTGTACACGCCATCGGACCAAAATCTGATGAGACATGTCCTCTGCAAACGGTCCGTCGGACATGTTTGAGCGGACATTTCTCATCGTGTATACGCGGCCTTAAAGTCAGTTTTTGTTGAGATATACACCCATGTGTATTTCTCTATATTTTGAAAAATAACTATTTCGTACTGCAGTTAGAAACAAAACAGTTCCAAATATATATAACACATTTTTAATGGTTTTAGTAATATATATGCCAAATAATTCAAATATCAAAAGATAAAATAGAAAATAATACATTTCTGGTGGTCTAAGAAACTTTGGTTTTGAGAAGTATAAGTTAGGTGTCCCTAAGGACTTCTTCCAACATTCCTACATCTCTGTCCAATCAAGATCTCAACACCCTCTCACCTTCCAAGATTCTTTCAGTCTCCTCCAAGCTTCCTCCGATCTCCTTTCAGCTATGTGTAACCACTTTTATCCTACCCAAAAAGTGGGTGTGTGTGTCACTATTATGTAACTGATGATGTCAAATGACGGATTGTTTCTATGTAACCATGACAACCTCGCCTGGGTGGACATCTTGGACTCTTAATATTTTCACCAATAGGGGCAGTACAGGATTAGAATTGAGTCTAAATGTTATTTTTTTATGTCCAAGTCAATTTATGAATGACCCTTGACTTAGACTTAGCAGAAAACCATAAACATTTCAAAACTGTCTAAATTCTGTCATTGTCATCAGACATTGCGTCACCTCTTGAAATATATGTGTTTGAGAAAATATCTACATTGACACTCAGATCAGTGGAATTTAACCCTGTGTATTATATCACAAATACAGCTTCTATACTTTTCATAGGATCCCATATTTGTAACCCTTATTAAAATAATATTTATGTAATAATGGGTTTTATGAATATTCACACAATTGATTATGAAAATATTATGAAAGAAAAAATATTATTAAAATACATAAACCAATATATGTAAATTTATTTGCTTAATTATGCATATAAGTACTTCAATATAATAACAACACCACGTAACTTTGGTTAATATGAGTACCATATATACTCGAGCATAAGCCAAGTTTTTCAGCAATTTTTTTGGTGCTGAAAATGCCCCCCTCGGGTTATACTCGAGTCACCTTTTTGCACCTGATCTCCCAGACTTTGGGGACCCATTACTTGTTACTAGCCCCACTCTTCCTCTACAAGTGTGCAAAGTTTGTGTACGAGGAACCTACGGCCGGGGATCACCGATTTTTCAAAGTCGGGCACCACTTCCATAGACTCCCATGTTAAACAGTGATTTTTCCGGTAACTTTGGAGACCCAGTACCGGCCAGCCCTAAACTTGGCACACATGGATTCCCAGTTCTCCTCTATAAGTGTGCAAAGTTTGCTGTCTGGGGGACCTACACCTGAGGAGTACCGTTTTTTTTCAAACCGGGCACCCCTTCTATATACTCCCATGTTAATTGTAAGTCTAGTCATGGACATAATGAGGCATGGGCACAGTGAGGCATGGGCACAGTGATGTATGGGCACAGTGAGGTATGGGCATATTGAGGTATGGGCACAGTGAGGCATGGGCACAGTGAGGCATGCACATGGACACAGTGAGGCAAAGTGAGGCCCAGTCAATACGTTTTCCCATTTTTTTTGTGGTAAAATTAGGTACCTCGGCTTATATTCGGGTCGGCTTATAGTCGAGTATACTTTGTACTTGAGTATACAATACACTTTTAAACCACTGTTTAAATACACCTCTTTCCTTACTTCAGTTGAATGTGCTTTCAGTTTAGTGATATCTGAGATCTAACCCATCTTGGTCAATTCCTTATCTTGTTTATTTTACTCAGTGTCCAGACCTTAAATTTATGACTTAAACTGATGTGCAAGGAGCCTAGATTCTCTTACTTAAAAATTTCTTCTCTAAAGACAATGAAAATGAAGTTAACCTCTTTAAAAAACAATATTGTTAAACAAGATGGCTTCTGGTTTGTTCATAGCATATATATGAAAAATATACAATATATATTCCTATATTCTTTTAACTCCAATAGTCCTGACAGAATGAAATATAACAGAAAAAAACTCATAGGAGGTTATATACGAAAGACAAATCCACTTTGCACTACAAGTGCACTAGAAGTGCAGTCTCTGTAGGTCTAAGGGGAAGATCTGATATTGGGGAAGCTCTGCTGATTTTAACATCCAATCATGTGCAAATGAAAATGCTGTTTTTTATTTTCCTTCCATGTCCCCCTCAGATCTACAGTGACTGCACTTCCAAGTGCACTTGCAGTGCAAAGTGGATTTGCCTTTCGTAAATAACCCCCATAGTGTAGTAGGTCATATCAATGTGAAGGGTGAGTAGAGGAGGAACACCTGTGCTGATGACAAACCGACAGACTCTGTGCCACACTGCAGCTTCCCCACATGCAGTGCAAACTCACCAGACCACATATTAACACTCCAAACGGCCATTCAATGTGCCCAATAAAGAGTATCCATGTCAATCACGCATTATTACCAATCTCCAGCAATACTCAGATAATAGATGTTAGGGGACATTCAGATGCTCCAACCACCGCCTGATACCATATAAATAAAACACAGGAATCTTAGTGCAGTAACGTTTATTAAAATAGATTATAAAATCATGATACATAAAGTACAAATCGTAATAAACCCATTGCAGCGGCGTGACGTCATAACTTTGTGAATTATTGAACATCTGTTCTCTGTGTCATGAAAATGAGGGGATGAGGTGTTGTGAAATCCTAAAGAGGAGTTCCGCTCCCCCTCCAAAAATTAAAAGTCAGCAGCTACACATACTGTAGCTGTGGACTTTTAATATTTGGACACTTTTCCAGGAATCCACTGATGTCGGCACCCCAGACGATGTTTTCATTGGCACCATTGCCGGTAAGAGAACCCTGCCTTGCGGTTTCACACCTCGGTTCCTACTTCGCATTTGTGAAGTGCGCTGCTCTCTCTTACTGGCCTGGCAGCAGGGGAAGGAGGAGGGCGGGCTGAACCTCTGATGTACCTTGTTGCGGTGAGGTTCGACGAAAGTGGGGACAGGGTACCTGTCAAAATTAGGTACCCACTCCCCCCTCCCCTTGGAAAGGTGACAAATGTGGCACCGGAGGGGGGAGGAGACAGATACACTGCTTCTCAATAGATAATGTACAGTAAGTGTTGTCACCCTAGGGCCGAAATATGTTACTGACAGTATCATCAGGTGAAAATAAAGAGAAAAAATGTGAGAAAAGAAAAGTAACACAGCCACATCATGTATTGAATAGTAAGGTGCAACCACGTGAATATTTGTTCTTGGAATTAATAAATATTAGCTGATCATTTTATTCACCCCTACCAGTGTTAAATAGTTTGTCCGATCTATATAAACTGATGTAAACTGATGCATTCTACTGGAGAGTTTGTCATGTGAAAAACATCAGACTTGCTGGCTGGATTACCAGATGAAATTAGAAAAAAGAAAATCTAAAAAAGGAAACAAATGCAGCCATCACAAGGATTGGTAAGCTGCAAAATAATACATGTTTGCTTTTGAATTTAATGCTGCTTTAAGGTGAACTTTTATGCCGCGTACACACGATCAGTTTGTCTGATTAAAACGGTCTGATGGACCGTTTTCATCAGATGAACCGATTGTGTGTAGGCCCCATCGGTTTTTTTATCCATCAGTCAACTAGGAACTTGTTTTAAAAGTATCTGATGGTTAAAAAAACCTATAGAAAAAAATGATCGTCTGTGGGTACGTCTATCGGTTAAAAATCCACGCATGCTCAGAATCAAGTCGACGCATGCTCGGAAGCATTGAACTTAATTTTTCTCAGCACATCGTAGTGTTTTACGTCATCGCGTTGGAAACGATTGGATTTTTAACCGATGGTGTGTAGATCATTAGCCAGCTTCATCTGGTATCTGATGATAAAATCCATCAGACCGTTTTCATCAGATGAACTGATCGTGTGTACAGGGCATTAAAGTATTTAATTCTTGGATCACAGTGTTTGGTTTGTACATAGAGGAAACTTCTCTGTAAAGTTGCTTACTGTCTTTCTTTAGATTCATGAATGCATTTTTTTGAAAACTTTGCAGTCAAAAATCAAAATCAATTTCTTTTAAAGAAATTCTAGTGAATTGACACCTTTTACACCAATAGGGATTAATAGCCTATTCTGACTTTGCTATTCCCAAATTGCATTGTAATAGGTACATTATTTGCATAACAGAAAGCATGGAAATACTAATGTTTAAAAAATCCATTTGTGTTATTTTGGAGGATTTAAAACTAGAACACTTGCCTTTTCTTAAAAAATAAAAAAATAAATCATATAAAAGGTTTTCTAATGACAGTTTATGAGTTCTGCAGAATAACTGCAGCACTAGTTTGAATGACAAATCAAAGAAAACTGATCTCATACATTTATGTATTCTAATGTCACATCTGAGGGCTGACAGTCGCAGATCCCCTCCAAACTGCATTCTTCCTTTAAATGTTTAAATGGGAATGAATATTCTATAATAGCATAAGTAAGCTCAGGTGACTGGTAAGAAGAAAGGCTATAGTGGAGAGCTTCTAGCTGACCTAAATTCTCTAGGTATTACTTTGTTCATGTTCTTTGTTAAGTGGGCTACATTTAGCTCTTCTTTAGCTTTTCAATGCAGCTGCCACTTCTGTCATGACCAGATGCACCAGCTTTGTATTGTATTCTTTTTTGTTAGCATTGGAAAAAATCTCTGTCACGCTCAGTCACCTTTGCTAGCTGTTGGAACATTGGCTACCAAAAAGCTGTAATCCTAAAGCATAGAAATGATAGACCCCATCTTCTTGTAAAATAAATATTCTGTATTGGTTAACATATACATGTTGCAAGCAGTACAATTATAATACTGGTTATGATAAAGATCTTAATGCTACTGTTCCATAAGTGCTCATTCACATAGTCAGAATGCTAGGTTTCGATGTGTACAGTGTATAGCTATATGTGCATCTCAAATGCACCACTATAATCAATGGGCCCATACACACAGTGGTGGTTATTTACGAAAGGCAAATCCACTTTGCACTACAAGTGCAAACTACAAATGAAAAGTGCAATTGAAATTGCACTGAAAGTGCACTTGGAAGTGTAGTCACTGTAGATCCAAAGGGGACATGCAAGGAAAATAAAAAACAGCATTTTAGCTTGCACAATAAAATCAGCAGTGCTTCCCATCATTTCAGATCTACCCCTCAGATTTACAGCGATTGCACTTCCAAGTGCACTTTTAGTGCAATTTCAAGTGCACTTTGCACTTGTAGTGCAAAGTGGATTTGCATTTCGTAAATAATACCCAGTGTGTCTAATTGCGAAAATGTGCGCCACCAAACACTAGGGGGTGAGGGAGGGGTTAAATGTATTCCCTGGGTGTGTTCTAACTGTGGGGGGAGGGGGGTGACTGGGGGAGGTGACCGATCTATGTCACTATGTACAAGGGACACAGATCAGTCTATTCTCTCCCTGACAGGACATGGATCTGTGTGTTTACACACACAGATCCACATCCATGTCTCTATAACCGGCGATCGCGAGTGCCTGGCGGACATCGCGACCGGCAGGCATGTGCATCGGCATCTCAGTGATGTGGCGGGCACGCGCGCCCCCCAGTGGCCCGGAGGAGCGGAGGCCGTAAAAAGACGGGGGGTCAAAGATTTAGAACCACCCTGCGGCCGTATATAGTCGTACGGCTGTCAGGAAGTGGTTAAAGTAGATGTAAACCCACCCCTCACCCTGCATCAACTAATGGCACAGTATAAATCTATGCATATAGGAGCCTTCTGCATGTATCCCTATCTTAGCAATGTCACCCCCATCATCTGTAGGAGCCCCACAAGTCTGGAATTGGTGGGCGGGATAGCGTGCGCACTGCAGGAGGAGAGCGAACTCACCAGTCCCCTGTCATATATATTCATCCTTCCTGTGCATTGCATACACTCGGTGCTGTAGACACACTCTGCTCTCATGCTAGTGTATTAATAGGAAATAGGATGTCAGTCACAGCAGTGTGGGAAGTAGTAAAAAAAGACAAGAGGATTGCACAAAGCAGGATTAACTCTTCTTGGCAAGACTGGGTACAGATGAGTTGACATCCTCTACTCTCCCAGGTAGAAGTATTCATTAAAAAAAAAATCTGGTTTACATCTACTTTAAGGGACACCCAAAAATTCCTGCAGATAAACTGTAGGTGAAATGAAATTCTTCCACCGATACCATAGCACACCAGACTTCTTACCATGAGTTATGGACAACTAAATTATAGGTGGTCTACATGCATTACAACACTCCTCTGGATGGTCCTTGTTCAGCGCATTCTAATTGGACAAAATGTATAGGGTGGAGTCTGGCTATTACATGTCATAATGCAATACACACCGATATATCCGTATCTGTGGTGCTGATCTATATACCATATCTGTGGTGCTGATCTATATAACATATCTGTAATGCTGAGCTGTATACTCTGTTCTGTGATTCTGGGGCTGTATACTCTGTCCTGTGATGCTGAGCTGTATACTCCTAACACTATGGGTGGAAGCAAGTGGAGTACAGGGGATGGAGTGGGTGAATTCTATAAGGGGTGGGGTTTATGGGAAGTAGAAGGTATTAAAAATGAAGGGCGGGGTCTGGCGCCCCCCATCCTAAAACTTTACCAGCTGCCACTGGTATGCAGGCAATTGTGGGGATGACTTGATGCGTCACCTGACTTGACCCATTCCTTGCTTCTGTGCCTTCCCCAGAGAGTCAAGGTTGAAGGGTGCTGGTGTGTATCACAAGCCTACGTGGTGGCTTATTGGGAGGAAAAGCGCAGTATGTAGGGTGGTTTTCCTACACAGAAGCACTTATCTTCACCAGTGCTACTGAACTCCTGAAGCATCTTTGCAGTTAATTGCATTTAATTCATATCTACATGAACCAAATGAATGACTGCATACATTTCTACATTTCTAAGGCAGGCTTTCTGATGATGTCAACAATAGCTTAGGTCTCCATAATGTATTTTGAAACGGCACTTGTATTCTCCATCAGAAGCCAATGTAAAAAGTGACAATGCAGGAACAAAGTTTGGAGTCAGGGAGAAGGTTTCTATTTTGTATTAGGCGCAAGGACCTTCATCACTGAGTATTATTTTAATGATGGCTGCAGATTTTAAAAAAAATTACTTTTAAAATTAACCACTTGCCACTTTTGATAATTATACATTGCTGTGGCTTGTCTGGCTCCACTTCTCCTCCTCTGACACCCTGGCGAACATGTTGTCCACCCAACCATGATCACTCCTGATCGCTTTCATATGTATCACCACCTAGAGGCAAGCCAGGTTCCCCTACCCCCGCTTACTTTACGCTGTCTTTTCCAATTACTATATCAGCAACTCTAATGCCGCGTACACACGGTCGTTTTTTGCGATAAAAAAAAACGACGTTTTTTAAAACGTCATTTAAATTGATCATGTGTGGGCAAAACGTCGTTTTTTGTCTTCAAAAAAACGACCAAAAAAAAATTCCAACATGCTTGAATTTTTTGTGTCGTTTTTCAAAACGTCGTTTTTTGTTTCACAAAAAGTCACCGTGTGTAGCAAAAACGTTGTTCAAAACGACGTTTTTCAACCCGCGCATGCCCAGAAGCTAGTTATGAAGCGAGCTTCAATGGAAAAGAGTGGTGAACGTAACCTCGCTTTTTGTGAAAAAACGATGGTGTGTATGCAAAATTGTCTTTGAAAAGTGACGTTTCAAAAACGTCGTTTTTTACTTCACAGAAAACGTCGTTTTTTTTCATCGCAAAAAACGACCGTGTGTACGCGGCATCACTCTACTCTATGATGCCCCTCTAGCTTTCTTTTCTCTATTCTTCTCTTTCCCACCATTCTCTTTCTTCCCTTCTTCTCCCTTTCTCCCCACCCTCTCACTTCCCTGATTCTTGACCTCCCATTTTTATTTTAACTTTTCTTGTTAATTTTTAATTTTGGTCTCTGTCCTTTTTATCATTTTTTCTTTTGATTTTATTGTTTCCTTCCTGGAGACTCTGGTTGCAATGTTGTCACCTATTAAGAGGCCATTTTGGCCACTCGCAATTTTTGTTTCAGGGTTCTTGTCATAACTGTTCGTTATGTTTTATGTTGATGGGAGTCCAGCTGTGGGCGATAGCCATTTGGCTGACTCCTTACTGCTACGTATCTATGACTGTTCCCTGTTTGTGACACCTCATGCTGTCCATGTTTACTATGTTAAAATTCCAATAAACATATTTTCAACTCTAAAATTAACCACTTGCCTACCGCTCTATAGCATTTTTACTGCTAAAAGGCGGCAGCTGTGCACCAGATCACGTAGATAATATATATGATTCAGCACTTCCACCTGCAGGGTGCAGTGCATGCAGATGGCGTGCTGCTTCTGTTATGAATATTCACAGCAGAAGCCGATCTGCGGGTTCCGGGCACTCATTCTCAACCGACACCTGCCGATCGTCGTGATGAGACTCAAAACTGAGCTTTGTCTATGTAAACAAGGCAATGTTCTGTTCTGACAGGGAGGAAGAGATAGATTCTGTGTTCCTGCAAAGCAAGGACTCAAATAATAGTAAAAACATATAGTAAACACAAACACTGGCTAGTCACACAGTTAACCCTTTGATCACCCTGGATGCTTAACCCCTTACCAGCCAGTGTCATTAGTACAGTGACCATGCATACTTTTAGCACAGATCACTGTATTAGTGTCACTGGTTCCCCCAAAGTGTCAAAAGGTTCAGTTAGTGTCTAATTGTTAGCCGCAGTATAACATTCCCGCTATAATCTATCGCTCCCATTACTAGTATAAAAATAAATAATTAAATAAACATTCTAATATATGTCCCATAGTTTGTAGATGCTATAACATTTGCATAAACCCATCTATATATGCTTATATATACTAAAACATGTAGCAGAATACATATTGGCCAAAATTAATGAAGAAATTCGAAGAAATGTTTTCATTTTATTGGATGTTTTATAGCAGAAAGTAAAATATATTGGCCCAGATTCAGGTACATCTGCGCATTATTGGACCGGCGTAGCGCACCGCCTTTACGTTAGACTTGCGCAATTTTGCCGCGTAATCACCCTATTCTCGTAGCTTTTGTGCAGGAAATTGCGCATGCGTAACGTTTTTTCAGAGGCGTAAGGAGGAGTAATACAAATTGGGAAGGACGTGGGCGTGTTACATTGAAATGAGCCGTGACCCCATGCAAATGAAGGGCCGGCCGGCTCGCGCATGCGCGCTTGAAGCATACCATGTCAGCTCCGCTGTGCGCATGCTTACAACTCGGGAGCGGCGCAATCAGTGAAATTGGAAATGGACTAGGGCAACGTTGTGAACTACGCAAACAGCATAAATAGACACACACAAACGCACTTGCTTTGCAAAAGTACATCCCTTTGTCCCTTCCCATTTAACCAAGTGCTTTTGTCCTGTTGTTCGTTGCGGTGTGTTTTGTAGTTGTCAGATTAGTGTTCTGTGTGATCAAGTGTTTGTTAGTAGATTTTTGAAAGTGGTTTTTGATAAGTGTTTGAGAGACTGTTTGTTTGATTGATATATTTGTGTTTGTTTCTTTTCCTGCTGTATTTTTGTTTTGTTTTTTTGTGACTGTTTATTGCTGAGTATTTTTCTCTCTGTGTGTGTTTTTGCTTGATTGGTTGGGCTTGTTTGTGTGCGTGAATTTTGTTGACTGGGACTGAGTTTTTTTGGAAGGATGACTGAGAGAAAACGAAAGCTGAATTTTACAGTTGTGGAAAAACAAATTCTTGCCCGGGTCATTAGCGAGCATGGGCGTTACCTCCACGGCCCAGAGAGTGCCAACACCACCCCAGCCAGGAGGAGGGAGATTTTGGATAGGATCACTGAGCAGGTCAATTCAGCGGGGCAGGGGGAGACACGGACCCGGTCTGGGATTGACAAAAAAATCAATGACCTCCGGCGTCTGGTCAAACAGAAGATGGCCAGAATGCATGCCCATGCCAGGGGCACAGGAGGGGGCCCACCATGCCGTATTAGGCTGACAGCGGAGGAGCGTGCGGTGGCCCTGACCTTTCATCGGAATGAAGTTGAGGGCCTGCCCGGCTTTGATTCAAGTCCGGAGCCCTTGGTGCCAGGTAAGTTTTTTTTTTTTATATCAGGTGTGTAGCATGTGTGGGGGAGGGGGTGAAAGGGAATATGTGGCAAGTGTGTGGATCCTCCAACCTTTGAATGTTTTGTGTCATCCACAGATGTGCAGGAGGGTGCAGGGCCATCTGGCCTGACCGCACCAACCCCAGGACAGCAGCCTAATGAGGCCCCCCCAACAAGGCCGGAGTCCGCGGAGGAGGTTCAAGAGAAGCAGGAGAATCATGAGGAGGAGGAGAATCATGAGGAGGAGGAGTCCATGTCAGGCACTGGACGTTTGGTTTTTGAGGACTCTTCCCCTCTGGCTGGCAGCAGGCAGGCCTCCCTAAAGGGGGAGCCCCCCCCTCCTCCCCCAACATGGCTCCCCTCACAAGGGCCTCCCCTTCTCCCCGGCCACAAGCATCAGCTGGAGGCAGGATGTCATCCCAGACCACCAGGGGGGTGGCCGGTCTCCTGCCCGCCACTCTGAGAAGGGACCAGTTCCTCCAGACCCGCCATCTGGGACAGGTCAGCCAGACATTGGTGCGGATGGAGGAGAGCCTGTCCTCCATCAAGGATACGCTGGGGGACCTGGACTCCCACTCCCGGGCTTTCACAACCTGCCTTAACGAACTGCAGACGACATCAGCAGGCGTTGGGCAGGATGTGAGGGCCCTTACCCTGGCTATCCAGGCCAACACGGCAACACTTGGTGCTGCCCTGGACAGAATAGCCGTGGCCTTGGAGGGCAGGCCGCCAGGTGGGCAGAGATCAGGGGCTGCTCCTCCTTCCCCAGTTTTACCCCTTCCCCATGAGTCTCCCCTGAGAAGCCGGGGCCGTGGCCGGGGGCGCCCCAGGCGTGGCTCACGCAAAGGGCAATAATTAGTTTTTCCCCTTTTTTTTTTATTTTTTTTATTTTATTTTTTTGCTGGAAATTTTTTGCTTTTGCAGGTAATTTTTTTTTTTTAGTTTTTTTTTTGTGTTGTGAATGCTGTGTGAATGTGGGGGTGACATTCCTGCCGGAAAAGGGGTGTCACCCTCAATTTTGGTGGAGAAGGGTTCCCCAGGACCAGGGAGAAGTGATCCCCAGGTCCGTGTGAATGGTGTATGAATGTACAGTGACATAATTGGAGCCTTGGCGTGGCGTTGCTGCTCACAAGTCCTGCATGGTGGACTGGTGCCAATCCAATTTGATGTGGATGTGGGGTGTGTGTGCTAGGGACCACAGTGTTGTGCATGCATGCATTCTCATTGTGCCATGATTAATGTGTATGTTTAACGTGCAAAGATGCCCAATGTGAGCTGTCTCCTGGCTGCTCTTCCCTCAGAAGACGGGGTAGCCTCGGTTAGGGGGGGATTGTCTGGTTCAGGGGTCAGGTCATCACGTAGGTCAATCTGCAGGCCCTTTCTTACTGCGAAGTTGTGCAGCATGTAACATGCACCGATGATCTGGCACACAAAGTTTGGGGAATACAAGAGGGTACCCCCAGACTTATCCAGGCATCGGAAACATGACTTTAGGAGGCCAAAGGTGCGCTCCACCACTGCTCGTGTTTGGGCATGTGCTTGATTGTATCTTTCCTCTCCTGGGGTTTGGGGGTTCCGGATAGGAGTCATGAGATGGGGTCCCAGTGGATATGCAGAGTCACCTGTAAGGGAAAAGACAGGAGGATGTTAGTCATGCATGTGCCCCTTGTGATGTGCATCATGGGAGGGGATAGTCATGCCTGCCACCCATGTCACTCACCAACCAGCCAGGTGTCCCCATACACGTTCTGATCGAATTCCAATCGGATGTGGCATTGATTGTATATGTAGCTGTCATGGCTGGACCCTGGGTGTTTGGCACGGACGTGCCATATGAGGCCTTGGGCATCGACTATCACCTGTACATTGATGGAATGCCAATGCTTCCGATTGCGGTACATGTGCTCTGTCTCATGGGGGGGCTGGAGTGCCACATGTGTGCAATCAATGGCCCCCACAGTGCATGGGAATCTGGCAATTCTGTAGAAATCTGTCATTGCCTTCAGCCGCAGGTCCTCAGTGGTGGGTTTGATGATTTGGTTGGCCATGCGTCTGAGAATTGCAGGGACAACCTGGTGCACACATCTGCTCATGGAGGATTGTGACATTCCAGCCACCACTCCACTTGTACGCTGAAAAGAGCCACTGGCAAGGAAATGGAGTGTTGCCAGTACCTTGACCAGTGGCTGCACTGCATGTGAGCGGTGTGTTGGGCTGGTGATGTCATCCTGCAGGGTTGTGGTTAATTCCAGGATGGCATGAGGGGTGAATCTGAAGATGCGAAACACCTCAGAATCACTCATGCCAAACAGGTCTATGCGGGTGCGGTATATCCTCTCCCGTGCCATCCTCTGTGCCATCCTCCGTGCCCTCATCCTTCTTTGTTCATCTAAAGTTAGTAGTATAGCTATGTGCAACGATGCCCCTGGCATGTTGGCATACAGATTGTTGTGCAACACGTGTGACTGCTGAGCTCCTCACTAACAGTGTTGCTTTATCTAACAAGTAGACTTTTTTTCTCTTTTTAGACCAGCTTTTATATGCTCTAATTTTAGACAGGACATTTTGCTGTTGCGCACACTGCGTCGCCTGCGCTGCCCCAACGTTGTTTTGTGGATCCCCGTAAGTCCCTCATTAGCATATTTGACTAGCAAATCAATGGTGTGTCTAGCGCACTTTTGCGCGGACGGATGCGCCAGTCTAACGAAATTACGCGGGACAAAAAAAAGTAGATTTTTGGCGTATCTCGTTCTGGGGATGCCGCGCATCGAAACGCACGCGCACATTTCGACTTACGCACGCGCATCTCCTGTTTCGCAGGCGTAATCGCTCTGTGAATCTGGGCCATTGTTTTTTTGTTTGTATTTATCAAACTTGGCAGCCTTTTTTTGTTTCAGAAAAAAACACAGTGGTGATCAAATACTACGAAAGGAAAGCTCTATTTGTGGTGAAAAAAATGGCATATATTTTATTTGGGTACAATGCATGACTTTGCAATTGTCAGTTAAAATAAGGCAGTGCCGTATCGCAAAAAAGTTCCGGGTCATGAAGGGGGGTAAATCTTCTGGAGGTCGAGTGGTTAAATATGAGATTTTAGTGAAAATGTTTACATATATGTAAAAGGTGCAAGAAGAACCTTCCGATTTATGCAAGGATGGGCTTCTAATGCAGCGTTAGCCACTGTAGTTTTGAATCGGTGGGGGTGCTGTTCCTAGTGTAGAGTCATTGTGCGTTTCACAAAACAGGCAATATTTAAATGTCAAAGGTTTGACAAGCACAAACCATTGCTTTTTTTCTTCAACATTCTCAAAAAGTAGACCAGTAATATTAATGTCTAAAAGCTTCTTAACAATTACTACAAATACAGACATGCTAACAAATCACATATAATAAATCACCCCTTAATAGATAAAAAAATGTAAACTCAAAGGTGAATTCATATAGGGATGAGTCACAGCTCATCTCAAAGGTATGTCCTTTGAAGAAATTCACTCTGTTTTTCTTTTGCAATCTGCAGGAGGCCATTGGTTGGCGGTCTCTTGCACCATGTAGTTTTTTGGTCTAATATTTCAAAACAAGTCATTATTGTGAGAAAAAACTACTCACCTGGAATATCAAATATATTAGTGTAGTCGCAAACCTTGAAAAATGTAGTAGTAACATGCTTAAGAAGCTTTAGCTCGGGAGAAATAAAACTAACATTATTATTTATAAAATAAAGAATGATTTTAAATAAGTCCTTTTGCTTACTTACAAATATTGAGATCAAGCAGCATTTCTAAAGTGTACTTATATAGCAAGCTGTTTTTATGCTCACCATTACATGGTTACTATGTGAATCTGTTTCTATTGTAATATCTTTTCCATGCTGCTCTTTGGTATAATTTGTTTTAGCTAGAGCAATCCAGACATATAAAGGAGACGGTGGAGTAATAGCGTATACAGTGCTATTCTTCAGAAAGGGTGTCACCCATTACAGTCTGTGGGATCTGACAGGTAAGAACAGTTGGAGCAGTAAGTAGTAGAGATTACATTAGTAGCTTCTCAGTGTTGGATTATAAAAGTGTTTTGTAGTTTTATGTATAGTCTCCATTATCTTATACCAAAATAAAATGAAAAATATTGGGTGCTTTTTTTCTAATACTCCCTGATAAAATTATATTTAACATACCCCACTAAATATGAATATGCACAATACTTTTGAAATAAGATTTTTTTTAAATGGGAAAATGTCCCTTCATCTTTCTTTCTCCTTTGGGCTACTTTGTAGGGTTGTCCCGATACCGATACTAGTATCGGTATCGGGACCGATACCGAGTATTTGCGGGAGAACTTGTACTCCCGCAAATACCCCCGATACTGAAATAGAATACTTCCCCCCCCATATTGCAGCGATGCGTCCCTCATACCTTTTTAGATATGCTGACGCCGCCTCTCTCTGCCGCATACCGCCGTATCCCCCTGCACAATCGCATAGCTTACATTACAAGCATTCATTCTGAATACTTGTAAATGGCCGTGTATTGACACTCCCCTTCTCCGGATTGGAGGGATCCCTCCAATCCCGAGCAAGGGGGAGTGTCTATGCACGAATCCGTGTATAGACACTCCCCCTTGCATGGGATTGGACGGATCCCTCCATTCGGAGAAGGGGAGTTTTAATACACGGAGCGCGGCCATTTACAAGTTTTTAGAATGAAAGCTTGTAATGCGCTACGCGATTGTGCAGGGGATACGGCGGTATGCGGCAGAGGCAGCATCAGCATATCTAAAAGGTATGAGGGACGCATCACTGCTATATGGGGGACATACATGGCTGCATATGGGGGACATACATGGCTGCATACATGGCTGCATATGGGGGACATACATGGCTGCATATGGGGGACATACATGGCTGCATATGGGGGACATACATGACTGCATATGGGGGACATACATGGCTGCATATGGGGGACATACATGGCTGCATATGGGGGACATACATGGCTGCATATGGGGGACATACATGGCTGCATATGGGGGACATACATGGCTGCATATGGGGAACATACATGGCTGCATATGGGGGACATACATGGCTGCATATGGGGGACATACATGGCTGCATATGTGGGGGACATACATGGCTGCATATGTGGGGGGACATACATGACTGCATGTGGGGGACATGACATGGCTGCAATATGTGGGGGACATGGCTGCATTTGTGGGGGGACACGGCTGCATTTAGGGACACATTTAAAAAAAGTATCGGTATTTGGTATTGGCGACTACTTGAAAAAAAGTATCCGTACTTGTACTCAGTCCTAAAAAAGTGGTATCGGGACAACCCTACTACTTTGTTTTTGTCCTTTATTTTTCAGTTGCCCTGAAAGGGTAACCCCACTGGTACCTATTTTCTTCTATCATTATGATGAGTCACGCTTTGACATACCCCAACAGTACGGCTTCTCTGTGCATCTGACCTGCCATTCTTTCCAGCACAACTCCTTTGCATATGAACTCATGGACTATTGTAGTACTGTGTGGATTATTTTGTATACCTGGTACTGGCATAGGGTCATTGTGACCCCCTCCTGCTGCACTTTGTGCAATTTCATTATGTTCTGTACTAAGTTCTTGTAAATTTTGTAAGCTTTTAATAAAACATTTATTGAACCAAAAAAAGTTAGAGGATATATCTGCTATAGCCACACAATCAGTTCCAATGTTGTTGTGTGAGAAAACAGGTAAAAGAAATCAGTGACCCAATCACCTCAACAAAAATGTCATGTATGGGTCATTGTTGCTTAATATAAAGAAGTTACATTCTGAATTGTTTGTAAGTCATAGAAATCACTTGGCTGTATATTGGCTGTATATTGGGGTTACTTTAATAAAATTGGAGAGTTCAAAATGTACTGTACTTGTGCATCACAGCCAATCAGCTTCTAAATTTAGCTTACTCAATTAAGGAGGGAAGAGGGGGTTATTCAGGAGAGGAAGGAGTGGGAAGAAGGAGTTGGAGAAAATGGTAAAATAAATCTTCTGAATAGTGGACCAAGTCCCAGAGACGCAAGCTATGGGGTGGAAGTCTAAAGCTTCCCTAGAAATTATATTAGTTTTAAGGGAGAATGGGGATGGGATGTAGAAAGAATATTTTTTATAATAGACAGCTGTGAGTCCTTTGGTACTTTGTGCTTTTTTAAAGGCTTAAGAGAAGTAATGGTTGCGAAGACTCCAGTGTAAGTAGTATTAGTTCTCAATCAAGTTTTGGCTTCCTCTGAGACAGCAGGAAGGAAAAAGTTTTGGTGAAATCTGTCTGCTTTGTTCTGGGAAAAGGAAGATGACTGACCTTAGAGAGTAATAAGGAAGTCAGCAAAAATGTAGATTACTTTTTACAGGTCAGAGGTGAGGGTACCTGTGTTGTACATACAATAAATTAGCTGGAGTGTAGGATTTCAAAAAGGATTTAAGCTTGTAGGTGAACATAAGGCTAGATTTAAAAGGTGTGGTATCTCGCGCCAATACAAATTAATGTGACAACAACATATAATTATAGTGAATAAGCAGCTCCCCTAAGATAGAGACCTCATCAAAGGTCTGAACTGAACAGTAATGGTAAGTGGAGGGGGCGCTAATATTGAATATAAGAATATAAACAATAAAGTGAAATCTAATAAATGGTCCGTCTGAACCAACAATAGCAGACCGTGGGCCAGATTCTCATATATTTTTGGCGGCGTAGCGTAAGCCATTTACACTACGCCGCAGCTGCGTACTAGAGCAAGTGCTTTTTTCTCAAAGCACTTGCTCCGTAGTTTTCGCCGGTGTCTCGTAAATCGCCAAGCGTAGACCCGCGCAATTCAAATGGGGCGGCTTGTATTTAAATTAAGCGCGCCCCCGCGTCGAACGAACTGCGCATGCGCCGGCCGGGGAAAAAGCCCAGTGCGCATGCTCCAGCTCACGTCGGGAAGCATAGTTGAAACCGACGTCAAAACGACGTGAGCGTCATTTACGCAAGTCCCTATTCGCGAACGAGTTAGTAAAACGACGTAAGCGACGGAAAAAGCCGATGCTGACCCGACGCCATACTTAACATGGCGTCCGACGGCACCCGACGGCATCCGACGGAACTTCGTAAGGTTACTCCACATAGAAGCTGGGGTAACCTTACGAGTCCGTAAACGACGTACGCGGCGACGGGGCGGCGTAAAAGCGTTCGGGAATCGCCGTACTAGCCTCATTTGCATATGCAAATGAAAAAAAAACGTGAAGGCCACCTAGTGGCCGGAGTTGTCATTACACCTACGATCCGAAAGTGTAATGCTTTTACACTTGTCGGATGTAGAAGCGTATCTATGCAAAAGTGATGCTAAGCATCACTCGCATAGATACGAGGACAAAAAAAAGGCGATACGACGGGTATCTGAGATACTCCGTCGTAACGCCTCTGAGAATCTGGCCCTTAGTGAGCAGCAACACACTGAAAATAGTGAAATAAAAATAGATTATACAAAAAAAAAAAAAATGAATAAATAAATAAACTCAAGTCCATTCAAAGAGTGTTAGATAAAGTCCAATCAAGGCTAATCTTTCTCAGATGCAAATTGTTGAAAATTCATTGTAAAAGGTGTCCACCTCCACCAAGAAGATCCCCAAATGTGCACTAATGGATGGCTCCTTACCGCATGGTGTTGACCTGATTGTTTAGAAAAGGTCAAATACAGCAGTTGGTAACTAAACCAGTTGAATGATTCAGCTGCGCAGCTCTATGTTTCCCGGAAAACACTCTCATGAAGGAGGGAGAGGGGAAACCACCATAGTGAAGTACAGTTTATTTAAAATATGTCACAGATAAAACAGCATAGCCAAATGGCCTCTTACTTTAGTAGTGCCTAGGACCCGGCACTGGGGCTAGTCAGCATGGCAGGATGGGCTATGATGAGTGTTCCTCGCTGGGGAACTGGGGTGAAGTCCAAGCCGGATACGAGTTCCTCGCTAGGGAGCTGGTGTGCGTTCCAGGCCAGGGGACCAGCGGGACCGGAAGTGCGTTGTTTTTACGTATCCGGGAAACATAGAGCTGCGCAGCTGAATCATTCAACTGGTTTAGTGACCGACTGCTGTATTTGACCTTTTCTAAACAATCAGGTCAACACCATGCGGTAAGGAGCCATCCATTAGTGCACATTTGGGGGATCTTCTTGGTGGAGGTGGACACCTTTTACAATAAATTTTTAACAATTTGCATCTGAGAAAGATTAGCCTTGATTGGACTTTATCTAACACTCTTTGAATGGACTTGAGTTTATTTATTTATTCATTTATTCATTTTTTTTTTTTTTGTATAATCTATTTTTATTTCACTATTTTCAGTGTGTTGCTGCTCACTAAGTCTGCTATTGTTGGTTCAGACGGACCATTTATTAGATTTCACTTTATTGTTTATATTCTTATATTCAATATTAGCGCCCCCTCCACTTACCATAAGGCTAGATTTGTAGGCATATGACTAATATTTGTGTTTCATCCAGCGAATTGCTTTCTCAGCCCTGGCTGGTTGTAGAACGTAAAATGTCTAGTGCTATAGTGAATTGATATGCCTGTTTAGTAGCAACAGATGGGTCACATTTTAAATCCTGCCCTACCCAGTTCAGTAAATTTAAAGGCTTTCTTTGTTCTATTTTTGCATAATTTCTTTTGGATCTACATGGGTTTGAATTCTAAAGTGGTATAACAAACATGTGATACTTACCTGCTCTGTGCAATGCTTTTCTTCTGGGTTCCTCCTCTTTGGCGAGAAAATCGGATTTCCATGGGGGCACCATGGACTCCGTGTGGACTCACTCACAGAGCGGCAACACGACTTCTAGCATGAATTTGGGAGGCAACTTGGACACGACCTGAGTATGAAACATCAGGCAACTTACAAGGCAACTTCAAGTTGCCTCCAGGACAGTACAAGGCAACTTCAAGTCGCCTCCAGGACAGGAGGCTTTCCAGTGGCCAATCAAACAACAATCAGCTCTGTGGGAGGAAGGGGTTTGCCTAAGAAATGTATGTTATCTTCCTGTATTGTTGCTTCAGTTAAGACAGTGATCCGACTTCTGAGGCGCCTTCCATTGAAATCAATGGGTACAAGTTGCCTACAAGTCGCCTAGAAGTCGGATTGAAGTAGTACAGAAACCTTTTCTGAAGTCGGAGCGACTTCAGTAGTGTACATTAAAATGGCTTTTATTCACTTCCATTCATTTTCTCGACCGTGCGACTTGGGGCAACTTGGGGTGACTTGAAGTCGGATCCCAGGTCGCAACAGTGTGAACCGGCTCTCAAGCCACCCTGTCTGCATCTATTGACACAGAGTGGGCTGCTCGGCCCCACCCCCAGTTTCCTCGTTACAACAGTTGATTGACAGAAGCAGGAGCCAATAACTCCCTCTGCTCTCAGTCTGCCCAATGACGAGGGAGACAGCAACCAGAGCCTCTGCTCTTGTGCATATCACTGGATCGGATTGGGCTCAGGTAAGGGGGGAGCTGGGGGGATCCTGCAGAACAGGATCCTGCAGTATAGAATTTTTTTACCTTAATGCATAGAATGCATTAAGGTAAAAAAAAACCTTAAGGCTTTAAAAGAATTTTAAGTATATAGTGTAGTAGGAGTGGATTATAATCTGACCAGGGGTTGGTGTAGATGTCCACGTTAGAGATGAATGGCAATGTTGAAGTAGAATAAATGCACAACCAATTTGACAAAAGCTTTTGTGAGGATTAGAAAAGGGTTTAAACTTTCAAAGTGAACATAGAATGACGGAAACATTAAGCAAGATAAATACAAGATTTCAAATTGTGGTGTGGATCCCTGTATCCAAAAATGTACACAATCAGTTATATACAATAAAGCAATGATAAATTAGATTGTATTTGACATCAATTATTAAAAGAAATTAAAATATATATATTTTTTTAGCAGCTGCTGAGTTTAACTTTACTTTGTACATGAGTATTTGCTTTGTTGAATAAGCTTGAATGTACATTTTATGATGCTCTCTGCAACTACTATTTTTGCTGTATTACGGTATATCTATAATAATAAAAAAAAAACGAATTTGGCATAAAGCTCTGTGGTTCATAGCCCATGAGTTACCTGTATCTCTATAAGCACACTGCTTACAATACCACAATTTAAATCTGGCACCAGCTAGACGTAGAAGCTAAATAGTATCCTACCAAAGCAGCATGAGAGCAGGTCATATTATACCGTAATTATATTTCCTAGCATAGTTAATAACTACCCTATCATTTTCTTTATATAATTCACATAGGAAAATTATAGCATTTCCATGAACAAACAATTCCTTTAATTTTGTATTCTGTGCTATAAGGCTCATTTTTCTCACATTGATGTTTGTTTTGACACCTCTCTCCTAAACATGAGAAAAACATTACAGAATAAAATTGTGGAATTATATTTATGTAATTGAAAATAGACTAGCAATTTGCAGCTAAGTAATAGTGTGGGACAAATATGGAAATGTTGAAAAAGCGTCCAACCTTTTGCTCCGTTGAACATACATTCTTTTTTTTCACCTATGGATCAAAAGCAAAGAAATAAAAGTTTCTAGCACTTAATTTACAATAGTGTGACAGCTGGAACTTCTCTGTGGAGAGATAAGAAGTACTGTAATTTGAAAAAATAATGGCTGGAGTTTTTTTTCTATTGCTATTGCAAAGCAATATAATTTATAGGCTGTGTCTGCTGTTCCTGATGACAGGTACAGTAATAGGAGACTTCTGTTATAAAACTTTGATATGACAATTTAGACTCCTCATACAAATTCATATTTAATGGTTATCTGTTCTTTTATATTACATCAAAAAGTAACAGACATTCCTGCAGATATTTTTCCAAACATGCCAAGAAGATAAGCAAAGTGTATATATGTTAAATATCTAATTTTACTTGTAAATCTTAAACTGTGTGTGATAATTTAAGAAATATTTAATGTATGTCTGCTTCAAAGAAATAGGACTGTACCATCACTCAAGAACATGATTTGAAAATAGGAAAATAAATGAATTTTGAAATACTATTGAAGGTCAGTGAATGGTCGTTCACAATAATACATTTATAAGAATGGCAGATTTATAGCTGTGAATATGGAAAGGAAAATTCACTTTCAAGCTAAGTTCCCTTGGCTTTGTAAATATGGAATGAAATGTGCTGCACTAGGGGTATTCATGAATACATTTGGAGGATGGTTATATAGCTGAGCAAAGTGCTTAAAGGGAATTTATGAAGACTGAAATAAGGAAGCTGCCATTGCTTATTTTGATTTTAAATGATAAGTTTACCTAACCCTTTCATGCCCAATCCTATTTCTGACATTTGTTGCTCACAAGTTAAAATCAGTATTGCTTGCTATAAAATTACATAGAACCCCCAGACATTATATACACACACACATATATATATATATATATATATATATATATATATATATCTTTAGCAGAGATCCTAGAGAATAAAATGATGATGGTTGCCATATTTTATGTCACACAGTATATGCGCAGCGGTCGTTCAAACGCATTTTTTGGGGGGAAAAAAAAAACGGTAAAGTTAGCCAAATTTTTGTATAATGTGAAAGATGATGTTAAGTCTAGTAAATGGATACCTAACATTTAATGCTTTGAAATTGCGCACATTCTACCTAAAAATCTCTATAGGTGATGCTTTAAAAAAACGAATGGTTACCAGGTTAGAGCTACAGAGGAAGTCTTTTGCTAGAATTATTGCTCTCACTCTGATGATCGCTGTGATACAGTAGTTATTCTTAATTTGGAGCCACTAATCAATACAAGGATAGGAGTTGCTTATCTATAAAATGTCCATGTCATTGTGGCAAGCTTTGCCCGGAGGAGGATTTACAAGTGACACCGAAGATCCGAAAACAGAGCTTAAGAGGAACCCGGGAATTTCTAATAATCAGACAGGTGAGGTTAGCCTTTGCTTACATTTGAGTTATCAGACTTCCTTGATCGGCAAGGCATTTTCGGGACAAAGGGTACCTATTTTATTCACCTTGATTGAAATTTATTGATTGGTAGTTATATGTTATGTTGTCGCTGTCTATTGTCCATCAGAGTGTTATAGATGAGAAAGGGAAGACTAGTGCTGTTCACACGTATATGTAGTACATCTGCTAGGGGCAAGAGTGTATAGGCACAAGTAAAGAAGACTGGCCAGTCATTATGGGCATTAAATTAGGTAAAGGAATGAAGGGTAAGAGACCCTCAAAAATGCCCAGCGCAAGACGAGCTCTATAAAATATATGAACTGAAGATGCGGTTGTGCCTATACTGAGCCCCTAGATTAATGGTTAAAGTGGTCAGGGATACACAATAGGTAACTGGGTTGCTACCAAAGCTAGAGAAACAGCTAACTATGTGAGCAGGATGGATCAAGGGTGACAATTAACACTAGACAGAAAGGGACATTTTGATGTTAAGTTGTGGAATACATTTGGGGTTTAGGCACTACAACTAGTAAAGTAAAACAGAGATATGAGAGTTAAAACAGAAATACTTATATGTTGTCAGAGAGGGAAGATGGGATGAGCACTATGGCTGCCCGTCTGATCATAGAGGGTACAGTATGTGAAGTATGGCCACCTCATCAGTGCCACCTCATCAGTGCCCATCAGTGCCCGTCAGTGCAGTACCGTCAGTGCCCATCAGTGAAGTAGAAAACTTACTTATTTACAATGTTTTGTAACTAATACAAAAAAAAAACGTATTTTATTTCTAAATTTTCAGTGATTTTTTTTAGCAGAAAATAAAAATCCCAGAGGTGATCAAAAACCACCAAAAGAAAGATTTATTTGTGGGAACAAAATGATAAAAATTTAGTTTGGGTACAGTGTATCATGGCCGTGCACTTCAAAGTGCAACAGTGCTGAAAGCTGAAAATTGGTCTGGGCAGGAGGGTGTATAAGTGCCCTGTATGGAAGTGGTTAATTGGAATACAGCTGCCATAATATCTAACAAAGCCAGGATGGATGGGATACAATACGTTTTTCTACAAAGATAAAATCCAAAGGTCTGATAATAACTTGATGTGCAGTCCATGATGTGAGAGTAATATTAAATAAAATGTAAATATAACAGACCCATCATATCAAGTCCACACACCCTGTTAGGATAGATGCCACCTGCAGCCAGTTGTTTTATAGTTTTTGATCTGGCTGAGAGCTTTCTGTTCTGTCATATACAGATTGCTGGTCCTTTTGTTTTTATGTATTTTTATTTTTGAAATCCAAAGCAGAATGTGTGGCTTGTGAAATGATGTGCCCTGTTCCCTTGTAAGTGCCATGGTATAAAAGGAATAATACTTTGGTATTATTATCATTTATTATATTATGACATCAGGAAAATAATGTCAGATGGAAACTAAGGACTTGTGTTATCTCGCTAAAACTAACAACAGAGCAAACTATGAGAAATTATAATATTGCCAGGAAAAAGTTGTCTTTTTGAAACATGAAATCACATGTGTGAACACTGTTTACATTTGCGGACGCGACTTACGTGTGCATTTTTTTTGTTACGCGAGCACGTGGGGACAGGGGAGCTTTAAAAATGTTTATTTTTATTTATTTATTTTACATTGTCCCATGTCCCTTGTGACAGTACAAGAGTGGTGACAAGTACTCTTTACGGAGGGATTGGGGGTCAAAAAGACCCCTAATACCTCCTTTGCACTTAAAAGAAATGGCACCGGGATGAGGCCTGCATCGTCCCGCTATAACTTCTTCAATCCATGAACAGTAGGTAGGCTTAGGAGCCTGTAAAGCATTGCACCCATGATCAGCAGATTGTGCGTGCATTGTCAGACTCCTGCAAACTACCAGTACAGCTGTCTGCCCATACCTCCTGTATAGGAAGCAATTGCTGAACAGCAGGAATATCAATAAACGATGAAAGCGCTCACCAGCACCCTTGCAATTTATTGAGAACTGCAAACTGGAAGACAGTAACTGTAGTTCATATATTCACAGAACTATGTAAATGAATGACAGGGTTGTGTGGGCAGAGCCCTGTATGGCCACTCTGTTTTTAAATTATGACAGTAAGGATACCCTGCCCACTGTTACAATAATAGGTTGGGGTGCGGCCAGGGGCTTTGGTAACATGTTACCTGTTACACCCTGAATATGGATGTAACATGTAGCATGTTACTAAAGGTGAATGTTTCTTTCAACAGGACTCTCTTACTAAAATTAATGGGTACAGAAAGTGTCCCCTGAAGGCAACATAGACGATAGTCATCTATTTTTACTTTCAATGCCACCACACCAATCTCTGCTGTATTGAAGAGATATCGCTGTTCGAAGAATCTTCAGAATCCAATGCTTCAGTTATTCTGGCTCTTGCTACACTTAGGGCCAGATTCTCTAAGATCCTGTGGCGGCATCGCGTAAGCTATTTACACTACGACGCCACAACTTACTGGAGCAAGTGCCGTATTCTCCAAGCACTTGCTCTGTAATTTGCAGCGACGTATTGTAAGTGGCCCGGCGTATGGCCGCGTAATTCAAAGGGGGCGGCTTGTATTTAAATTAAGCGCACCCAGCACCGATCTAACTGCGCATGCACCGGCCGTACAAATAGCCCAGTGCGCATGCTCCAGCTCACGATGGAAAACGCCAATGAAGCCGACGTGAGCGTCATTGACGTAAAGCCCTATTCGCGAACGACTTAGTAAAACGACGTAAACGATGGAAAAAGACGACGCTGTCCCGACGCCATACTTAACATGGCATACGACAGACCTTAGTAAACTTACCCCTCATATAGCAGGGGTAGGTTTACGCTTACGGAAACGACGACGAAGCGGAGCAAAAACTTTCAGGAATCAGCGTATCAGGCTCATTTGCATAGTCAAATGAGAAAACAACGTAAACGCCACCTAGCGGCCAGAGAAGAATTACATCTAAGATCCGACGGTGTAAGTGTCTTACACCTGTCGGATCTATGCCGTATCTATGCGTAAGTGATTCTAGGAATCACACGCATAGATACCCGGGCCAAAAAACAGAGATACGACGGTGTATCCTGAGATACACCGTCGGATCTCTTTTGAGAATCTGGCCCTAAGTGACTGACCTCTGTGTTACTTTTGTTTTCAGTATTCAGGAAGGGGTCAGTAGGAGGAAGCACATATCACAAAGAGGGACAAGGAATATAACCACTCTTGGAAGTGTTAGTTTCTAAAGATTCTATGAGCAGTGTTTTTTCTTTATTGCAATGGGGATGGGTGGCATAGATAGTGGCAGAGTTGGATATAAACTTTCTTAATTTTTTACAAATTTATTTCAGCTACTTGCTGAGTCACTTTAAAATGCAGGGTTCGAGGATTCCACCTTGATTCTAGCACCATGCTTCCAGCTCATAGTGGGTCATTGACTTGACATCTTACTAAAAACTAAGCCAGTAATGGAGCGCCTATATACTGTACCTATCTTCACATGTTCCTTTCAAAATAGGTTTCCACCCTGAACTCTGTTGAAGTAATCCTCCTTATTGCCTCTCTATTACTACAGACAAGAATCATCTTGCCCAGAATTCTTCTAACCCCCAACTTGTTCTGACAAAAACAGAAGCTGCAAGATGTTTTGTACCTGCTTGGCCTCTTTTGGCATGAAGCAGCTCTAATCTTGAAGATCATCTAAAAGACGGTTATGGTACAACTCAAAGGCAGTAATTTTTTATGTTTAGTTGATTTTGGAAATTTTATTAAAATAAAGCAGATTTACAGATTTTCTACGTTTGTTTTTTTTTTGCTGCATGAATCGCATAAGGTACATATTCATAGGACTCACAGAAAATATTTTCAGCAGTGCATGTGATATTTGTCATCTGTTGGTTATTGATTAGGTTTGTATTTCTCTATTTGAAAAAAAAAAATATGTAGTTCGAGACAGAAGTGGTTTTACATATATCCAGCAGTGAATTCAGGGTCGTGTGGATACTTCTCCTTGGCAGCCAAACAGGAGGGTTGATCGCCTTGCTGTGCATGCTAGGGAGGGGTATTTAAGGGCAGTCGTCCCACCACCACTGTGTGTGGCCCTTCTGGCCGGGGGGGGGGGTGTGTGTAGCTGTGTTCATGGGTCCGGGACCACGTTGGTCCGGAGCATTGATCTACCTAGTAGGCTCAGTAAGCAGACTGAGTCTACAAGCCTACAAGTGGTCCCGTGCTGTCTGTCCAAAGTGGAGGAAACCGGTCAATGGGGAACCTGTCTGAGTGACACTGAGCTCGAGGCTGGTGTCGCAGGAGAGGCCTATCCACTCATCGAAGGACACTTCATACCTAAGAGGCAGGACGGTGGTCATCTGTCGCTTATTGCTGCAATTGAAGCTGTTTGAAGAAGATCCGGGTGCTGAAAACAGTTGAGAGGGATTTTGGACCGAAATTAGACCAAGTGAGAAAAATTATCTGCACACCAACATCCATCCAACAAGTTTATTGAAAGACTGCAACTGAGACTAAAACAACTGACTAAGGGGTGACACTGACAACGTTTCACACATAAATGGTGCTTCTTCAAAATATTTTTTCACAGTTAAAGTGATTATAAAGCTTTCACTTTTTAAAATTGAATTATAAAAAATGTCATACCTCAATGGTTTTGCACAGAGCAGCCCCAAACCTCTTCTTCTGGGGTCTCATACCGGTGCTTCTGGCTACTCCTGTTCAACAAGTTCCCCCATGGAAAATGTCTTTCTTGCTCCCGAGCTACCTTCTCTATTGAAATAGACAGCATGGCTTGGCCCATCCCCCTGCTCCATCATGACAAAATTTACTTGACAGCAGCCGGAGCAGATGTCTCCTACTGCTTTCAGCAAAGCCTGTGTGAATGGGGAAAAGAGGAGAGAGTCACCGCTCTTGTGCGCAGTGCTGGATTGAGAATGGGCTCAGGTAAGTATAAGGGGGGTGAGGGGGGAGTTTTTTTTTACCTTAATGCATACAATGCAATACGGTAAAAAAAAAATTAGATTTTAGAACCACTTTAAAGTAGCATTATCACCATCAACATATTGAAATAGCAGGGAAGGCTGATGGTGAAAAAAAAAATGGAGACTATTTTTGCAATGCAGCAGGACCACTGCAGTACTGGAGTAACCTGCAGAATGTGAATGTGATTTAAGCTATCTAGTGTAATATGCATAAAGAAACATTGGCCCAGATTCACAGAGCAATTACGCCTGCGCAACAGGAGATGCGCGTGCGTAAGTCTAAATGTGCGTGTGCGTTTCGATGCACGGCATCCCCAAAACGAGATACGCAAGAAATGTACTTTTTTTTGTCCGTCGTAATTTCGTTAGACAGGCGCATCCGTCCGCGCAAAACTGCGCTAGACAGACCATTGATTTGCTAGTCAAATATGCTAATATGGGACTTACAGGGATCCACAAAAGAACGTTAGGGCAGCGCAGGCTACGCAGTGTGCGCAGCAGCAAAATGTCCTGTCTAAAATTAGACCATAGAAAAGCTGGTCTAAAAAGAGAAAAAAAGTCTACTTGTTAGATAAAGCAACACTGTTAGTGAGGAGCTCAGCAGTCACACGTGTTGCACAACAATCTGTATGCCAGCATGCCAGGGGCATCGTCGCGCATAGCTATATTACTGACTTTAGATGAACAAAGAAGGATGAGGGCACTGAGGAGGGCACTAAGGAGGGCACGGGAGATGTTTTTTTTATTTTTTTATTTGCTTATATAAACTTTACAATTTAATCTAATCTAATACAATATTCTTATCTGATACAAGCCCCTCACTCTTCACTTGATATATCACACATGCATAGACATCTTTGGCATGAGTGATTCTGAGGTGTCTCACATCTTCAGATTCACCCCTCATGCCATCATGGAATTAACCACAACCTTGCAGGAGGACATCAGCAGCCCAACACATGGCACTACCCATGACACCCATGACAGCTACATATACAACCAAGGCCCCATCCCCACAGATTTCGAACAGAACATGTATGGGGACAGCTGGCTGGTTTGTGAGTGACATGGGTGGCAGGCATGACTGTCCCCCCCCATGATGCACACATCACAAGGGGCACATGCACTACTAACATCCTCCTGTCTTTTCCCTTCAAGGTGACTCTGCATATGCACTGGGACCCCATCTCATGACCCCATCTCATGCCAGCTCACATATGCATCTTTGCACGTTAAACACACACATTAATCATGGCACAATGAGAATGCATGCATGCACACGACTGTGGTCACTAGCACACACACCCCACATCCTCATCAAATTGGATTGGCACCAGCCCACCATGCAGGACTTGTGAGCAGCAACGCCATGCCGCGGCTCCAATTATGTCACTGTACATTCATACACCATTCACACAGACCTGGGGATCACTTCTCCACCACAAATGAGGGTGACACCCCTTTTCCCGTAGGAATATCACACATTCCAAAATCATACACAAACAGAACCAAAAAAATAAAATAAATGACGAGCAAAAATAAAAAACGCCCCAGCAAAAATATAATTGAAACAAAATAACAACAAAGAAAACACATAAAAGACAAAAATCACTCTGCAAAACAGTCCCCACATATCTCAAAGACACGTCACAAAGAAACAAACAAACGCTAATAAATAAAAGCACCTTGCTGTATAGGAGGGGAAACAAAGGGATGCACTTTTGCAAAGGAAGTGCATTTGTGTCTGTCTATTTATGCTGTTTGCGTAGTTCACTAAGTTGCCCTAGTCCACTTCCAATTTCACTGATTGCGCCGTTCCCGAGTTGTGAGCATGCGCACAGAGGTGCTGACCATGGTCTGCTTTAAGCGCGCATGCGCGAGCCGGCCGGCCCTTCATTTGCATGGGGTCACAGCTCATTTCAATGTAACACGCCCACGTCCTTCCCAATTTGTATTACTCCGCCTTACGCCTCTGAAATAACGTTACGCATGTGCAATTTTCTGCGCAAAAGCTACGAGAATAGGGTGATTACGCGGCTACATTGCGCAAGTCTAACGTAAAGGCGGTGCGCTACGCCTTTCCAATAATGCGCAGATGTACCTGAATCTGGCCCATTGCCTTTATAATTACTGTGGTAGCACTGCCCCAGAGCCTGTGAATGTCCTATTATAAATCAATTGATAGAGGGATATATATACCATTAGTAGCTGGAGACCTTTGGGAATGTTTAAGTACTTGTCCAGCCATATATTTGATGATTAATAGCAGAATCAGTTTACAGGATAGTAGCTACCATTTTTGACCTTCTTTTAAAAATACTATTTGCATGACTTTTTTTTTTTTTTTTAAATCAGTGACCCCCAAACGAGTGTACAGATTTTTCCCAGCCTTGCTGTGCTGCATACATGTTTTAGGTCAGTAAAACATTGAAGCCAGAGTGACAAACTGACAGATAAGGAACTAGCAGTTTTAGAAGGCGTTTAGCATTGATAGACCCCCACATCCCCCTCAAGCAGGTTTCCTTATATTATGTACAAATGTATAAGCAGGTTTCCTTATAGTTTGGGCACATCTACTGCAAGTGCAATATATTCTTCACTGTGAAAGTTTAAAGGCAAGACAAAAAAACGTATGCTTAGTGGTTCTAAAATCTAAATGGTTTTACTTTAATTAATTTGTTGCATTAAGGTAAAAAAACAAAACTGAACTAACTGTTCCGCCCACCCCTAAACACTTACCTGACTCCTCTCACCCATCCAGTGTGGTCCAAACTGCAGCCCCCCTCCTCTAATTTCCTGGTCTTACAGGGACATTGTCAAACTCCTGTAAGAAGGGAGCAGGGGCATGGCTTGCCAGGGCTGTGTGTGTCTATGTGTGATCACGGACACAAACAGCCTTGTTCAAGAGTGTGCACATGGGTGCCCTCTTTGCAGCCACTTAAGCTAAAGGTGCATTCCAAAGAAGACAGAGTGGACAGCACCGGTGGGGGGATTACGAGAAAAGAGGAAAGTGACCACTCTGCAATATTGTTGCATAGAGCACTATGGATTCCCCCAGTTGTACTCCCGTTATCAATTAATTAAGTTCTAGTTAGCATATGAGATTGTCAAATATTAACAAAAGGTCTACCAATGAGTTTAAAACTCTGGGGGAAATCTAAAGATAATTTAAAGTTGCAGTAGAGAATCCCACGGCAAGGGCTAAAGTATAACTTAAGGCAAAACATTTGTTGTTTGAGCCTGCACTGTCTTCCCCCGCTGTCTTCTGGTAGACACACAGGTCCCATAAGACAGCAGGGACCAGTGAGGATGAGCATGCGCAGTAGGGAACCAGGAAGTAAAGAAGGCGATGGCGGCGGCGGCAGCAGCTGAGAGCCGATACACAGATTGGCTTTGGCTGCCAACATCGCGGACGCGCTGGACATGTAAGTGTCCATATATTAAAAGCCAGCATCTGCAGTACTTGTAGCTGCTGGCTTTTAATAATAAAGAAGAATCATCTGCTTTAATTGTTATGTTTCTATTATCACCAAAAGTCAAAGTAGTGTAAAATTTCAAAAGAACAGTAATAAAAGGGAAATCTTCCAATGGGGGACACTAATTCTGTGCCCTGGTGACAACCCAGGATTCCCTTAATTTGGATGTATTTCCTTTTACTTTCTGTTTTGGCTACAGGACAGGAAGTGAAGGGAAATGTCCCTAATGGGATGCAGATAGCAACAAAAAAATCTGACAGGGGTTATAATCCTCCCTTAAGCTATTCAAAAAAAATTGCTTTTAGACCACCTTCAACCACTTAAAGACCACCCACCACATATATGCTGTGGCAGGGCAGCTCTATTGCAAAAAACAACATAACAAAGAAACAATGCTTTGCATACTAGCTCATTATGCCTTTGTCTTGCAGGGTTTTTTTTTTTTTTGGATTTACTTTCTCATTAAACCACATGCATATAAGGCTAATCAGCGATCCAGCTCTTATATATTATTATATTATATATTTGTTATTATTACTGAGAAAGCTCCCAAGCCAAATTGTACATATTTACATTGTGACAGAAGGAAAAATTCTGCATTATCTCTAAGAAGCAAGTTGAAGGTCATAGCTACATTTATACAGAGGATTTGCATATTCTTGTTTTGAAATTACGAGAACAAAATATCTGTTAGCACTTTAAATTAAGCAAAGTGAGTGTACAGGATGAAACAGATCTAATTTCCATTTCAAACAAAGCAAAATAGCTGTGCCACAGAGCTGTCAGATCAAACCTGAAAAGGATCCTGTAAAAAATGATTTATGGATTTGATTTACCATGGGCATATCACTCATATTTAGACAATGCTCATATTTACCAACTGTGGAACTAATGTTCAGATGTAAAAATTACAAAACTATTGGAGGTGAAGAAAATGCTCATAAAAGCAGAACGTGATTTATAGCATTATGGATCAACTTAAACAAGTTTGGAAGCATCAGGGATGTATCATTTTTGACAAACGTGATGATAATGATATTGATTAGGTCAGATGGAAGTTGTCTCTAATGTTTATATTTGCAGTGAAAGCAAATATTAAGGGTGAAGTCACACTGAATGGACAGCTGCTGGAGAGGAAAACTGCAACGGCAGCTGTCTGTTCTGATTGCGGTAGGGAGCAGTGTGGTGTGCATCACACAGCACCCTTTTTTTTTTGTTGAAACTTTATTTGTAATGCACAAAAGTGACACTTCATTAATGTCGTTATACAGCAGTGTGATGACCTGGGCTTCTGTACAGTGCCATACAGTCATGTACATTGCACTGCAATGAATTTCAGCATGTCTGAGTTTTACCGCAGCTCACTGCAGCACAGGGTGAATAGGGCACGCAGAAAATGCCAATCACCACACATAGTGGGAAATAGCCCTAAGTGCTACCTTCACAGTAGCAGGTGCTTTTAACTATGAAATATCCCATATCTGCCAACAAGTAAAATGCAAAGAATTATGAACAGACAGCTGACACCCCACCTCTACCCTATAGTGTGCACTAAATGTAAACCTGTACCCAGGGTTACTGTCAATACTTTACATACAGTTTGTTAAAAAGCCTATTTTCTTCCATACGTAAAAGTTCATGGATGGGGAAAACTGTCTATGAAAATACTGACTCTGTAGCACAGTGATAGCAATGCAATATTATTTGATGCCCCATCAAGAATTAGAAAAAGGAAAGGCAGTTGGCCTCACACCCTGCTGATAATAACAACACTTTTTGCTTTCAACCTGTTCCTCTGATTGCTCAGGTCAGTTGTAAACATGGGAGTGCATTAAGGAGGAGGAGGGGTAAATTACTTAGCACTGGCTAGAGGTCTCTACGACTCTTCACTTTTGTTTATGATGATTTCAGTCTAATTTTTGTACATAGAATAAGGTGACCAGATTTTTTAAATGAAATCCGGGGACATATATTTATTTTTTTTACTAGTAATGGCGGCAATCAGCGACTCTCTGCCCATCGCCGCCCGCCTCACAGCCTTGTCCAGTGTTACTCTCCGGCCCCTGGCTACTACTGGGGAAGATCACTTTCGTCAGGGAAGGCAAGGAGATATGCAGAGACTTGAGCCAAGGCAGAAGAACATGCGAGCGAAGCTGAATGGGCATGCACCCAAAACTGAAGAAATATTCCCTCCGCTCCGACCAGCACATGATCATCAGAAAAGGGGCACAGATAATGGAAAAAAATACATCCCATTAAGCTAGTAGGAGAGTGTGGGGGGGGGGGGGGGTGTAATTCTGATTTTTTTTTTTATTATTCTGCACTGACTGTCTTTGAAATTTCCCCAGCCCCTGTTCAAATCCAATCCAGGGACAAAACTGGGGACAGACTTGGTCTGGGGACAGTGTACTCAATCCAGGGACTGTCCCCTGAAACTGGGGATGTCTGGTCACCCTAACATAGAAATCAAACTAATGTGTGTTGGACTGAGACTAACTAGGCCATCTCCTTATCTCTGCCCAGGGCAGCGAACATAAAATTCAGCAGCGAGGGGGGCATGGCTTGCGCGCAAGCAGTATGGCAGCCTAAGTCCTGAGCTCCTGCTAGCCGGCTCTGAAGCGACGACGAAAAGGCGCATTGCCCGCTCCATCGACTACCTAAACTGCGGTGGGACACCCTCTGGAACTCGGAGAGACGATGTCCCGCAAGCGGAAGGAGGAACGGTATATACAAAAGCTCTCAGCTTTCTCGTTCCAGCAAGCGCGGCGTGGCCCTGCCCAAATGCCCCTCCACTGTCCCCGGATACCCGGAGCCCAGCAAAAGCGTGGATGCGCTTGGACACCACACTCCAGGACGGAACCGTGAGTAACCCCCTGCACAACGCTGACGCCATTGCCTCATTGCAGTCTTCCATTGCAGCATTCCCCACATCGGGGCAGCCTGTGTTGGACACAACCATGAAGGATATGCTGCTGCTCCTGCAATCCTCTCTGATGACCAATCTGTCCTCTCTAATGCAGGGATTCTCCACAGATTTGCAGCATATGGGAGACAGGGTGGCATATATGGAGGAAAAGATGGAGGAATGTACCGACATTGTAAATTACCTAGTCGATGCCAATGAGGCCCACAGGGATGACACTGAATTGGTTAAAATGAAATTAGCAGACCTCTAGGACAGATCCAGGCGCAATAATATAAAAATGAGGGGGGTCCCAGAAACTGTCCTTCCTGCGGACCTGCGCGCCTTTGCAACTAACCTGTTCTCTACTCTATTGCCCGACTTGTCCCCTATTGAACTGACTATAGACCGCATCCACAGGATTCCCAAACCACGCCACCTTGCTGACACGGTCCCGAGAGATGTCCTTATGCGCATCCATTTTTATCAAGCGAAAGAACAAATCCTGTACAAGGCCCGCACTATCCAGTCGCTCCCTGCCCCATATGCTGAAGTCCAAATGTACGCGGACTTGTCCCAACACACTCTTCAGATGCGGAGGCAGCTGAAAACCGTGACCAAGGCTCTGGCGAACCACAAGATCATATACAAATAGTGTCACCCTGCCACGATTTTGGTGACCCACAACGGCCTTCCACATACCATATCCACAGTACAAGTGGGCACAAAATTGCTACTTTCATGGGGCATCATCCCGGAACCTCCGAAAGAATACGCTGATCCACCAGGGAGATCCTCCTCATCTCAAAAAACCCCCAGCCACGAGGCTCGCTTCTCCGCCAATTCGCATTGATTGCCTAAACCTATACAAGGCTTAGGGCACCACAAATCCTATGCCGGCCGGCAGTTCGTTATGTTGCTCGATTTATTATTGTTGTCGTTACGTTTGCTCCTAGAGCCTAAACTTTACCCCAAATTTGCTCAGCTCGAGATTCATCCTGACCTGCTGAGAACTGTTACTTGTTTTAATATTCTCTTTTTTTTTCTTCTGTTAACTCTATCTTCTACCTTTCATTGCCGCACAGTGGTTCCTAACACGCCGCTGGGATTCTTCTGCACATCCAAGATCTGACCACTACAGCCATCTGATAAAATCCGTTCCCTGGGTGCTCCCTCTCATCGCGCGACCTATCACTGCAACTTCAGGGGATCCGAGAACGGCTGCACTTCCTCTTCTAACTGTAAGTCCAGTCCTTGCACTTTACACCCCTGTTCCAGCACCATGTCTTTCACCATCTTGTCCTTAAACGCAAAGGGACTAAACCACCCAGTTAAACGCTCGTCTATGTGGAAGACGGCTGTTTCACTTAAGTGCGACATCCTCTGCGTCCAAGAGACTCACTTCCTCCAAGATCTGCACACACGTTGCCAAAACCAACAATTTCCTCACATCTTCAACTCATGCTACTCGAAAAAGCAAAGAGGAGTGCTAATTGCTATCAGAGACACGGTTCCCTTTCAACTACAGAAATGTATCTCTGACCCAGAAGGCCGATATGTTATACTAGTATGCATGATCAACAGCATCCAATACACATTGGCCTCTATCTATGCCCCAAACCAAAGACAAATGTCCTTTCTTAAATCTGTCTTGAAAACAATCAAGAGCTCCCAAAAGGGGCACCTTCTGATCTGCGGAGACTTTAATCTTGTTCTGGATCAGGATCTGGACTCCACAGCATGTGCAAAAAGGCACATACCCCCCTTGAAATTTTTTATTTCTACTAACGATTTGTTTGACGTGTGGAGGTGTTGTCACGCGAGCGAACGCGATTACACTTACCTTTCCCCGCGATACAACACCTACTCGCGCATAGACCTGTTTTTATCTGACCGATCGTTGCTCCACAGAATTTCGGATTCGGTGATTCACCCCACCACCTGGTCGGACCATGCCCCGATTAGCATCACTATTGACTCTAAGTCCCCACAGACTAACTCCTATCTCTGGAGAGCTAATTATTCCCTGATCCGAGACCCATCCACTGCCAACATTATACAACAACGGCTGGAGGAATACTTCTCCATAAACTCTCATTCTGTGTCCGACCCGGTGGTCGTGTGGGCCGCCCATAAAGCCGTCATTCGGGGCGTATTTATACAGCTAGGTGCTAGAGCCAAAAGATCCAGGGCAAAAAAGATTGATCAGCTCACAGCTGAACTTGACTCCGCAGACTCCCAAAACAAACTATGTCCCTCTCCCTCTCTTCAGGCCAAGATCTTTGACTTACGACATGAGCTGGGTTCTTTACTACTAGTATCCTTTGAGAGGGCCTGTACGAGAGTTAGGGCCACATTCTACGCTACGGGAAACAAAGCAGGTAAAATGTTAGCGTCCAAAATACGGGGCCATAGACTTAAAGCGAAAATACCTTATCAATTTCACCCTCACACCAAAGCCAAATTAATGAAACCCGATGAAATATCTAATGCCTTCAGTGCGTACTACGCTGATTTATACAATATAAAAGATGACAAATCCACCCATCAACCGTCCTGTCACGACATAGACTCATTTCTGGAGACTGTTAGCCTCCCCTCCCTATCTTCCGAGCAACTAGAGATCCTTAATGCCCCCTTCACGCACACTGAACTTAACCGCGCTATCACTAACCTTCCCAACGCTAAATCACCGGGGCCCGATGGGTTCACCGGGGAATATTATAAGAGATTCAGTCAGATCCTAACCCCCACCCTTTGCGATGTGTTCAACTGGGCTGCAACGGTCTCTTCCTTCCCACCAGACATGCTGAATGCCATAATAGTTACTCTCCCGAAACCAGGCAAAGACCCATCCTTACCTCAAAACTTCCGCCCCATTTCCCTACTAAATGTAGATGCCAAGTTATATGCCAAATTAATAGCCAACAGATTTACCGACATTCTCCCTACACTTATACACTTAGATCAGTCGGGTTTCACTAAAGGCCGGCAGGCGTCGGACGTCACAAGAAGAATGGTGAACGTCATTCACCAAGCAACACTCTCCGGGACCCCCTCTGTACTCCTGTCCCTAGATGCTGAAAAAGCGTTTGACAGGGTACATTGGGGGTTCTTATCCTCAGTTCTTTTGAAGTTTGGATTCACGGGACAGATACATAACGCAATCATGGCCCTTTACTCTAACCCCTCGGCCCACGTTTACTCGGCAGATTCTCTGTCATCTCCCTTCAAAATTACCAATGGAACTAGACAAGGGTGCCCCCTTTCCCCCCTAATTTTCAACTTATTAATGGAAACAGTAGCCCAGTCCATACGATCAAATCCGCTTGTCACTGGACTCTCAGCAGGAGGACACGAACAAAAAATCAGCTTATTCGCTGATGACGTCATACTCATGCTGTCTGACCCATCTTCCTCACTCCCGGCTGTTCAAGAGACGCTAGCCCGCTTAAGTAGAGTGTCCTATTACAAGATTAACGATTCCAAATGCCATATTTTAAATTTAGGCGTGAATACCCCTGCAACTTTGCTACTACAACATCGTTTCCCATATGCATGGACTGATACAAGCATAACATATCTGGGCATACAATTAACCAAAGCTCCTAATCACCTGTTCCACCACAACTATATCCCTTTCCGCACCAAGCTTTAATCTGATCTCCACAAACTAGCGTCCCAGGAACTGTCCTGGACAGGCCGTTTGGCGGCATTTAAAATGTTTCATCTACCCCATCTCCTCTACCTCTTCAGGACCCTACCCATTCCTGTCCCTGCCCACTACTTTAAATCACTCCAGTCTATCTTATCCTCCTATATCTGGCAGGGTAAGAGAGCTAGGTGCGCTCACTCCACCCTTATTAAAACTCGCAGGGCAGGTGGCACTGGATACGTTGATTTCCAACACTATTACATGGCATCCGTCCTTACCCAATCCAGGGAGTGGTTTACAGCCACACCGTGCACCGCGTGGGGGCGGTTGGAATCCAACCTCATGCCTGGCACAGACCTAGCCCCATGGTTGCTGTCTACCACCGCATCCACTAAAATCCCCTCTTCTGTATCCCCCACTATGGTCAAGACATGGAATAAATTCGTCCACCTCTGCCATGGATATCCCGACAATACAGCTTTGAAGA
The DNA here is from genome assembly GCA_029574335.1 of Rana kukunoris. Classification (NCBI taxonomy): domain Eukaryota; kingdom Metazoa; phylum Chordata; class Amphibia; order Anura; family Ranidae; genus Rana; species Rana kukunoris. Next base: position 189,994,292 of record CM056051.1, read on the forward strand.
TCCCGATTGAGACCTTACAACACCACATACCTATGATATCTTATAAACAATGGCATGACCACGGCATACTATTTCTAAACGACATTTTAGATAAAGGTCGCCCCAAATCCTTCTCCGACTTACAACTTGCATACAACTTGCCTGACAAGGATCTGTACCTACACTCTAGAACTAAACAGTTCCTGACTACTTCCCCCCAATGGGATCGCTGCATACCCTTACCTACGTGGCTCTTCCTCAACAACCCCTCCTCTTCCCAGAAAGGTATATCGCTCTTTTATAATGTTCTCCAAAAAAAGACTTTGTTTGTGAAAACGACCCCCCTACTTAAATGGGAATCAGACCTAGGTTGCTCCTACACTACACAACAATGGGCCAAAGCCTGCAAATCAGTCTATACAGTCACTAGTTGCTCTACCCTTTGGGAACTCTCTACAAAAAGTTCACTGAGATGGTACTTGACCCCGGCACGGTTATCTAAATTTGGTGAGGGGCAGAGTGATAGGTGTTGGAGACACTGTGGATCTCAGGGGACTCTGCTCCATATATTCTGGGGCTGCCCCAAATTAACCCACTTTTGGACATCGGTCTTCCAAGTGATCTCCGAGGCCTCGCACTCTGTAGCTGACCCCCAACCTGGACTGGCACTTTTGTCACTAGATATGGAGAGATGCCCTGCTGAGTCGAAACACACTATCTTGCACATTCTCTTATCGGCTAGACTATGCATAATGAGGAACTGGAAACTCCCCCTGCCACCTACTGTAGGAGATGTTATACAGACTACCCAACTACATTACACCTATGAGACGACATTAGCACTCAGGGACGTGAATAAGGCTAGTGCCGCTAAGAAGTGGCACGATTGGTCCACCTGGTATAAACGAAACTGCATGTCTCCACTTGTTTTACCTTAAAATGCCTGGGCTGCTCCAGCCAAAGGGGGCCAACTCCGGCCCTGGTCGCAGCCGTGAACCCAGTTGGGGGCGACCGGAGATGGAGAAGGCCCTCTGGCAAATATCCCTTTTAGATCCCTTGGTTCAATACCTGTGTATGCATTGGAACTAGTGTACCTACTGCGCCTTATTATTCACTATTGTATTATTTGAGGCATTGTTTGACTGCCATATCGCTACTGTATTATTTCTATCCATACGTTGCGACTCTTTGCATGACTAAATGTTTGTCTGTCATGTAATATGAAAACCTGAATAAAAATTTACTGATTAAAAAAAAAAAAATTCAGCAGCGAATGAGGTCTAGCTTGAACTGCATGAAATTTACACAGTTTTAGAGCACTTAAGAGGACCCAGCCTCCTCTCTCTTCCTTCCTTGCTCTCTCCTCTGCTCGTATGCTCTCTGCTCCCTCCCTATCCCCTCTTTCTCTCTCTCCCCTTTCCATTTCTATCTCTTTATTCCCCCATCCACTCTCCATTTCTCTTGTAATCTAGTAGTTTCCCTACTCTTCTATCCTTTTAGATATTTCTCCTCCCTCCTTTCCGTTCCCCTCTCTTGCACCCTCCCCCCATTCCTTTTGCCTTCCCTTCTTCTGCCGCTGATCTTGCTTTTCCATTCTCCACCCTCACTCTCTCTCCCTCTGACTTATTTCTCCTTCCCACGCTCCCTGCTCTTTCTCTCTCTTTTCCCGGTATTTTGCTTTCTCTCTCTCCTCTCTTTTTTTTCCATTTATCTCTTTACAAAACATTCTAAAATGTGATGATAATACTAGTATCTAGTATCTATCTCGTCTTTTAAGATATATATATATATATATATATATACTACCAGTCATACCCAGTTTTTTATTTACTCAGTTTATTATGCCTTATAATTTACTCTGAAATTAAAGTGTTTAACAATTAAACAATGAAATCATCAATACAGTATTGCAGAAGCGCCCACAAATGTGCTGCACGGTGCTTTCACCTTTCTAATCATTTCATTCCAAACCGGCTCAATAGAGTTTAAGTCTGAAGACTGTTCTGGTCATTCCATGATTTGAAGGCTAGGAGTAGACCAAAGGATATTGAATGGCATTGTAAATAGTGTGAATGGTGCTGCGCTGTTAAAAATAGAAAACTCACAATGGATGGATAGGTGATCAGAATGATAAACAACAAATGTGCATGGTGTTGAAAGGATCAACATACATTAGTTTAGAAAGTGAACAGTGAAAAATTCAAAGGGTGCAATATAGAAAATATCAATGGTGCAATACTTCATATCAAATCAAGTCCTGAGTGACGGTGCTACCAATGCTAAAAATAAGTGAATGAAGTTATGTGTTCCCTCTTTATAAAATGAAACAGTAAAGATGGGCATTCTTTTCATTCCTGTGTAGTGACACCTAAGTGCAGGGTGGCCTCTCAACTTACAGCTGTAAGGTAACAGCATATGAGGATACTATTGAAGATCCTGCAGTGTACAATCACTCTCGCTGTGGGCTTCTGTGAATGGATGCAAACAACTTCCTCTAGGGAGCCTTATTCTCCTAGTAGATGATTACCATCGGGATAGATGTATTAAATGTTCTTCTTTGGAGCGAATATATGTTCTGGGTATCCCTCCCAGGCTTACCCGTATGGTATATAGAAGGAAAGGGGTCGCAAATAGTGTAATACTGTAAAACAAATGGCACTTTATTTAAAAACAAACAACGGGCTTCCAGTTCCGGGGGCTGTATGGAGTAGCAGTTCTCCTCAGCAGCTCCCGCTCACCGGCCCTAAAATCTGCCTACAAAAGCTGCCCATCCATCCACCGTTGCCCGCCATCACCCTCTTGCCCCCCCCCCCGGCAGACCGATGGACAATTTTGTAGAAAAATCCGGCCGATCGCAAACGACCACGCTGGCCGCGTCAGCCACACCGGATCCGTCCAAAATCGAGGCCCAGGCTTTGGCCTGGTACGCAACCGCGGCTGAAGACTCAGGCATGGAAGTGAGCGGCAGCCCAGCGCTTTCAGAGGCACAGCCAGCCACAAGCCCTCTACAGTCACAACCTCCCTTATGCCTTCCACACCAAGGGGATGTTAATCCCCACAGTACTGAACTCATAGCACAGGCAGTGGCAGCACTTCTGTCCCCCATGATTGCTGCCTCGGTGGAGAAAGCCGTTTCTGCAGGTATGCAGCAGGTCAAACGGCAGCTAAGGGAACATGCTACCAGATTGTCTGTGGTTGAGAGCCGTATTATGAATATAGAAGAGGAATTATATCAGGCACAGGGTACTGAACAAAACCAATCAATATGTGCTCCAAAAGCTAGATGACTTGGAGAACAGGTCCAGAAGGAGCAACTTACACCTTGTTGGTATCCCAGAAACACTCCAGAATTCTGCTCTCACAGATCTCTGCGCCAGACACATCCCAGAAGCACTAGACCTTACTGGTACCTGTACGGTCGAACGGGCCAATCGCAGGGGTACTTTCACTGCAGAACACAAAACTCCCTGTCCAATCATTGAAAAATATCTGAACTACGCTGACAAAACGTTCATCTTACAAAAATTCAGAAAATCAAGATCTCTCCAAGTGGACGGGATGAAGGTCCTAATTTTTGCAGACTACTCCGCTGAAGTCTCCAAGAAAAGGAATGCCTTCCAACATGTCTGCACGGAGATCCACAAACGGCAAGTGAAATTCACCCTGGCCTTTCCTGCCATTCTCCACCTCAAAACCCCCACTGGAGACTAATCTTCCACGATCCCTCTGAAGCGGAGACCTACCTGTGCATGCTTCGCACAGAGTCGACTTCAAACTCCTCTGCCAAACTAACTTCACCCCACCGCTCTCTGGTCCAAAGGAGCCCTAGGAAAGACTCTCCTAAATGCTTTTAGGACCTCAGGATCTGACCATCTCAACACTCCTCATTGACCTGGCATTTATTTGTATCCACCTGTCTGGTGGATGAGACTTTTTTTTCCTTTTTTTTTTTTTTTACGGTTGAATGGCACTATCTTGGGATGATTTACTTTCCTATACGGGAGCCGTCTTCACCTGACGCCTCCATTTACTCTGATAGGCCTGATGGTTTCAATCTCTGCGGGGTACCCCCCCTTTTTTAAATGTTCATATTATGTTTGTTTTTTTGGTTTTACATATTGGTAACTCATAGTGATGGCGGTTCACACCTACCCCCTATGCATCCGAATATTGCTTGTGATCTCTATCACTACACCCTATGGGTAACTGTTTTGACGCTTTAACTCGGGTCTGTAATGGGATCTGTGTCGCACGGTGTCTCCATGCAGAAAAAAGTGAAGCCTCTTGAATGTTTGGTTTGCTGCTCCTGTTTTAGTTTTACCTTTTCACCTAATTACACTTCTTCCCCACCCTTTTCCTACGTCACCCTCAAATCACACTAGTTCATACAACATCTGATCCCTCTGATATGCTCTCAAGAGTAGACTTTGTGTCGCTCGCCCTTATGTTCAGTTCAATTGTCTCCCCAAAGCCTGCTCACATCTCCCTACTTGTCCCCCTCACATGAAAATCATTTCATGGAATGGCTTAGATCCCCCAACAAAAGAGTTAAAATCCTTCGAGATCTTAAAATACTTCACACAGACATCGCCCTCCTCCAAGAAACCCACCTCTCCACTTCTGACTTCCATCGCATGAGGAAACAGTGGGTGGGCACAGTATTAGGTTCTAACCCAAATGGCCGAAATGCAGGGGTCCTCATCCTGATACATAAGAACTTCACATGTGAGATCATATCTACTGACTCCAATGACCAGGGGCAGATGTTCACAGCACACATTCGTGTAGGTACCAGGGAACTTGTGCTAATGAATATTTACGCCCCCAACAGTCCAGGTAAACAATTCTTTAACGACTTGTCTTTCAGACACTGAGCATTCCACATGTCCCTCACCCCACAGGCGGGGATTTCAATGCCATCTTACACCCAGCTGATGACAGATCTCCTCCCAAACGCACGCCGAATACCCCACCTTCCTCCAACTCTCTTTGCAGACACAATGGATTCTCTTCACCTCCAAGACGTCTGGCGACTACACCACCCGACAGATAGGGAGTTCACTTTCTATTCCAACCCGCATAAAGTATTCACTAGAATTGACTATCTCTTCTGCACTGATAACCTTGTTCCACTGATCTCCGGAACAGATATCCACGATATTGCCATTTCGGATCATGCCCCTGTTTCGGTAACACTTGATAACCCAGACCTTCTACCTTCCCTTAAAATGTGGCATTTCCCCTCCTTTCTCTACAATAATTCGGACTTTCATAATTACATGACAAAAGAATGAGAAGAATTTTCTATGGCAAACTCCATCCTAACCTCTTTTGGGAAGCAGGCAAGGCCTTCCTCCGAGGCCGCATTATATCCTATGCCCCTTCTTATAAAAAACACACTTTAGCCGAATATAAATTAGCTAGCTCCAAACTTCATATGGCCCAACGCACCCTCTCTGCCCTAGACTCCCCTGCTAACAGAACAGCATGGCAGTGGGCAAAAAGAGCCTTCGACGCATGGGCAGAAACCCTAGAACTGACAAAAAAGCCCACCTAGACGCTACACTTCACAAGTATGGCAACAAAGCTGGGAAACTTCTGGGGAGACTCTGCAAGGGTCCCTTCTGCCCTACACATATAACCACCCTACGTGACTCCACAGGACCTGTCAGACACTCGCATCAGGAAATCAACAATGTTATGTTACAATATTATTCGTCGCTTTATGCTCCCGACCCCATTGACAGCAAACTCGCGTCCTCTTTCCTTGACAAAATTGCCCTGCCTTCAATAACCTCCTCCCAGTTAGAGGCATTAAATGCACCCATATCCCGATCTGAAATCTCAACAACCATCAAGTGCCTAGCCCCTTCTAAAGCCCCTGGCCCCGATGGTTTTACAGGCGAATTTTATAAAACCCTACAAAACATAATCAAACCTACTTTGCTCAAAGTCTACGAAGATATATGGTCAGGGGCCCCTACCTACCCACAGAGAATCAGGCCAATTATCAAATTGCTTTCCAAAAAAAGTAAGGATCCCCTCAACCCGGGTTTGTACAGGCCCAATATCTCTTTTAAATCTAGATGTGAAAATCTTATCGAAAATAGCTGCTTCTAGGCTTGCAAACATTCTCCCCTCCCTGATTCATCCTGCTCAATCCGGTTTCATAAAAGGACGGACAGCCACTTTGAACATACGTAAAGTCATGATGGTGCTTGACCATGCCAACCGTAACCCTGGGTGGGGGTTTCGCTATCATCACTTTAGATGCGGAAAAAGCCTTCGACAATGTTAGCTTCGAATGGTTTTCATTGTCCATGTCGAGAATGGGTTTCCAAGGCCCCTTTATCCACTTAGTAAATGCAATGTACGCATCCCCTGCAGCCAAATTGGTTGCAGCCGGCCTTTTATCAGATAAATTCCGCCTTTACAAAGGTAATAGACAAGGCTGTCCCCTCTCTCCGCTGCTATTCAACCTTGCGCTAGAACCCCTATCCAGATACCTAACCTATAAAACACCTTTACATGAGATCACCATAGACAACCACGAAATATGCACATCCCTGTTCGCAAACGACATACTTGTGTTTTCAGCTAGCCCCCACTCCGACATGTCTATCATCAAAGCAATTTTCAACAAATTCAGACTATGTTCCGGCCTATGTATAAACTACAGTAAAAGTGAGATTCTCCCTATAGGCTCTGCTAATCACCTTTCTTGGATTTCCCATTCTCTCTTTAAGCCGGCCCACTCTAGCATAACTTATTTGGGCATTAAAATTGGGAAGCTGCCCTCTTCCATATATCACCTAAATTACCCACCACTGTTTAATAGGATATCTCAGGAATTGAAAAACTGGAAGGATCTGCCTCTTTCGCTTCTGGGAAGATGTCACCTGATAAAAATGGTCAGTTTTGCTCGCCTACAGACGATACCACTACTACTAAAACACAAAGATATCAAATCACTTAATAAAACCTTTTCCAAATTCATTTGGCAAAACAGACGACCGCGCATTGCGTTTGTGAAGCGATATCTTCCCAGGTGCGAAGGGGGCATAAGTTTACCTAATGTTAGAACATATTACCTGACATGTCTTTTGCGTATATGACTAGACTGGTTGTCACAATCCTTCAAATACTCCAATTTCACTTTGGAATCTACGATGGCCCATCCCTGCTCACTGTCTGTCCTTCTCCACTGCAAGTGGAAATCCGTCCCATCTGCTCTACAATACAACCTCCTATTATGTGATACGGCTATTGCTTGGAGAGAATCGAGGAAGAGCCTAAAACTTTCCCCGTTTATGTCCAAGCACCTACCTACCCAGGACAACCCTAACTTTTTACTGGGTCTAAGCCACAAGCCCTTTGAGATATGGAAGCAAAATGGCCTCAACATGGCCTGCAATGTGGTCACAGGAAAACCTCTCCCCTTTTCGGAAGTGGCAACAACTTTCTCTCTTCCCCAAGCTCATGCTTTTTATTTCAGGCAATGCCTTATTTTTCTCCGGGATGCATGCAGAGAGGACCCTCAAAGATTCAAAATGTCTATCTTGGATCAAATGCTTCTGAATGACTCCTATACCATCTCGGACATCTACAAAACTCTTCTTCAAAAAAACCTCCTCCCCATTGGCATCTTCGTCTGCAGCGAATTGGAGCAAGGATTTTGCCGATAATGATCTAATATCTAAGCTCCTACAGGGCTACAATAAGGTACTACAATTAATGAGATCTGGAGGGAAAGTCAGCTAAAGATTTTGCATCGCACCTACATCCCCTTTCTCCATGATAAAAATAACCGAAGATCTGCCAAATGTCCGCTTTGCCACCGACTCAAACCCTCGTTAACCCACCGCTTCTGGGCATGTACCTTTATCTCCACCTTCTGGGATTAAGTCTTATCCTTCATATATGGAATAACTCTATTGAAATTACCAAAAGACCCTCTACTCCTCATCTTCGGTCATTGGGACAAGCACCTCCTCACATGGTCTGCCAGCTCCCAGAAACAACACATGAACTGGATCCTGATCTGTCTACTTATCACTCAAAGGTCCATATTAAAGATGTGAACATTCCCTTGCCCACCAACAGTCTCGCAGGTTAAAAGGGAGCTCCTTCACCTGTTATATAAAGACAAACTCAATAACGACTTTAAGCGTGAGGGCTCCACCAAACGTTTTTACTCCACATGGGGAGCTTTTATGGAGACGGCTTTACCTCCAGAAGAACTCAACAATTTCATGGTCTCTTTCTCTTACTACGGGGCACATCCAATGACCAACGATTAAGGGAAGAATAGACTCATCTGTCAATTAACTCTTGGCACATATTCATTGAAATGCTTCCCTTTTAAATATAGTCTCGCTCCACTCCTCAACCCTGCAATGTTACCATATCAGTAGCCTACCACTTGCTCTTAGCTTTGGCTCCTCACATATTTGATTTGTACACTACCTTTGAGCTTCGGTATGTGTGTCCAGCTTTTGTACTCTAGTGGTGTTTCCCTCCCTTACCGTCCCATTGTTTGTGTTTGTTTCCTACCCTTTTATTTAAATATTATTTTTCTTTCAGGGTCCATTATCTTCATGATCCATCCAGTTTCTGTCCTTTTTCCACAGAAATGCTCTTGCACCATTCCTTAACGTCATTAAGCTGTGTCTATGCTTTACTTCTCATTTAATTTCCCTTAAACTAGGACACTGGGTTTGGCGCTTAGCGCCTTAGGTTTATATGACAAAATGTGAATTGTGTTTGATTTTCTCTTTTTCTGTACTTTGTCCCATGTTAATTTCTTTGTACTGCAATTTACTTCAATAAATTTGAATAAAAAAAACAAAAAAAAACAAACAGCTGATGTACTCACATTGAATGTAAGAAACATAGAATCCATGAGCGGCGAGCTCGTTTGCCGACGTTACTTGCGGTATGCCTGTCTGTCTCAACGCATAGTGTCACCCCTACGTTACTTCATCAGGAGTTCAGTGTCATTTCTGTGGTATGCCTAAAGGTTAAGGGTGACAGTCACACTGTGGGTGTCACCGACTCAGGATTCAGCTTAAGCCCCACAGACTCTACTGCTTCATCCTCAACATTTGGCAGTTGATGTTGGTTGGTGGCACTGAAGAGTCATGCTTTTGCCTACTAGTAGCCTGCACAATTAAGGAAAGATTTCAAATTGGTATTCATGTTCCCATAAGATCATCTTCAGTAGTCTACTGAAGCAAACTTTTAATTGAAGCACCACACCACAGCTAAAATTTCCAGGTATGACATTATTGCAGTAAGGGTCAAGGGGACCATCAAATCAGCTGCTGACAAAACGTGAGTAGATAATCACTGGAAGAAATTACATTAAAGGTGCAATTAACATCACTGGAAGAAATTACATTAAAGGTGCAATTAACATCTAGTCAATGGGTGCTCAACCTGTGGCCCTTCAGTTGTTACAGAACTACAAGTTTCCTTGAGGCATTGCAAGGCTGGCAGGTACAAGCCTGACTCCCAAAGGCATAGGCATGATGTGACTTGGAGTTTCACAACAGCTGGATAGCCATAGGTTGAGCACCCATATTCTAGTCCATATGCACTGTTTTCAAACTCCTGACTTTGGACACCTGAAATGTATTAGATTTGATCTTTCCACGGCTTCTTACTGGAATAAAGTCATATCTGGATCTGTTAGCAGTGGCGTGGCACTTCAATTCACATTTTTCATACAATCAATACAAGTTTACATTGGATAGCAATACCAATGAAATAACCTCACAGGTCTATTACTATCTTTCTATTTCCTCAATTTAGTAGTCTACTGCCAGTGGTTTCTGACCTAGGCAAGCTTCTTTTACTTATTTTGCCATTTTAACAACGTTTTTTCTCCTGCCACTTGACCTGTAAAAAAACGTGTCGTCCTATTCTATCTGTGCATCTGCCAGACTCCTGACAAAGTTTCTTCCTGTGTTTTTTTGTTAGTAAGAAATTGCGTACTCTGATACCTTGGCTTTCTTTGCAATTTCTCTAAAAAAAAAGGCCCACATTTTCAAAGGTTATAACTCCAAAATCGACATTGTTTTTTTACATTTTTGGTAACCTAAACTTTCTTTAACCCATGATAGTTTACCACTTACATTGTACTATTTCAGGCTAGTCTAAATAAAAAGCAAAAAGAAGGCCCCACCATCTAAGTGTATCTATTTAATTGGTTAAAGAACACATAAATAATACAAGTATTGCACTCAGAAAGATAAACAAAATCTATACAGTGTATGGATATTTTTCTGAATATACAATGATATGAATATTGTTTTGTCTATTTACCTTGATAAAAAAAAAAAAACGATAACCTTGTACAGGTAGCGTGACAAGGTAGCTGGAGTAAGCGTACCTTGTCACGCTACCTGTACTCTCTCTGCTCCTTTTTATTTATCCATTTTATTTGCTGTTCGCTTTTGCATGTGATTTGGAATTTTTTCAATTTGCACATTTTTATTGACGATTCCTGTTTGGTTGCTTTTATATATTATTTTTGAATACATGTTTTGCCTGCTTTTGTCACTACTACACCATGTGGAGGCTTTTTTCTTTTTTTTTTATATGCAACCACTTAAAATTCTGTTATACCAACACTGTTGGTGGACCTGTTCTTTGGATCCTGACGTGGGAACATTCACCTATCATCCAATCGGAAGTGGAGACGTTTCCTGGTCCCTGTGTGCATAGTCCAAAGGTGTGATTAAGCGTTGCTGATCCACCACCACATGGTGAGCTGGATCCACTCATCACGGTAAGAGTGTTTAATTCTCCCCTCATCCTTTGGTGAAGGCACTCCCTGGTGACTCTGTGATATGACACCTGATCTGCTGAGATTCTGTATGAAAAACATTCACACTGTGGACTACACCACCTCTATTGGATATATGTTGAGAGAACTGTTTGTTCCAGCCACTAACCTGTGATTTTGGATTTTAGAAAGACCTATTTGTGTTCATACACATTTAATATTCTTCACGTTTACACATTTTATATTTCATATGTAATATTGTGGTTGATTCACCGGTTGACCGTAACACTTGTGTTCAGATACACACCTTTTTGTAGTTCACCATCTTACTGGAGATTGATACCTACGGTATGCAATATTGCTTATTTTGTTGCACTTAATTATATAGACATTCATATATGGACACACATTTATGCGTTTGTCACATATTTATTTGAGCGCTACACTTTATTTTTTCTTGCTTGTTTACAAATTATGGGCCAGATTCAGATACATTTCACTTACTTTTATGGGCAAGTGCCTTATTCAGAAAGCACTTGCTCCATAATATGCGGCGGCGTAGCGTAAAGTGCCCGGTGTAAGGCCGGGCAATTAAAATTTCTGAAGTTGGGTTGTGATTCGTGTAAATGAATCATGACCCCACGTCATTTACGTTTTTTTTGGACAGCGCATGCCCCGTCCGTGGACGTTTCCAGTGTGCATGCGTGAACACACGTCGCTATTTCTCAATGTAAAACGGCGTAAAATACGACGCGCCGCCGCAAGTATGTTCGGGAATCGGCGTAAATAGCTCATTTGCATAATTTACGTGAAAAAACAACGGAAGCGCCACCTAGTGGCCAGCGTAAATATGCAACTTAAGATACAATGGTGTAAGCGACTTACGCCGCTCGTATCTTAGGAGAAAGCCGCCGTATCTTGTTTTCTGAATACAGAAAAAAGATACGCCGGCTATTCTTAGTACTTAGTATACTTTCTGAATCTGGCCCCATGTCTATTTGTGGTGTTTAGAAGCTTATTCACAATTTTCCACTTGGTGCAATTTTTGTATTTTTTCTTTCTCAATAAACATACTAAATATGTCATATTAAAAATTTTAATTTGAAAATGGTTATGCATTTTACTGTATAAACTAGTATTTTATTTGTACATATGTTATTTATTTACCATTTTGTAAGAATATATTGTAGTTACAATGCTTGAATGAGATCACAAGGTCAGACTAGGAGAATTGCATTATGTCCTATGGGAGGACTATGTCAGAGATACAGTCTTTTGATTCTGAGAATCTAAAGAAAAGCCTATTGTCCTTGGAATACAGATGTTTTCACCTGTTTGGCTCTAATTACAAGTAGTCTTCATAATTTTAAGGACTTTAACATATAAGGAGGTGGGAAGAATAAAATAATTTGTTTAAATTCAAGCAAAAAAACATATGTGGAATATAAGCATAGGCATGGAAGTGTTCAAAAGCCTTCCATTATATCAAGGATGTCATAGGAAAATGTTTATGTTTGTCTTAAGGTCAGTTTTCTCAAAAAATAAATTTTAGTTATAGTTGGAGCCTGGTGGGTTGAATCAGTGACTAGCTTCTGTTATGGCTTGATTAGTCCAGCATAAACACTGCCATAGGTCTACGCTATTCCTATCCACCTTAAAGTTAAAAGTGTTCCTGCCCACCTTTGCATGTTTTAGCTTCTACTGTTGCATTCTCCCTAATAAAAAAGAAAACAAAGAATTCTTTCCGGAAGACTACAAAAGCCCTTTTAACCTCCCTGGCGGTATGATCCCCTCTGGTTTTAGGTGCTGAAAGTGGTACATTTATTTTGCATGGAAATTTGTCATTTTATATTGTAGGCCTGCAATTCTTAGGAATAACTTACTTAAATCTGTCCGTCGTAACGTCGCAGCGAATGAAGCTCGGCACTCGGCACTGTGAATCGAGTGAGGAGACACAGCGGAGGAGGCCGCACACACAGCGGGGACACATTGCAGGATCCAGGGACAAGGTAAGTAACTTCCCCCTGTATCCTGCAATGCAATCCTGAGTCAGGCTCGGGGATACCGCTTTTAGTATGAAATGTTTGCCCCGAGCCTGACTCAGGAATACCACTAAGGAGGTTAATGGACTGCAGATCTAGGACCTCTAATGCAGAAATCTCTTCCACAGAGCCTCTGTGCATCTTTTAGGTGGTTTAGCTCTCCAGCATCTAACAATCACTGAAATATTAGTTTTGGGTAAATCGAACCTTTAAACGAATTGTTCTGGTAAATAGGAAAACAATTTTAAGATTAACAAGGCCCCTGCCACATGGGGTGGAGCCCACCAGCTCATCAGGAGATCGCTCCATTAATCTCCGCTGAGCCGGCGGATGACAGGTCCTTCTCTGCTTACTGAGCATTGAGGGGCTTGTCAGAGCGCCGCTGATTCCTATGGAGAGATCGGACGAAAACAGACAGCATGTCCGTTTTCATCAGATATCATCCATCCAGGCGGTGACAGCTGACACATCTCTGCTGACATCCGCTTGCCCATAAGAGTCAATGGATGGCCCGCTCACATCCGTAAAACATTCAGGCGGATCAGAGTGGGCTTGTCGAGTGAAAAGGGCCTAATAAGTGAATGTTTTAACCAATGTTATAGTTTCAACGGGTGCCTATTTTTACACAGTTTATCAAACTGTACTACCTTTGTCAGTCTTACATTTCTTAACTTTGTCCCCTGGGTATGAGACTTCATACCTCTGAAAGAACTATTGAAGTCTATACATAAATGACACAGAGGACAGCACTTAACTACCGTATTTATGGGCATATAACACGCACAGGCGTATAACACGTACCCTAACTTTAAGAGGGAAGTTTCAGGAAAAAAAACTTTCCACAGCCCCCTGCATATAACACGCAGGCACAGTTTACCCTCTACTTTCAGGGTAAAAAAGTAAGTGTTATACGCCAATAAATACAGTACTTTAGGAGTAAATTACATGCAGCCTGCGTATTCCAATTTATTTATCTAACAGTTGATTTTAATAAACTTTACACCTTGCAAAAGGATTTGCACCTTGCAAGGGAATCATTCCTTAGCTCATTAAATGTGGTTAAAATTCACGTTGTAAAATATTGTTGCAAAAACGAAAAAAAATATTTGGGATTGCACATGATTGGATGATGAAAGTCATCAGTGCTTCATCTCTTTCACTAAGCTAAGGGTAAATTCTCTTGCAAAGTGCAAATTCCTTTTAAAAAGTGCACAGCCTATTTGCCTTTAGTAAATCAATCCCATGGCATCTGACTGGTTAAATATAAAATCGATGGCAAGGGAGAAGTGGAAGGAAGGAGAGATTAGACAGAGATGTAGGGCCAGGCATCCTCAGTACAACCCTGCTGCTCCCTCCAGGCCTAGCCTATTTCAGGTTGCTTATTTATAGATCAGTGATGGAAAGAAAATATTACATAAAGTAAAAACAAAATCAGTATAAAACTGCTGCAGTTATTTTTTCCACTATGGTAGCAAAGTTTGGTAGTGGTGGAGATTTGTTGCATAAAGTCCCTGGGCACATAAATAATTTGGGAAATTTTTGACTCACAGCTCACATAAATGTGCATGTGCACAATCTGCCAGGCACTCATGTTGCAATATGTTCCACTTCCAATCACAGCTAGCTATTTTCTTCACTTGTTTGACCCATTTTGCACTAATTCAAATGGTGCCACAGATAATATTATTAGAGTGACTATCCAAGTGTAATATGTATCACTTTACTATGAGACCATAGACGTTAGTGTTATTTAAACAAACACGCATAGCATTATTAAGAAACCCAACAGCCAACAACATTAGTGGATTAAAATAGGTTGGTTGCCTGGTTTATTGGTATTAAATCAATTTTAATCATAAGATAACTTTTCTTCACACCAATAACTTTAATACTCAAAATTCAATAACAAATTCAGTCCAGCCACTTAGACTTGAGCTGGCCAATAATGTATTGTAACATCTCCTTTTATAGCCCCTTTGATCATAAACCTTGGCTATGATGGGGGGGGGGGGGGGCTTGGGAGGTGAGCTTGTCTCGTGAATCTTTCTGGTGACTGACCCTAAGACCCTGACACAATGCAGACCCTTTAAGAGTTATTCCACTCATTTTCATTTTATTGGAGTTCCACATGCCTATTATAAAGGATCACAGGCTGCTGAAATACAAGGCTGAAATATAAAATGTGCATACCTTAAATCTACTTAACTTTTTCTGTAAATTGTAGAGTATAAGTGTCTCTATTGAAATAGGTGAATATAAAAAGCAGAACATGTAATGGCATTCATTATTTAAAAAAAAATACATAAATTAAATGACTTTATTCCCTATGTAATATCCTGTACAAAACTGTGTATTCACATACTCAATACTTAGAGTCTTATATGCTTAGCAGATAGAAATTAACTGAGACATGACATACTTAGTTTTCAAGGGAGTTTAAAAATGTATGACCAAAAAATCTATAGCAAAGACCATGGCTAAGCCTTGCTTAAATTGTGCACCATTATATGACTGCCATTCACTTTTATGTGTAAATGCTTTGATATTGATGTTTTTACTTCTGCAATATTTGCAATTCCTGAAATAATAGCTGTGAACAGTTCACTATTGACGCTGCATTATTATTTTTCTTTTTTTTAATGTTCGGCCCTGGTACTTACAATTGCTCTTACAGATGAAGTATTGGAAATCAGTGCGGCAGACTCAGATTTACAAGGTGGGGACATGAATCATACATGGGTTATTAGTGTGTCAGATCGCACTCTCTCAGCTGACAGATGGAGGTAGGCTTTGATGTTCCTGAAACCGATTTAAATGCTTTTTTCTGCTTGATCTGACTGAACAAACTGATTTTTAACTAAAAAGGGAGAGACTGCTGAAGGTTTCAACTTCAAGTCAGAATCATTAGAAGCTATTTTACATTCGCGCTGTCTTGTTGGGATGACAGTACATTATCCAATTGAAAACTGATGACCAAAACCTTGTCAAATGAAATACGGTGGGAACGATTTATTCTCACACTTTCTCTTTGTAAGCATAAGTTCACTCTGTAAACTTGATGGAATGTGACATTTCATTTGGTGTATGCGTGTTGAAGGAACCAAGAAAATAACAGTGTCCCAAGAGGAGCAGCGATCCAAGTCTTTAAGATAATGTGTCAGGCTGAATGAAATACTTCAACAGTTCCTGATATGTCGCCGTCGTTGAGGTAGATGAACCTTCAAAAAGTAAATTAAAGCCTGCTCATCTATTTTTTGTAAGTCTCTGTTTAAGCTGTAATATTAAACATCAATTAAACATCAGCCACATAATTACTGTTTCTATTCATTGGTTGCATATCCAGCTAGATTTGACATTTACAAAACCTTTCTTTAAAAAAAAAAAAACACTTTATTTTACAGGAGACTGCTGATCTCATTTGGTTCTGAATATTTATTAGCATACCATCATAATAAAGAAAAGGGCATGGGCATATGCACACATTTACAGGCAGGTTGGAATTTAGAAAGCATGCTGACACACGCTTTATCCATTCATACACCCTACTTAAGCAAATGAGCAGCTTTTATGCCTTGTTCTTTGAAATCTTTCATTTCTATTCAGGTAATATAAAGCAGAGGGCAAACGTCATACCAAAAGTACATGAACGTATTTTTGTGAGCCAGGAAATCTGTTGCTCCCAAGCCAGGCCACACAAAACGGTAATCGTTCAGTGAATAAATTAAAGCAAAAGTGAAGGTTGCTAAAATAACTAAAGTCGGCTGGAGAGATTGGGATGTATTCTGTTGAGGTCACTGGCTAAACTGGAACAGAAGGGAATACATAACTACCAGATGCCTTGTAATATCACTTCTTATGTCTTTGTCTTTAATTGCTGTGTCTATGTAATTGAGTCTCCCATGAGAGTCAACAAAACGTTTACACAACCAGCTGTAAAACGATCAGGAAATGAAGCTGGATTTCCCTCTTTGAAAAACAGATTTAGCTGTTGTTAAAGTATAACTCCACTTTTGTTGAGAAAAAAACATCCCCCCTGGGTGATCTATGTACATTGCAAGGATTATAACACCCTCTGTTGCAGATTTCTAGCTTTTGTTATTCTGAAGAAATCCCTGTTTGTTCCTCTGTGCCTCTGTGAAGCGTGGGTCTTATAGGAGTTGTTTTATAATTATTTATCAGCTTTGCAGCTGCAGAGCGCTAATGAGTAAATCTGCTGGGCCTGCATACCTTTAGGCCCCTTTCACACCGGTACGAATTGTCCTGCGACGTGGGACTGCAAAGTCGCATGTTAAGTCATACCCCAGGATTTCCAATGAGTATAGTAGTCCCTTCACTACTTTGGTCCAAATTTAATGCAACTTGAGGTCCATAGATTCACAGGCTTTGATTCAAGTCGCGTCAAAGTTGTGGCAAAATCACGTCCAAGTTGTGGCAAAAATATGTGTCACCAAAAAAAAATTTTTGCAGGGGATTGCAGACTTCAGTGAAAATTGGTGAGCCAATCACACGAGCATAAAATTATATTTCTGGAGGGTGGTCAGTACACATTGGGCCAGATTCACGTAGAGCGGCGCATATTTGTGTGGGCGTACAGTAGGTGACTGGGATATTGTGTCAATCTCGCTCCCTTTCTCGGCGAGATTGACCACCTACGAGCCCCATCGCGGGAGCCAGCGCCGAGCTGGCTTGCCGCGATGGAGACAAAGCCGTCATAGAAGCGACGGGGATCCGACGCGGATTCCCGCCAATTCTACACGTGGGCGGAGTTTGTTATGAATCCTGAAGGAGAAATCCCCGCCGGATTTTTAAAGAAAAATCCGGCATGGGTTCCCCCCTCAGGAGCATAACGGGCCCTTAGGTCTGTTATGGGTTGTAAGGAGACCCCCTACGCCGAAAAAACGGCGTGGGGGTCCCCCCACAATCCATAACAGACCCGTATCCAAAGCACGCCGGCCGGCCGGTCAGGAAGGGAGTGGGGGCGAGCGAGCGCCCCCCCCCCCTCCTGAGCCGTACCGGGCAGCATGCCCTCAACATGGGGGGGCTAGGTGCTCTGGGGCAGGGGGCGCACTGCGGCCCCCCACCCCAGAGCACCCTGTCCCCATGTTGATGAGGACAGGGCCCCTTCCCGACAACCCTGGCCGTTGGTTGTCGGGGTATGCGGGCGGGAGGCTTATCGGAATCTGGAAGCCCCCTTTAATAAGGGGGCCCCCAGATACCGGCCCCCCACCCTAAGTGGTACCTACCGGAGCATGATGGGACTGCGACGTCACAAGACAGGCCTATATAACTCGCTGCGAGCCGCGCGCCCGGCATAACAGCGGAAGGAAGCGTCGCGTCAACATCTGGAGAAGAAGAGAAGAAGAAGACGACGTCACAGAGGAGGGGACTCGCCGCCGCTAGTAATTGAGCTAACACACAAAGTTAGCGGCGGCGAGTCCTGAAGAATAAGAAGACCCCCGGAGAGCGGAGAAGACCCCCGGAGAGCAGGAGAAGACCCCGGAGAGTGGGAGAAGACCCCCCAGCCGCCGAAGACGTCGAAAGAAGCCCGCCGGGTGGTGGGCGCTTTTATCAAAGCGCCCCCCCCGGCGGCGGAAGAGAACCAGACGGCAGCACCCACCCCCCACAGAAGCCCGCCGGAGGGGGGCGCTTTTATAAAAGCGATCATACACACCCCAACTAATAAAATATTTCAATACCCTGTGTGGTTTATTTGTGTTTACACTTTTTATTTGCAGGTGAATGGGTAGGGGTACAATGTACCCCATACTCATTCACTTAGGGTGGGGGGCCGGTATCTGGGGGCCCCCTTATTAAAGGGGGCTTCCAGATTCCGATAAGCCTCCCGCCCGCATACCCCGACAACCAACGGCCAGGGTTGTCGGGAAGGGGCCCTGTCCTCATCAACATGGGGACAGGGTGCTCTAGGGTGGGGGGCCGCAGTGCGCCCCCTGCCCCAGAGCACCTAACCCCCCCATGTTGAGGGCATGCTGCCCGTTACGGCTCAGGAGGGGGGGGGGCTCGCTCGCCCCCACTCCCTTCCTGACCGGCCGGCCGGCGTGCTTTGGATACGGATGGATTGTGGGGGGACCCCCACGCCGTTTTTTCGGCGTAGGGGGTCTCCTTACAACCCATAACAGACCTAAGGGCCCGTTATGCTCCTGAGGGGGGAACCCATGCCGGATTTTTCTTTAAAAATCCGGCGGGGATTTCTCCTTCAGGATTCATAACAAACTCCGCCCACGTGTAGAATTGGCGGGAATCCGCGTCGGATCCCCGTCGCTTCTATGACGCACTCGCTGGAATGTGCTTTTACTATTCCAGCGAGTGCGAGATATCGGCAGCCTGTCGCCGAGATTCAGCGCGATGCTGGCGTGCTAAAAACACATTCTCGGCGGCAGGCACTGTAGCGTATCTACTTTACGCTATGCCGGCGGAGCGTTGAGAGGCAAGCATGCTATTCACAAAGAATATGCGCTCAACGTTGCACCGGCGTAGCGTATAGTTGTTGGCATAAGCTGACGTAAGTCAAAGTAGGTGAAAGTGGGCGTGATATATTATAATGAAGCGTGACTCCATGAAAATGATGGGCTGAGCTTCAAAAAACGAACTGCGCATGCGTCGTCTCTTGGACGCATCCCAGTGTGCATGCTCACAGTTACGTCAAAATAGCAGCCTAAGATACGTCAATACACTGCCTACGACGTGAACGTAACCTACACACAGCCCTATTGACGTAGTACTACGTAAACGACGTAACATACGACGCCTGTTTCCTGGGCCATACCTTTGAATGGGTTGCACCTCCTATATGGGGAATAACTTTAAGGCCGACGTAAGCCTTACGCAAACTGCGTATCTTTTCCGCCAGGTGCATCTACGTTTGTGAATCGGCGTATCTTACTCATTTGCATATTTAACATGGGAATGCCGAATGCGTCCAGCCTAACTATGCGCCCACGATACGCTGGCGTAGGCAAGTTACGTCGGGTGGCTGAAGCCTTGTTTTACAACGTATCTAGCTTCGGGAATCAGCGTAAAGATAAGACGGCACACATTTGTACTTATGACGACATATCTCTAGATACGCCGGCGTAAAGCTTACGTGAATACGGGCCATTCTGTGTACAGAACAACTCCAGGTAGCCATATTGCATTGCATTTTCTGGTAATTACAGCGACTGCAGATTGATTTAATAACATTCAATTACAATATGATTTGTGTCGCAATTGTATACGCTATAATTTTCTTTATTGATATTTTTTTCCCATGAAAGTAGAGTTACCCTTTAAAACAAAGAGGTGTACAACTATGTCAACTGAACCAATCTTTACAAATCTGAGTTTTTTTTTTTTTGTTAAAAAATAAATAATCAAAACAGTGGCTATTTTTTTGTCATTTTTCAGATTCAGTTAGGTCATATTACAGAATTTTTGATCTAGATGATATGCACAGTATAGCTAAATTACATGTCAAATTTTAATTCCCCTGGCCTAAAAGTAAAAGTAAATCTGATTGACTACCATATGAGATTTTGGTATTTGGCTGTTGAATGTCAGGGAGTGGGTATTAGCAGTGAAGATTGTTGTATAGTGCAAATTCACACATACAGTATAGAGTAGGCTTAATTCGGTATTCTAAAGTTCCAGATTCTAAACAGGTTGCAGCTGTTTTTGGCTTGTTTGGCGTCATCAATGATGTATATGAAAAACACCTGTTATGGTGTAGGGATTATGGAGCAATAAAAAAAGTAAAGATCACCAAGCCTTACTCCATAGAAGTTGATTTTATACACTTCACTAGACACGTGCAGTGTGTTTTGTTCCTGAATCGAAATTCGAAGATATATCTGAATTCAGATGTATCTGAATTTCAGAATAACGAAAAATTAATCAGAATTTCAATAGTAATGAATTTAATATGAATGAATTTATACAAATCCGTTTAAATGGAAAAAATGGTTTTTGAATCTAACTCAAATGATTTTATCAAATTTGAATACTTCTCTAATCAAATGTTAATTCAAATTTCAGAAGAGAATAAAATAGAATAGAAAATAAAGGAATATAATAAAAAGTAGTAGAATAGAAAATAAAAAGAATAGAAAAAATAGAATAGAAAATAAAGGGATAGAATAAAAAATAAAGGAATCAAAATAGAAAATAAAAGAACAGAATAAAATAGAATAGAAAATAAAGGAATATAATAAAAAAAGAATATAACCATATTCTGAATTTTGAAATTCAAATAGAATAATATTGAATTCAAGTAGAATTGAATAGAACAGAATAGGAGGAATATAACCGTCTTCTGAAATTTTTACTCTGAATAGAATACATTTGAATTTTTATTTAAATATAATTTAAATATAATAGATTAGACTAGAAAATAAAAGAACAGAATAGAATAGAAAAAAACAATAGAATAGAATAAAATAGAAAGAATATAACCATCTTCCAGAATTCAAATTTCGAATAGATAAATTTGAATAGAATAGAAAATAATAGATTAGAATAGAAAAGAATAGTATTGACAATGAAATAATAGAAAATAGTAGAATAGAAAAAACAATAGAAAATAATAAAATAGAAAGAATATAACAATATAACCATCTTCTGAAATTCTAATTTCAAATAGAATAAATTTTATTTTAAATATAATAGAATGAAAGTAGGGGGAACACAATAGTGCCCCCTACCTATGGGATGGAGGAACAAATCAAATAGGCAGTTTAAAGATACAGTTATTTAATTGGTTACTTACCTGTTGTGTGACATTTTAAATTCTGGAATATTGTGCAGATTGTCAGGTGACTCAATAAACCTAGGAAGGTTATAAAAGACATCAGAACAATGGGTGCAGCAAAAGAAAAGGCACCCTCCCTCCTCTTGTCACGGTCCTTCCTTATGTGTTTTTCATCCATTCTGCAGAAGAAGGTAGTGGTTTTATTTGATGTAAGGTTGGTTTGAGCTTTAATAACTGAATCATTGGTATTATTTTATGTAAGCTTATTAAAAATGTTTTATTGATATAATAAATTGGTTATTATTGGTAATATATCATCAATAATATACAACATTTAAGGCTAATAGTATTTATTATATTTGATAGTATGTAAAAAATATTCTTAACACATCATAAGAGAGAATGGTCCACCTCACAATGCAAAATACAAAACAGCGCTGGTGTTAAATGTAAGGTGATTAACAACACCGTATAATATAAATATAGATTAAATAAACAGATATTCAGTCCCAGATACTCTTGAGGATAATTACACCGTGGATAAACTGCCCAAAAGTGGTGAGAGAGGAGATAGAGAACGTGCACCATCCAACGCACTCGCAATCCACCACGTGATGAGGAGAGACACTCCCCGCAGGGGTTCAAACTCACCAAAAATCAAACCAAACGAGCCTTCCACAATAATCCCGATAAATCTCTGAAGATTGCTGTCATATCCGTCTCATAAGGGAATCACGGATATGACAGCAATCTTCAGAGATTTATCTGTCTTCCAGCGTCCCAGCTTGGTTCTCCAGCACCCCTTCTTCACTGAGCATCATTGAAAATGCTGCCAGATATAGCGACAAGGACAAGATGACTTTGGGTAAGACAATATTTATCTTATCTACTAGGGCTGCTGCAGCTGCTGCAGCAGCCGCTGCCTTTCAGTCTATCCCACCATTTCAATTAGATAAAGAAAGTGTGTTATCCATTAATACAAATGTTGACAAAAATGTTAAAAAAATTAAAGTTGATAAATTTGCAAAGTCTAATAAGTTAGATAAAATGGATACATTGGATAAACTTGAGGAGGCGGTAAGAGAAGAGGATGTAAGGGCAGATGGGGCAGAGAAGGCATTAGATAAGGCAGCAATGATATATGGAGCAGCAGTAACAGATGTCCCGCATACGGACAAGGATAATATGGACAATGTTAATAAGACTGTAACCACAGATACAATCATATCCAGGCCTTCTATATATATATAGAGAAGGGACTAGCTCCAACACAGCTGGGTTTGTCAGGGGGCTCTTTAAGTCCCTCAAGCTCTCCAGGCTCAGGCTCTGAAACTGCTGCTTTAATTTTGGCATTTAGGGCAGATTTTGAGTCCTGGGCGATAAAAATTGAGTCATCTATTCATACCGAATTGAGCGCTCTCAGAGAACAAGTGACAGTTACCAATAATGTAGTATCTGTGGTAGCGCAAACACAAGAAGACCATGCTGCACGCATTACTGCTTTATCGACTGCATCTTCTGTAAATCTATATCGTCTACGGCAACACCAACTACGCATTCAAGACAGCGAGAATCACAATCGTAGAAATAATATTAGTTTAAAAGGGATCCCGGAGGACATTTCAGGCGCAAACCTAAACCCGAAAGTGGTTGCTTTTCTTATTTAGGTTTAAGGTAGAGAGGCTGCCTCTAATATTGAACTAGACAGAGTGCACCAAGTTGGGAGAGGGACAAGGGATCGGGTCAGCCGCCCCAGAGATGTAGTATGTCGAGTGCATTACTACACTTTAAAGGAAGAATTTATGCGAAAGGCTTGGAGTCAACTACTCAACTATATTCAGATTTGTCTAGGAATACACTGTATATGCGAAGGATGGTTCGCCCCCTACTAGATCTAATACGTCAACCAGGCTCTACGTATACTTGGGATAATCCTTTTAGTATACAAGTAACAAAGGGATCTGAGATGTTTGTCCTTTCTGATCCAGAACATCTTCCAGCATTTTTTGATTTTCTTGGACAAAATCATATTCCTGTCCCAAATTAGCTTGATCCACCAGAAGAGCTCCGTCAGCCAGGAAGGCAACCGACCACTAATATTCAACAAAGGGGAATTGGTATACCTTGATCTAGGACTCAAGACGTTAATCAAGAGACCAGCTAGTTAAAATAAAGTTTACATTTTTTCTGGACCCTTGAATAGATACGTTTAAACTAGGGTTGTCCGATGCCTCTTTTTTAGGACCGAGTACAAGTACCGATACTTTTTTCTATGTACTCGCCGATACCGAATACCGATACTTTTTTTAATGTGTCCCCAAATGCAGCCATGTCCCCCCAGCCATGTCCCCCCACATATTGCAGCCATGTCATGTCCCCCACATATTGCAGCCATGTCCTGTCCCCCACATATTGCAGCCATGTCATGTCCCCCACATATTGCAGCCATGTCATGTCCCCCATATATGCAGCCATGTCATGTCCCCCACATATTGCAGCCATGTCATGTCCCCCATATATGCAGCCATGTCATGTCCCCCACATATTGCAGTCATGTCATGTCCCCCACATATTGCAGCCATGTCATGTCCCCCACATATTGCAGCCATGTCATGTCCCCCATATATGCAGCCATGTCATGTCCCCCACATATTGCAGCCATGTCATATCCCCCACATATTGCAGCCATGTCATGTCCCCCACATATTGCAGCCACGTCATGTCCCCCACATATTGCAGTCATGCCATGTCCCCCACATATTGCAGTCATGGCATGTCCCCCATATATGCAGCCATGTCATGTCCCCCACATATTGCAGCCATGTCATGTCCCCCCAATTATGCAGTCATGTCATGCCCCCCACATATTGCAGCCATGTCATGTCCCCCACATATTGCAGTCATGTCATGTCCCCCATATATGCAGCCATGTCATGTCCCCCACATATTGCAGCCATGTCATGTCCCCCATATCTGCAGCCATGTCATGTCCCCCACATATTGCAGCCATGTCATATCCCCCACATATTGCAGCCATGTCATGTCCCCCACATATTGCAGCCATGTCATGTCCCCCACATATTGCAGCCATGTCATGTCCCCCACATATTGCAGTCATGTCATGTCCCCCATATATGCAGCCATGTCATTTCCCCCACATATTGCAGTCATGTCATGTCCCCCACATATTGCAGTCATGTTATGTCCCCCATATATGCAGCCATGTCATGTCCCCCACATATTGCAGCCATGTTCTGTCCCCCATACCTTTAGTACCATAGATGATGCCGCATACCGCCGTGTATTGTAATAGTCCCATTACAGGCACCTGTTTGAATTCTCAATGGCTGCCGCGTATAGACACTCCCCTTCTCGGGATTGGATGCATCCGTCCAATCTCAAGCAAGGGGGAGTGTCTATACACACGGCTCAGTGCATAGACACTCCCCCTTGCTCGGTATTAGACAAATCCGTCCAATCCCGAGAAGGGGAATGTCTATATGCGGTGGCATTAAGAATTCAAACAGGTGCCTGTAATGCAGCGATTACAATACACGGCGGTATACGGCAGTATACGGCGGTATGCGGCGGCTTGTGGTGGTGGTGACGGTGGCGGCAGGAAGTATTTTATTTAGGCATCGGGGGTATTTGAGTACAAGTACTCCCGCAAATACTCGTATCGGTCCCGATACCGATACTAGTATCGGTATCGGGACAACCCTAGTTTAAACGTCTCTCGTTCTCTCCCCCCCTTTTTTTAAGGTAACAATGGAAATAATATGATTCATAACGAGACTAACTTGGGGTTATGATATGATACAAGTATGCCTGGGTGGGTAGGGTGGGGGAGGGGAGGCTGGAATAAGGTACTTTAACTGGATCAGGAGGGTTTCTAAAATTCCCCTTTTCTTTTTTTTTCTTTTTTTTTTATCTTCTTTGGGGTGGGTTGGGGGGATGGAGTGGGGAGGGGGAAGAAAAGGCTAAGGTAGAGAAAAATGTATATATTTAATGTCTTGGATTTAGCTATATGTGTTGTGATATGTACTTTAACCTATTTTGAATATCAGGGGATATGACCTATGCGCTTTTGAGTAATTAACTACTCTTAATAACTAGCGAACTGATCAGGTGAAACCTTTCTCTAAAATGTTTATGATTTTGGAATGTCTACGAGGGAGCAGGGAGCACATCTCGTGGTTCTGTTAAACTTTTTCTTTTTTTAGAATTTTTTTCTCTTTTTTTTTTTTTCCCTCCCCTATATAGGATAGGCAAATTGTTGCCTATAGTGTGAAAATTCACACAGTGTACTGTATAAGACGGTACATTAGGGTCTTTTAGAGACAATAACTGTTTTGTTTCTGTTTTTCCCCTTGTTCTTTTTTTTCTTTTTTTTTTTTTCTTTCTCTTTCTCTCTGTCTTTCTTTTTCCTTTTTTTTCCTTATCCCTCCCCCATGGCTACTACAATGGTGTCTCAACCATTTTTAAATATATGTTCCTATAATGTTAAAGGCCTAAATATAGCGCCTAAGAGAGGGCAAATTTTACACCAAATGCATAAACATAAAGTTAATCTGCTTTTTTTTTTACAAGAAACCCACTTTAAGACTGATTCCTTTCCCACTTGTCCCAGTGGACACTTTAATCGATGGTTCCATAGCACTAATTCAGAGCAAAAGACTAAAGGAGTCTCTATTGCTTTTCATAAGACTTTGCCTATTGAATTACTTGATGATATAGCAGACCGTACGTTTTTGTCAAGTTTTCTTTGTGGGGATAAAATTTACAGTAGCAAATATATACCTGCCAAACACTAATCAATGTCAAACAGCAATGAGATTCCTGGAAATATTGTCTGGTTTCGTGGAGGGAAGACTCATTTTGGGAGGAGACTTTAATCTGACAATGGAACCACAATTGGATACTTCATCATCAAGAACTGCGGTTTCAGTGTCTAGGTTGAAGATATTGAAGCGTACTCTCTATGATCTTCACTTAATAGATGTATGGAGGATATTACATCCTAAATCCAGAGATTATACATATTTCTTAACGGTCCATCGATCTCATAGTCAAATAGTCAAGTTCTTTGTGGACCACAATTGTCTTGACTGGTTACCAATATGCGATATTGGCACAATGGTTTGGTCAGACCATGCACCACTTTTTTTGAAACTTAATATTCCTTCGGTCCCACTCAGAGAATGGACGTGGTGATTAAATGATGCATTATTAGAAAATACAGAATGCTCTACTTATATAGCTGAAACTATCTCAAATTTATTTTCAGATCACGCACTAGACTCCATGGCACTTCCCACTCAATGGGAGGCCTTGAAAGCTGTTTTAAGAGGGACTTTTATCCAATTAGGCACCCGAATGAAAAAGAAGCGAACAGCAGATATTATAAAAGCGGTCAAAAAGCTTAGATTGGTAGAAACAAAACATAAGCGATTAAACACGACAGAAACTTTATTGGTGGTGGCATCAGAACGGACCTGCTTGCCTAATTTATACAAATCCTCAGCTCGTACATACTCATGTAAAAAGGCGCTATATCAATACAAATTCAGTGATAAGTGTGGAAAGTCGTTGGCTAATTCCTTAAAAACACACCAGAGACCGACTTTTATCTCAAAGCTTCAGGGTCCAAATGGTGAAATAATATCTTCACCTTCGTTAATTATGAAAACATTTAGCATTTTTTTTCCAGTTCCTATATAATATACCCTCACACCAATCTTTAAGTTCATCTGACGACAAAGAGGATAATATCAAAACCTATATAACAGATACTTTGTTACCTACTCTAGAGGAAAATATAGTAGAATAATTAGAAACCCTAATTACTGAAGAAGAGGTTACTAAGGCTATAATTAATACTCCGGGGGGTAAAAGTCCAGGTCCCTATGGCTTTACACCGAAATTTTATAAACATTTTTCCTCTCACATTACCCCTTTTATTGACTTGGGTATTTAACTTTGAATCGGGTATGTAGCGAATGGTTCTACTTTTCCGAAACAAACTCTGGAAGCACATATTTCACTTATCCCGAAACCAGATAAAGATCTTTCGTTATGCACAAATTATAGACCCATATCCCTAGTTGGGGTAGGTGTAAAAAAAAAAATCTAAAATTCTGGCTAGCGGCTTACAACCGTTATTACCTCAATTAATGAATTTAGACCAGGTTGGATTTGTCAGCGGTCGAGAGGCAAGAGACAACACGCTGAAAACTCTCCTACTGACGGATTATGCCCGAACTGAAGACATCCCTCTATGTTTGTTACCGGTCGACGCCGAAAAGGCGTTTGACCGTGTAAGATGGGCATTTCTATGAGCCTCCCTCTTACAGATTGGTATGGGCCCCCATATGATAGCGAGGATTATGTCCCTATATCAATCGCCATCAGCAAGAATTAAGGTGAATGGTTCGCTTTCTTCCGCCCTCCCTTTTTCTAATGGAACGTGTCAGGGTTGTCCACTATCCCCATTATTGTATGTTATAACAATGGAACACCTTGCAAATGCAATGAGACAAAACAAAAACATAACTGGTATTCAGGTAGGCCCCCCTACATGAAAAATTGGCTCTTTTTGCGGACGATTTATTATTATTTGTAACAAAACCTCATATTTCTTTACCATCTATACTTTTAGAATTTCAGAGATTTAGTGAAGTTAGCAATTTTAAAGTTAACTGTAATAAATCAGAACTTCTTAATATATCTATACCACAAACAAAAATGAAGAAAATATTGAAGAATTTTTCATTTAGGCCCTGCCCAGAATCGATTCGGTATTTAGGGATCAATATCTCAGCGTCAACAGCACAACTATACTTCTTACATTTCCTTCCAATACTCAATAAAATTCAAACGACATTGACATCTTATGCATTTAAGAGACTTTCATGGTTTGGTAGAATTAATACTCTCAAGATGGATATACTCACTAGTTTACTATACTTGTTTCAAACAATCCCAATCCATCTTCCAGCTATATATTTTCGTAAAATCCACCGGCTATTTTTCAAGTTTATATGGAAATCAGCCCAGTCAAGAATTAAGTATTGTACATTATCCCTTCCAAAAAATAAAGGTGGAGTAGGGGTGCCAGATGTTTCTATCTATCATAAAGCAACTATATTAACACGTATCATTGATTGGTTTCATCACTCTGCATCCAAGTTATGGGTTCAATTGGAAGGTCACATGAATCCTATAGATCTATGTGCCCTTCCATGGACCTCACCTATCTTAAGGAAAGGCCTCTCAATACCAGTAGATCTTACCAGGCAAACATTGTACATATGGGATCGTATGATACCCATTTATAAAATGTCAAAACAAATAAGCCCTATGATTCCTTTTTTTGGAACGCCAGACTTTTTACCAGCCTTACACTCAACTACGTTCGGGCCTTGGTACAAACAGGAACACAGAAGAATTGTTCAAGTTCTTTAGACAGATACATTATCATTGATAGATCCTCCATCGACAAAGATCTTTCACAACCCGGCGCAGTGGCTACAGAGACATCAAGCACTATGTTACATACGGTCAATTCCATCAAAACAAGATGTGTATACTGAACCAACCGCATTTGAATCTCTGCTTCTGCAAGAAGAGACAATTTTACATTCGATCTCTGTAGTATATTCTATCCTCTTGCTATCGATTCGTTCAGAACCCCCTCCGTTCATAAGGAAGTGGGAAAAAGAACTTCAAGAGAATATAGCTATATCAGACTGGGAAAAAAAGTTTCATTTTGACCCTTAAAACGTCAACAGATACAAGAACGCAAGAAAAAGCGTATAAGCTGGTGAGTAGATGGTATAGGTGCCCCTCTACTATGCATCAAATTAACCAGGATATCTCTGATATCTGTTGGCGTTGTTATGAGTCAAAAGGTAACATGCTACATATCTGGTGGGACTGTCCCTCGGTGAAAAGGTTCTGGAAACAAATGTTTGATCTTTATGGAAAATTAGGAGATATATCAATCAGAGCATCACCCAAAGTGGCTCTCCTAAATATGATTCTAGGACCTATAAAGGAAGTAAAGGAGAATTTGATTAGATATTTCATTGCGGCAGCTAGAGCAGTTATCCCTCGATATTGGAAGACAAGGAAAGTACCTTCCCTGGGGAATGGGCAATAGAACTGGACTCTGTTAGAGATTTGGAAGGTTTGCTGTCACAAGAAATAGGAAAGCAGTTTGCCCATACATGGTCTGCTTGGTCTGAATTCCGAAAATCAGATGAATTTCTTAACTGGGCTAAAGGGAACCAAACCGTTGTATGACTATGGTGGAGGTATTGCTATTGTTTCTTCCTCCCTCCCTTTTTCTCTCCCCCCCTTTTTTTTTCTTTCCCCTTTATTTTTCTTTTTTCTGTTTTATCTCTTCCTCTCTCTTTTTTTCTTTCTTTAGTCCATTCTATGGGTTTTTTGAAGAGACTTTATATTAAAGACTTGTAAAAGAATTATAAAATATTTAATTAGTTTAAGTAGACAGAAAGTATGTATATCTGTTCTGTATAGGAGATATCTCTGTAAGATGAATATAAAACAATAAAATAATATTGTAACAACAAACGGAAAAAAAAAACGGCTTTTAAAACTTTTTTTTTTTGCATTGATACATGTCCCCTGGGGCAGGACCCAGGTCCCCAAACACTTTTTATGACAATACCATGCATATAAGGCTTTAAAATTAGCACTTTTGATTTTTCATGTTATTCTGCCATAGACTTTTAAACAATGTTCCGCGGCTTTCGAATTTGCCTCGAACACCGCAAATTGTTCGCTATTTGGCGAACACCCGATGTTCGAGTCAAACTTCTGTTCGACTCGAACATGGAGCTCATCCCTAATAGGTAGGTGTCAAGAAGGCTTGAAAGTGGGCTTCTTGGTTTCTTTAATCTTGTCTTGTACAGCTATAACTTCTACATTTATATTTAAAAATATATTTTGGCCCTGTAATGACTAGATATGTGCATTAGTTTTCGTTAGAATGCATTTTCGTCCGAAAATCAGGTATTTTCGTTATCGTTTTAACGAACGAAAATGAAAGCGCAAGAAACGAAAACCAAAAGATCCGACATAAAAAATGCATTATTTTCATTTTAGTTCAGATCCGACGATTTTCGATGCTTTGTCGAATTTTCGTCATTCAATTCGACAAAGCATCGAAAATCGTTGTTCTGAATATAGTGAATAGGTAGAAATTGAAGGAAGAAAATTCGACAATTTTCGATGCTTTGTCAAATTTTCGTCATTCAATTCCTACCTATTCACTGTATTCAGAACGACGATTTTCGATGCTTTGTCGAATTGAACGATGAAAATTCAACGAAGCATCGAAAATCGTTGTTTTCGGAAGAAAAAATTCCAGACGAAAACTACATAAATCAAAACGATTTTCGGGAGTAACTAAATAAATTTATTTTCTAAACTAAAACGAAAAAACAAAACAAAATATTCCAGTCTGCACATGTCTAGTAATGACTAGAGTATGCCTATACACCAGTTAGTAAGAATATTTTTTATGCTAATTTAACCAAATAAGCCACTTTTCCTTGGATGTAAGAGCTAGTCATATAATGATATAGAACTTTTATTGTTATACAGGTATTTTTTTTAAAGCAGCATGCTATGTGTATTCAGGGCCGATCCACCCTATAGGCTCACTATGCAACCCGCTTAGGGCCCTGCAAAGCTGCAGAGGGCCCCCCAAATTATTAGAGGCCCCGCCTGGTGAGAAGTACGGTAACTTCCGGCCCCTCACCCCACTTCTCAACTCGCTGGCTGCATGACAGCAGAACACGTGTCACTGTCAGCAGTGCCCCCCTCCCCCCGCTTCTCAACTTTAATGTGACATGTCATTTTGCTTAGGGCCCGAGGTAGGTCAGGATCATCGGCACTGTGTGTATTGGATTTAGCCTTTAGTTGGGCTTCTCAGTGACAATATAATGAAATCTGGTACATTAAAAATATTATTAAAGATCAATCATTAATATCTCAGGAAAGCCTCAAAATTAGAATAAATGGCCCAGATTCAGAGAGAATTGGATTCTCGTAGCGTATCAGAAATACACTACGCCGCCGTTTTTTACCTGCCTCTACGTGGAATCCAGGCAGATTTTGTCCAGTAAACGACGGCGGCGTAGTGTATTTCTCCCGTCGCAATCCATCTACACAAGTAGGGGGCGTGAAGGATTTAAAATAGGCGCGTTCCCGCGGCGATCGAACTGCGCATGCTCCGTTCGCAAATTTCCCGCCGTGCATTGCGCGAAATCACGTTGTTACGTCATTCGTTGTTTGAGTAGCGTCGTTTACGGACATTTCTATTCCCGAACGAGTTACGTAAAAAAATAAAAAAATAAATTAAATTCGACGCGGGAACAACGGCCATACTTAACATGGGCTATGCACCGTTAGACCAGCAAAAAGCTGGTCTAACAGTACGTAAAAAAAAACAGACGTAAGCGATTGCGAAGACCGCTCGTATCTTCGTGGATCGCCGTAAAAAAAAATATCGCAGCGTAGATCCGAAGGCTTACGAAGACGTAAGCCTCTCGGATCGAAGCCCGAAGCCGCCGTATCATGGTTTGAGGATTCAAACTAGTGATACGGCGCGCGAAATTTGAAATTACTCCTGTCTAACACCAGTTAGACAGGCGTAATTGCTTTATGAATCTGGGCCAATGTATTTTCAGTGTAAATTATAATATGTTCAATGTCAACAGTATGTTATATACAAATATACATGGAAGCTGGTTTTATTAATATTATTATTTGCTGTATGTGATCATTGCATTCGTGGTTATGAAAATCAAAAGTCTTCTGTTAAGTCTCAGCTGGAACTCTATGTCACACTTTATTATCACCAGACTGATTCATATTCGTATGTCCTAAATTCATATTCATTATGCATTATAGGGAAATTATTAATGGAACACGTTACTTCCCTTTCAAAACAACCTTTCAATGAGAAAACCGCCAATATCTGCTATTTACGCACACATTTGTACACAGATCACAGTTTCAGAATCAGAACCCATCAATGACATGACCCACTTTAGACCTAGAGTGTCATGCTGGAGCCTAGCGTTTATAGAGAGGTGACCATGAAGAATGTTCCAGTTCACTCTAATAAGTATGGTAGAAGAACAGCCAGAATAAAACAAAAAAAAAACAGGACACTGTCATAGCGTAGCAGTATAAAATGCTCTTAAATTGTAACTAGCTTGATTGGTTTAACTGGCTGCAAAGATCTATCCTTTGGCGGAGATGTGAAGCAAGACACTGGAGAACCTAACACCATCTTATTTGCTAATGCCTCCTCACTTCCCAGTGCCATCAGAATTTCCACCTCCTTCTGATCATTAGGCCGTGTACACACAATCGAACATGTCCGCTGAAACTAGTCCGCAGACCAGTTTTAGCGGACATGTTCGATTGTGTGTACGGCCTATCGGACCGTTTTCCAGCAGACCAAAGTTTTAAAACATGCTTTAAAACCTGTCCAATGGAAACCTGTCCGTCGGACAGGTTCGATGGTTAGTACACAAAATTATCGGACCAAAAACCCGAGCATGCTCAGAATTAAGTTGAAGCATGCTTGGAAGCATTGAACTTCATTTTTTTCATCACGTCGCCCGAGCGATCCGGGATGAGGGGGCAGCTGTTCGTTTTTGTCCCCCCCTCCGGATCGCTCTCAGCCAATCCACGCACTCCCCCCGCGTGTCACTTCCTCTGCCTGTGTAAACACAGGAAGGGGGAAGTGATGTAATCTCTCCTCTCGGTGGTATTTTCAACCGCCGCTGAGAAGAGAAGACATCACAAGTGAGTCTGCACCAACACTACACTGACACCAGGACATGTAGGCACATTAACCTCTTGCGATCACCTAACCCCCCCCCACCCCCTGTCACAGTGTCACTGAATGCAGTGATCATATATGTACTGATCACTGAATTTAGTGTCAGTGTGAAAGCCCCGTACACACGGCCGAGGTTCTCGGCAGAAACCAGCGAGAACCTCGCTGGCATCCTGATTCTGCCGAGAACCTCGGCCGTGTGTACGGATTCGGCGAGCATCCCGTCGGGAATGCCGTCGAGCCGAAATAGAGAGCAGGTTCTCTATTTGCTCAAGGGCCCGTCAGAATGAATGGCTGGTCGCCTTTCCCGACGGGCTGGTCGCCGAATCTGACGGCCGGCCCAGAACCTCGACAGGCGGAACGATGTGTTCTGCCCGTCGAGGTTCTCTGCCGTGTGTACGGGGCCTGACAGTTAGTGTGACAGGCAGTTAGTGTTAGGTTCAGGGTAGCCCCCGTACCCCCCCTAATAAAGTTTTAACCCCTTGATCACCGCCCTAGTTAACCCTTTCACTCCCTTTTGCCAGTGTCACTAAGCGATAATTTTTCTGATCGCTGTATTAGTGTCACTGTTGCAGCAATTTTTTTTTTACTAAAGACATGTGGCTGAATACATTTTGGCCTAAATGTTTGACTAAAATTTTGTTTATTCGATTTTTCTCATAACAAAAAGTAAAAAATATTGATTTTTTTTCAAAAATGTTGCTTTATTTTAGTATATAGCACAACAAGTAAAAATCGCAGAGGTGATCAAATACCATCAAAAGAAAGCTCTATATTGAAGGATTTAACATTCACGGCGAGGCCCACTCTGTCAACCTGTTTGCGGATGATATAATTATTTTTTTGACTTCCCTGGCAACCTCCTTACATTATGCCCACCTCACCCTGATGGAATTCAGCCAGGTATCATATTATAAAGCCAACTTCTCTAAATCTATTATCTTAGACTTGGGGATTCCACCCTCATTGAAGTCCCAACTGCAGGCGGCCTTTCCATACTCGTGGAATAAATCCACCATCACATACTTTTTTTGAATCAAAACAACTTTTATTGAGCATAAGGTAAAAACAGTCGGGTAAGAAGTGCAACATGCACTACAGGTACAAGTAGATCCATTTGACATTGTACATGTACATAAACATGAATAGAGTTCGCAGGGAGGAACAGTGGGGTTCACTACTGTTGTGGTACAGGCTAGAGGGCAGCAAGCAACCGTATGGGGAGCAGGGGGGGGCGCCATAGGGTGAGTTGGCAGACAACGTATGGGAACCGCATCTAGCCCACATCAGTGCAGGAGGAGGAGTCCCCCAGCCACCTGTCCCAAACCTTGTTATATTTCTGTGAGCAGCCCCTGTTGGCATACATCATTTTTTTATAAGGGAGGGCAGCATTAACAGCACTGATCCATTGTTGCAGGGAGGGCGGGGTTCCCCTCATCCAGTGCCTGGCAATTTGCAGACGAGCAAGGAATAACGTTTCTTGCAGAAATGTGTTGAGATATTTTTCTTCTTCAGGAAGGGAGAGAAGTCCCAGTATGCACTGGCGGGGGCAGAGGGACACAGGGGAGCCCATCCGATCGTGGAGGAACCGGACCACCTGAGTCCAGAACCCCTGGACGGGAGGACAGGCCCAGAGTAGGTGAAAAAAGGAGGCATCAGGGTGGCCACAGCCGGGGCAGTTGGGGTCTTGGTCGTTTTTAAATTTGGAGGTGCGGTGGGGTGTTAGGTATGACCTGTGGAGAATGAACAGGTGGGTGAGGCGGTCGGATAATTTAGGGGAGACCGTCTTGCAGTTGGCAAGAGCCTCACCCCAGTCCGCGTCGGACACAGTGCCAATGTCAGGCTCCCAACGGTCTTTAAGGCGGTATGCAGTGGCCGCCGCAGAGGGCTGTATGAGGTAGCAATAGAGTTGGGAGATGAGCTTCTTGTGATCAGATCCAGTCACAATATCAACCAGAAGAGGGATCTCGAGGGTCGGTGCGGGGCTAACAAATTGGGAGTTGAGGGCATGTCGGAGTTGAAAGAAGCGAAAAAGCATATGATTAGGTAGTGCAAATTTATCTTTAAGAGTTTGAAACGACGTGACCGAGCCCCGGGCCACTACCTGTGACAGATAGATGACACCACTGTTGATCCACAGGCCACGGTCGGGGACAGAGGCAAGTTCGGGCAGAAGAGGGTTGTCCCATAGGGGGGTGTGGGAATGGGGGGAGGGGGCTGCCCCAATACGCAGAGCTAGTTGCCATATTTTACGGTGGTGAAAGAGCATCCGACCGGCGACATCGGTATGAGGTGGGGCTCGTGGTTCGCAGAACAGGAGTTGGAAGGGGTGGAACAGGGGCCCCGGGGAGTGTGAACAGACCAGGGCAGAGTAGCGGTCTTTGTCGGACTGGTTGTAGTGAAAAAAATGAGAGAGCTGGGAGGCTATGTAGTAGAGGAGCAGGTCCGGGAGTGCAGTGCCGCCCAAGTCGGCCGGGCACTTCAGGACCCGCCAGGACAATTTGTGGCGAGACGGGCCCCAAACAAACATGTTGAGGATGGATTCCATGGCCTTCAGGGTGCGCTGGGGGAGGTATAGGGGGCGTGCCAGAAAACATAAAGCAGCTTAGGGAGAAGAATCATCTTTACCAGGTTGATCCGACCCATCACTCCAAGGGGGAGTCGGGACCAGACCTGGGTTTTTTGTTTCAAGAGTGTAAATAAGGGCTCGATGTTAAGGGGGGCATAGTCAAAGAGGGATTTAGAGATAGTGACACCTAGGTATTTAATAGTGCTAGCTCTCACTAGAGGTAGCCGGGCCTGGTCGATGGAGGGGGCACCCGAGTCTAGGGGAAGAATGTGGGATTTAGCCCAGTTTATCCGGAGCCCCGAATATTTCCCGAAATCAGTGATAACCTGAAGGGCCGTCTGAAGTGAGGGTCCCGGGTCCGCAAGGTAGAGGAGCATGTCGTCGGCGTAGAGGCTGACCACCTCGGTCAGATGGCCGTGGCGGAGGCCTCTGATGCCGGGGTGGGTCCGGAGGGCCATGGCCAGGGGCTCCACGGCCAGGGCATAGAGCAAGGGAGAGACAGGGCATCCTTGACGTGTGCCACGGGAGAGGGGGAAGGGGGGCAAGATCCTACCATTGACTCGAATGCGTGCCGAAGGGGACTGGTAAAGGAGTTGGAGCCACTTGACATAGTTGGGGCCGAATCCGAATCTGCGGAGGCATTCCCACAAGTATGTCCACTCGACAGAGTCGAATGCTTTGGCGGCGTCTAGGCTAACCACCACTCTGGAACCCACGTCCTCGTGTTGCGCCTGGAGGTTCATGTGTAGACGTCTGAGGTTGAAAGCTGTGTTTTTGCCTGGCATAAATCCAGACTCTATATAAAATGCCTGCTTACCAGCTCCAACTTCAAAAATTGCATTTGTTAATAAATTGTGCTGCTCCCATTTGTCCTCAGCCGTCCACCTCCTCATACAGATGAACCAGTAACGATCAATGCCACATCCGAGGGTATGGAGAGAAGAAAACTCATAGAGTAGTACTGTAGGCAATCGCGTTTATTAAAATAAAAAATAAAACTCACATGATTCGTTGTAAAATTAAGCGTATTATGTAAAGCCGGCCGGCTCAATATTATCGCTCGTCCTTCCGGATTGTCGGTAAGCGGTGACGTCAGCACGCCGCTCTTCCCTACGTCGTTTCGTCACAGATGACGTCTTCCAGGGGTACGAGCGGCGCGCTGATCCACCGCTAATTATACATTCTGCGTGTCATTCGGAACGCCCAGTTCTGACATCCGGGAGTCATTGACACTGATCCTCCATCTTTAAAGAGGGATCCTTGCCCCTACTAATAATAGATTGCGGCTACACTGGCATTAAATGCAAGCCGATCCAAAACTCAAGGTTTTAAAGTAGCGGGGACTTTATGGTACATTGAGTGTGGACGATAAAGGTTAAAAATTAAATTCTAAAGTTAAAAATGAAAGCGACATATTACGATCGCTGTCAGTGCTCAGTAACATAGCATATCTACTAAGTAAAAATTAACAAGGACATGCACATGATGAGAAGCCAATTTAGTAGATAAATACAAACATTAATTAGTTCGTATAAACAGCCTCCACTATCAATATGATAGGGGACTATATATATGCTTCCGCAACTGAATAAAAGATTTTATATAAATAAGTAAATGATCTTAAAATTTATTTTATCTACAAGTTAGCTGATTCAATCTCAATGATAGAACTTGCTATGAAGCTTGTGGCAGCAAGCTAGGAAAGGAACAGAACAATTCTAAAATAGATAAATTAGGAAAAATATGCTAATGGGACCGGTATATAGCAGTCCCTATATACCCCTTGGTTTTCTAAAGGAGGGGGCCAATTTAATAGTAGTAGTGCTAATGAAATCTACCTACCACATTCAAATGTTCCGAAACATCGGAAGGGTTATATATGTACAGTATGAGTCCCGGATCTCAGGGCTGGTTCACACTAATATTAGCAACCTTTTAATAATATACACTTATAGTCTCATTCCAACATAATGTAAAATAGATGTCCTAACTGTTATCTATGAATGCATTTACATCTACATCAACATTCATTCCATACGGGGTATAAGTCCGTACTTTATGAATCCAGGCCATTTCTAGCCTGGACAGTTCCCTTACAAGAGATCCACCTCTCCAATGAGCATCAAATTTATCAATGCCAAGGAAGAGGGTCCCCTCTGGGTTACGGTTATGATGCAGATCATAATGTAGTGACACAGAGTGCTGAGAGAAACCTGACCTGATATTGGTCAGGTGCTCTCCCAGTCTTACTTGCATCTGCCTCTTAGTCCGGCCTATATACTGTAGTCCACATGGGCACTGTAATAAATACACTACACCCGTGGAACTACAGGTAATAAACGGCTCTATTAGATGTTCCCTAGAGGTACTAGTTGAAACAAATTTGAGGGTTTTCTTAGAGGTCACTTTATTTAACTTACATATTTGGCATCTCCGACATTGATGGTACCCTACGATGCCTCTCTGAAAAAAAGAGACCTTTTTGGTGGGAGGATCAACTACATTAGGAGCTATTTTGTCTCGCAGCGAGGGCACACCTCTAAAGATAACTTGAGGGTTCGGGGGAAGAAAGGTTTTGAGGACCCTATCATTCTCAAGTAAATGCCAATGCTTCTTGATTATTTTTTTGATGACATAATGTTGTGTAGAGTATGATGTAACAAATGGTACCACCGGACCAGTCTGATTAGCTTTAGGGGCAGGATCCAAAAGAAGTTTGCGATCAGTCTCAGCCACTTCTTTTATAGTTTGTTCTAAGTGGTTGCGATCGTAACCCTTCTCTACCAATCTTTTTCTTAGAATTTCTGTTTGAGAGTGAAAATCATCAAGGGTGGTGCAGTTCCTCCTCATTCTGGTAAACTGGCTCTTAGGTACAGATTTGAGCCAGTTCTGATGGTGGCAACTACCCACTGGAATGAATGAGTTTCTATCCGTCTTTTTAAAAAACGTTTTGGTTTTATAGGCACCCACATCCTTCATGATTGTAAGGTCCAGGAAATTAATCTTTTCCTGATCCGCCTCGTGTGTGAGATGGATCCCCCTCTCATTCATGTTCAACATATCGATGAAATCATCTAGCTGGGGTTTAGTGCCATTCCATAGGAGGAGGATGTCGTCAATATACCTTGTCCAAAGTTTGATATGCGGACTGAGGTTATTGTAGACGACATCCTCCTCCCACTTGGCCATAAACAAATTCGCCAAGCTTGGGGCGTATTTAGCGCCCATCGCGACACCTTTAACTTGCCGGTAAAAGCTATGGTCGAACCAAAAGTAATTATGCCCTGCAGCATACTCCAGCAGTTCAAGA
Organism: Rana kukunoris; assembly: GCA_029574335.1. Taxonomy (NCBI): domain Eukaryota; kingdom Metazoa; phylum Chordata; class Amphibia; order Anura; family Ranidae; genus Rana; species Rana kukunoris. The sequence goes on from CM056051.1 coordinate 190,033,605, forward strand.
ATATAGTCTCTCTGTTTTTGTGGTAAATCAGAGAGAGTATCCAAATAATATTTTACTGCTGTTATGCCCAAATTATGTGGGATAATTGTGTATAGCGAACTCACGTCCGCTGTCACTAGCCAAGTGTCAGTGTGAGGCTCAATCTGAGAGAGCAAATTAATCACCTGCCTTGTATCCCTTACATAAGATGGCATCCTTTGCACCAACGGTTGCAAAAAATGGTCGATATACTTGCCCACCCTGGACGTAACGGAATCTATACCACTTACTATGGGGCGTCCAGGGGGGCAAGTAAGGCTCTTATGAATCTTGGGGAGGCAGTAAAGGATCGGTATCCTAGGTGCCCTGGGAATAAGGAATTGTTGTTCCTTTTCATTGAGTATACCCAAATCTACCCCCTTCTTAACCAGCACCTCTAAGTTGTCTTGGTATTGTTGGACAGGGTTCCCCTTAAGAAGTGCATAGGTGTCACGATCGTCAATCAATTTCTTAGTCTCATTGATATACATAGATCTATCCATTAGGACTATCCCACCACCCTTATCCGCTGGTCTAATTACCAATTGTTTGTTGGTGCATAGGGAGTCTAACCCCTTAACCAGATTCTGGTCCATCTTACAATTAGAGACTTTGACTTTTTCCAAATCTCTCAGGAGTACATCTCTGAAAACTTTGATGGACGGGGCCAACGCCCCAGGGGGATTCCAGGTAGACGCATTGGACAATCCTGAATGTGAAATGAGGTTTTGTCCACTGGATCTATCTGAATTAGGAATACCAGCAAAATACCTTCTAATGTTGACTTTCCTGACATACCTGTGAATGTCCATGTACGTTTGGAATTTATTTAGTTTCTTTGGGGGGGCGAACTTTAGTCCCCGATCTAACAGGACCAATTCTGACTCTGTGAGAATATGGGAACTAAGATTGTAGATGCCTACGTCATCTACACTCTTGGTTTCTTTAGGTTTTGTCCGCCTCCCCCCTCTGCACCCTCTTTGCTTTCTACTGGTCTTTTGGTTCCTTGGCTGGCCCTGGGAAAACCCCAATGTTCCCCCGCATCAACACTGGGTTGATCAGAAGAGAAATCTCTAGAAGGGCCTAGCCGGTAAACCTCTTGTGTTTGGTTATTCCGCTCATAATTAACATGACTCGGAATGCGTGGGCCTTCTCTATCAATTAGAGGGTAAAAATGATTTCTCGTGTCTGATTCACTATCATCATCATAATTTACCCTGCCTGAATAATGGTGAACATTATGTGGAGTTCTGTGTCCTTGATTGGGACCATAATATTGATTTTCTGCCCCACTCCTTCCAAAACCACGTTCCCTTCGTGGGGAATCATTATAATACTGATTTTGGCTAGGATTTATAGAACCACTGTTCCGGTCCACATTACTTCCTTGTTTGTTTCGAGAAGTTTTTATATGGCTAAAACCATTGTCGTACTGATAGTTGTTGGGAGGAGGGCCTACTCCCCTATTAGGTGGTGGATGTGAAGCCCTTTTCACCTTCTTAACAATCTTTTTCTTTTTAGGGGTCTTACCATGATCATTTCTGATCCAGGTATTAACTCTAGGGGTAGTTATCTCGTGAGACAACTCTTCCCCTTGCATAATGGCCTCCATCCTAGAATTAGTTTCTGTCTGTTCATCAGCTGCTAGTTTTTTCTGCCACTCAAAAACCAAGCTAAGCTGATAATCATTAAAGTCTCTATTATATTTTTTCTTTTTCTTTAATTTCTGTTCCTTTTCTTCTTTATCCAAAATTTTAAGGAGATTGGAAGATCTATCTTTATATTCTTCACTCTCCTTATGGGGTAACATGGTTTCCTTTAATGTTTTTATTTCGCTATCCAGGCTAACTAATTTGGCTTGTTTTTTGCATACCAAAAACTTCAAAAAATTTAATCCGGCATCATTAAAATATCGGAACCACTCTTGAAGTTCTAGGTCTCCTTTTTGGGGGCTAACCTGCCATCTAAGGCTCCTTGGTACCATATTGAGTTTAATGTAGGTCTCCAAAAAAGCCACATCCCATTGGGTGTGAACCTCTGAGATGGTAAGGTTTTTAAGTCTAATAAACTGCCCGCTCAAATCACCCTCTTTATACATCTGGAATACACCTTCAGTATTAAAATTCTTAGATGCTCGGTATTCAAACACATCCATGATAAAGGGCGTGATTAGGCTATGCAATATCACTTATGGGCGTGAACGGACCCAAGCAGTCACAAAATAAATCAATAGCAATGAGACTGTGCACTCTGTGACAAAGTGAAATAACCGCTGCTGTAAAGTGGTATCTAATTGCAATGTATCTATGGGAAAAAATTACTGCGCAGGTCAATGGAAATAAAATAAAATAAAAGTGGTAATAAAAAAATGATTTAGATAATGCTGCTGCTGCAAAAAAATGTGCGATACACATAAAATACTATAGCTAAAAAATATGCTGCGCTGCAAAAAAGAAAGTATATAGGTGAATAAATATACTTATGTGGACACCAAGTTCATTGGTGGATGGTATAAATTTAAAATAAAGTGAAACGCTAATGGGGTGAAACAGAAAAGTCCAAGCAAAATCAAAATCACATATGTGAAGCCAAAGTCCATCTGTGTCCTATAAACACCCGAAAAGTGTTGGAAGAAAAATCTTCAAGTGAAGTTAATCGAAGGAACAACAATTCCTTATTCCCAGGGCACCTAGGATACCGATCCTTTACTGCCTCCCCAAGATTCATAAGAGCCTTACTTGCCCCCCTGGACGCCCCATAGTAAGTGGTATAGATTCCGTTACGTCCAGGGTGGGCAAGTATATCGACCATTTTTTGCAACCGTTGGTGCAAAGGATGCCATCTTATGTAAGGGATACAAGGCAGGTGATTAATTTGCTCTCTCAGATTGAGCCTCACACTGACACTTGGCTAGTGACAGCGGACGTGAGTTCGCTATACACAATTATCCCACATAATTTGGGCATAACAGCAGTAAAATATTATTTGGATACTCTCTCTGATTTACCACAAAAACAGAGAGACTATATTCTTGAACTGCTGGAGTATGCTGCAGGGCATAATTACTTTTGGTTCGACCATAGCTTTTACCGGCAAGTTAAAGGTGTCGCGATGGGCGCTAAATACGCCCCAAGCTTGGCGAATTTGTTTATGGCCAAGTGGGAGGAGGATGTCGTCTACAATAACCTCAGTCCGCATATCAAACTTTGGACAAGGTATATTGACGACATCCTCCTCCTATGGAATGGCACTAAACCCCAGCTAGATGATTTCATCGATATGTTGAACATGAATGAGAGGGGGATCCATCTCACACACGAGGCGGATCAGGAAAAGATTAATTTCCTGGACCTTACAATCATGAAGGATGTGGGTGCCTATAAAACCAAAACGTTTTTTAAAAAGACGGATAGAAACTCATTCATTCCAGTGGGTAGTTGCCACCATCAGAACTGGCTCAAATCTGTACCTAAGAGCCAGTTTACCAGAATGAGGAGGAACTGCACCACCCTTGATGATTTTCACTCTCAAACAGAAATTCTAAGAAAAAGATTGGTAGAGAAGGGTTACGATCGCAACCACTTAGAACAAACTATAAAAGAAGTGGCTGAGACTGATCGCAAACTTCTTTTGGATCCTGCCCCTAAAGCTAATCAGACTGGTCCGGTGGTACCATTTGTTACATCATACTCTACACAACATTATGTCATCAAAAAAATAATCAAGAAGCATTGGCATTTACTTGAGAATGATAGGGTCCTCAAAACCTTTCTTCCCCCGAACCCTCAAGTTATCTTTAGAGGTGTGCCCTCGCTGCGAGACAAAATAGCTCCTAATGTAGTTGATCCTCCCACCAAAAAGGTCTCTTTTTTTCAGAGAGGCATCGTAGGGTACCATCAATGTCGGAGATGCCAAATATGTAAGTTAAATAAAGTGACCTCTAAGAAAACCCTCAAATTTGTTTCAACTAGTACCTCTAGGGAACATCTAATAGAGCCGTTTATTACCTGTAGTTCCACGGGTGTAGTGTATTTATTACAGTGCCCATGTGGACTACAGTATATAGGCCGGACTAAGAGGCAGATGCAAGTAAGACTGGGAGAGCACCTGACCAATATCAGGTCAGGTTTCTCTCAGCACTCTGTGTCACTACATTATGATCTGCATCATAACCGTAACCCAGAGGGGACCCTCTTCCTTGGCATTGATAAATTTGATGCTCATTGGAGAGGTGGATCTCTTGTAAGGGAACTGTCCAGGCTAGAAATGGCCTGGATTCATAAAGTACGGACTTATACCCCGTATGGAATGAATGTTGATGTAGATGTAAATGCATTCATAGATAACAGTTAGGACATCTATTTTACATTATGTTGGAATGAGACTATAAGTGTATATTATTAAAAGGTTGCTAATATTAGTGTGAACCAGCCCTGAGATCCGGGACTCATACTGTACATATATAACCCTTCCGATGTTTCGGAACATTTGAATGTGGTAGGTAGATTTCATTAGCACTACTACTATTAAATTGGCCCCCTCCTTTAGAAAACCAAGGGGTATATAGGGACTGCTATATACCGGTCCCATTAGCATATTTTTCCTAATTTATCTATTTTAGAATTGTTCTGTTCCTTTCCTAGCTTGCTGCCACAAGCTTCATAGCAAGTTCTATCATTGAGATTGAATCAGCTAACTTGTAGATAAAATAAATTTTAAGATCATTTACTTATTTATATAAAATCTTTTATTCAGTTGCGGAAGCATATATATAGTCCCCTATCATATTGATAGTGGAGGCTGTTTATACGAACTAATTAATGTTTGTATTTATCTACTAAATTGGCTTCTCATCATGTGCATGTCCTTGTTAATTTTTACTTAGTAGATATGCTATGTTACTGAGCACTGACAGCGATCGTAATATGTCGCTTTCATTTTTAACTTTAGAATTTAATTTTTAACCTTTATCGTCCACACTCAATGTACCATAAAGTCCCCGCTACTTTAAAACCTTGAGTTTTGGATCGGCTTGCATTTAATGCCAGTGTAGCCGCAATCTATTATTAGTAGGGGCAAGGATCCCTCTTTAAAGATGGAGGATCAGTGTCAATGACTCCCGGATGTCAGAACTGGGCGTTCCGAATGACACGCAGAATGTATAATTAGCGGTGGATCAGCGCGCCGCTCGTACCCCTGGAAGACGTCATCTGTGACGAAACGACGTAGGGAAGAGCGGCGTGCTGACGTCACCGCTTACCGACAATCCGGAAGGACGAGCGATAATATTGAGCCGGCCGGCTTTACATAATACGCTTAATTTTACAACGAATCATGTGAGTTTTATTTTTTATTTTAATAAACGCGATTGCCTACAGTACTACTCTATGAGTTTTCTTCTCTCCATACCCTCGGATGTGGCATTGATCGTTACTGGTTCATCTGTATGAGGAGGTGGACGGCTGAGGACAAATGGGAGCAGCACAATTTATTAACAAATGCAATTTTTGAAGTTGGAGCTGGTAAGCAGGCATTTTATATAGAGGTGGAGGTGCCTTCGATTAACTTCACTTGAAGATTTTTCTTCCAACACTTTTCGGGTGTTTATAGGACACAGATGGACTTTGGCTTCACATATGTGATTTTGATTTTGCTTGGACTTTTCTGTTTCACCCCATTAGCGTTTCACTTTATTTTAAATTTATACCATCCACCAATGAACTTGGTGTCCACATAAGTATATTTATTCACCTATATACTTTCTTTTTTGCAGCGCAGCATATTTTTTAGCTATAGTATTTTATGTGTATCGCACATTTTTTTGCAGCAGCAGCATTATCTAAATCATTTTTTTATTACCACTTTTATTTTATTTTATTTCCATTGACCTGCGCAGTAATTTTTTCCCATAGATAAATCCAGACTGGTCGGGGTGTATGAGGCTAAGGATAACTTTGTTGAGACGCAGGGCTAAAATCTTGGCCAGAATTTTGATGTCGAGTTGGAGGAGGGAAATAGGTCTGTAGGATTCGGGAAATAGTGGGTCTTTGCCTGGTTTGGGGATAAGGACTATGAGGGCTTCGCTCATGGATGGTGGGAGTGAGCCTGTAGCGAATATGTGCGCGTATAGTTGGCAAAGGCGTGGGACGAGAGTATCACCGAATTGTTTGTAGAATTTGAGGGGAAGGCCGTCGGATCCGGGCGTTTTGAGGTGGGAATCGACGCCAGGGCCTCAGCAACGCAGATCTCAGTGATGGGTAGCTCCAGCTGGGCCACTTGGGGGGGCGTAAGTGTAGGGAAGTCAATGTCGCAGAGGAAGGCCGATAGCTCGTCAGGGGTGTGTTGGGCCGTGGAAGAGTAAAGATCAGAGTAGAATGATCTGAACTCCATGGCCACCAGGTCTGGGTCAGTGACCCTGGCCCCAGAGGCCAGCTGGAGGGAGATCACCACCGGGGGCTTGTATTCAAGGTGAGCGAGATACGCAAGGAGTTTGCCAGCACGTTCACCGAACTCATAGACACGCTGCTTGCTAAAAAAGATGCCCTTTTTGGCTTTTTCAAAGTGTAGTTGGTCAGTGAGTCTGGTCTGTACCCGGACGCGGGCAGCGTTGGCTGCTGTGGGGCTGTCCCGAAAGGTCTGCTCCAGGGCATCAAGGCACTCCTCTGCCTGACAGAGCAGCGCCTTGGATGCGACCTTGTGTCTGTTGATGCGGGTGGACATGATCAGGCGAGCATGTGATTTAAAGGTTTCCCAGACGGAGCCAAATGAAGCGGAGCCAACATTTGTGCGGAAAAAATGATCCCACTCGAGCTGGACCGAGTCCAAGTCGGGCAGAATGTTGAGCCAGAACGGGTTTAGTGTCCATAGTCTGACTGTGGGGGGGGCTGAGAGCCGCAGCTTGATCCAGCAGGGGGAGTGATCAGAAAGCACTCTAGTGCCAATGTCTGCTTCTAGAAGATGGGGGAGGAGGGAGGGGGTAAGGAGCACTAGGGCCGGCACCAGGGGGTGTTGGGCCATAAAGGCCACCCCGTCCCTCAGGGCCTCGAACTGAAAGGGGGGGGATGTAGAAAGCAAGGAGAACGAGTTCGAGGCCCCCCACAGTTGCATGTAAAAACAGTGACCTACCCTGGGGGTCCGACTGCAAGGAGTGTAGGCAAAATTGTACCGTCTTGGCTATAAGTATGGCAACGCCACGAGAGTTGGAAGTGTACGGGGCTTGATATAACCAGCCCACCCAGGGCTTTTTCAGGCATAGTTGTTTTTGTCCTGTGAGATGGGTTTCCACCAGGATGGAGATGTCTGCACGGAGGGATTTAAGGTGGGAAAGGAAAGCAACACGCTTGGCCCTCTCACCGAGGCCACGGACATTCCATGTTAGTACTTTAAGGGAAGCCATACTGGGACAGGGGGGGCAATGTGAGCAGTCGGACGCCCAGGGGGGACCACAGCATACAATAAACAGCAGATTAGGCATACCACAAAGCACAGTAGGACATAAAGCAATGAAACAGTTCTCTGCACAGTAGACGCACAGGGAAGGCCCTGGTTTAAGGTACATGTCAAAATGGAGCAGAAAAAAAACAAACTGAAAAATAAAAAAGTTAAACATATGTACATATGGGCAGGAGCCCAACAGTCTGCATAGGCTCTGGACCAGCAATGCAGGTGAAATACCCTGCCATTCACCAAACAAAAGTGGGCAGGGGCTGGCCAGGGAAACAAAACATAGGGGACAGTCTTGGCGGGTGGCTCAGGTGCCATGTCACCGGTATAGGTCGGGGGGCGACCAAAAAGCTGAAAAGCACACAACAGTGCAGTGGGAGCAGCCAGGCAGGGTGGATGCTGGCGTAGGTGAGCCGCCCGAGGCACATATAAGCATGGGGGGATGAGGGGGAGCATACAACAGGGGTAAGATTACCACCTCTCAGTGCGGTCGAGGGGCACAGTCAAACAGCTGGAGGGGCAGGTGGTGAAAGTGCAATAGAGGACAACTCACGGTTCTGTATGGGAGTCCAGGCGGGGAGAATGTTCTCAGAGCAGGTGTCCACAGCAGCAGCGACCTGATGGGTGCGGGAAGAGGCAGCACAAGAGTCCAGACTGCACCATGGCGCGGGGGGGAGTGCCGGTAAAACACCGCAAATGGGCAAAGGTGTGCAGGGTGCCCGCTGCGCTGGAGGTCACGGTGGGGAGGGGAGGATGGCAGGCAGGCAAGGGTCAAGGGCGAGACTACGCAGCCGCACCAAGGTTTTCCAGCAAGGTTAGGACAGCTTGCGGGTCTTCAAAAAACTGGGCCTTGCCCTCACACACCACACGGAGGCGTGCAGGGAAAAGCATCGCGTAGGGAAGGTGGCGGGCGCGAAGCTGCCTCTTGACCTCGACGAAGCGGGCCCGCTTTTTCTGGACCTCGGCCGAGAAGTCCGGGAAAACGGCCACATGTATGTTGCCGATGGGGATGTTACCTCGTTCGCGGGTGAGTCGAAGGATCGCGTCACGGTCCCGGTAGTTTAGGAACTTCGCGATGAGAGTACGCGGTGGGGCTCCAGAGGGAGGGGGTTTTGCTGCAAGGTGATGGGCGCGCTCCACCACGAATGTCGAGGAGAAGGCCTCTCTGCCAAACGACCTGACCAGCAGATTTTCGAGGTAGGTAGGGGGGTCGGCGCCCTCCGCTCTCTCAGGGATCCCCACGAAGCGCAAGTTACACCTCCTGAGACGGTTCTCCATGTCGTCCTGCTTGGAGAGGACGGCGTTCAGTTGGTATTGTAGCTGTTCCGTGGTCACCTGGAGGGGATGTAGGCCTTCCTCCACATGGTCGATCCTGCGCTCCGTCTCCGACACCCTTTCCCGCAGCTTTTGGACGTCGTGGTGGATCAGGGAGATGTCGACCTTCACCTCCTCGATCCGGGCTGTAAGGGTGGACTGGCAAAGGGCGATCGCTTCCAGCACCTTAGCTGTATCTCCCGAGGCGGGAGTCTCGGCTCCACGAGGCTGGTCGGTGCCATCTTCATCCTCCGTGTCGGCCCCTTCATGGTGGAATTGAGCCAGTTTGGCTACGGCCCCGGACCTTTTGGTAGGAGACATGAGGTCTGGGGGGGCTAGAGTGTCTGGGGACCGTTGGTGTCCAGATGTAGGGGAAGAAGTCCCTCAGGATTTAACAAAAAGGATTTGCCTCGAGCGGAGCTCTCACCCTGCATGTCCTGCTACATGCGGCTCCAGACCACGCCCCCCACCATCACATACTTAGGACTGAAACTTACGAGTGACCCCAATCGCTTAGCTGACGTTAACTACCTCCCACTGATTGACAAGCTCCACAAAGATGTTGCTAGATATATATATGCCCATTCACATTAAAACAATGAAGTCACTACTCACTAAATTAATTTGGAAAACCAGTAGGCCTAGATGTTCCAGAATATTAGTACTTAAACATAGACGGGCGGGGGGTATGGGATTAGTAGATATTCAGGACTACCTACGGGCCTCCATTCTAACACAACTGAAGTGCTGGCTAGACTCTGAGACCAATCCAATTTGGAAGGGAATTGAGCAGGAATTGTGCCCTGCACTTAACCTTCGCAACTTTCTTCTTCTGGACGTCTGGAAGCCCTTTCCCTTGCGAAACCTGCCTCCCACTCTCCGGGCCTCCATCCTTGCTTGGAGGGATCTTCGCAAAGCAATGTCCCCCTGTTTTGACCTTGTGGAGGTTCCAGTTCCTATTGACATCCTTTCCCAGGCCATCCCCGACCTCTCCACTACCAATTGGCCAAGTAAAGGGATACGTCTAGTTAGTGATCTGTGCCGGGGGGTTCAATCTACCCCTTCAAATCCCTACAGGAAAAGTTTGCTCTAACTTCTTCCGAACACTTTAACTACCTGAGTATTTCTCATTTCATCAGTTGCCTCGCTACGCATCGCATTTTCCTACCAAAGAGTATCTGGCGCTTTTATTCGACTACCCCCACCCCCCAGAAAGGTATCGCCCTTTTTTATAATTTTTTTCAAGATAAGCTGACATTCGTGAAATCTCAACCCTTTAATAAATGGGAGAGGGACTTGGGGATGACCTATACTGAGGAACAGTGGGTGCAGGCGTTTCGGGCGATATATGGGGCCTCTAGGTGTGTCAACCCCTGGGAGCTGTCTCAGAAGATAGCTCTCAGATGGTACCTCACGCCCTATAGAATCTAAAAGTTTGGGCCCGACGGCTCTCCTCTATGCTGGAGACAATGTGGGGCGGTGGGGAATCTATTACATATGTTCTGATCTTGCAAAAACTATTCTGATACGGCCTAACCCTGGATTAGCAGTCCTACATATTGGCATTGATATGTTCCCCCCTGACTTCAGAGTGGTTATCACCCATGTCCTCCTAGCGGCCAGAACACTCATTGCACAACATTGGAAAGCAGGTAGGGCCCCTAACGTGTCTGAGGTTCTACGACTGAATCCTTATTAGCCTATCGTCGTGGTGGTGGAGGCAGGTTTGACTCTGTTTGGAAAATTTGGACTAATTGGTATAAAGCATAAAAATAGCTTAATTTATTGCTGATTGATTTGCTTAGAAATGGTTACTTAGCATGCACACCTTCCCCTTCTCTCCTCCCCCCCTTTTTTCCCTTTCCCTCTTTGTCTCTCTCTTCCCTTCTCCCCTACTTCTTTCCCCTATAACTTTCCACAAGCAAATGGTGCGATAATACCTGTTGACTGATGTCATATGATGTTCCATGGATTGATTCCCTGTTTTGGTATTTGTACTTTCTCATTTGATATGTGTGAAGGTTAATTGATTGATGTACTTTCACGGTAACGCCTGTTTTCTCATGTTTTTTTTTTTCTTTTCCCTTTTATACACTTCTGTATAAAGTTTGTATACGAAATTTTTCCTAATAAAAACGAATAAAAAAAAAAAAGCTCTATTTGTGGGAAGAAAAGGACGCAAATTTTGTTTGGGAGCCACGTTGCACGACCGCGCAATTGTCTGTTAAATCGACGCAGTGCCGAATTGTAAAAATGCCTCTGGGCATTTAGCAGCATATTGGTCCGGTCCCTAAGTGGTTAAATGAGCCATTTTGATACAAGGTATTGAACCACCTCTATATCAGGATTGAACACCTAATACAAATCTGTCAAATTGTTGATCTTGTCTTTCAATGAAGAAGTAACCTAAAATGAAACAAACTATTGAGCTTGGGCAAAGTAGAACAAGGTCCAAAGGAGCAACAAACACATAGAGAGGCCCATGAGTCCTTAATAGCATGTGTCTGTTGAATTGAAGACATCACTGCACTGTTTTTTTTTCTCTGCTGTACCTCATATATCCTTCTACTATAAGCTTATTGTCAATTCAATGAACATAAGCTTATTTTAGTATATTATATATAAATCATCATATTGTTAAGTGCATAAAAAAAAAAACACATCCTCACAAACAGTAAGGGAAATGCAGTGGTACTTGACATGAAGCTAGTAGGGGGCAAGCAGGTTATGGTTTCCCATCACTTTCTGTGGCGGCTATGAAACAGGAATTAAAGGGTAATTTCCAGGGGCGGACTGACCATTCGGTCCGTCGGGCACGGACCGAGGGCCCCATGGCCACTAGGGGGCCCCATCAGGGTTGCCAGCCTTGGTAAAAGCAGGGACAGTTTAATAAAATCAATGTATTTTCACATCTATCCCTGAAACGGCCACTGCCAACATCATTTTGATGTGTAAATCTCGAGATTGTAGCTGCCCCGCCTCTCCACTGCCTCCTCAGCCAATGGGAGCACAGTGTACACGCCCCCTTCTCCAGCGCGGCTTTTTTGACAGGAGCAGGAGGTGCCGACTGCTGGAGGAGAGGGAGGAGGGGACAGCCTGCAGTGTTGGTACAGACTGCTGCCTGTTAAAAGGTAATCTGGCTAAGCTGAAAGAAATGTATAATTATTATCAGTGCTTACCCTGGTGGGGAGGGGGGAGGCTGTGTAGCAGGGCTCCACATGTGTCTAAGGGCTGCTGTTAAAAAAACGATTTATGTGTGAGAAGTGCCATGCTTCTGCAAGAAGGATGTGCTGAACTTCAATCTTTTCTACATCTCCCTACTCATCACCTGCCCACCAGTACACAGGCACAGCCTCCTCCTCTCCTGTACTACCGTACCACATGCTATGTTTGTGAGCTGCTGGGGCACTACAAGTACCAGCATGACAGAAGGGGCAGCAGCAGTGGATCAGGATGATTTTTGGGTAAAAAGCACTGGTGTTAATGGAAGTGCTATCATAATCCCCCTGCTGATAGTGAAGATGTCAGCTTGTCTGTTTTCAGCTTCATGTGTGTGGAAACATTCAGCATTGACAACTAGGGTTGTGTGTTTATTTATTTTTTTTGTTTCCCCTGCAGTATAAATTTGCTGCATTAACCATTTAATTACACCTACTTAAAAAAAAAAAAAAAAAGTTTTGATGTATGTATGTGTATGTATATATATGTGTATATATATATATATATATATATATATATATATATATATATATATATATATGTATGTGTGTGTGTATATGTGTGTATATATATTATATATATGTGTGTATGTGTATACTGTGCATGCCTGTGTATACCAAGGGCAGTACATCCATTAGGACACCGCCCCCTCTATCACACCATCCCCCTCTATGTAGCAGGTATAGATTCATGCATTGCATAAATCTATCCATGGTCACTGCAGCCACCCCTATTTAGGTGTCCAGGCCCTTTCAGGACGCCGGGCGCCTAAATTGCAGTGGGGGGGAAGTTTGAAGCACCTGATTAGAGCCATAGGCTCTAATAGGCTTCAAAATAGGGTGGGATCGGAGCGCAGAGCATTCAGAGCCATCCAGGTGTGTTAGAAGCAAACTACTATTACTGAGCCGCCTTTCCGCCAATCAGGAAGTGCGTGTCTGATACCCATCATGTGATTGGCTGAAAGGACAGGCGCTCCTATTGGATGCTTAGCAGGAGAAAATAAGAGATGCAGGGAGCAAGCAGCTTGCCGCTGCCTGTCCCTTATCTTATCGCCGTCACCCCATGCCTGACCCACCACCAAGATGGGATAAATGTCGGTCAGACAGCGGGTGGGGGTGCTGGTTAAATGCCGCCAGAGGTCAAAGTGGCTGCATTTGATGGGGCACGGTTGGCTGCATTTGATGGGGCACGGTTGGCTGCATTTGATGGGGCACGGTTGGCTGCATTTGATGGGGCACGGTTGGCTGCATTTGATGGGGCACGGTTGGCTGCATTTGATGGGGCACGGTTGGCTGCATTTGATGGGGCACAGTTGGCTGCATTTGATGGGGCACAGTTGGCTGCATTTGATGGCACAGTGAGGCTGCAATTGATGTTTTTTTTTTCCCCAGTATTTTTCAGATTTCTTACCAAATTTGATTGCGCCCCCTTCCCCCAAAAAACTCAACAGAAGTGGCTCTAACAATCCTATGCACGTGAAAAATCCACTTGTTGCCATTCGGGGCCATCTGAATGGTGCACTGCTGAGCTCGGCCTTGGATCAGGCATCAGGGCAGGTCTGGGTACACACCTGTGCAGTGACATCATGGCACCCGATCTGAGGCCAACCACAGCACTTCACTATTTTGCTGGCTCTATGACTTACTTGCGCAGTTCAGAGGCTGCAACATGTGAATTATTTTTAAAAGCCTTTTCCCACCAGCTGCCTGCCACACCAAGCACCAAGTTGCAAATGTGTGTGTAAGGGGACACTGGGGGCTCTGCCGGAAGGGTGGCACTCTGGGGGCTCTGCCGGAAGGGTGGCACTCTGGGGACTCTGCCGGAAGGGTGGCACTCTGGGGACTCTGCCGGAAGGGTGGCACTCTGGGGACTCTGCCAGAAGGGTGGCACTCTGGGAACTCTGCCGGAAGGGTGGCACTCTGGGGGCTCTGCCGGAAGGGTGGCACTCTGGGGGCTCTGCCGGAAGGGTGGCACTCTGGGGGCTCTGCCGGAAGGGTGGCACTCTGGGGGCTCTGCCGGAAGGGTGGCACTCTGGGGGCTCTGCCGGAAGGGTGGCACTCTGGGGGCTCTGCCGGAAGGGTGGCACTCTGGGGACTCTGCCGGAAGGGTGGCACTCTGGGGACTCTGCCGGAAGGGTGGCACTCTGGGGACTCTGCCGGAAGGGTGGCACTCTGGGGACTCTGCCGGAAGGGTGGCACTCTGGGGACTGTGATGTATAGGGAGAATGTTGGGACTTTGATGTAAGGGAGGACTCTGATTTGAGCGTGGCACTCATCCTGACTGCTGTACACTATATGTTGTTGTGTTTGTTACTTACTCCTGACCCCCATACTCTGTACATTATACTGTACATAGACATAACCAAGGTGTTCATTGTCTCAACAGTTGCTGGTTTTGATTAAGTTCTTCTGTTATGTTGCCTCAGTAAACCAAAAATAAAAAATGTTGTGCATAAAAAAACATATGTAATGGAAACGTTTATTTTAAAAGAAAATGATCCTTTGACTGAGATTCATTAGTGTGTGAGATTATCAGCTGCGACACAGTAATTCAAATTTTATGGGTACAAGGTCTGTGCTGTGGTATGTTTGCATTGTTTACAGCAGATGCAGATTCTGTTCAATCCTCTTTTAAGACTATCATGTCCATTGTTCGCCATGGTGCACTATGTATGCCGCAGGTCATCATCTCCCTGCTAGGGGTCCCAGTGCAGTATTTTGCCCAGGGGCCCATGATGCTGTTAAGGTGGCAATGCCCATGAGAGGCTTCTGGTGAATTTAGTGGGTCACCAGCTCTAAGTCTCCTGCCACTCAGCATGTCACGGGAGTTTGGTGCCCCTCCCCTCCACATGGGTTTGTCCGCATTCATGTTGCATCAAAAAAAGATGGCTACCACATGGTGGCCATCTCTATGCTTGGGGGCCCCATGATCTCCTATTGCCCGGGGGCCCCATGAGTTGTCAGTCCGCCCCTGGTAATTTCTCCACCCGGACACAGTGGAAAACAACTGATGGGTTATAATAGCCTGCCCTTACTTTATCCCAAAAGATGAATGAATGCGATTTTTGCCTTTTTTTCTACTTTAAAAACATTGCCAATTGCATTTGGTACTTGTGTAATAGATCATTTTTCTTTTTACATTTTTAAATACTGAAATTTGCACTAAAAACTGTAATTATGTAAACTTCTTAAAATGTCATAAAAAACATGGCTGTGTCAGTAAATTTTTGGTGTTGTGTTGGTGAATTTCACTTTGGGAGATTGGCAACAGTGATTGGCAGGCACTTATCTGACATGCTTTATTCAGTATGCACATGTACTGTATGGAAATAGTCTTGAGATTTTATGCTTGTGGTTAGAAATAAAAACCTTTCACATGCAGAGATAGGGCCAGATTCAGGTAGTCCAGAGCATCTTTGCTCTGGAGTAACGCTTCTCATTTGCGTTGCGCTGCAGAATTTTTAGGAGCAAGTGCTGTCATTCACGAAGCACTTGCTCCTAAAGTTGCGGCAGCGCATCGCAAATGAGCCGGCGGAATTCAAATTTGGCGGGTACGGGGCGTGTAGTATGCTAACTACGCGCGATCCCGCCGCCAACGTACTGCGCATGCGTCGAGTGTCAAAACATCCCCGTGCGCATGCTCCAAAATCTGTGAATGAACGTCAATGACGTCACATTCCCATTCATGACCGTTTTACGCAAGCGACGTTTTTTTTTTTTTTTTTCCGACGCGATGACGACGCCTATACCTAACATAGGATACTCCAACCCCATGTAGGTATATCTATGCGCCGCGTATCCCGTCCGGAAACGTCGTATCGTCATTGCGTCGCGCCGGATTTCGATCGTGAATTGCCGATTTCCGCTCATTAACATATTTTTTGAGCGTAAATCGGCGGGAACGCCCCCGGCGCCATTTTTAAGTTGAAGTAACGATGCGATGGCGAAACTCAGTTACGCTGCTCGCATCGGAACTTCAACCCGGCGTTTCTTGTTTTCTGGTTACAGAAAACAGAAACGCCGGCTCAAAGTCACAGTTAGGCTGGCGGATCACTCGATCCGCCAGCGTAACTGTTCCTGAATCTGGCCCATAATTGATTTGTCTTATAACCAGTGGGATCTTAAAACATCTTTTACACTCTATATTTTCTTTTCAATTGTTGTCGTTTGAAGCTATCAGCTCCAGTTGATATTTAGGCCGGGTTCACACCTATGCGAATTGGTTGCGGCCTAAACCGCATCTAAAGGCGGCGTACACACGGCCGAGGTTCTCGCTGAAAACCAGCGAGAACCTCGCTGGAATGCACATTCCAGCGAGGACCTCGGCCGTGTGTACGGTCTCGGCGAGCTTCCCGTCGGGAAGCCCGTCGAGCAGAAATAGAGAGCACGCTCTCTATTTCCTCGACGGCCCGCCCGGAAGAATGGCTGGTTGCCATTCCCGACGGGCGGGTCGCCGATTTCGACGAGCGGCAGGGAACCTCGACGGGCGGAACGATGTGTTCTGCCCGTCGAGATTCCCTGCCGTGTGTACGCCGCCTAATACGCAGAACATTTTTAAATACATTGGCCCAGATTCACAGAGCGATTACGCCTGCACAACAGGAGATGCGCGTGCGTAATTCGAAATGTGCGCGTGCGTTTCGATGCACGGCATCCCCAGAACGAGATACGCAAAAAATCTACTTTTTTTTGTCCCGCGAAATTTCGTTAGACTGGCGCATCCGTCCGCGCAAAAGTGCGCTAGACACACCATTGATTTGCTAGTCAAATATGCTAATGAGGGACTTACGGGGATCCACAAAACAACGTTGGGGCAGCGCAGGCGACGCAGTGTGCGCAACAGCAAAATGTCCTGTCTAAAATTAGACCATATAAAAGCTGGTCTAAAAAGAGAAAAAAAGTCTACTTGTTAGATAAAGCAACACTGTTAGTGAGGAGATCAGCAGTCACACGTGTTGCACAACAATCTGTATGCCAACATGCCAGGGGCATCGTCGCACATAGCTATACTACTGACTTTAGATGAACAAAGAAGGATGAGGGCACGGAGGATGGCACGGAGGATGGCACGGGAGAGGATATACCGCACCCGCATAGACCTGTTTGGCATGAGTGATTCTGAGGTGTTTCGCATCTTCAGATTCACCCCTCATGTCATCCTGGAATTAACCACAACCCTGCAGGAGGACATCACCAGCCCAACACACCGCTCACATGCAGTGCAGCCACTGGTCAAGGTCATGGCAACACTCCATGTCCTTGCCAGTGGCTCTTTTCAGCGTACAAGTGGAGTGGTGGCTGGGATGTCACAATCCTCCATGAGCAGATGTGTGCACCAGGTTGTCCCTGCAATCCTCAGACGCATGGCCAACCAAATCATCAAACCCACCACTGAGGAGCTGCGACTGAAGGCAATGACAGATTTCTACAGAATTGCCAGATTCCCACGCACTGTGGGGGCCATTGATTGCACACATGTGGCACTCCAGCCCCCCCAGGAGACAGAGCACATGTACCGCAATCGGAAGCATTGGCATTCCATCAATGTACAGGTGATAGTCGATGCCCAAGGCCTCATATGGCACGTCCGTGCCAAACACCCAGGGTCCAGCCATGACAGCTACATATACAATCAATGCCACATCCAAATGGAATTCGATCAGAACGTGTATGGGGACACCTGGCTGGTTGGTGAGTGACATGGGAGTCAGGCATGACTATCCCCTCCCATGATGCACACATCACAAGGGCCACATGCATGACTAACATCCTCCTGTCTTTTCCCTTACAGGTGACTCTGCATATCCACTGGGACCCCATCTCATGACTCCTATCCGGAACCCCCAAACCCCAGGAGAGGAAAGATACAATCAAGCACATGCCCAAACACGAGCAGTGGTGGAGCGCACCTTTGGCCTACTAAAGTCACGTTTCCGATGCCTGGATAAGTCTGGGGGTACCCTCTTGTATTCCCCAAACTTTGTGTGCCAGATCATCGGTGCATGTTGCATGCTGCACAACTTCGCAGAAAGAAAGGGCCTGCAGATTGGCCTACGTGATGACCTGACCCCTGAACCAGACAATCCCCTCTGAGGGTAGAGCAGCCAGGAGACAACTCACATTGGGCATCTTTGCACGTTAAACACACACATTAATCATGGCACAATGAGAATGCATGCATGCACAACACTGTGGTCCCTAGCACACACACACCCCACATCCACATCAAATTGGATTGGCACCAGTCCACCATGCAGGACTTGTGAGCAGCAACGCCACGCCAAGGCTCCAATTATGTCACTGTACATTCATACACCATTCACACGGACCTGGGGATCACTTCTCCCTGGTCCTGGGGAACCCTTCTCCACCAAAATTGAGGGTGACACCCCTTTTCCGGCAGGAATGTCACCCCCACATTCTAACAGCATTCACAATCCAAAAAAAAAAAATTACCTGCAAAAGCAAAAATTTTCCAGCAAAAAAAAAAAGGGGGAAAAAAAAAATTAATGCCCTTTGCGTGAGCCACGCCTGGGGCGCCCCCAGCCACGGCCCCGGCTTCTCAGGGGAGACTCATGGGGGAGGGGTAAAACCGGGGAAGGAGGAGCAGCCCCTGATCTCTGCCCACCTGGCGGCCTGCCCTCCAAGGCCACGGCTATTCTGTCCAGGGCAGCACCAAGTGTTGCCGTGTTGGCCTGGATAGCCTGGGTAAGGGCCCTCACATCCTGCCCAACGCCTGCTGATGTCGTCTACAGTTCGTTTAGGCAGGTTGTGAAAGCCCGGGAGTGGGAGTCCAGGTTCCCCAGCGTATCCTTGATGGAGGACAGGCTCTCCTCCATCCGCACCAATGTCTGGCGTACCTGTCCCAGATGGCGGGTCTGGAGGAACTGGTCCCTTCTCAGAGTGGCGGGCAGGAGATCGGCCAACCCCCTGGTGTTCTGGGATGAAATCCTGCCTCCAGCTGATGCTTGTGGCCGGGGAGAAGGGGAGGCCCTTGTGAGGGGAGCCATGTTGGGGGAGGAGGGGGGGGGCAGCCAGAGGGGAAGAGTCCTCAAAAACCAAACGTCCAGTGCCTGACATGGACTCCTCCTCCTCATGATTCTCCTCCTCCTCATGATTCTACTCCTCCTCTTGAACCTCCTCTGCGGACTCCGGCCTTGTTGGGGGGGCCTCATTAGGCTGCTGTCCTGGGGTTGGTGCGGTCAGGCCAGATGGCCCTGCACCCTCCTGCACATCTGTGGATGACACAAAACATTCACAGGTTGGAGGATCCACACACTTGCCACATATTCCCTTTCACCCCCTCCCCCACACATGCTACACACCTGATATTAAAAAAAATACTTACCTGGCACCACAGGCTCCGGACTTGAGTCAAAGCCGGGCAGGCCCTCAACTTCATGCCGATGAAAGGTCAGGGCCACCGCACGCTCCTCCGCTGTCAGCCTAATACGGCATGGTGGGCCCCCTCCTGTGCCCCTGGCATGGGCATGCATTCTGGCCATCTTCTGTTTGACCAGACGCCGGAGGTCATTGATTTTTTTGTCAATCCCAGACCGGGTCCGTGTCTCCCCCTGCCCCGCTAAATTGACCTGCTCAGTGATCCTATCCAAAATCTCCCTCCTCCTGGCCGGGGTGGTGTTGGCACTGTCCGGGCAAGAATTTGTTTTTCCCCAACTGTAAAATTGAGCTTTCGTTTTCTCTCTGTCATACTTCCAAAAAAACTCACTCCCAGTCAACAAAATTCACTCACAAAAACAAGCACAGCCAATCAAGCAAGAACACACACAAAGAGAAAACTACTCAGCAAGAAACAGTCACAAAAAAACAAAACAAAAAAAACAGCAGGAAAACAAACGAACAGAAATATATCAATCAAACAGTCTCTCAAACACTTATCAAAAAACACTTTCAAAGATCTACTAACAAACACTTGATCACACAGAACACTAATCTGACAACTACAAAACACACCGCAACGAACAACAGGACAAAAGCACTTGGTTAAATGGGAAGGGACAAAGGGATGTACTTTTGCAATGCAAGTGCGTTTGTGTGTGTCTATTTATGCTGTTTGCGTAGTTCACAATGTTGCCCTAGTCCATTTCCAATTTCACTGATTGCGCCGCTCCCGAGTTGTGAGCATGCGCACAGCGGAGCTGACATGGTCTGCTTCAAGCGCGCATGCGCGAGCCGGCCGGCCCTTCATTTGCATGGGGTCACGGCTCATTTCAATGTAACACGCCCACGTCCTTCCCAATTTGTATTACTCCTCCTTACGCCTCTGAAAAAACATTACGCATGCGCAATTTCCTGCGCAAAAGCTACGAGAATAGGGTGATTACGCGGCAAAATTGCGCAAGTCTAACGTAAAGGCGGTGCGCTACGCCGGTCCAATAATGCGCAGATGTACCTGAATCTGGGCCATTGTTTTCAATGAGGCTGGTTCACATATGTGCGATGCTTTCGCACTGGGCATTGCCGGAAATCCGTATGTGTTGTGGAGGCCTTGCGGTGCGGCTTAGGTGCGAATTCAGTCCCATTATCTTCTATGGGTACGCAGCTGATTCGCAGATGTGTTCAGCTCTCTTCAGGAATTTCTCTCATTCAGCTCAATACATTTCTCCCCCACTCTCCTCTCACTCAGAACTTCCCCCAGGTCTCCAAATTCGCAGCAAAAACGGAGCTAATCTGCTGAACACTTCTCTTATCTGTCTGCAGAGATAAAAGAGCTGAAATTCTCACCACACAAGTGTGAACCCAGCCTCATTGTTATTTGTGAAATATATACACCCCCATCCATGCAAGTGGTACTGGTTACAGCCTTTTCTAATAATAGCAATACAAATCAGACAGAAGATTTAGTCTTTCATACTTTAAGCAATAAAAAAAAACAACATTGGCTATATTTATCTATTACACGTTTAAAAAGTATTCTGTTTTGTGGTACCTGTATATTTTAGAAAGTATAAAAAGCATAATCAAACTGTTATGCTGCTGTTATGCTGCTCTTGACACGCTGAGAAGAGAGAATAAAAAAATCGAACTTGATTGCTAAAATCAAGATCTCTGGAAAATATCTTCTTTGGTCTGTTTCACTTTTAACCATTACATGGTCAGCAGCATGCAATCTTTAGATAACAAAATGAAAAAAATAATTACTGAAACATAATACTGTGTAGCCTGATATGCAGCCAGATGTGCAACTAGAACCTTCAGGGCCCATGTGCAGGAAACCAGTAAGGACCTCCTAACCACCAGGGCCCTTTCCTCTGGTCAAATGAGCCCTTCTCTCTGAGCCCAGGGCCACTCCCTCTGAGCACAGGGCCCTTAACTCCTGTTGCAGGGCCATTTGGTTTTCTGCACCCTTGGTGTGATTTGAGTGCCATAGACTGCAATGTTAAATTACAAAAGTCGCAAGCAAGTCACATGACTTTGGAGTCAGAGCAATGTGTACCGAGAAACAGATAAATAACAAAAGAAAAAATATTGCGCATACCCAGTGAACAAACAATAAGTGAAAAGCTGCGATTCAAAAATGTTATACAACATAGACAATAATATACAAAAGGGTTGGAATCGCGCTAATCGTGAATCTATCCAGATCTGGTAAGGGTCAGTGTGTACAGTGGTGGTGGGTCTGCACTATTCCCTCCCCCGATCGCAAGACCGTTCCACACGGGTGAAGTTATCAGTTGTCCATAAGGTTTCACACTATGCGAGTCTCTTTTGTTTTGTTTGTTTTTTTGGCGCTGAGAATCTGCAGTTTCAAACTTGTGCAAGTCCATATGTGATCGACACTCAGGAGATTGATACATCTGTACCAGCCTTGGGACTTCCTTTTCGTTTATACACACGCCATAAAGGTGGAGACGGTATATTTATTTTCCATCTGAGGATTTCACCACATAGACTTTTTTCAATAACCTAGACTATGTTTTTGCTTCTCTGTGTCCATCAGGTGGAATTTTTTATTGGGATTCAGTTTCTTTATTTCTTTTGATTTGTTTAATATCTGTGTGGCTTCAATAGTCTAACGCTTTTCACTGAAATTGCACTTAGGTGTGACTTTTTTCTTGCACACAGCTGTCTAATATTAGCGAGTTTTTTCGGTGATCATATGGTGGATTCACACACGAATCCACACCTGTGTGTTATTCAAGTATTTTTTGTGGGTTCACATGATTTATTCAATTTGTTTTTTATAGCACGCACTGTGCCCTTTATTGGTCATAGATTCACGATTAGCACGATTCCAACCCTTTTGTATACAATGTGTACCGAGACCATGCTCTGAAGCTGGCTCCCTTCCTCACATCTTGGGCCCCGCGTGGTGACGGAACACCAGGGCCCAGTCCAATTGTGTTCTTTGTGACCCTGGTGGTTACCCCACTGTCTGCAGTACTGGTAGAAAAATAATTCTGTGTCTGGCAGCAGAGGAGACATTTACACAGGCACAATCATGGGAAAAGACTCCTATTGCAGAAGATAGAGCAGCCAGTGTTAAATCACCCCTCATCCACTAGGGGGTGCACTGAGGATGTGGACTGCTAGAGAGAAGTGTAGAGCGGGGTTGCCACATGCCCATAAATTTACAGACAGCTTGTAAAAATTGACTAATTTTCAAAATGTCCGTAACTGTCCGTTATGGGCAGCGGCTGCCTGTAAAGATTTGGCAGTGGGCAAGCTTGAGAACTGCGCATATGATGGCTGAATGCTGCTCAGGCTCGGGGCAGGCTTGGGCAGGCTTTAGGCGGGCTTGTGCCAGGGGATGCTGATATAAAGGTTCCCCCTTATATAAGTAACCCCTTTACCTTGGTGTATTCCCTCTGGGGGTCTGTGGTAACCAGAGTCTCTCCCAGATCAGAGTTACCGGCATCTGCCCTTAACTTCACATCATCGTTTGCAGGAGAGAGAGAGGCGCCAGGTGGAGGAGCCAGAGATTGTTGACCACAGACTGGCACAGCTGAGAGGAATCCTCATTGAGTGGAGCTCATTGCCGGAATTTCGGAACTTGGTCCGGCACTGGCTTCATCCCCAGTAGTTTCTCATGGGGCCCCCATGAATCAACGGGGCAGACAGGAAGAGGAGCAGCAGGAGCAGCTCTCTCTCCTCTCCTGCTTGTGAGGGGAGGGAGAGAAGGGGGGAGTGTCAGCGCTGGCTCTGAGCAGCTCTCCCAGGCTGAGATCCGGAGCTGTACGTGAGCTCTGATCCCCGGTAAACAACCTGCTATGTCTCCATGTAGTGGTGAGCGGACTCACCACTGTGCTGATGGTGGGAGGATCCTGTCTGCCAGTAGAGGCAGCTCTTTTATTAGGCAAATTAGGCAGCCGCGAGGCCCCTGTGAGTGCGAGGCCTTAAGTGACCACCTAATTTGCCTAGTAAGAGAGCCGCATGCGATCCCCAACCCCTGTATTCTGCCTTAGACACTCTTGCATTATATACACAATACTGTACATTATTTACTTCTCACCAAAGTCTTCATTGTCTTAGCAGTTGCTGGTTGCTATGCAGTCCCAAACTATTTAAATGAAGTTCTTCTTAAAGCTCAGACAAAGCAATCAAAGCATTTTTTATTGGTACAAGAAAGCCTGGGTTTTGTTTAACTTCATCCCTTAAACCCCTTCCACCATTAAGACTTTGGCCACAACCAAATTTTTGCAGTGGCACCCTACATGCACTGCAGCCCACTTCCTCCCTCAATTGTACCTCATTCTGAAGTTCAAAAGTTGGGAGGTATGCTAAAACCAAACCAATAAGTATCAAAATCTGATTAAAGGCATTGTAAAGTAAAAAAATTTTTCACATTAATGCAATCTATGCATTAAGGTGAAAAAACATCTGATGCTGTCGCCCCCGAGCCCCCGTTATATTTACCTGACCCCTCGAAAGTCCCGCACGCGGTCCCGAGATCCTCTTTGCCGCTCAGCCTGGCCGCTGATTGGCTAGAGTGGATGGATTGAGAGCAGCGCAGCCATTGGCTGCCACTGCTATTAATCACATCCAGTGACGCGACTGGGCCAAGTGATACAGTGAGCGGCTATGGCCACTCGCTGTATCATGGGAGCGCGCCCGCAATTAATCACCACCATGCAAGCTCTCTCGCATGACTGTGGTTAGTACTTGCGGGGAGGACCAGAGACAGCCGACGAGGGACCCGAGAAGACGTGGATGGGGGGCCACTCTGTGAAAAGCAAACTGCACAGTGGAGGTAAGTATAACATGTTTTTTATTTTAATGGAAAAACATTTTTTCCTTTACTAACCCTTTAAGATAATATTAATATAAACTTTACAATATACTGTAGCTTTCCAATTTTTACATATATATTGATATGCAATTCATATGATTGTTTTAGCTGTTTTCCATCTGTCAGCATAATAATTCTTGGATGAAGTAGAGTGATTGACAAACCTGAATGACTGGAATAAGTTGCAAATGGTTCTGCTGTATTGTTTTAACAGTCATGAAAGAAAATGCAATTTCACACGCATACTGTACATAGTGGGAAAAAGCAGAAAACACATTTCATGACTTTTTCATGTAGTTCTGTGTTACATTTTCAGCCAGAATTGAGAATTACTCATGGAATTGAACATTCAATTTTCCTTTGTGATAATAGTTTAGAAAGCCATGATGTTTCTGCATAGGACAGTGATGTGTTCTTGTGTTCTGCAAATGGCTTCATAATCTAAATATTGGGGGTTATTTACGAAAGGCAAATCCACTTTGCACTACAAGTGCAAAGTGCACTTGCAATTGCACTGAAAGTGCACTTGGAAGTACAGTCGCTGTAAATCTAAGGAGTAGATCTGAAATATGGAGAAGTTCTGCTGATTTTGTCATCCAATCATGTGCAAGCTAAAATGTTGTTTTTTATTTTCCTTGCATCTCCCCCTGAATCGCCCTGTTGCTATGTTCCATGGAGCTCCTAAGTCACTCTCTCCCTCACCTGTGCTGCTGGGAAATGATGATCTCCCCTCCCTGCTGTCTTCTGGGACTTGTGTGTGTCACTATTACAGTGATCAGTGCTAAAAATATGCACTGTTAGTCTACTAATGATACTGGCAGGGAAGGGGTTAACATCAGGCGAGATCAAAGGGTTAAGTGTGTCCCTAGGGGGTGCTTGCTAACATTGTGGGGGATTGTCTGACAGGATGCTTAACAGGAACACAAGATATCCATCTACTTCCCTGTCAGAATGGCGATCTGCCTTGTTTACAGATCGCTGTTTTGCCTCGCTCCGGGAACAATTGCGGATGGCTGGCCTGACATTGGGTCCGCCGAATCCACTGATTTGCACCCCTCTGTCCAATCAGCACGCCCCCAGTGTCTATTGCATGAAATGGCATACAGGTATGTTGTTTTGCGCAATATAGCCGACCTGCCACAGTACATCTGCATGTGGTTAAATGCCTTAACCTTTTTTTAAGCAGTAAACACAGCTTTTTGTAGATCTTAACCAGATCCCACACAGCAAAATCACGTACAGATACGTTATTTTGTGCAATAGCCACTGGAGGGCAGGTGCGCATGCCGCCGAAGGAGGGATCGTGTGCTGGTTGGTCACAGGGGGGCAATCAGCGAGTCCAGCGAATGTAATGTCCGTCTGCCACCCGTGATTGCTCCCCTACAGATTTAGAATGGCGGTCTGCTGTTGTAAACAAGGATTACTGTGTCCCTACCACATTAAGAAAGCACTAAACAGGGAACACACTTATGCCTTTGATCGCCCCTGATGTTAACCCTTTCCCTGCCAGTGTCTTTTATACAGTGTCAGTGCCTATTAGCACTGATCACTGTAATAATGTCACTGGTTCCCACAAAAGTGTCAAAAGTGTCAGTTAGGTGTCAAATCTGTCTTCCATAATGTTGCAGTCTGGCTAAATATCGCTGATCACCGCCATTACTAGTAATAAATAAATAAATACGCCATAAATATATCCCCTATTTTGTAGACGCTACAACGTTTGCGCAAACCAATCAATATATGTTTTTTTACAAAAAAATATGTAGCAGAATACATATTGGCCTAAATTTATGAAGTAATTTGATTTTTAAAAAACTATTATTGGATATGTTTTATAGCAGAAATGAAAAAATATTGGGCTAGATTTAGGAACACTTACGACGGGCGTATCAGTAGATACGCCGTCGTAAGTCCTAATCTGAGCCAGTGCAACTTTAAGCGTATGCTCTAAATGAGATACGCTTAAATGGGCCAGATTCACGTATTCCAGAGCATCTTTGCTCTGGAGTAACGCTTCTGATTTGCGTTGCGCTGCCGAATTTTTAGGAGCAAGTGCTGTCATTCACGAAGCACTTGCTCCTAAAGTTGCGGCAGCGCATCGCAAATGAGCCGGCGGAATTCAAATGTCGCGGGTACGGGGCGTGTAGTATGCTAACTACGCGCGATCCCGCCGCCGACGTACTGCGCATGCGTCGAGTGTCAAAACATCCCCGTGCGCATGCTCCAAAATCTGTGAATGAACGTCAATGACGTCACATTCCCATTCATGACCGTTTTACGCAAGCGACGTTTTTTTTTTTTTTCCCGACGCGATGACGACGCCTATACCTAACATAGGATACTCCAGCCCCATGTAGGTATATCTATGCGCCGCGTATCCCGTCCGGAAACGTCGTAACGTCACTGCGTCGCGCCGGATTTCGATCGTGAATTGCCGATTTCCGCTCATTAACATATTTTTTGAGCGTAAATCGGCGGGAACGCCCCCGGCGCCATTTTTAAGTTGAAGTAACGATGCGATGGCGAAACTCAGTTACGCTGCTCGCATCGGAACTTCAACCCGGCGTTTCTTGTTTTCTGGTTACAGAAAACAGAAACGCCGGCTCAAAGCCACTGTTACGCTGGCGGATCACTCGATCCGCCAGCGTAACCTTTCATGAATCTGGCCCAATGTTGCTAAGATATGACCGGCGTAAGTCACTTACACCTTCGTATCTTAGTTGGATATTTACGCTGGACGCTAGGTGGTGTTCCCGTCTAAAATATGCAAATGAGATAGATACGCCGATTCCCGAACGTACGCCCGTCCTGCGCATTTTTTTTACGTTGTTTGCGTAAGCGTAACTCCGGCGTAATGTTACCCCTGCTACAGTATATGAGGCGCAGCCAGAGTTAAGTATGGACGGCGTGCCGGCGTATTTTTTCACGTCGTTTACGTCGTTTGCGTAAAACGTTCGCGAATAGGGCTTTGCGTAAGTGACGTTAACGTTGTTTTCATTGAGTATTTGCATGGTGATTTGGAGCATGCACACTGGGCTACATTCCAGGCCGGCGCATGCGCAGTTCATTTGGCGCGGGGGCACGCTTAATTTAAATAGAAGACGCCCCCTACCTTCCTATTTTGTATTACGCCGGCCTATTTACGCTACGCCGTCGCAACTTAGGGAGCAAGTGCTTTGAGAATACAGCACTTGCCCGTAAAAGTTGCGGTGGTGTAGTGTAAATAGCATACGCTACGCAAGTTTACTATTACGCCGCTCCTACCTAAATCTAGCCTATTGTGTTTTTTTTTTCAAACTTTCTGTTCTTTTTTTGTTTATAGTGCAAAAAATACAAGCCACAGATGTGATCAAATACCACCAAAAGAAAGCTCTATTTGTGGGGGGAAAAAGGACATACATTTTTTTTGGGTACAACGTTGCACGACCGCATAATTTTCAGTTAAAATAACACAGTGCAGTATTGCAAAAAATGGCCTAATCAGGAAGGGAGTAAAACCTTTCAAGGCTGAAGTGGTTAAAGGCTCATGGCCAACTGGTTTATTTAGGAGAATACATCACCAAAATATGCAGGTTTGGCTACCCACTACCCAGTCAATATCCTAAAAATATTGTTCAAGATCACACTTGTTGTTAATGATTAATAACTGAACCTCCTTTCCTAATTCAAGGAGTTTCCTGGGGATCTTTGCTTGAGATCACTACTAATGTCTGTATAGAAAAAAAGCTGCTTATGGTCAGAACCCATCGCACACAGCCTTGTGTTCAGTACATTTTTTTCAAGTAATTAATTATTTTGCCAGGAAATTAATTATTTTGCCAGGAAATTAATTATTTTGCCAGGAAATTTATTATTTTGCCAGTGTGTGAAAAGACACATTTTTTGAAATCCAGTTTTTTTCTATGCATAAAACAATGTATGCCTATCACATCATTATTTAGCATACTTCTTTTTTCATGGCGTTGCTTGAATTTCTAAGCAAAATAGAAACAGCATCATCAGTACACTCACTAATACAGTTTTTCCAATACAGTTTTTCATGAATAAAATCATTCAATGCTTTGAATATTTTAAAGCTAGCTGTCTGAGATGGTAATTCAGAGGTATTCAATACATCATTTTTCAGATTTTACACTTATGTACAGTGGTAAGAAAAAGTATGTGCACCCCTTTAAATGTATCGGACCCTTATCTAAGTCACAACATTAGACAGCCGCTATGTGTTTAAGCTGACAATAACAAACTCTTCTAATTTATCTATTGAACACATCCATTAAACATTCACAATGCAGGAAGAAAAAGTGAATCATTGGAGTTAATAGTTAGGTAGAACCAACTCTTTTAGCAGTGACTTCAAACAAGCACTTTCAGGAGCTCTGGATCAGACCTGCACAACATTCAGGAGGAATGTTTGACCATTACTCTTTACAAAACAAGGTCATTCCACAGCATCTCTATGGGGTTAAGGTCTGGGCTCTGACTGGGCCACTCCAAAAGTTTTCTTTTCTTTTTCTGAAGAAATCACTGTCACTTATCAGTGCCCATCAGTGCCACCTATTAGTGCCCATCAGTGCCACCTATCAGTCCTGCTTATCAGTGCCACCTATTAGTGCCCTTCATTGCCACCTATCAGTGCCTATTAGTGTTACCTGCCAGTGCCACCTATCAGTGCAGCCTCATCAGTGCCCATTAGTACACCCTATCAGTGCAAATAAGTGCCACCTCATCAGTGCCTCCTCATCAGTGCCCACCAGTACTAGAATGCACATGATTAACCCATTAGGTTTCATAGTAAGTAAAACAAGCATGCATTACTGCATATACAGACTGATTTTACTGCTGTGGGTTTAGTAACACTTTCAGTTATGCACTATAACTTCAAAGGAAAAATTTAAATGTAGGTCCAGAATGTTGAAAATCCTTGATAAAATAGCTTTGCACATGTGGCACACTATAAAGTATGATGTATCCTCTATCAATTTACATGTTTGCACAGGCATATATTTCTTTTTGTTTTGAGAATACCGAGGGAAGTTTTAAATTATCCACTCTTTAACATACAACTTTTACCACCCAGTCACAAAGTGTGCTTGGTATGTGAGTGTGTACAAATCAGCATTGGCAGCATGGAATACTGACAGCAGAAGACTTAATGTACTTTGAATGATTTTACATTCCAGAAGGTGTCCTCTTATTATTCCTGTCTGAGAGAAATCTGCATTTGTTTTAATCATGCGGTAATCTTGTTGTCCACATTGCTTTTTTAAAAGTTGTGAAAGATTTATGGTTTAATCTGTATATAAAGTAATGGGGATAGGTGAATGGCAAATGGTTTAATGCACACAATCTTGCCTTCTGTTTTCCAATTATTCTTGTTAATGGAAAAATACTGAACACAAGTAAATGCAACCATAAATTAAAACCCACCAGACCCTACTCGAAAATTATGTCAACAATTCTTTGTTTTTTTGTGTATTAAAGAGACATAAGTGTATAAGACATGAGAACATTTTGAAGAATTATGTCTGGATATTTCATAAAATGTTGTCTGTAGACACAGATTTTATAGTTTACTGCTGTTCCAAGACACATAAAGTGCCATCGATCTGCAAGAAACTGTTTTTCCAACAATCACACAGGAACGAGAATTTTAATCTTGTAAATGATATATGCTGTTTCTAAGATATTACACAGACTAAATATGAATGAGGATGTAGGGACTAGATAACTGTAATGACACCAGAACCACTGGCATAATTAGAAAACTCTATAATCTAATGGCCACACCACTATTTAACTACATGTTATTCACATTGAAAAAGTACATTTCTTTTATCTGCTTCTGCTCATATTGTTTAATGGAGGAAAAAGCCCTTTTTTTAGGCAACAAACCGCTAACTGGCTACATGTACTTTATTGTTTTGGATTGGCTGAGCTTAATAAGGTAGAACGTTATTACTTTAAAGTCAGCTAGAACTCAGGAATCTAAGGCCGTGTACACACGGCAGAGAACCTCGACGGGCAGAACACATCGTTCCGCCCGTCGAGGTTCCCTGCCGGCCGTCGAAATCGGCGACCCGCCCGTCGGGAATGGCGACCAGCCATTCTTCCAGGCGGGCCGTCGAGCAAATAGAGAGCGTGCTCTCTATTTCTGCTCGACGGGCTTCCCGACGGGAAGCTCGCCGAGAGTGTACACACGGCCGAGGTCCTCGCTGGAATGCAGCTTCCAG
The DNA here is from genome assembly GCA_029574335.1 of Rana kukunoris. Taxonomy (NCBI): domain Eukaryota; kingdom Metazoa; phylum Chordata; class Amphibia; order Anura; family Ranidae; genus Rana; species Rana kukunoris. The sequence goes on from CM056051.1 coordinate 190,064,078, forward strand.
CGAGGTTCTCGCTGGTTTCCAGCGAGAACCTCGGTCGTGTGTACACGGCCTCAGACAGACCAAATTTTCTGGAAGGAGCATGTAGGGAAAAAAGTGATTGCAGAGCCTAGCACAGTGTTTCTCAACCTTTTTTCAATCAAGGCACCCCATTAAAAATGATGTACAATCTCGAGGCACCCCAGTGTAAAAATGATTCTAATAGTTTTACATAGTGCAGCAACATCCACACAAGTAGGACATCCAATGTTAGGGGTGATTTATTCTTCCAAAGCAAATACAGTTTTGCAAACTGGTACTGACTAGTATCCCAATGTTTATCTGCTCCTTCCATTTTTCTCCATCACTCAACTAATGTGACCTCAAATGTGATGGAGAGAGACAGGGGAGGGTCAAACAAGGATGACATGAAGGCTACTGACATCCTCCATATCAACTGATTGTCAGGAATTTTGGAGTTAAAAATAATTAATTCCTAAGGCTTTTATATCATATATTTTAGGAACATGACAGATGCCATGTTGCTTCTATTTTTTTTAAAGAGGTCAACTTAACCACTTTAGCCCCGGACCATATTGCTGTCCAAAGACCGGAGCACTTTTTGTGATTCGACACTGCGTCGCTTTAACTGACAATTGCGCGGTCGTGCGACGTGGCTCCCAAACAAAATTGGCGTCCTTTTTTTCCCACAAATAGAGCTTTCTTTTGGTGGTATTTGATCATCTCTGCGGTTTTTAATTTTTGCGCTATAAACAAAAATATAGCGACTATTTTGAAAAAAATGCAATATTTTTTACATGTTGCTATAATAAATATCCCCAAAAAAGATATAAAAAAAACATTTTTTTTCCTCAGTTTAGGCCGATACGTATTTTTCTACATATTTTTCGTTAAAAAAAATCGCAAATAGCGTTTATTAATTGGTTTGCACAAAATGTATAGCGTTTACAAAAAAGGGGGTCGTTTTATGGCATTTTTATTATTATTTTTTTTTACTAGTAATGGCGGCGATCAGCGTTTTTTATTCGGTACTGCGATATTATGGCGGACAAATCAGACACTTTTGACACATTTTTTGGACCATTGGCATTTTTATAGCGATCAATGCTATAAAAATGCATTGTATTACTATAAAAATGCCATTGGCAGTGAAGGGGTTAACACTAGGGGGCAGGGAAGGGGTTAAGTGTGTTCCTGGTGTGTTCTAACTGTATGGGGGGTGGCCTCACTAGGGGAAATCACTGATCTTCTGTTCATACATTGTATGAACAGAAGATCAGCGTTCCCCCGCTGACAGGAACGAGAGGTATGTGTTTACACACATACCTCCCATTCCCCGCTCTGTAACGAGCAATCGCGGGTGCCCAGCGGCGATCGTACCCACCGGGCACGCGCGCGGGACTCGGGGGGCGTGCGCGCGCCCTACAAGCTGCTAAAGGGAGGACGTAGAGCTACGTGCTCCCGCGTAGCAGTGCCACCGTCCCGCAGTAATATGACGGCGGGCGGTCGGCAAGTAGTTAAAGGAACACTTAGGCCGCGTACACACGATGAGATTTATCCGATGAAAATGGTCTGACAGACCGTTTCCTTTTGACCTCCAAAATACAGTAATCCAGGTTTGAAAATGCCATTTCCTGTCTCTCCTCTTCTTGCTTTCCACCAGCCATTTTGCATGGTGGAAAGCAGAATGTGCTCACCCCCTCCCTATGACTACAGCCCTGTGTGAAGATGCTCTCTTATCCCTCACAGGCATGGAGGCTAAGCCTAATGGGAACCGTAGTTCCCATTAGGCCGAGATGTAGCAAGAATGAATGCGCACCGCAAACCAGGAAGTCAGTGAGAATAACGATTCAGGAGTGACGGAGGTATCAGCACAATTTCAACAGGTATCAAACTAGTTATGCAAAACATTACTTTTTACTTTATCAGCTACTGTCAGAATTTAATTTAAGGCCGTGTACACACGATCAAATCTGTCTGCTGGAAACGGTCTGCCAGACCGTCCCAGCAGACAAATTCAATCGTGTGTACGGGCGAGCCGACGGATTTGGCCAGCCGACAGATTTGAAAGCATGCTTTCAAATCTGTCGGCTGGGAACCCGTCCGCCCGACATGTCTGCTGGTTAGTACGCTAACCAGCAGACATGTCTTCTCGCACACACGTTGAATGGTTTCGACGCATGCGCGGAAGTGTTTTACTTCCTGGTGCGGTGACGTGGCGGCGTAAATGTCACCGCCACGTCAGCGCGCCGTCTGCCGGCGGGGATTTTGGTTTGATCGTGTGTACACGATCAAACCAATACGTCCCCAGCAGATCTGATTTGTCTGTCCGACCGATTTGAACAAATCTGTCTGCTCATGTGTATGGGGCCTAAGAGGAAAATATTTTTGTTGTTACAACCCCTTTAAGTTCATTGTCTTTGAAACCAAGAAACACTGACAAGAAGGTTTGTATTGTAAGAAACTCTAGGCTCCTTGCATTATCCTAGGTTGTAAATTAAGAGCCTTTGATACTTAAAGATAAGAAGAGGACCCATGGATAGTGTTTAGACTAGAGACTCATATTTCAAATGAGCTCACAGACCTAAATTTTGTTTCCAGGATTGAGGAATAAGATAGGGTTTATTCACAAATGAAATATATTGTATTATTTTAGATCCCACTATATTTACAGTACATTATATTGAAGTAATTATATGCATGATTAAGTGAATAATTTTACATATATTTGTTTATATATTTTAATAATACATTTCTTTCATAATATTTTCATAATGTATTGTTTGTATATTCATAAACCCATTAATACATATATATTATTATGATAAGGGCTACAAATATGGAATCCTATGAAAAGTTTAAGAGTATAGCAATTATACTGTGTAATAATCCTTGTATTTTGAACAATCTGGATATTTCTTGTGCCATGACTTGGCTTTTTAGGTATGTGAGAAGTTAAGTAAAGACCTTATCCAAACAGTCTAGGAAATTGACACATAGATGACAGTTTAGTCTAATTCATGACTTTCTGTTAAAAGGTTGTTCAATTATTAAATAAAGTAAATTCAAATACAACACTGCCCCCCTGGTGGTGAAAATATTAACAGTCCAAGATGACCAGGCGAGGTTTTCATGGTTACATGGAAACAACCCATTGTTTTACATCATTGATTACGTAGTAATAACACACACACTTTTTGGGTGGCATAAAAGAGTATACACATAGCTGGAGGGGGGGATTAAAATAATTTTTAAGATGGAAAGAATCTTGGAAGGCCAGAGTATCCAGTTGATATTTCTCAAAACAAAAGAATCTTAAAGCGGATAAAAAAATATTAAAAGCCAGCAGCTACAAATACTGAAGCTGCTGACTTTTAATATTAGGACACCTACCTGTCCTGTCGGCTGGGAACCCGTCCGCCCGACATGTCTGCTGGTTAGTACGCTAACCAGCAGACATGTCTTCTCGCACACACGTTGAATGGTTTCGACGCATGCGCGGAAGTGTTTTACTTCCTGGTGCGGTGACGTGGCGGCGTAAATGTCACCGCCACGTCAGCGCGCCGTCTGCCGGCGGGGATTTTGATCGTCACTCTGCTGCTCCCCCCGCCATCCACGGTGAGGGAACCAGGAAGTGAAGCTCCCTACGGTGCATGCGCGAGTCACGCTGCACCTGCCGATTGGCTCCTGCTGTGTACTGGGAGCCGAGTGTTCCCAGCACACAACGAGGAGGGGGACGGGCGGTGACGTCATGCCCGCAGTCTGCCTGAGACTGTTGTGGCCGGAAGTGGGTGCAAATACCTGTCTTTAGACAGGCATCTGCACCCCCTCCCCCTGAGAGGTGTCAAATGTGACACCGGAGGGGGGAGGGTTCTGATCAGTGTGAGTTCCACTTTAGGGTGGAGCTCCGCTTTAAGCCATGGTAAAGTATTAATCTTTTGTTTTTACCTTTTGGTAATTGACTTGTTTTAGCATATACAAAACAAAACCATTTAAATATATAGCAGAGCAAATTGAAGTTGTATTATTTTGCAGCATGAAATAATTATATTCCAAATATTAAGAGACATACACATTTTTGTTTGTCTCTACAGAGCTAAGGCCAAAGTCTGTACAATGGTTTTGTCATGATACGTGTTTAGAAATAAATTCATTCTAAATGTATTTTTATTTCAAAAAATAGTCTTGGTTAACCACTTTACGTCCACGCTATAGCCAAATGACGGCTACAGCGTAGACCTGAATTCCCGGGAGGCCGTCAATAGACGTCCTCCCCTTTTCTTGCTCCCCGCATGCCAGCTTGTATACAATTTTTGGGCAATTTTTAGCCATTTTGCCAAGACACCCCTGGAACAAACCTCAAGGCACCCTGGTTGAAAAAGGCTGTCCTAGCATATTGGTACATGTAAGTGACTACTCTGCTCCTAATTTCAAGGATTGATCATTAATACAACAGGCTCCTGCTGCAATGCCGGTGAAAAAAAAAATATTCTACTGAATATCTAATTCATGCTGATAATGTAGTTAGTTGACTGGATTATGCAAAACATTGCTCTGGTGGCAGTTGTACTGCAAACATTCTGCAAAAAGTGTTATAAGCCTGCTATTTTGTCAAAACTTCTTTAAAAATAAAAAGCTTTAAAAGTATATATTAAAAAGGACAGTGATAGCACAGGCATGACAGATTTCAAATTAAATGAAAACTAAACACTATGACAAGAATTGTTCTTTATGTGCCCTTTTCACACCACAACACTGGGACCTTGTGCAGATTTTTTATGCACAGGAAGCTGCGTTGTGTATGCAGTATTCTGTGCAGAAAAAAGTGACGTGACATCAACATTATGGTGTGAACAGGGCACATAGAGAACAATAATTTTTATTGTGTCCTTGCAGTGATGTACGTAAAAAAAAAATATGTATGCCTCTGAACATGTTATGAACAAGATTATGCAAGTCAAATCAGTGCGTTTTTATGAACATATGGTGTGAATGAGGCCTGAATGTTTCAAAATAACTAAGGAGGAACACTCTTTAGCTCACAGTCTGAATGCAAAAACAGATTTACACCCAGATAGCATATTTGCGGTGGTGTTGAATTGTAAGTCTGTTAACTTGCTAAACAATTTCACTGGCAAGTTGTATACTTGCAGAGCACTTGAAGCACAAATTCTAGTTGACACGTTTAAATTTTTTAGCAAATATGCGTGGCAAGCCTCTAGCAAGAGCAAAATTGCAGTGGTGAGTCTACAGCAAGAGCCCCGCAAGTCTACAACATGGAAATTCAGCCACAATGACCCCTGTGTTAGATTGACTATTGCACAACATTACTGAACCAGACTTACCGAATGTTTGCAAAGAAAGTTGTTCTGGAGTTATTCAATGAAAACTTGCTGCAATTGTGCAACAAATTTGTAAAGCCTGGCAAATCTAGCAAACGATTAGCAAGTCATTTTCAAACTTGCAGCACAACTGCTTGCTATATGGGCAACTGTTTAATGGGTACTCAAATAGCCAGAAAAAAAACTTGACCTGAATTAAGTTACAGGGGAAAAAAATAACAGTTACAATTTTATGCTGTCAATCAAATCCAGTGACACAGGAGCCGGGGGGCAGGGCAGCGTCCTGCTGTCTGTGTCAATAGACACAGCAGCAGGACTTAGGAGTGCACCCACTTGAATGCCACCATGAAAAGTGGTTCCGTGGGGGAACTCGATGAACAGGAGTAGCCAGGAGTGCTGCCGGGGACCAGGGTGGCTCTGTGCAAAACCCTTGAACAGAGTAGGTAAGTATAACATGTTTGTTATTAGGAAAAAAAAAACCTTTACAATAACTTTAAAGTGTAGCTATAGGCAAAATTACATATATGATATAATCTTTCACTGGCATTAAAAGCAGTCTTTGCTATTATCAGTGCCTGATTACCATAATTATTACCTATTAATCCTACCAACAAATTCTCTTTTTCCACAAAGCATAGTTGTAACCCTCTGAATTGGCTAGTCCTAGATGAAAATGTATCTTTGAATGGACTTTAAGGCCAACAAAATTAAGCCCAACTCCAGCTAACAATTTGCTAACATTTGGAGTAACCATTATTTTAACTAAATGAATTTTTTTTTAACCATTATAAGTACCCATAGCATTGTAATATGTTTTATCCTGCCCATGTAAATTAAATTTTTGAGGTACAGCTTTTGCCTGTTATAGGAAAAATAAATGTTTTAGATCCACCAGCAAGATCAACATGTAATAGGACTTATTGCGGACTCCGAGAGACTACATCATATATGTTGTTTTTTTGTTTGTTTTTTGTTGTTCTATAGTTACACTTTAACTTTTAAGTCTATGTTATGGGCAAAATGTTAATAAACATGATCACCATTATAAAAACACTGGTGACATATAACACACACACCTATTTGTCCTGAAAAGTCTGCAAGATATTGTTCACCTGAACACTAAGGCCTTGTACACACGATAGGATTTATCCAATGGAAACGGTCCGACGGACCGTTTCCATCGGATATGTCCACCGGGCTGTTTTGATCCGATGGCTGTACACACCATCGGATCAAATTCCCCGCCGGCGGACAGCGTGGTGACGCGGCGGTGACATTGACGCCGCCACGTCACCGCACCAGGAAGTGAAACACTTCCGCGCGCATGCGTCGAATCCATTCACAGGATCCGACGCATGTGCGGACAGATATGTCCGCTGGTTAGGCGTACTAACCAGCGGACATATCCGACGGGCAGCTCTCCGGCGGAAAAGTTTTAAAGCATGCTTTGAAACTTTTCCGCCGGAGAAATCTGTCCAAATCTGTCCGTCGGCCCCTACAGACGAGCGGATTTTTCAGCGGATAAATTCCCTCGTGTACGAGGCCTAAGAAGGCAATATATAATTTATTTTTATGATTTATACATTCTAACACATTCTCACTGTACAGTTTTACCTTTCAATTTTTGTATTATATACACTGCAAAGGCTCCTCTATTTGCTTGACAAACATTAATAAAAAGGTGGAAAAGATAGTTTCAAGATACAATGCAACAAGGTTGCACAAGTCAGCAGGAGTTTCCATGGCTTTAGCTATAAATATGCAATGGCATTTATATTTGCATTAAAAAATAAACAGAAAAAATGTAGTCTTGTCATAACCCTTCTGATGTACAGACTTGTTGAAAATCAAGAAAATACTAAATATAGTATTTGATCATAGAAACTGCAATTACAGTGCCTTGAAAAGTATTCATACTCCTTGAAATGTTGCTAATTGTGTCATGTTACAACCAAAAACGTAAATTTATATTATTGGGATTTTATAGGATAGACCAACACAAAGTGGCACATAATTGTGAAGTGGAAGTAAAATGATAAATGGTTTTCCATTTTCTTTACAAATAAATATCTGAAAAGTGTGGCATGCAATAAGCTGTAGAACCCCATTTCGCTGCAATTACAGCTGCAATTTTTTTGGGGATGTCTTTACCAGCTTTGCACATCTGGGAGAGTGAAGGTTTTGCCCTCTTTGCAAAATAGCTCAGGCTCTGTCAGATTTGATTCTGTGAATAGCAATTTTTAAGTCTTGCCACAGATTCTCAATTGGATCTACAGTAGGTCTGGACTTTGACTGGGCCATTCTAACACATGAATATGCTTTGATATAAACCATTTAATTGTAGCTCTGGGTGTATTTTTAGGGTCTTTGTCCTGCTGGAAGGTGAACCTCCTCCCCAGTCTCAAGTCTTTTGCAGACTCTAAGGGCGCGTACACACGATCGGTCAAAACCGACTGAAGTTAAGTTTCATCGGTCCAAACCGATCGTGTGTGGGCCCCATCGGTCAGTTGTCCTTTGGTCCAAAAACAGAGAACTTGCTTTAAAATTTAACCGATGGACGCCTGAACCGATCGTTAGTATGCAAAGGCAATGGTCAAAAGGCCGCGCATGCTCAGAATCAAGTCGACGCATGCTTGGAAGCATTGAACTTCGTTTTTTTTCAGCATGTCGTGTGTTTTACGTCACCGCATTCTGACACGATCATTTTTTTTTAACCGATGGTGTGTAGGCACATCAGACCGTCAGTCGGCTTCGTCGGTTAGCTGATGAAAACGGTCCTTCGGACCGTTCTCGTCGGATGGACTGATCGTGTGTACGCGGCATAAAAGGCTTTCTTCTAAGATTGCCCTGCTTTTGGCTCCATCATCTTCCCATCAACTCTGACCAGCTTCCCTGTTCCTGCTAAAGAAAAGCATTCCCACAACGTGGAGTGCACGACTAATAGTTGTCCTGTGGACAGATTCTCCCACCTGAGGTGTGGATCTATGCATCTTACCATAGGTATTTTGGCTGCTTTGCTAGTTAATGCTCTCCTTGCCCAACATCAGTTTAGGTGGACGGCCCTGCTTTAAACTTATCCACAACTTTATTCCTGATCTGTCTGGTGTGTTCCTTGGCCTGGATGATGCTGTTTGTTCACAAAGGTTCTCTAACAAACCTCTGAGGGCTTCACAGAAAAGCTGTATTTATACTGAGATTAAATTACACACAAGTTGACTCTATTTACCAAGTAGGTGACTCCCGAAGCCAATTTGTTCCACTAGATTTTAGTTAGGGGTATCAGAGTAAAGAGGGCTTAATACAAATACATGCTACACTTTTCAGATATTTATTTGTAAAAATAAATTTAAAATTGTTTATAATTTTCCTTCCACTTCACAATGTTGTGCCACTTTGTGTTTGTCTATCACATAAAATACCAATAAAATAAATTTACATTTTTTGTTGTAACATGACAAAATGTGTAAAATTTCAAGGGGTATGAATAGGCGCTGTATTAAGATCATCAAGGTAATTTTCCTGTTTTTCAGATGAACTTATACAATTGGTACTATAACTGGTCCCTTCATATTGTCCATGTGATTTTTAACACATTTACATATATGATTTGTGGTGTTCAGATGATTATTATAAAAGGAATCTGCAAAACTGCATTTAAAAAATGGGTAAATATTCATTCATATCAGGGTTGGCAATGTGTTGAAAGGCTTCACATACACTACAGCTCCTAATCTTGAGTTTAGGAGCTTTTGGTGTTTCTTTTGCCAAATCTCCAAAACTCAACTACATGAAAGCCTATGTGTCCATGTACACATAGGGCCAGATTCAGGTAGATGGCAGCATCTTTAAGCTGGAGTAACGTTTCTCATTTACTTTACTCTGGCGAAATTTTAGGAGCAAGTGCTGTTATTCATGAAGCACTTGCTCCTAAAGTTGCATCAGCGTATCGAAAATGAGCCGGCGGAATTCAAATTGGGCGGGTACGGGGCGTGTATTATTTAAACTAAGCGCGATCCCGCGGCGAACGTACTGCGCATGCGTCGACTGTCAATGCATCCCAGTGCGCATGCTCACAACTTCCGTCGGCACCACTTCCTTGGAAACGACAGCGCAATGTGTTCCGTTGGATGTTTAAATGCGCCCGTAGATGCGCCATTCCGGCACTAAAGTATATCCTGTTCCCCCTCCCCGCAGTGAAGTTACTTTTGTTCTGAGATGGCTGCTCCCGTTCCCCGCAAACACAGGAGAAAGCTGAACTTTAAAGGCCAGGAGCTGTCAGCCGTCATCTCGGCTATGGAGACCTATGATGTCTTCCTCCATGGCTGTAAAAGTTGACAGACAAGCAGGGACAGAGGTGTTGTCCTGCAAGTGGGGGTGCTCAGCTAGCTCTTATCGTCGGTAACGCTGCTGTAGCTGCTTTCCTGCTGACCTGTGGCCGTCTGGAGTAAAGATAAAGCAGCTATTTGTAGAAATAACTTTGCGCCGGACGGACGAGATACGCGCGGCGCATGTAGCCAGCGTATGGTGCTAACCTGTTCGCAAATCGGGAAATCTCCCTCATTTGCATATTTGCAGGGGAAATCAATAGGCGCGACTGATGCGCCAAGCGAAATTATGCGCTGACGATACTCTGGCGTCGGAAAGTTAAGCCGGTCGGGGAAAGCCCGTTTTCTGTCGCATCTAGTTTGGTGGGTACGGCCACATAGATACGACGGCGCATCTTCACTGTTACGCGGCGCATATCGAAATACTCCAGCGCAAGTCTTGCTGAATCTGGCCCATAGGCTTTTAGCATAGTTTACGAGCTGCTGCGGTTAGAGGAGGTTCAACCTCCCTCTCCTGAACGTGGAAGAATTGTGTTTAGGATAGGAACATTTTGACTTCCGTGGCCAGTGGTTAAAGTAGGCTATGGGCCAGATTCAGCAAGACTTGCGCTAGAGTGTATATATATGCGCCGCGTAACTGTAAAGATGCGCCGTTGTATCTATGTGCCCGTACCCACCAACCTAGATCGGCTTAACTTTCCATCGCCAGAGTATCGTTAGCGCATATTTTCGCTTGTCGCATTCGTCGCGCCTAATTGATTTGCCATGCAAATATGCAAATGAGGGAGATTTCCCGATTCGCAAACGGATTAGCACCATACGCTGGCTACATGCGCCGCGCGTATGTGGAACGGCTAGCGCAAAGTTATTTCTACAAATAGCTGCTTTATCTTTACTCCAGACGGCCACAGGTCAGCAGGAGAGCAGCTACAGCAGCAGCGTTACCGAGGAAACTAGCAAGCTGAACAACTACACGTGCAAGGACAACACCTCTGTGTGCCAACATGCCAGGGGCAGTCGCGGTCCTAGCACTAGTACTGGGTCCCCCGGTACGGAGGAGGCGGGCACGTGAGAGGATATACCGCACGCGCATGAGTCTCTTTGGCATGGGGGATGAGGAGGTGTATCGCCTCCTCAGATTCAGCCCTGATGCAATACTTGAACTAACCACAACCCTGCAGGGTGACATCACCAGCAAGACACACCGCTCACAAGCAGTGCAGCCACTGGTGAAGGTACTGGCAACACTTCATTTCCTTGCCAGTGGATCATTCCAGCGTACAAGTGGAGTGGTGGCTGGGATGTCACAGTCCTCCATGAGCAGATGTGTGCACCAGGTTGTCCCTGCAATCCTCAGACGCATGTCCAACCAGTTCATCAGACCCACCACTGAGGAGCTGCGGCTGAAGGCAATGACAGATTTCTACAGCATTGCCAGATTCCCACGCACTGTGGGGGCCATTGATTGCACACATGTGGCCCTACAGCCCCCCAGTGCCACAGAGCACATATACCACAATCGTAAGCATTGGCATTCCATCAACGTACAGGTGATAGCTGATGCCCAACGCCTCATATGGCACGTCCGTGCCAAACACCCCGGATCCAGCCATGACAGCTTCATATACAATCAGAGCCCCATCCCAATGGAATTCGAACAGAACATGTATGGGGACAGCTGGCTGGTTGGTGAGTGACATGGGTGGCAGGCATGACTGTCCCCCCCCATGATGCTGACATCACAAGGGCCACATGCATGACTAGCATCCTCCTGTCTTTTCCCTTACAGGTGACTCTGCATATGCACTGGGACCCCATCTCATGACTGCTTCCCGGAACCCCCAAACCAGAGGAGAGAGAAAATACAATGAAGCACACATCAAAACCTGTGCAGTGGTGGAGCAAACATTTGGGCTCTTGAAGTCCCGTTTCCGCTGCCTGGATAAGTCTGGGGGGGCCTTATTGTATTCCCCTACCTTTGTGTGTCAGATCATCGGTGCATGTTGCATTCTGCACAACTTTGCCATGAGAAAAGGCCTGCAGATTGACATACGTGATGACCTGACCCCCCAACCAGACAGCCCCCCCCTGCCAGAGGAGACCCATTCAGCTGATGGAAGAGCAGTCAGGAGGGTCCTCGCCGTAGGCATCTTTGGACAATAAACAAAAACATTGATCACATTGACAAAGCACGCTTGCACACCACTGATGTCCCTAGATCACACACACCACATCCACATCGCATTGGATTAGCCCAAGTCCAACATGTAGGACTTGGGAGCAGCAACGCCAGCATCAAGGCCCCAATGATGTCGCTGTCCATTCATACACCTTTCACACGTCATTCACACAGCCGTGGGGATAAGTTCTCCACCACGGCCGAGGGTGACACCCCTTACTGGCAGGAGTGCCACCCCCTCACATTCACACACTATTCACACTGCAACGTGTGCAATATCAATAAAAATCTCATGTCCTGAGCATTAAGAACAAATAAAATAAAAATCTCATGTCCTGAGCATTAAGAACAAATAAAATAAAAATCTCATATCCTGAGCATTAAGAAAAAAAAATCATCTGGGATGCCAGGGGCTCCTTCTGGTGGCCCCTCTCTGGCTCCTCAGCTGCCTGGATGGAGTGGGTGGGGGTGGGGGGGGGCATCAGGAGGTGGCTGATCCCCGGGTGGGCCACTCCTGGCAGGTGTGGCCTGCATGCCCTCCAAGGCCATGGCTATCCGGCCGAGGTAACAGTTTGTCTGGGCCTGCATCCTGAGCTGCTGGGCCTGCATCCTGAGCTGCCGGCATCCTGACCTGCCGGGTGACCTGGTATTGTTGGGCCCGCCGACTCTGCCTCCCCTGGTCCCGGATGGCAGCAGTGTTTGCCTGGACGGCTGCAGTGAGGTGCCTTATATCACCCTGCACCTCCCCCAGACTGGTCACCACTGCAGCGCAGTTGCAGCTGACATCCTGCACTGCATTGGATATCTGGGCCACGGAGCACAGGTTGTCAGCCACTCTGTCCAGGTGCCCAACTATGTCCCCCATTTGCTGGGTCTGCCTGGCGTGATCCCTCGCCACCTGGTCCTGGACCAGATCAGACACCCCCCTGGTCTTACGGGTGGCCTTCCTGGGGCCAGGAGATGGTTGTCCCCGGGGGGATGGAGTCGCCCTTGAGGGGCTTCCTAGGATGGGGGAGGGTATTACAGAGGGCCCTGCAGAAGAGGAGGAGTCCTCCAAAAATAAAATAATGTCCTGCTCTGCCACAACAGGCTGCTCCACAACCACCTCTGCAGGTGAGGTGTGGGCACTCTCCTCCTCCACCTCGGTCTCTTCACCACCCAGGGGCTCGGGCACAGGATGCCATTGGGGGGATGGGGTGGACTGGCCGCCAACAGATGATGGCCCAGCTCCGTCATCTGTGGATGACACACAGCAGACACATGTTGGGTGGTCCCACACACTTGGCACATGTACCCTCCCCCCCCCGCAACACACCAAAAAGGGGGTAAAAATCACTTACCTGTCCTGGAGCCTTCCTCCATGGAGTCATATCCAGGGACCCCCTCCAACTGCTCCCTGTCCAGGCAGTGGGCGACCACCTCCTCCTCCGTGGTCAGGCTGACCGCACATGGGGGTCCACCACCCGTGCCCCTCTCATGCCTCCTGATGGTGGCCACCTTGCCACGGACCTTGCGCCGCAGGTCATTTTTTTTTTTTGTATATCGCCAGAAGTGCGGGTGGAGTACCCCAAAACATTCACCCTGCCAGCAATGGTCTCCAGGATGGCTTGCTTCCTATCCCGGCTGGTCTTCCGACTTTTTTTGCCGTGGAGGAAGTCATTAAAAGTCTCCATAGCGGAGATTATAACAGAGACCTCCTATGAATTGAAATTAAGGTTTCTCCTCTCTTTTGGGGGAGCGGGAGCAGCCATCTCTTTGCAAAAGTAACTTCCCTGGGGTGGGGGGAAACGGAAATACTTTTGCGCCGGAATGGCGCTTCCGCTAGCGCTTTTAAACGCACAACGGAACACATTGCGCTGACATTTACCGTGAAGTGGTGCCGACGGAAGTTGTGAGCATGCGCACAGGGGGCCAAGTGAAGCCTCACTCACTGCGCATGCTCCGTGGATGATGCGCTGAACGTAAGCCTCTGCGCTGGGCTCCGCCAATCATTTACATATGATCACACCCACTTCCACTTGCGTCGGGTTACGCCAGCGCATTTCCGTTACTCCGGCGCAAAGTAACGGACAGGCGCTTGGTGAATACTGTACTTCACTCGCTAGTTTGCGTCAGCGCAGCGTATATGCAATGCGATACGCTGGCGAAAATATGCGCGCATCTACCTGAATCTGGCCCTATGTGTACATGAAGCCTACATGGGATTCATTTGGAGCAAAGATCAATCACTAGTGGTGTATCACAAGGATCTATACTAGGTATTGTACTATATAATCTGTTTGTAAGTGATATAACTAAAGGTTTGGTAATGACACAAAAGAGTTTAAAACGGTTGATATTCCTGGGGTATCTGTAACTTGGAACATAATTTGGCATTGCTGGTAGATTGGTCAAAGAAGTAGAAACTGCAGTGCAATGTTTCTAAATGTAAAATAATGCACCTAGGGAAAATCCCTTGATAGACTACAATGCTGTGGGTACATTATTGGCCAGAACTACAGAGGAAGAAGATTTGGGGGTGATATATTCAGATGATTGCAGAATGAGCAAAAGTGTGACCAGGCAGTGGGGAAAATAAATATAGTTCTAGAATGCATCACTAGAGGGGTCACCAGCAGAAGGCAAGAGATCCTGATTGCCTTATATAGATTTTTAGTTGGACCTCCTTTAGAATAATGTGATCTGTAGACCTCAGTTACAAAATTATACCCAGAGACAGGAAATAAAAATAGAGCAAGATCTGAAAGACTGCAAGGATCACCTTCAGGGTGGGGTGATCCTGAAGACCTGCGACTAACACGCAGCAAAACCCATCTCCACCATAAGGAGCTCTGGTGAATACCGATTAGTGCTTAGACCCCTGCTCCTCATGTGTGCCTGTGTCATCCACCAAGGTGACCTGCCTGTGTACTTATCCAGCTTGTCAGTGGAAGCCTCTTTATAGCTTTGGTGTCCGAGCCTGACACTTATCCAGCTTGTCAGTGGAAGCCTCTTTATAGCTTTGGTGTCCGAGCCTGACCCCCAACCATGACAGTTCCAATTAATCTCACTTCACATAGCAATTCCCATAGTAAAAGGGATTTCTCGCTTTACTTCAAAGCATTAGGCCGCGTACACACGATAGGTTAAACAGAGGACAACAGTCTGATGGACCATTTTCATCGGTCAAAACCGATCGTGTGTGGGCCCCATAGGTTATTTAACCATCAGTTAAAAAAAAGCCAACTTGCTTTAAATTTAACCAATGGATTCCTAACCGATAGGTCAAAACCGATCGTTAGTAGGCACGACCATCGGTTAAAAATCCAGGCATGCTCAGAATCAAGTCGATGCATGCTTGGAAGCATTGAACTTTTCAGCACGTCATTGTGTTTTACGTCCCCTCGTTCTGACCCAATCAGTTTTTTAACCGATGGTGTGTGGGCACGACGGACCATCAGTCAGCTTCATCGGTTAACCAATAACAACGGTCCATCAGACCATTCTCATGGGATGGACTGATCGTGTGTACATGGCTTTAGAGTTACAAGCCAGTTACAAGCCAGTTTCCTACAATAATCCAGCAACGAATTCCTCAGTCAAAACCATAATAGTTCATAATGTAACTGAAGCATTGATTTGGAGACGAGCATATAGTACTTTTTGCAAAGAATTGACACAGAGCTAATGCATGAGTTAGTTAATGCATGAGTAGAAGTTGCACAGTATAAATATATAACACTAGGTACTTTGTACTGAGCACATACTGTATTGTACATATATGAAATAGTATTGGTTAATTCTTTTGGGAGGTTTTGCATAATATAGCGCTGCATATTGAGTGTATAGATTGTGATATGGTCAGTTTGGTAAGAACTATTTAAATGGCACAGGTATAATAATATGTATAATAGTTTATAACCAGAGATGAGCTCAGGCATGTTTGTTACATGAGTTTAAACCTGCATGAGCTATCCCTCCAGGTAGTTATCACTACAGGCAGCAAATCATAGGAGACTGAGGCATTCCCTGCCACAAAGCAGCACATGTACACACCCCTTGGATACATGCGGACGCAGGGTGGGGAAAGGCCTGGATTGCTTATGATTGGCTGTCTGTAGTGATAGCTACCTGGAGGGATAGCTCATGCCGGCATTGGCTTATGTCTGAACATGTCTGAGTTTTATCCTATTCATAACTATAATAAATACAATTAAAAATAGTTAGCTTTATCAATACATACATCTTGACCGTTTGTTTTAAATCATGTGACATTACATTAAAACTCATAGTTATCTTTTGGACACTTATTACAGTTTTTCTCTGTAATTGAGCTTTTTCTGCACAGGTATTTCAGTCCTGGTACTTCCTGGCATTGCAAAATTGTATGGAGAAAAACCCAGGACAGCCGCACTCCAAAAAATGTTCCTTTATAATAAAACAGATCACAACATCAACATGTCACAGCAAAAAACAGAAAAGAGCTGACGCGTTTCACACCAAAATACAGTGCTTATTCATAAGCTATGAATAAGCACTGTATTTTGGAGTGAAACGCGTCAGCTCTTTTCTGTTTTTTGCTGTGACATGTTGATGTTGTGATCTGTTTTATTATAAAGGAACATTTTTTGGAGTGCGGCCGTCCTGGGTTTTTTTCCATACAATTTTGCATACTATTGCAGTGCCTGCACCCAGGGGTTGGATCTTACCTTTCAGCTTTAGCTCCTTGGGACCTCTGAGCGGTTAACTTTTTCTCTTACTTCCTGTCATTATTGATGCACATATTACAAAATAATCCTAGGACCAGGCTCCGAGCACCAGAGCTGCTAGCTTGTGAACCAAATGCCACCACTCACTTTGAAGAACAGAAAAAGAAAAAACATCATTATAAACAATGTATGACCCTGATTTTCCATTATGCCCAGCTCTGGGTTTTAGGCTACCCTTTCAGTGGCTTTTTCCCAAAGGTTCACTTGGTTTTGATATATTTATACTTACCATCTCCAGATTTGTTTCTGTCTAACACATCACACATGGGATTCCTCTTTGGGTATCCTGTAGTGATGGGCAGTCCTAAATGATGACATACAGTATAATCGCCAAAAGCAATTGCTGCAGGAGACTACGCAGAGGAGGAGCCGTAACTTTTTTCTTTAGACACTTTCTAGGGCACTCTTTTTTTAATTTTCTGGAATTAGGCTTTAAGTCCACCATTTTACGCATGCAAAGGGGGTACATATGCCATGGTAACATGAAAGAGTAGCTACCTTTTAATACACAGTTTTATTATTTTGGCACACAAATATTTACAATACATTTGTGTTTCAAGTTCTGCATGGCAGAATCGTATTTTAATAAAATTCATTTAATTGTTATTAATTGTAGTCAACACAAAATAAGTGTTTATATGTAAGCTTGACAGAGGAATGTGCCTAGTATTCTGATTTTTTTTTTCTTTCTTGTCGCTAAAGAGATATCAATAATACTGTGTAATAATATAAATAATCTGCTTGATATGATCAGTTAATTAGGTCAATCAAGCTCTGACAGTGTCACAAAATGATATACTGCAAAACTTGCAAATGCATGAAGATACTCTGAATAGATCAATCAAACTCCAGCAGTGTCACAAAATGATGTACTGCAACACTCAAAGAACCAAGACATTATCCCGATTAAATCAAACAAATCCTGTGATAGTCTCAGTCAAAAATGTAATGTGACATACACAGGTGGAGGACATTTTTCAAATCCCTGTCAGCGGAGATGTAGGGTATACTGTATACTATATATAGATATATATATATATATAGATATATGTGTATATAGATATATACATATATCTATATATAAATATATATATATATATATACAATGTATATATATATATATATTTTTTTTTTATTATTTTTTTATATATATATAGGCCCGGATTCACAAAACGATTACGCCGACATAGTGCAAATGTGCGCCCGGCGTATGTGTGCGCCAGAGTCACAAACCAACATACGTCCAAAAACAGGCCATCCTACCCTGACGTATCTTGCTTACACCGGCGTAGCGTGGGCGCAAATATGGTTTGGATGCATGTTGCTTCTCCCATTGATTGATTGATAGGCATTCAAATATGCAAATGAGGGAAATACGGCGATTCACGAACATACATGCGCCTGACGCATGCTATGCGATGTTTGCGTAAGTTGTACGTCCGGTGTAAAGTTTTGGTTATGCAAAGGTCTGCCCCAGAGAACACAGGCTGGAGTATTGGGCATACGTTATGTTCACGGGGGACGTAGTGATCCGGCGTAGCTTAGGCAGTTGTGCTGGCGTAGTTGTGAGCATGCGCATAAGGGTGCAGTTTCATGCGTCCATGTCACAACTATGTCATGGCACATGCCCCGTTCGTGATACGCCGGGCGTAAAACACTGCACCATGCTCAGACCATCATTTGCATGGGGTCACTCCCACTTCCACTTACGCTGACCTGCGCCTTCGAAAATACGCTACGCTGGCGTATCTCGGTGAGCAATAGCATGCTGAATACAGTGCATGCGTACTGTGTGTGCGCTACGCTGAATCCGGGCCTAACTGTATAAAGTATTTGTATAAAAAAGGGATTTTTTTCTGGTTTTGGTACTGTATACTTTACATACCCAGACTAAGTACATAGGTACAGTCAGAGCTACTGATATACATATTTGGTTTGGATCAATGACACCCCAACTGACTAAAGCAACATGACAGCCAGATAACAAGTATTTTTAGTAAAAACAGAAACAGCAACCTACACATACAGAATAGACATGTAGTTTCGGAATTTCATTTTCGTCCGAAAAATGTATTTATTTAGTTACTCCCGAAATTTGTTTTTAATTATTTATGCTGAATGCAGCTGTGTGGCACCCGCTCCAGGGAAATCACTCTGTAGAGGAAGCTGAAGAAGTTGGAGGAGATCTCTCGAAAAGTTGAGGTAACGTGTCTGATTATCTCATTTTTTTTACATTTTAAAAATCCCATATTTTGATCAAAAGCCCCCCACACACACATAAACATATATTATTGCTATCACATGTGATGTCAGTAAAGTTAAGTAAAAAATCATCCTCCCTCCTGGGAAAAACCTAATTTGCGCATAAGTCTGCCTAGCCTACAAATGAAAGTATAGCTTGCACATATTACATATTATCACCACAATCTTTGTTTCCATGGCCGTTATTTGTTTTTATCACTAAACTGATGAGTAGTAAGTGCTTTTAAGTTCCACTTGACCACCTGTAGGTTATGCCCCCTTCCTGACCAGGCCATATTTTGTAATTTAGCAGGTTTAACTGACAATACTGTAGTACGCTCCTGCGATGTAGTACCCAAATTTAATTGATGCCCTTTTCCCGCCACATATAGAGCTTTTTTAGTTATTGAAACAAAAATAGTTAAATATTAACCGCTATTGAATATTGAAACAAGAATAGTTAAATATTAACCAGCCGCCGTCATTATATGGCAGCAGGTCGGCACATTCCCACAAACCATAGTAGCTGTACGTTGGCCCTTTAAGGTGGCATAGCAGACTGCATTGCGGGGGAATCAATGCATGTGGCCGGCGGTCGCGATCACAGGCACGAAAGCCAGAACAGGGACGTGTGTGTGTGTAAACACACAAATCCCTGTTGTGTGAGGAAAGGAGAGACAGATTGTGTGTTCCTACTAGCTAGGAACAACGATCTGTCATTTCATCTAGTCACTCCCACCACCCTTTAGTTAGAACACACACAGGGGAACACAGCTAACCCCTTGATCGCCCCCTAGTGTTAACCCCTTCCCTGCCAGTGACATTTACACAGTAATCAGTGCATTTTTATAGCACTGATCGCTGTATAAATGTCAATGGTCTCCAAAATTTTGCAGTCCTGATAAAAATTGCAGATCACCGCGATTACTAGTAACATAATAACAATAATAATAAAAATGGCATAAAAATGCAATAAATCTTTCCCATAGTTGGTAGACGCTATAACTTTTGCGCAAACCAATCAATATACGCTTATTGTGATTTTTATTACCAAAAAGAATAGAAGAATATATATCGGCCTAAATTGAGGAAAAAATTGCTGTTTTTTTAAAAAAAAATGGTGATATTTATTATAGCAAAAATTACACAATATTGTGTTGTTTTTTTCAAAATTGGCACAATTTTATGTTTATAGCGCAAAAAATAAAAACCGGAGAGGTGATCAAATACCACCAAAAGAAATCTCTATTTGTGGGAAAAAATGTACATCAATTTTGTTTGGGTACAGCATTGCACAGTTAAAGCGATGCAGTGCCGAAACTCAAAAAATGGCCAGGTCATTAAGTAGGCAAATCTTCCAGGCCTGAAGTGGTTAAAAAAAAAATGTTGTTGTGTTACGGCAGGTGGACTTAACAAGATTGCAGACCATATGTTTACTATGGGCGGGTCTGCATGCACAAGTGGTTAATGCTTCGCAAAGAAAAAAAAGAAAGGAAATCTACACCATTTCACAGTTCAGACAAGCACATAATTAGAAAGGAGGACTGGACTTTACTTGGCACTATCCTGTCTTTTATATTTTACCAAATGTTTGGGTGTCTTATTGTGCAATAAAAAAGCATGTTGAATAATCTTGGACTAATAGAGTTAGTTTAGGTGCAGGTTCAATAGACACAGATCGCTATTGTCACCATCAAGTCGAATCTTCTGTCTATCTATATCGAACTGTTGTTGCATACGATATAAAAATATAATGGATGGGAAAATAAAGCATTTTTTTTTTTTATCTTGGATCTTTCGGATTTCAGATTATGCGCATTCATTTTGTTAAAACAAACACAAAAATCCCTAAAATTTAGACGAAAATGGATTTGGGCGAAAACGAATGCACATGTCTAATACAGAATGTTCTTGTATAAGTGTTCTATGATGTACATATAATGATTACTGTTTATAGGCCTATCCTATATAAGGCCTGGAGACATGTGTAATAACTAAGGCACATCTTTTGTCATTTTCATCATGTACATCTCTACTTTCCACTATGGTGAACACAGTAGATCACATGAGCAGAAAAGGCAATGTATAACAGTCTTGTATTGGCAGGGCACATAACAGAGAAGTATGGAAGCTGATTTATGGATCTTCCCTTCCAACCCAACCTTATTTTGTTGCAGAAATGTGCATTTTAATGTCCTTAATATACATTACAAAAGTAATTCATTCTCATCCGTCCACCATAGTCTTTACAGAACAAACACACAGTAGCCTTGCCAGGTTTTACTTTCAAAGTGAGAAGATTAACCACTTAAATGCAGGTAAAGGACCAGGCCCCTTTTTGTGATTCGGCCCTGCGTCGCTTTAACTGACAATTGCGCGGTCGTGCGACGTGGCTCCCAAATAAAAATATGCGTCCTTTTCTTCCCACAAATAGAGCTTTCTTTTGGTGGTATTTGATCGCCTCTGCGATTTTTTTTTTTTTTTGCGCTATATACAAAAATAGAGCGACATTTAAAAAAAAATATATATATTTTTTACTTTTTGTTATAAGAAAAATCAAATAAACTAAATTTTAGTCAAACATTTAGGGCAACATTTATTTAGCCACATGTCTTTAGTAAAAAAAAATCGCAATAAAAAAATAGCTACCTAGCGGGAACAGCGACACTAATACAGCGATCAGAAAAATGATCGCTTAGTGACGCTGGCAATAGGGAGTGAGAGGGTTAACTAGGGCGGTGATCAAGGGGTTAAAACTTTATTAGTAGGGGTACGGGGGCTACTATGGACCTGCCACTAACTGCCTGTCACACTGACACTAAATACAGTGATCATACATATATGATCACTGCATTCAGTGACACTGTGACAGGGGGAGGGGGGGGTGATCGCAAGGGGTTTAGTGTGCCTGCGTTTACTGGTGTCAGTGTAGTGTTGTGCAGACTTACTATGTGATGTGATCTCTCCTCAGCGGCGGTTGAAAAAATGCCGAGAGCAGAGATCACATCACTTCCTCCTTCTGTGTTTACACAGGAGGAGGAAATGACACTGCAGGGGAGCGCGCGCATTGGCTGGGAGCGATCCGGAGGGGGCGGACAAAAACTAACCGCCGCCCCCTCAGCACGGATCGCTCGCAAAGCTCCCGGGACCGTCGCCGGTACCGGGGGGGTCCCGATCAGACCCCAGACCCACGTCAAGGCAGCCACGTACAGGTGCGTTGATGTGCCTGTCCATGCCATTCTGCCGACGTAAATGTACATGCGGCGGTCCTTAAGGGGTTATTGAATCTGCTCCTGAGAGGCTGATGTAACCAAAAGATCATCAAACCAGTGGACTATTTGCTGTTAGACTTTGGAATGCTATTTGTGTCAGCATGAATAGATGTTGTCACCTGAATGTACAAAATGGCTTGAATCATTTATTTTTGCTCTATACCCTGTTCCGACAGCAAAAGTCTGATGTGAGCTTTTGAATGGAAATTCCGACCATGTGTAGTCTCCATCGGACATTTGCTGTCAGAATTTCCACCAACAAAAGATTGAGAGCTGGTTCTCAAATTTTCCGGGAAAATCCGATCGTCTGTAGAAATTCCGACGTGCAAAATTCCGGACGCATGCTCGGAAACAATTTGACGCATGCTTGGAAGCATTGAACTTAATTTTCTCAGCTCTTCGTAGTGTTGCACCTCACCTCGTTCTTGATGGTCAAATGTTTAGAGAACTTTTGTGTGACCGTGTTTATGCAAGCCAAGCTTGAGCGGAATTCTAGCGGAAAAACCATCCAAGGTTTTTCCGATGGAAAATCGGATCGTGTGTACGTGGCATTAGGATGACATTTTAAGGGACCATCCTATGGAACGATTGTTGTCTATACAAAGCATGTACGTTATTTAAGGGATTTTCTTATTTATTTAGGGATTGTCTGAAAATTATGTGGGGAAGATCCTTCTTTTAATGCAAACATTTGTAACTGATGGTTTTTGAGCTGCTGACAGTCCACTTACTCTTTCCTTGTTACCAGCCAGCCTAAGGATTTCAAAAGCTAATTAGTCTCAGTCTTTTTTATATGTATGGTGATGGTTCTTTTTATAATTTTACAGGTTG
Source organism: Rana kukunoris (assembly GCA_029574335.1). Lineage (NCBI taxonomy): Eukaryota > Metazoa > Chordata > Amphibia > Anura > Ranidae > Rana > Rana kukunoris. The sequence continues at coordinate 190,087,013 of CM056051.1, forward strand.
GTGGACTAACATTTTCAGGATGTATTAAGCATTTTAAAATGTTTTTTAAAGTGCTCTATCATTGGTAGGCTAATCCCTAAAAAAAAGTACTCTTATGCCGCGTACACGCGGTCACAATTTCCGACAATAAATGTTCCATGTGAGCTTTTGGTTGGATATTCTGACCATGTGTAGGCTCCATCAGACATTTGCAGTCTGAATTTCCAACAGCAAATGTTTGAGAGCTGGTTCTCAATTTTTCCGACATCAAAAAGTTTTGTCGGAAATTTCCGATCGTCTATATGCAATTCTGACACAAAAAAATATTTTTTAAAGTGCTCTATCATTGGTAGGCTAATGCCTAAAAAAAGTACTCTTATGCCGCGTACACACGGTCAGAATTTCTGACAACAAATGTTCGATGTGAGCTTTTGGTCAAATATTCCGACTGTGTGTAGGCTCCATCGGACATTTGCTGTTGGAATTTCCGACAGCAAATGTTAGAGAGCTGGTTCTCAATTTTTCTGACATCAAAAGTTTTAGTCGGAAATTCTGATTGTCTATATGCAATTCCGACGCACAAAAATCCTATGCATGCTCGGAATCATTTTGACGCATGGTTGGGAATTATTGAACATTTTTCTCAGCTCGTCATAGTGTTGAAAGTGACCGCGTTCTTGACATTCGGAATTTCAGACAACATTTGCGTGACCGTGTGTATGCAAGACAAGTTTGAGCGAACAATCCGTCTGAAGAAATCCACGGTTTTGTTGTCGGAATGTCCGATCGTGTGTACGCGGCATTAGTTTACCTAACATAGTAGACCAATGAAGCTGTGTTCTCTAAAGATCAGTTTGGATTAGGGAGAAAATAGTAAACCCTTTAGGCCTCGTTCACACATGGATCCGTTCAGGTCCGTCTGTCAGTTTTTCAGGCGGACCTGAACGGGCGCTCCATGCACCCCTATGGAGCGTCGGATGTCAGCGGAGACATGTCCGCTGACATCCGACCTGATCCGATCCGCTAAAAACAAACGTATGGGGCTCACGTCCCCATCCGTCCATGCGGATCGGATCGGGAAAGATCTGATGAAAACGGACATGCTGTCCGTTTTCATCAGATCGCTCCATAGAGGACAGCGGGACTCGACAAGCTCCTCCCCGCTCAGTGAGCAGAGAGGAGCTTGTCATCCGTCGGCTCAGCGGAGATCTGCGGACTGATCTCCCGCTGAGCTGGCAGACACAGGCGGACTCCGTCGGAACGGACTGCGACGGAGTCGGCTATGTGTGAACGAGGCCTTAAAAAGTCACTGGCTTCCTAATGTTTTATTGTGAATAGATTACAATTCATAAAATACCATAACAAGTACAATATATTAACTTTTTTGGATCTTTGCCCTTTGCAAGTATATATCTTGTTTTTTTTTGTTTTTTTTCATTAAAAACATTATAACAATGCCCTGAAAAATTATAGAAGTGTGTATACGGCATAACAATATTTTAATTATGTACTGTAAACGAGGCCACAGTAGAGCAAATTTGACCCCTTTGGTTTTTGTCAAAATCTTGTTATTTGAGTATAAATTTATTAATTTGGTAATTTGGTATTTTATTTGAGTATTACTTTGGTAATTTGGTACTTTATTTGGGTTTAACATGCCTGTTTTAAAGTTAAGCAATACTAAATACATTTAGGCTAGCCATGTATTAGACAGCAGATTCACTCTTCAAATATGGCATGGCATGTCCCGAATGATATGCATTTATCATAATTGGATAGCTTTACCAGAAATTATTTGAGGTTTCATCTCCATTGCTTTCTGCTGCCAGTTAAATCTCAAAAATTTGCATTGGAGTGAAATCTGAACAAATCGAGTTTCTAAGCAATTAAGGAGTAGATGCGACCAACCAGAGGATACTGAAGAAACACACATAAGGTAGATGCTGGAATACACATTACTGCTTTATGATAACTGGCACAAAAATATAGGGTTGATATCAAAAACAGCTCAACTTTTGTTCCCGCATTTTGCAGTCTAATGATGTTGAACTTTTTGAACATGTTGATTAGCTAGTTTTTGTCACAAAATTTAATTTTCTAATGAAAAGTTACCGTTAGTTAACATGAAGTTGTACCTGGTATATTTTGCTATATAACAGGCTAACCCAACTTTCTATCAAATAATGAGTATTTAAAAAGTGTATTTTTGATTCTCAGGTGATTTGAGTGACACTTATACATGAGGAGAAAAGGGGTAATTTAAATAATACCTTTCTTACATTTAAATGATGTAATTATAAAATGTTCATTTTTGCATTTATAATCAGATGCAGGAACAGATGGGATATGCTCATTTTAATGTGATGTGTCAATTATACTGCCAAGAGATTGTTCACTGTAACTAAAACTTTTCAGCTTAATTGTTACTAAGAAACTGTGCTGATTCCATGCTCTGTTTTCCCAAAAGGAACATCATAAAACCAGTATTCAGTGTGAGGAATATCAAGGAATAGAAAGTGACAGCTTGTTCTAACTCTGGTGGAGCCCTAGTAAGAGAAAAGTGTATAGATAGCAGATCACGAGGACAGCTATATTAATTACATTCCCACTGGTACTGCAGTTTTAAATAATGGCTCTCAAAAAAATAAGCTTATTATGCAATAGTTGAATTAAAATGATACATGGAGCTCATTATACACTTTGGTGGTGAGGGAAGTCTACAATTGTTTATGAGCCCTTAGGATGTTGAGTCATGTGTTGCATATGAGTCCTAGAACGACCTGAGCAATCCACAGCCTGGGCATTCATAAGCAATTCAGGAAAGGTATCATAACCATAGCTATAGGCTAGTATGGTGATTATACAGTATATGCTGGTATACATCATTCATTAACAATATAATCTAAAATCTAGTGTTATTTTGGTTATTAAGTTGACATTTTTAAAACATTAACATTTTAGGATATAATTAAGTACTTTTATTCTCCAACTACAAATTAAACCACTGTCTCGTTATGAAGTCTATTTAGAGATTTCTAGATCACAAAGCCATAACTTTAACGAGGACACAGTGACTATGTAAAGTCTGAGCCTTTATCTATTTTAATTCCAGATAAGATACACTGGTTCCTAGAAAAATGTGTCCGATTTGCATAGAACTAAATAGGTCTCAAGGGCAGCATCACCCCAACAACCAATTTATCTCAGCATGGTTGATTTTAGAAAAGAGCTGAGCCTTCAAATAGTCCTCTGCTATTGAAGTCAATGGACAGAGGCTTGTAAATTGCTACTTATCTCTCTCTGTAAATATGTAGAAAGAGTTAAAAGCTAAACCACCTAGTAACATAAAAACACATCTTTTAGCCCAGCTGTGACTTCATTAAAACAAATCAATAAATAGTTTTAAATACTACTAGTGTAATTACAGTCAGTGTAGTATTAACTTTCCAAAATACTTTGTGCACCGGAAAAAATGTTAAGGGAGAAGGTTCTGCATTGTGAATTTAGAATATTTTACTATAATGTCGGAAACCTAATGCGTATCAGATTATTTACAGCTGGGAGTAGTGTTTAGACAGCACCAGGGAATACCTTGAAAGCAGAGTGATACTCATTCCATGGATTTGGCTGAAAGTATGGAGGTGACATGAGAAATCGTAGATATCGCGACACAAGAAATCATGAGAATTACAGAAGTGATAAGTCTTGCATATGTAGTATGACAGGAATAAGTAAATTACAACACTGGCTTGAGAAAATGACAACCATTCCAGCAGGCATTGTGAAGGGATTGTGTTACCAGCATAAAATATACTAATAATTCACAATAATGATGGGTTCACTTTATTGCAAGGAAAATCTTAGCTTCTTCCAAAAAAGAATGGTAGAGAAAATGTCAATATGTCGGTGCTCCCTCCACCTACAGTGTACCGGTAAATGTTAGGTGTGGAAAGGAAGGTAATTAATTGTTCAAGGCAGAAGGGAACACGAAGCAGTGCAGCAGCAGTAAGCTTATCAGGAGCATTGCCCTTTGTAATGTTGTCACCAAGTACTAAAGTGCCATTTAATTATGACCAAGCATGCAATATGTCTTTATGGCTTGTTTGTGTTTAAATTTACAGTAGAACAAAAGAACATAACGCTAAATAATTTTACACCTTAAGCCAAGGAAGCATTTCTATGCTCATAGAAGGGTTCTAGTCTCTTCTGGACTTTAGTCACAGGTTTTCTATCTCATTGAAAGTGATCAAATACATTTTTCTAATATTAGTTGTTATAGTTTAGTGGTATAAAACAATGTATAGAGACACTTTCTTTTCTCAAAAATACTGTAGCGATGAGCTAGAAGATGAGTTCATAAGGAATGTGAAGGGGGGAATGGTGTTAATATTAAGTTTTTACTTATAGCAGATACTTTGCATGCATTGAAAATGTAGTTTACATCATACAACCATGTTTCTTAATCTCACAGTTCCCAATCAGGCTTCATCCATTGTCTGCTGCCCCATTGGTTGCTATGAAGCGGCCTAGTTTGCAGCCTGACTCATTCAGCTGTCAGCCTGGAGATTTCTGTCATTCCCATGTTTTCATGCATAGTTGAGTCGCTTAGCCTTGTTTCCATGGCCCATTGATTACATAAAGAGACAGAAGGATTTGAGGCAGCCTACATCAACAAAAGATCTATGGTTAGTTCTCCAAGATGTTTAGAACAACCTATCTGGTGAGTTGCTTTAAAAACTATATGCAAGTGTACCTAGAAGAATTGATCCTGTTTTGAAGGCAAAGGGTGGTCACACCAAATACTGATTTGATTTGGAGTTTTCTTCTGTTCATTTACTTTCCATTTTGTTAATTGATAAACATAAACCATTAAAACTTCTATTTCTGAAAGCATTCTTCATTTATAGCATTTTTCCACATTTGCCTAACACCTTTGCGCAGTACTGTATAAATGTTTTGACTTTTTCTAACTTCTTTGTATAGATCTATGTCTATCCCAAGCTTGTTGAAATGGTGACTGACTCTACTTCCAATGGAAGTCTATTTCAAGCATCAACTACTGTTTCTGTAAAATAATATTTTCTAAGATTAGTTTTGAATTTTTCTCCTTCTAGTTTTAAGCCATATCCCCATGTTCTTGATCTTATCTTCATATTGAAAATACTGCCCTACTGAGCCTTATTAACCCCTCTTGATGTACTTAGAGGTTTCAATTCTGTCTGCCCTTCCCTCCTTTTCTCAAGAATGTACAAATTAGGTTCCTGAAGTCTCTCCTGACATGTTTTATCCCTCCGTCCTTTCACCATTTGTGGTGCCCATCTGTTTGCTAGTATGCTTGCAGCTGTTGGTGTGCTAGCAACATATGAACCCTGTTAGGGGAACTGGCACATACTCCACTCTGAGTCTGAGTACTAGCATTTCTCTGTATGCATACACTCTCAAAAAAACCACCAGACTTTGACTGCTACCCTTCAAATTCCACCAAATTATATATGACGTCAAATAAGGTAACCTAAAATCTCATATTTATTAGTATGCATTAAAACTGAAGAAAAAAAAAATTTGGCCAAGGAATAATTACAATAACATGCTATCGCCACATTGCCTCATAAGTAATAAACGTTATATAATATTATAAGCTAAATAAGCAATCCTGTTGAAACAATTCAAATTCACATGTGAGAACTGCAAAAAAATGTATTAAATGTAATGTTCAAGCAAACTGAGAGCCTATCATAGTCCTGTTGTGGTGCACTTCATTCTAAGACGGCGATGGGCTAATATGTGAACTGTGGAATTCTGGATAGGGCTGTGGTATGTGTTAAATCTGATTTGGGGGTCTCAAATAAGACATTCAGAGGAGATAAATGAATAAAGTGATACTCCCGCGCTGTCTGTGAAATAGTGGATGAGGGGGAAAGGGAGAGGGTTGGGAGCACTGCTGCAAACACTAGAAGAGTCTACCTCAATAGACACAAGGAAATATATGTGCAAGTGAAAGGAGTCTGCGCTGTGAAAATAGATTGAAAAAGGGAACAAGGATAGGAAATGGGTGTGGGAAAGGGGCACGGTAAGTGAAAAAGTGTTAGCTAAATAACAATGATACACCTAGACAGCAATAAACATCTCCAATTGGTAAACTGATGGTAACACATAAACGGCAAAGTATAGTCCAGGAAAGACAAAATTAATTTAGGAAGTCCAGTACTGGAAAATAAAGATAAAAATGAAAATAACAGTAAATTCCTCAAGGAAGGGAACAGATGAGGAGAGACCCAGCAGCCAATTCTGTGAAAGAAGTCGAGCCGTCACCCAAGAACAACACGCACACCTCAGGTGGTCCCAGCAGCTCACCTCATGGCTACCAGATATAGCCTAGCCAGCTGCTTTCACGCGGACTCCAAATGAAGGTAGAATGTTCTTAAAGTCCCGGGATCAGGCACCACATACGGGGAGAGGATACACAACAATATATAGTGTGATACTGATATGAAAGGGGAGCCAAAAACGCCTGCACTCTATGCACTTACATAAAGTAAAGGTACAAGGGCTTATCTCCACGAGCGGCGAGCTCGTCAGTGTCCTCCTTTTCCTCTCACTGGGAGTCCGCTTGGTCTTAGGCTGATGGTGCTCAGAGGCTTGGGTGATATCACTCACGGCTACCAGATATAGCCTAGCCAGCTGCTTTCACGCGGAGTCCAAATGAAGGTAGAATGTTCTTAAAGTCCCGGGATCAGGCACCACATACGGGGAGAGGATACACAACAATATATAGTGTGATACTGATATAAAGGGGAGCCAAAACACGCCTGCACTCTATGCACTTACATAAAGTAAAGGTAAAGGGCTAATCTCCACGTGCGGCGAACTCGTCAGTGTCCTCCTTTTCCTCTCACTGGGAGTCCGCTTGGTCTTAGGCTGATGGTGCTCAGAGGCTCGGGTGATATCACAGAAAACAAAAAAGGTGGTACATCGCGTAATCCAGTAAAAAGGATTTATTTAAAACAACTTAAAAACACTCACATAGACGATGGAGGAACGAATACAGCATCCACGAGTGGCGAACTCGTCAGCCGTCCGTCAGGTGCTTCGGTTGTCCAGCGCTCCAATCCCGACGCGTATCATCACACCACGTGACTTCATCAGTGGATGACGCTGGTATTCTAGCTCCAGATTTTATAGTCTTAGCGATTAGACATTCGGCGGCCATTTTCCTGAAGACCGCAAGTTAGACTGTATGTTGACACTCAGTGTATTGGGCGCCATTTTGCTGGAGTCTCAGCCTGCTCTAAGTAACGCCACTCCCATCAGGGAGGGTCTATACTAGGCTGATAGGTGCCTGGAACTGTATGCAGAGAAGATCTAGCCAGACCTGCAAAGCACCAAGGGTCTACAGTTACTTGACCGGGAGTACAGATGGAGGATCTGAACGTGAAAGGAAAGATCCGAATGAGTGGCAGATGGGGTTACTATGAGCCACCTCATGGAAATGGATTATTACATATGTATACACTTTAAAATGAAATATGGATAAGACTAATAAAATTAAATTAAAGGGAGGTATGCATACTATTAGGGGTCCATACAGGAAATGTTATATGGACAGAGGACAGCGCCATATAAAGGAGCATATATGCCAACCTCCAGCGCAAGAAAACATAGAAGAAGGGGGGGGGGGAGGTTTCCTCCCCCAAACTCCCCTCTAAAACCCTAGACGGGGGCAGTCCTAGTGATGAATGGGTGTACAAAAAATACATGAAAAATGGTGGTTTTGAAAGAGTGGCCTGAAGATATATATATGTGTATATATAAGGACCTAGGGTAAGTATGGTTGCGATAGGGCAACCACTAGGGGGAGGTCAGTGGCTGAATGCGTGTCTCGCATTACAGGAGCCCTGTACAACCGAGCACCCCACGCACGAACCACGGTCCCATGGTATCAATATGGTAACATAACTGTATAAACACATACTGGTCACATTTAGAGGAAAAGAAACATTATGGAACGGTAACATAACATATGATTTAGAAGTCACTTAGAAAACAGTTCAAATCAAATTCGATATTGAGTCCCTTAGGTGCAAATGTATCCATAGAGAAAATAAATTTAGACTCTAACTGGCTTAAGGATCTAACCTTGTGACCCCCTCGCCAAGGTCTGGAATAGGGCACAATACCCCAGAATCTGAGTTGGGAGGGATCCTTCTTATGGGCTTCTGCAAAGTGTCGCGAGACACTATGTCTAGGGAATCCGCATTCAATGTTTTTAACATGCTCTTTAATGCGGATTCTCAGAAGCCTCTTGGTGCGGCCAATGTACTGAAGGCCACAGCTGCATTCTAGGGCATATACAGCCCCCTCAGTATTACAGCCAATGAAATCACGGACTTCATACTGGGTGCCGTTGCTGGTGGACTGAAACTTGGTGACTTTGGCATTGGGTCTTTTGGTATGGGTACATGAGTAACATCTTTTGCAAGGATAAAAACCTTTGCCTGTAAAAAATGTGAATTGTTTCTTGGGAGGGTCTATCACACTTTTGACTAATTGGTCACGTAGGGTGGGGGCTCTTTTATAGATAAACCTAGGTTTCTCTGGTAGTATGTCTTTCAGTCCTGCATCAGACTTCAGGATATGCCAGTGGCGGGCAATAATTTTCTCTATTTTTCTGTATTGCACGTTGTATTCCAGAACAACAGGGACTGTATCAGCCCTGCTGACGGGTGATTTGTTTTCCATAAGGTGACTCCTGGATACAGCAGTTACCTCCTCTATTTTTGCTTGAATAAAGGTCTCTTCATACCCCTTCTGTATAAATCTGTCTCCAATTTTCCTTGCTTGCATCTGAAATTCTTCGGTATTTGTGCAATTTCGTCGAAGACGCATCATCTGGCCTTTTGGGATATTATACAGCCAGTTTTTATGGTGGCAGCTTGTGATAGGGAGGTAACTGTTCCTGTCAACATTTTTGAAATGTGTCTTAGTATTAAATTTGCCGTTGGTTCTTGAAATTTCCAGATCCAAGAAGGATATGGTCCTTTCCTCTATCTGCCAGGTGAGTGTGATGTTTTTGCTATTCTTATTTAGTTTCTCGAAGAAGGATGTAAGGGTCTGGTGGTCCCCCTTCCATAGTACAAAAACATCATCAATATATCTTTTATATACCAGAAGACCCGCAGGTTGGTCCGCATATACTGACTCATCTTCCCACTTGGACATAAACAGCCCCGCGACACTGGGTGCAAATTTAGCGCCCATAGCTACCCCAGTTTTTTGTAGGTAGTATTGGCTTTTGTACCAAAAATGGCTGTGTTTAAGACAGAAGTCTAGACACTTGATGATGTACTTCCTTTGTTTACATGGAAGCTTTGTGTAATTGCGAAGTCCCCATTTGGTGGCATCGCACGCTAAATAATGAGGTATGATCGTGTATAACGATGATACGTCGGCAGTTGCCATCAGGAGTTGTCCAACATCATTTCTTCCGTCTAAAAGCCTCAACATCTCTTTTGTGTCTTTAAGGTGGGCTCGTGTATTTTGCACTGCTGGTTGTAAAAATCGATCGATATACTGTCCGAGTCTGGCTGTTATAGAATCAATCCCATTGACTATGGGTCTGAAGGGGGGATTTATTTTATCCTTATGAACCTTGGGTAATGCATATATAATGGGAGTCCTGCAAGCTTCTGGGATAAGGTATCTGGCTTCCCTTTTGTTTAGGATATCTTTCTTAAGGCCCAAGGAAACCACCTGTTCCAGTTCTTTTTTCCATTTAAAAATCGGATTTTTTGACAATGTACAATAGGTATCGGAGTCCTCTAGTAACTTCATCATCCCTGTGTGGTATTGGTCAGATGTTTGAATTACGATCCCACCCCCCTTATCGGAAGGTCTTATCACTAGATCTTTTCTCATAGTAAGTTTCTTGATCGACCTTTAACCCTAAACTCAAAGATGGGAAAAATATAGAAGTTTTCAAACAGATGGTAACAGAAGAGATTAAGAATCTTAATATCAAGAAAGTAGAAGAACCTAAATCTATGAAAATAGGGATCAAGAAACTTATTATGAGAAAAGATCTAGTGATAAGACCTTCCGATAAGGGGGGTGGGATCGTAATTCAAACATCTGACCAATACCACACAGGGATGATGAAGTTACTAGAGGACTCCGATACCTATTGTACATTGTCAAAAAATCCGATATTTAAATGGAAAAAAGAACTGGAACAGGTGGTTTCCTTGGGCCTTAAGAAAGATATCCTAAACAAAAGGGAAGCCAGATACCTTATCCCAGAAGCTTGCAGGACTCCCATTATATATGCATTACCCAAGGTTCATAAGGATAAAATAAATCCCCCCTTCAGACCCATAGTCAATGGGATTGATTCTATAACAGCCAGACTCGGACAGTATATCGATCGATTTTTACAACCAGCAGTGCAAAATACACGAGCCCACCTTAAAGACACAAAAGAGATGTTGAGGCTTTTAGACGGAAGAAATGATGTTGGACAACTCCTGATGGCAACTGCCGACGTATCATCGTTATACACGATCATACCTCATTATTTAGCGTGCGATGCCACCAAATGGGGACTTCGTAATTACACAAAGCTTCCATGTAAACAAAGGAAGTACATCATCAAGTGTCTAGACTTCTGTCTTAAACACAGCCATTTTTGGTACAAAAGCCAATACTATCTACAAAAAACTGGGGTAGCTATGGGCGCTAAATTTGCACCCAGTGTCGCGGGGCTGTTTATGTCCAAGTGGGAAGATGAGTCAGTATATGCGGACCAACCTGCGGGTCTTCTGGTATATAAAAGATATATTGATGATGTTTTTGTACTATGGAAGGGGGACCACCAGACCCTTACATCCTTCTTCGAGAAACTAAATAAGAATAGCAAAAACATCACACTCACCTGGCAGATAGAGGAAAGGACCATATCCTTCTTGGATCTGGAAATTTCAAGAACCAACGGCAAATTTAATACTAAGACACATTTCAAAAATGTTGACAGGAACAGTTACCTCCCTATCACAAGCTGCCACCATAAAAACTGGCTGTATAATATCCCAAAAGGCCAGATGATACGTCTTCGACGAAATTGCACAAATACCGAAGAATTTCAGATGCAAGCAAGGAAAATTGGAGACAGATTTATACAGAAGGGGTATGAAGAGACCTTTATTCAAGCAAAAATAGAGGAGGTAACTGCTGTATCCAGGAGTCACCTTATGGAAAACAAATCACCCGTCAGCAGGGCTGATACAGTCCCTGTTGTTCTGGAATACAACGTGCAATACAGAAAAATAGAGAAAATTATTGCCCGCCACTGGCATATCCTGAAGTCTGATGCAGGACTGAAAGACATACTACCAGAGAAACCTAGGTTTATCTATAAAAGAGCCCCCACCCTATGTGACCAATTAGTCAAAAGTGTGATAGACCCTCCCAAGAAACAATTCACATATTTTACAGGCAAAGGTTTTTATCCTTGCAAAAGATGTTACTCATGTACCCATACCAAAAGACCCAATGCCAAAGTCACCAAGTTTCAGTCCACCAGCAACAGCACCCAGTATGAAGTCAGTGATTTCATTGGCTGTAATACTGAGGGGGCTGTATATGCCCTAGAATGCAGCTGTGGCCTTCAGTACATTGGCCGCACCAAGAGGCTTCTGAGAATCCGCATTAAAGAGCATGTTAAAAACATTGAATGCGGATTCCCTAGACATAGTGTCTCGCGACACTTTGCAGAAGCCCATAAGAAGGATTCCTCCCAACTCAGATTCTGGGGTATTGTGCCCTATTCCAGACCTTGGCGAGGGGGTCACAAGGTTAGATCCTTAAGCCAGTTAGAGTCTAAATTTATTTTCTCTATGGATACATTTGCACCTAAGGGACTCAATATCGAATTTGATTTGAACTGTTTTCTAAGTGACTTCTAAATCATATGTTATGTTACCGTTCCATAATGTTTCTTTTCCTCTAAATGTGACCAGTATGTGTTTATACAGTTATGTTACCATATTGATACCATGGGACCGTGGTTCGTGCGTGGGGTGCTCGGTTGTACAGGGCTCCTGTAATGCGAGACGCGCATTCAGCCACTGACCTCCCCCTAGTGGTTGCCCTATCACAACCATACTTACCCTAGGTCCTTATATATACACATATATATATCTTCAGGCCACTCTTTCAAAACCACCATTTTTCATGTATTTTTTGTACACCCATCCATCACTAGGACTGCCCCCGTCTAGGGTTCTAGAGGGGAGTTTGGGGGAGGAAACCCCCCCCCCTTCTTCTATGTTTGCTTGCGCTGGAGGTTGGCATATATGCTCCTTTATATGGCGCTGTCCTCTGTCCATATAACATTTCCTGTATGGACCCCTAATAGTATGCATACCTCCCTTTAATTTAATTTATTTTATTAGTCTTATCCATATTTCATTTTAAAGTGTATACATATGTAATAATCCATTTCCATGAGGTGGCTCATAGTAACCCCATCTGCCACTCAGTCGGATCTTTCCTTTCACGTTCAGATCCTCCATCTGTACTCCCGGTCAAGTAACTGTAGACCCTTGGTGCTTTGCAGGTCTGGCTAGATCTTCTCTGCATACAGTTCCAGGCACCTATCAGCCTAGTATAGACCCTCCCTGATGGGAGTGGCGTTACTTAGAGCAGGCTGAGACTCCAGCAAAATGGCGCCCAATACACTGAGTGTCAACATACAGTCTAACTTGCGGTCTTCAGGAAAATGGCCGCCGAATGTCTAATCGCTAAGACTATAAAATCTGGAGCTAGAATACCAGCGTCATCCCCTGATGAAGTCACGTGGTGTGATGATACGCGTCGGGATTGGAGCGCTGGACAACCGAAGCACCTGACGGACGGCTGACGAGTTTGCCACTCGTGGATGCTGTATTCGTTCCTCCATCGTCTATGTGAGTGTTTTTAAGTTGTTTTAAATAAATCCTTTTTACTGGATTACGCGATGTACCACCTTTTTTGTTTTCTGTGATATCACCCGAGCCTCTGAGCACCATCAGCCTAAGACCAAGCGGACTCCCAGTGAGAGGAAAAGGAGGACACTGACGAGTTCGCCGCACGTGGAGATTAGCCCTTTACCTTTACTTTATGTAAGTGCATAGAGTGCAGGCGTGTTTTGGCTCCCCTTTATATCAGTATCACACTATATATTGTTGTGTATCCTCTCCCCGTATGTGGTGTCTGATCCCGGGATTTTAAGAACCTTCTACCTTCATTTGGACTCCGCGTGAAAGCAGCTGGCTAGGCTATATCTGGTAGCCGTGAGTGATATCACCCAAGCCTCTGAGCACCATCAGCCTAAGACCAAGCGGACTCCCAGTGAGAGGAAAAGGAGGACACTGACGAGCTCGCCGCTCGTGGAGATAAGCCCTTGTACCTTTACTTTATGTAAGTGCATAGAGTGCAGGCATTTTTGGCTCCCCTTTCATATCAGTATCACACTATATATTGTTGTGTATCCTCTCCCCGTATGTGGTGCCTGATCCCGGGACTTTAAGAACATTCTACCTTCATTTGGACTCCGCGTGAAAGCAGCTGACTAGGCTATATCTGGTAGCCATGAGGTGAGCTGCTGGGACCACCTGAGGTGTGCGTGTTGTTCTTGGGTGACGGCTCGACTTCTTTCACAGAATTGGCTGCTGGGTCTCTCCTCATCTGTTCCCTTCCTTGAGGAATTTACTGTTATTTTCATTTTTATCTTTATTTTCCAGTACTGGACTTCCTAAATTAATTTTGTCTTTCCTGGACTATACTTTGCCGTTTATGTGTTACCATCAGTTTACCAATTGGAGATGTTTATTGCTGTCTAGGTGTATCATTGTTATTTAGCTAACACTTTTTCACTTACCGTGCCCCTTTCCCACACCCATTTCCTAGCCTTGTGCCCTTTTTCAATCTATTTTCACAGCGCAGACTCCTTTCACTTGCACATATATTTCCTTGTGTCTATTGAGGTAGACTCTTCTAGTGTTTGCAGCAGTGCTCCCAACCCTCTCCCTTTCCCCCTCATCCACTATTTCACAGACAGCGCGGGAGTATCACTTTATTCATTTATCTCCTCTGAATGTCTTATTTGAGACCCCCAAATCAGATTTAACACATACCACAGCCCTATCCAGAATTCCACAGTTCACATATTAGCCCATCACCGTCTTAGAATGAAGTGCACCACAACAGGACTATGATAGGCTCTCAGTTTGCTTGAACATTACATTTAATACATTTTTTGCAGTTCTCACATGTGAATTTGAATTGTTTCAACAGGATTGCTTATTTAGCTTATAATATTATATAACGTTTATTACTTATGAGGCAATGTGGCGCTAGCATGTTATTGTAATTATTCCTTGGCCAAATTTTTTTTTTCTTCAGTTTTAATGCATACTAATAAATATGAGATGTTAGGTTACCTTATTTGACGTCATATATAATTTAGTGGAATTTGAAGGGTAGCAGTCAAAGTCTGGTGGTTTTTATTGAGAGTGTATGCATACAGAGAAATGCTAGTACTCAGACTCAGAGTGGAGTATGTGCCAGTTCCCCTAACAGGGTTCATATGTTGCTAGCACACCAACAGCTGCAAGCATACTAGCAAACAGATGGGCACCACAAATGGTGAAAGGACGGAGGGATAAAACATGTCAGGAGAGACTTCAGGAACCTAATTTGTACATTCTTGAGAAAAGGAGGGAAGGGCAGACAGAATTGAAACCTCTAAGTACATCAAGAGGGGTTAATAAAGCTCAGTAGGGCAGTATTTTCAATATGAAGATAAGATCAAGAACATGGGGATATGGCTTAAAACTAGAAGGAGAAAAATTCAAAACTAATCTTAGAAAGTATTATTTTACAGAAACAGTAGTTGATGCTTGAAATAGACTTCCATTGGAAGTAGAGTCAGTCACCATTTCAACAAGCTTGGGATAGACATAGATCTATACAAAGAAGTTAGAAAAAGTCAAAACATTTATACAGTACTGCGCATTTCCTAGCCTTGTGCCCTTTTTCAATCTATTTTCACAGAGCAGACTCCTTTCACTTGCACATTCAGAGGAGATAGTAGATACAGGTCTTTGTAAAAGATCATTAGATGCTTTAATGTATACAAACACTGCAGTGGAGAGACACAAAACAGACTGACTGCCATCTCTACCAGGTGGAGCGAAGCAGGAAGTGTCTCTGACTTAAAAACATCAAGTTTAACAATATATACTCTATGAATATGCATAAGCACTAGGTGTGTTATAGGTGCGATCGTATAGTTTAGTCCAATCAACGTCCATATCATCTTAGTAGCAAGGAAACAGTTAAATGGGTGGTTACAACATGGGACTGATAGAAAGTGAAAGAAAACATGGGCGCTGCCATTTTGGTACTGGATAATTCCAGCTAGATAAGACTGTACATTTCTCTGAGCAAAAAGGGAGTAAGCTGCTGCTTCTTATCTGGCGGTGAAGGTCATTTTAGACTGAAAACTTTGGTGTCTAAAATTAAGAGCAAGAAAGTCTATTAAAAAATCTTAAACATTAAACATCTCAGTTATTCAAAATTCCCATAAATGTATGTTATTACCATCTCTATCAGAAAATTAGTTTAGAGCCGGTTCACACAGGGGCGTCACGTCCTGGCCGCGACTTAAAAAAGTGATAGTTTCTATATACATATATATAACTCAACATTAGCAGACTCCTATAATTCTACTCATTTACAATAGTATATTCTGAGGAGCCAAATGAAATAAGAATCCACCAAAAACAGATTTGGTATCTCTCTCATATGCATACCTGTGCCTGTGCTATGCCATATATCACATGCATATGAGAATGGGATTTAATTTTACTGGGTGCAATCTAAGTTGTTAAATTTTTTGCTTGTCTATAGGAGACATGAGGTCGATCTGTGATGATGGATTTTTGAAATATGCGCTCCATTTTTCTGAATTGGGTGTCAAAATAGGTAGTAAATCTCAGTGGTTGTGATGTCTGAGTAGTTGGGTTGTTTCTTTTGATGGCAGCATCGTTCTCTTTAAAAAAAGTAAAGGACTAGTCTATGAGGGTGGAAGGGTAGCCTTTGTCAAGAAATGTTTGGTTTAGAAGCTGATCAAGGGATAGAAGGCAGCAAGCAATACATTTTTTTAAATAATATATTCATTCCAAACAAGTATTGTATTATTTAATAAACAATGTTATTGGATATTATAGGCCACAGCTGTTTTATTGGTATAAACTTATAGATTTTTATATAACTTATAATAAAAACATATTAAAAACATCTTACAGTATATTCTCACTTTACCAAATACAACCTATCCCCTATGGCTGAGGCTGAACGATACTGTATTATTCGAAATAATTAAAAAATAAATTACCCCCATACAAGGAGAGAAGTCAAGCCACATAAAAAGCCGCGAAAAGGGAGTGGGGGGTGAGGAGCTGTCTTCTTCAGTTCTTCATGCCAACTGTCAAAAGGCTGTTATAAATTACCTTTATTTATAGGGGTACCTTTCTGATTCAAACAATTTATTGGTGGATAATCTTAATTAAATGACCTATCATACTCTAGTTTAAATTCATCTTTATTATAACTGGCTAATTTATATTGATCAATTGAAATTTAATAATTTTAAAACTGTTGATTAAAATTGTTTTTGCTGCTGCATCAGATCCCATGAGGAGGGGGGGGGGGGCTATAAAAGTCTCTTCTCCTCCCTTTTTCCTACATGGGTGACAAAATCCTCATCTATCACACAACGCAACTGCACTACAGCAGATTCTGTACTCCATGTTCCTTCATCTTAACAAAAATTCCTATGTTCTAGTAGATTGTCTTATCAATAACTAATCTAATATTGGTCATCATTTATTAGATATAAATTATATGTATGCAAATTTTACACATTAAATTTTTTCAAGTTAATTTTATTGATTGGTTTAGATACAGGACTCTTATGGTCTCTGTCCTTTTGTTGATATTTTACAATAGTAAGGACATCATTTACTTTTAATGTCTTTACTGGACCTTGTAGTAATATTTCATTTTTATTTGTTGGTTTGTAGTTAATTTGCCAAACTTATTTTTTTATTCGATTGTTATTATTGATGTGCTATATGTTATGCTTTTTATCTCATATCAAATACCAGTATCAACTTCTATTGTCTAGTTTAGTATGTGTTGTGCAGCCCTCCAGCGCTTTAAAAATACTAAGTTGGAGACCATGTTTTGTTTTGAGCTGTTACCATGGCGCTGTCCTGACACACCCATAAGCTCCTTCCTCCTTATACCTCTTCCAAGATGGCTCCACTGATAGCCTGATGAAGGAGCATGCATGCTCCAAACACATGCACTGCCCGTTCACCCTTGGACCTGGATGTGACATCAACGGTTACTCCTGAGTGTACCCGAGCTTGCAGGAATCATGGAGAGCCACCGGCAACAGCCAGGACAAGCGGTTGCCCACTCATACACTGGACAATGTCTCTCCCCCCAGAGAGGACGAACCATCATCTAGCTACATGTTTTGATGTACCTGTCACATTGAGTCACTCAGTGTGACTCATTTGGAATAAACATATTTACTACTGCACTTAGATGATGCTGCTCTTCCTTTTCTCCTCATCTGAGTGCTTTAATGATTTTCCTCTATTGTATCTTGGGTGAGTCTCATCATTGCTAATGCTGCTGGCCTTTTTTTTTTTAGTCAGCAGCATAGACATGATGAAGATTTGGACAGAATTGTATTATTCTCTACTGTGCATCTGGCATACCCCAATGTAGCACAGTGGATAATAGTCTATCTAGCACAACAATATAAATTCACCAGGGTCTTCAAAGTGGCACTAAACCCTGGTTTTAAAAAATAATATTCAAGTTTACAGTTCCATAGCGCTCAGACTTCTCCAAATCTCCTTCTTTCTTCTTTTTTTTTTTTGCTGCTGTAATCTGATTTTCTGTGAGAGGGTGGCTATGTTCATTCTCCATAGTCCCATTGTATGTAATTTCTCATCACCTCCAAAAAGAACTAAAGATTATGGACTATGGGATTTGTAACGTACACTGCTCTTTCCAAACAAAGAGAGGGATAAAAAAAGAGGTTTGGGAGCTTACTGACGAAGTTAAAAGTATGCGGAAAAACACTGTAAGAGACAATTTATTGAAAAACAGATTATATAGCCATTAAGTAGTGTATGTACAGTATATGGTTTACTTTTGGAGAATAAGGATATTGTTTAGAGTCACTTTAAAGTAGGGATGAGCTTCCCGTTCGATACAAACTTATGTAGGACTCGAACATTGCCTGTTTGTACGTTCGACGAAATTCGAACAAAAGCGGACGTTTTTCGCGCCAAATTCGAGTGACCCAAAACGGCCCATAATTCACTGCGGAATTGTGCGCTGATGATTGGCCAAGCATGCTGTATGTCCCGCATGCTTGGCCAATAACAGCGCGCAAAAAAACGAAGAGCCAAAATTGGCCAAAGCCTGGGTGGCTTTGGCCAATTATGGCTCAGGGCTTTAGCACACGCCCACACTATATAAGGCCGCCTGCTGGGCGGCCTCGTGTAGTGTGTTCCGGCTTGTTAATTAAAGCAGTCAGAGAGACAGAGAGATTGTCTTTTTAGATAGCTAGATAGAGCAGGCAGGCAGGCTAGTCAGTTTAGCTTAATTTACAGTGTGTAGAGAATATATATACATCCCTAGGTGTTGTACATATATTTATACACTGTATAGCTTAGATAGATCAGTTCTTCCTAATTTACTGTCAGGCTGGTGATTGTGCTATTTAAAGACATTATCACAGGTATAGACACCCAGCAGGTACAATAGTTAAAGGAATTTATTTTTATTTTTTTATTTAAGCATTATTAAAATCACTGCTCCTGGAGCAGTGATTTTAATGATACTTAACTTAAAAAAAAAAAAAAAAATGAAAAATTCCTTTAAATATTGTACCTGCTGGGTGTCTATAGCTTGCCTGTGAAAACGTCTTTGAGAACCCGGGTCTTGCCTGAGGGATGGATAAGAAAAATCGAATGCGCTACTGTGAGTACACAATTGTGAAAAAAACTGGATAGCAACCACAAATCTGAGGCAGCTCAATCTATAGTGTCCACAAAACACAAATATGCATAAAGAAAATGAGATGAGTGATGAGCGCTTCAAATGGTGATGCGTGAACACTAAAAATACACACAATACATCAATGTGAAAAATGAAATAAATCAAATCAAAATATCTATATAGCTAAATGTGATATCAACTCTCCTGTATCCAAATGGTGCATACAAAATGACAATTCCTAGTGTTACACCACAACAAGTGGGCAAACAGTGGAGTCCTATATGCCAGTGAGAGATGTGCTGGGCTTTGAACAGTTGCACCGGGCAGTCTAAGGCTGGTGTCTGCTGATGGGTGGAATGATTGTGTGGTAAAGGGACTTCACTCTGGATGTTGAAAAAGGCTGAACATCCCCAACTGGTGTTGTAGTTCCCTTACCTTAAGGGTGCTATATGTGAGCATATAGTAGGGTCCATCCAGGTGTGGGGGTCTTGCTATCCCGGAAAGGTTCCCTCTGGTATATGCAGGTGATGGTGCTGTTCCCTCTAGTATATGCGGGTGATGCTTTTGTTCCTTGCTCAAAAAGTCCACAGAGTGATGGTGGTGATGTTGGATATAGATAAGGAAAAAACGAATCTCCAATGGTGAAGTAAATAGAACCAACGTGGGTTTATTGTAGAAAGACAGAAATAAAATCCAACAAACTAGGGTAAAATCAGACAGACTCAAAAGCGTGTTGGTCAAAAGTATAAGGACGGAGCGATCGTTCTACCGCAAATACTGGCGGTAGAACGATCTATATCCAACATCACCACCATCACTCTGTGGACTTTTTGAGCAAGGAACAAAAGCATCACCCGCATATACTAGAGGGAACAGCACCATCACCTGCATATACCAGAGGGAACCTTTCCGGGATAGCAAGACCTCCACACCTGGACGGACCCTACTATATGCTCACATATATCACCCTTAAGGTAAGGGAACTACAACACCAGTTGGGGATGTTCAGCCTTTTTCAACATCCAGAGTGAAGTCCCTTTACCACACAATCATTCCACCCATCAGCAGACACCAGCCTTAGACTGCCCGGTGCAACTGTTCAAAGCCCAGCACATCTCTCACTGGCATATAGGACTCCACTGTTTGCCCACTTGTTGTGGTGTAACACTAGGAATTGTCATTTTGTATGCACCATTTGGATACAGGAGAGTTGATATCACATTTAGCTATATAGATATTTTGATTTGATTTATTTCATTTTTCACATTGATGTATTGTGTGTATTTTTAGTGTTCACGCATCACCATTTGAAGCGCTCATCACTCATCTCATTTTCTTGCCTGAGGGAACATGTATCAATGGAATAAAAAGTTTTAAAAACGGTCCTGCTCCTGAAAAAACAACCGGTTTTTAAACTTTTTTCCATTGATACATGTTCCCTGGGCCAAGACCCGGGTTCTCAAAGATGTTTTCCAACAATAACTTGAATATTGGTCTTTAAAATGAGTGTTTTTGAATTTGAACGTTCGAGTCCCATAGACTTCAATGGGGTTCTAAATGTTCGCGTGAACGGTCGGTCTGTTCGATGGTTCTGGTGCGAACCCAATGCGGGGGTGTTCATCCCTACTTTAAAGGCAGTTTGTTCTGTTTAAGTCTACTAAAAAAAAACTGTTTCTATTGTGCTTTCTTCACTAGATGGGAGGTGTTGAGGCACAACATCTCAGTTATTCAAAATTCCCATAAATGTATGTTATTACCATCTCTACCAGAAAATTAGTTTAGAGCCGGTTCACACAGGGGCGACACGTCCTGGCCGAGACTTTGCAAGGCTACCTGAACAGGACCTGAGCGTGCACCACAGCTCGACTTGGGGCAACTTACAAGGCGACTTCTAGTCACCTCCAGCACAGGAGGCTTTCCAACAATCAGCTTTGTGGGAGGGAGGGGGAGGGAGGGGTTTGCCTGAGAAAACAATTTTCTCTTACTGTATTGTTGCTTCAGTTAAGACAGGGGATTCGACTTGGAGGCGACTTCCATTGAAATCAATGGTACAAGCTGCCTACAAGTCACCTACAAGTCAAATTGAAGTAGAACCGGAACCTTTTCTGAAGTCGGAGCGACTTCAGTAGTGTACATTAGTAGTGTCTATTCACTTACATTGACTTTCTCAAGCGCGCGACTTGGGGCGAATTTAAGTCAGATCCAAAGTCGCCCCTGTGTGAATGGGCTCTTAGGCCCAGATTCATAGAGCAATTACATCTGTCTAACTGGTGTTAGACAGGAGTAATTTCAAATTTCGCGCGCCGTATCACTAGTTTGAATCCTCAAACCATGATACGGCGGCTTCGGGCTTCGATCCAAGAGGCTTACGTCTTCGTAAGCCTTCGGATCTACGCTGCGATATTTTTGCGGCCGCTGGGAGGAGTTTGCGTCGTTTTGATGCGTCGGGATATGCAAATGAGTTTTTACGGCGATCCACGAAGATACGAGCGGTCTTCGCAATCGCTTACGTCTATTTTTTTTACGTACTGTTAGACCAGCTTTTTGCTGGTCTAACGGTGCGTAGCCCATGTTAAGTATGGCCATCGTTCCCGCGTCGTTCGGGAATAGAAATGTCCGTAAACGACGCTACTCAAACAACGAATGACGTAACGACGTGATTTCGCGCAATGCACGGCGGGAAATTTGCTAACGGAGCATGCGCAGTTCGATCGCCGCGGGAACGCGCCTATTTTAAATGCTTCACGCCCCCTACTCACGTAGATGAATTGCGACGGGAGAAATACACTACGCCGCCGTCGTTTACTGGACAAAATCTACCTGGATTCCACGTAGAGCCAGGTAAAAAACGGCGGCGTAGTGTATTTCTGATACGCTACGATAATCAAATTCTCTCTGAATCTGGGCCTTAGAGTTTATTTCATTGCACAAGTCCCTCCTTTTTCTAACAAATCATATAAAATATTAAGCCCAACATTATGCAGCTGAAAACAGATGAGTGAAACTTTATTCAATCTTATTGATGTTTGTGTGGAAGATGACCCAATGGCCTTACTACTTCATCTCAAACCCTTACCAGCAAAACTGTATAAACAATCACTCTTGATACACCTCCTGAAAGCAACGAAAGCCTGCATACCATTATATTGGAAACAGATTTCTCCCATCCATTTAACATATGACTCCATAAAGTTAATGAAATCAAAACTTAGAAAGATGACTTCCTCAATCAATAAAGGGGAGCAATTAAATAAAACCCGACTTCACTGGATAGATTTTGCATTTATACCTGAATGCTGAGCTCAGATGTCAACTTCATGAGGTTCTATGACTTGCAAAAAATTACAATTTTTTCCCCCAGTAATACATATTTAATGCAGAGTTTATTATTATTATATTATACAGGATTTATATAGTGCCAACAGTTTGCGCAGAGCTTAGTTCTTCCTGCACCAAAATTTAGGTCCGCCCCTTCTCCACCACCTATGCCCCTCTATGTTTTTCTTCTTCCTTATACTAGAGTGATACCTTGTCTTCACCTTTTTTAGTTCTCTTGTATTATCTGTTTGACACCTCAGAGCCTTAGCCCTACTTACCTTAGAGGCCTAAAATACATCCTAGAATTTTCCATCTCACCTTATGTAATGAAGGTCCTTGAGGAACTAACCAATGTGAAGCTGCTGTAGAATGCTGCTTTTCCAGTATTACCTGCTATACATTTACGTACCAAGGATTGGGATGTCTCTGCTCTTTTCTGACTTATTACCACTTTATTAACACCTTTACAACCTGTTTTTCTCTGCTATTGTCTAAAATCAAAATAAATAATTAGAAAAATTATGTGCACATTTTGTGCCTCAAAAACACATTTGCAAAATATAAAAATACAATAAGAAGTCATCCCAGTCTCCCTGATTATATAACTATATGATTCATTGAGTCACACTTTGCTATTAGTCAGAGAAAATGAAGAATCAGACATAATTATAGGCTGGGAACACAGCTGGTGCCCCTGCCTGCAGCATGTTGATGTGGTGCTAATGTAATGAATGTGTGGGTTAAAACAGCTGGACAAAAGCTATATCCTGGATTCTGTTGTGATTATATTAGAATACATGCCATCCTTACTATACGAATCGTGTCTTGTGTGTCTTTTTACTTATTATAGGTTACTAGCGCTGCAGCAGAATTATATTAAGTCAGTAGTGAGTAAGGAGTGGCTGAAAATAGGATGTAATGGCTTCTTCAGCTACATTCTGACGAGAAATGTCCTTTTTACAAGTCAGGTTTTCCTTCACAATACTGTATATCACTAGCTAATAATATACTGTATGTAATACAAAATATTGTATTATTATTATTATTATTATTATTATTACAGTAGTAGAGTTTCAGGGGTCTAATAAAATAGTAACAACTACTATTTAAAGATGGTCATGGGTTAAAATGTGCATGTTTCAATCATTCGTTGCAGTATTTTTTTTTTACAGTTTTCCACACCTGTCAGTGAGTGGGCTCACATCTTCTTATCCTTGCTGCAGGCAATGATACATTTCAGGTTTTGCAGCAGTCAATGCTAGTTTTTCTAATGATTTCTAGCAATACATGCAAAGGTTCACCTCTGCTCAGTCTGTGTTAAAACTGAATTCTAGGCAGATACCAAAAGCACAAATGAATGCAATTCTATAATCATCAATGCATCCTAAAATGTATTTTTTAATGCAAGCAGTTTAAATAACTTAATTTTACTTGGTATTAGCCTCCTGCAGTCCCTGTACAGCAAAGCTCAGAGAAGAAGGAGAAGCCGTATAAGGAGCCAATTAGTTGTTCTGCAGTGCACAGGGCATGCTGATAGGAGAATTTAGCAGAAAGACAAGCTTATCAGTGTGCTTCTTTTCCTTTTACTGTCAGGTTAGAGGTGGGGCTATCTGTAAGTGAAACTGCAGCATAAAAAAAACAGGTCCCTCCCAAAAATTCATATGTATTGTATTTTTGTTTTTTAGCAATTTTCCTGAAATTCAAATTTATTATATATATAAAAAATCATAATAATTCAATAATTAGTGTTTTGTAAAATTCCCTTTATTTATAATAATTATTCTAACAAAGTGGTATTTTATCCAGTTCAGCTCTTGCATCTCAATACCACTTATGGAACAGAGAAAAAAAATCTTTTGGGCCTAATTTATTTATTTATTTTACTAAAGGAATTGTCAAAAAGCGTCTCTGTGTTTTTATTACTTTGTGACACTTTTTTGGTGAATGGGTAGGGGTACTATGTACCCCATACTCATTCACATTGGGGGGCGGGATCTGAGGCCTCCCTTTGTTAAAATGTTTTACTTTGCATATTCCAACAAGCCCCCTGCCTGCAGACCAACACAACACTAGCCATGGTTGTGGGGATGAGGCCCTTATCTTCATCAACATGGGGACAAGCAGCTCAATGCAGTAAATTGCCAAATTAAATAATTCAGTAATTACCGCTACATCGAACAAATACTGCATTCGATATTTAACGCAAAATTCTTAATGAATTGAACACTTGCACAATTGTTATCGCATGGGGTATTTTACCACATTTTATGGGCTGATATTTAACTTTTAATGAATTGATGCCATTGACTTGCAAAAATTATAATATTTCCAATGCAATTTGTTGATAGAAGAAGTAAAAATGTTTTTGTTTTATGTACTTTGAATGCAGTTCACATCTGTCTCTGTTGTAGGTAAACACATGCAAACAATAATTGTAAAGTTTTAGGCCAGATGCACACAGTTGTAATCAGAGCTGTTTTTCTCAAAAACTCAACCACGACCCCATTCAAATTTCACAAACAGTAGAAGGGTCTTAAAGGGGCATTAAATACCAGGATTGCATTACATACAGAGTGTAGAGTTCAGGGGGTTACACACAGAGTGCAGAGCTGACACTTGTAAACAAAGAAAGCAGACTTCTGTGTTTACAAATGATTGTGGTAAGCAGGCACCAAAGGGTCTGAGCCAGAGGTGGTGGAACGGAGTTCCCCCAAGTTCCCCCCGAAAAAAGCCCCGGTTGTAATAAAACACATCCATTCAAATTGATGCAAACATTGAACAATTAGATAAGTACAGTAATACCAGAACCTACATTTAAACAAAAATACATTATCCACAAATTGTATATATTGTGCATATAATTATAATAATATAACATCTCTGCATAAATATTAAGTGGTCTAGTGCTTTGATGTGACAAACATTTTACTATATACAAAGTGAAACAGTGCTCACCGTGCAGCCAAATTATCGTCTACTGTGTCAAACATGGTCCAATCCTATTCCATCTTCCGTGTTTTGAACTTTCTGTACTAGAGTACTTAGGCCTCGTACACACGAGGGGATATGTCCGCTGAAAACGGTCCGATGGACCGTTTCAGCAGACATCTCCGCTCGTGTGTATGGGCTAGCGGACAGATTTCTCCACCCGACAGATTTCAAAGCATGCTTTGAAATCTATCCGGTGGAATCTGTCCGCCCGACATGTCTGCTGGTTAGTACACTTACCAGCAGACATGTCGTCCCCCACCACCGCCGCGCCGCCGCCGAATGGATTCGGCGCATGCGCGGAAGTGTTTAACTTCCTGGTGCGGTGACGTGGCGGTGACGTGGCGGCGTCAACGTCACCGCCGCGTCACCGCCACGTCACCGCGCCATCCGGCGGCGGGGAATTTGATCCGATGGTGTGTACACGCCATCGGATCAAACTCCCGATCGGACATATCCGATGGAAATGGTCCGCAGACCGTTTTCATCGGATATGTCCGATCGTGTGTACGAGGCCTTACAGGCCATCTTATTTATGACAGGTGCAACAAACAAAAGGTGAGAGTACACTTTGGTTGATTGCAGCACATGAGGCACCAATGCAATTATAAATACGTGGAAGCATTTATTTGTAGTACAATAGGATGGAAACATGGAAGATAGAATAGGATTGGACTGTGTGTGACAAAGTGGACAATATTTTGGCTGCTCAGAAAGCATTATTGCAATTTTTTTTTTGGAGTGAAAATGTGTCATTTTAAAACACTGTAGCACTTTATATGAATGACTGTCAATTACACAATTTGTGCATAATGCATTTTTTTAATTAGGTTGTTTTTGGTATCAATGCACACAACGGGGTATTGTATTTTTGTATATACAGGGTATAGTGTGTGAACACAAAGGAGTGCTTGCAGGTTTAGACTGCAGTTTTTCACTGTTACAGCAGCACAGGAGGATTACTGCAATTATATTACTATTTACATTATGCACATTTTAAATGGTACTCGACAACAACTACAACACACAATAATACCCTGCCTTGTGGTGCACTGCACTGATATTTGTGTAGCTGTTTATAAAATGAACATTTTCAGGAAAAAATATAATTTTAGTGCACACAAACACAGGTTATCAGTGTACAGTTAATCATGAGAACTACTTCTCTCACTCCGAGGATCATGTGGATAACTCACATGTGTGATACAATTGCTGTTTACATATGACATGAGTGCAGGACCTCATGTATTCCTTTTTTTTGTGTATGTGCAGGTGGGGTGGATGGATTTTTTTTTGTATAACTATTTTTATTTATTTTAAACATTATTTACACTCAAAAATTAACATTACTGCTATCACAAGAGGGCTAACAAGCCCCCTTATGTGAAAGTTTTGGGCAGGTGACAGATACTCTTTTTGGAGACACACGATCCAATGTATCTGCTGAAAACGACCCGACAGACCGTTTCAGCAGACAGATTTGATCGTGTGTAGACCTAAAATGTCTCTCCAGCTCTCCAAAGCAGCGAAATAAGCACAGATCATGGCTTTTACAGCCAGGGAATGGCAGCTCTAAAACTGGAAGTGACAAAATCATTGTTGCTTCTGGCTTCATTGATCACATTGGATAGGGGGGGGGGGGGTCATGTTTCTCCATCTCCTTTGTGTGAAGCCATGCTGGCCTTTTTATGCAGTCCCAGACTCCAAGTAAAACCGAGTAACCACCACAGGTGGTGTCAGGAGGAGGGGGTGGC
The DNA here is from genome assembly GCA_029574335.1 of Rana kukunoris. Taxonomy (NCBI): domain Eukaryota; kingdom Metazoa; phylum Chordata; class Amphibia; order Anura; family Ranidae; genus Rana; species Rana kukunoris. The sequence continues at coordinate 190,114,174 of CM056051.1, forward strand.
CATTCCCTGTACTGTAAAAGACAGTAGAGAGCCACCTGGATCACTTTTCCTAGATAGCCAATTGCTGGCTGTAAAAATATACTACGATTGTGGCTTGGTAAACCACTTGCTGACAGACTATATTTGTGCATTGGGTGGTCAGCACAAAGTTAACACAAAGTAGAAGACTGAATAACTGTTCTCCCAAGTTGTTGTTATGCTTGTTTCCAGGTTGCAGCAGTCTTGACATACACACTGAGAACTATGCCTATATCTAGTACATGTTCTGACACTCTTTGTCCAGAAGTTATGGTCTTCAAGAAAGCCAGCTTCATTGTGAGGTTCCCCAAAAAGCTAGAGTCTGTTGGATTAAAGAAAGGGTCTTTCAACACATATAGGTCTAATGACAGGTCTTGGGGATCAGATGTAGCAAAGGTTCTCAGGACCTTAATAACTGCTGGGCTTCAGAATGTTTCATACTTGGTCTGACTGGGTGGCTGCTCACAGTCCATAGGCTAGGTGGTTTTGCAAGTGAGTCTCTGGTGTTCACTGTAACAATGGTCAAAAAGCCAGCATTTAACTTGTGACAATTCCTCAGGTTGGAGCACTTCATGGTAGATTTCAAGCAGATACATTGAAGGAGTGAGTCTTTTGTCTACTGCCACAAGAATTACATGTTCCCAAAAGACTATATTCTAAGGCAGGTCTCCAAAGCTCAAATCAAATATTGGTAAACTTGAATATCCAGCTGATGAAGGAGGGCCATAACTGGGAGTATCTTTGAGAATGTGTTTGGTGATAATGATTGGCCAAATGTGATAAAGACAAACTGTAGATGCATACTGAAATCTGAGAAATATGTGTAATAGTCAATCTACAGGAACATGCAAATAGACAACTGAAAGGAGCCAGTCATCAGGGTGGACAACCTGCACTATCAACAGAAACTACTTCATTTGGACTGCTTTACAGGACCCAAGTATTTTTTTTCTACTAAGAAAGTTGCGGCTGTAACCTCACCCCTACTGCACAAGTCTGAGTATGTAAATCCCTAAAACAGGTGGATGCCTTGAACTTTGCCATTTTTCAGCAATAATGATTGCTTGCCTTATGAACCAACTTCCATGAATCGGTCTATAGCTTGCCTCCTTTCCAGAGAATGTCATTGCCATTGGAATCTCTTTTTATGAGGGATAAGCCTTGACTTGTCCCCCGATAACTATTGATATGACTGAATCCATCTTGCTTCCAAACAGTGCAGACCCCTTCGACTTTCAAGTCTGAATGCGCCAGCTGCCTTGATTGATGGGAGTCTCAGTGAGCCGCTGAGACAGCCGCTCCCTGCCCCTCCACAGCTCAGCGCTCCATTGAGCGCAGAGAAGTAGAGCAAAAGCGATGCTGACTGACAGTCAGCATCGATCTGCTCGGGAAGGAGTCAGTCTGATGCTGCATCCACCGAGGTAAGTATGACTAGCAAAAAAAAAAAAATCTGAGCGGCACGGAATGCTCCATAATGCACAACAAGATCACAGTGCATTGCTGTATGATGGTCTGCATGCTTTGGCCAATCCCAGTGCCCACATCTAAGAGAGCCAGAATTTGGCCAATCATGGCTCCGGGGGACAAAGTCCATGCCCCACACTATATAAGGCTGCCTGCACGTCGGCCCTGTGTAGTGTGTTGTTGGCGTGGATGGAGAGAGTGCAATTTAGATTGAGCAGGCAGATAGGCAGGTTAATCAGTTAGCTGCAGTGTATTGTATATATATATATATATATATATATATATATATATAGTCAGTCTCGTGTGTGTGTATATATATATATATATACACTGCATCCTGTGTAGCCTATATCTGACTGCAACAGTACGCAATACAGTGCACCCCTGGTGCAGTTTCTATTTATTTTCTGGTGGTGTACAAATTACACAATACAGTGCACCCATACTGCAGTTGTTATTAGACTGCTGGTGGTGTACACAATACCATGCACCCCTAGTGCAGTTGCTACTACTTTTCTGGTGGTGTACACAGTATACAATACAGTGCACCCGGTCCCCTACTATCAAACATCCGACTTACAAACGACTCCTACTTACAAATGGAGGGAGACAACAGGGAGTGAGAGGAAATCTACCCCTATGAAGGGAAATTCTCTCCTGTAAGGCCTCGTACACACGAGGCAATCTATCTGTTCAAATCGGTCGGACCGACCGATTTGAACAGATCTGTCTGCTTGGATTTTGGTTTGCTCGCGTGTACACACGAGCAAACCAAAATCCCCGCCAGCAGACAGCGCGCTGACGTGTCGGTGACGTGGCGGTGACGTTGACGCCGCCACGTCACCGCACCAGGAAGTAAAACACTTCCGCGCATGCGTCAAAATCATTCGGCGCATGTGCGAGAAGACATGTCTGCTGGTTAGCATACTAACCAGCAGACATGTCGGGCGGACAGGTTCCCAGCCGACAGATTTCAAAGCATGCTTTGAAATCTGTCGAGTGGCCAAATCCATCGGCTTGCCCGTACACACGGTCAAATCTGTTTGCTGGGACGGTCGGGCCGACCGTTTCCAGCAGACAGATTTGATCGTGTGTACGAGGCCTAAGAGTTATTATGGAAAAAAGGTGTCTCCACTGATGTTTTATCACCAATCCTTGTTTCCCTTCTAACCCAAAATTATCTAAATCAAATTGTCATTGGGACAGAAAGTGAGGTTAAATCTTCTGAACAGGGGCACAGACAGCAAAACAAATGTTACAGGGGTGATAACCCTTCCCTATGCTATCCAAAAAGCTTAAAAATAGATTTTTTGGCTGGAGCTACACTTAAAAATGTACCTGTTCCAAATTCCAAACAGATTCAACTTATATACAATATTCAACTATAGACACCCTACAGGTAAGAAATTTAGAGGTATATTTTACTTTTATTGTTTCACTTTAAGCATTATTAAAATCACTGCTCCCGAAAAATGTCTGTTTTTAAAAAAATGTTTGCGTTGATACATATCCCCTGGGTCAGGACCCAGGTCCCCAAACACTTTTTATGGTAATAACTTGCATATTAGTCTTTAAAATTCGCTCTTTTGATTTTTCACCTTCATGTCCCATAGACTTTAACGGTGTTTGCGTTTTCGTACACACCTTTTGCCAGTTCGCATGTTCTGACCCGAACCGAACCCAGGGGGGGTTAAGCTAATCCCTAGTGATAAGGCATGCCAGGTGTCTTACTAAAGCATCTACTGAAGAAATGATATTCAAGGAGCAAGAATCTTCTAACCTTGAGAAGTGATTTGGCAAAGAAGATTTCTTATCATTCTTTCTCCATTCCTTCAGCATTAATTCTTAGATTTTCTCCATAAGAAGAAAGGTAGATTAACACTTTTTAAATGCAAAATGCTATTCTCTGTACTTTTTTAGTGTCTCTACCAGCTTATTTGATAGCCTTTTTAACAGTCTGCCTAAAAAAGGGTTGTACAGCTGTAACATCAAGGCCCTCTGCAGGCCCTTGGGTAGCACCAAAACCCTAAATGAACTCCTGGACTGTCTGTCTAATCAAGGCAATCCCTTCTTCCTTGCTCTGTCCGACTGTCCCTATGCCCAACATTGACTTTCTCAAGAACAACACCAAAGAAAATTATGTATGGATATCTCTATAATGAGTAAACACATAAGTATAAATAAATGCACTTAGACATATGGAACAAGAGCAAATACATACAAATATATCATACTTGAGAAAAGATTTCAGACCATTGTATAGGACTACAGTCTGTCTGCCACAGCTGTGGACCAATTTACAGATCAAATCAAATTGAATGCAATCTATGATAACAATTCAACCACCTATATAAGTTGATCCTGAATAATTGGGAAAAGGCTTACTTGCAGAGAATCAGATCCAAAACAAAGGACCTCACAAGCCCCAAAGGGCAGATTTCCTGGGCAAGTGTGGGGGCCAGGTTGCAGTAAAAGGTTAGACAAAAAGCTGTCAAAATTAAAGAATATACAGTATATATATGGGTTACTAATGATTCCAAAAGTACATAAGCCCTATAGTGGCTGGGCACAGATAGCATGTAAACACATTAAGGCTGAGCCAGAACAGCCATAGGGTAAATAACATATATATATATATATATATATATATATATATTTTATTTTTTTATTTTGATAGCATAAATAATACACACTAGCAAAACCATACCACAAAGATGAACTGCGGTGAGGCTAGGAAGACGGGGATCCCAAGAGTGAAATCGGGGACCACAAAGCTGGCAATAGGGTACTAAAGGAGATAATGATTCAACAAATATATTGAGTAAGTATTATATATTCAATTACTATGTCTACATAATGACTATTGGGCATATCACCATAAGCAGGTACTCACCCTACTAATAAAAGTGGTATTTTCCCATTAGGGCCAAGTGTCCGATATGGGACAATATGTTCACTCTATAAAAAGGGAGGGGGTGGTGTCTGCGCTGAAATAGTGAAAGGGGGAGGGGGGAATGGGTGAATATGTGTGGGAATGGGGCAGGTGACTGGTGGGGTGGATGGTGAATAAAGGTGAATTTAGGACAACATAATAACCAACATTATACAATGAACAATGTGAATGGTTGTACACATTAAGGGTGATTACCAATAAGTATTGTGACAACAAAGGGAAAAAAACTAGCCGGTGCAATGTGAAACCAAAAGAACTTTGGATAAAACACAATACTAGATCCAAACAGACTATAAGACCAGAGAAAAATCCATGGGGGAATGCCTCTGGATACACAAAATAATAAATGAATAAATAAATGAATAAATAAAGTCTCTGGTGAAAAAACCAAAATGTCCAGGAAAGTCCAGAGTGAAATAGTGGTGCCAGGAAAGGGTGACAACAGAAAACACCTCGGGTGGTCCCCAGCTCCTCACCTCAAGGCTATTGCACGGATAGCCTACAACAGCACCTCCCGGTGGAGGACAGTGATCCCTCAGCAGGGCAAGCAGCAGAAGCACTCCTCAGCAGTAAAAAAAAAAAAATGAAGCAGGTAGAAGCGGGTAAGTGAAAATACAAAAGCTTCTATGTGGACAGCTTGTGTCACTCATGCATCCACTCACCACAGGGTGATGGATGATGGGCCTATCTCCCACGAACAGCGAGTTCGTTCTTGATCAAGTAGCAGGTACCCTCTTCTTAGATGGCCAAATAGTCACTCAAAGCAATGGACCTCTCAGGTAGCATACATGATGAAAAAGAAACAGACCATAGCGCAATCCCGCAAGGTAAAAAACACATTTAATAAAAAATAACACTCACATTTAAAATGATCCAATGGGCATAAAACAAACAGACGTCAGGTGGAACACTCTGCGTCAGGCGTCTGGACTCTGTGGCTCCTCGATCCCTACGCGTCTCGTCACACCACGTGACTTCCTTAGGGGATCCACCTGACGTCTGTTTGTTTTATGCCCATTGGATCGTTTTAAATGTGAGTGTTATTTTTTATTAAATGTGTTTTTTACCTTGCGGGATTGCGCTATGGTCTGTTTCTTTTTCATCATGTATGCTACCTGAGAGGTCCATTGCTTTGAGTGACTATTTGGCCATCTAAGAAGAGGGTACCTGCTACTTGATCAAGAACGAACTCGCTGTTCGTGGGAGATAGGCCCATCATCCATCACCCTGTGGTGAGTGGATGCATGAGTGACACAAGCTGTCCACATAGAAGCTTTTGTATTGTCACTTACCCGCTTCTACCTGCTGCATTTTTTTTTACTGCTGAGGAGTGCTTCTGCTGCTTGCCCTGCTGAGGGATCACTGTCCTCCACCGGGAGGTGCTGTTGTAGGCTATCCGTGCAATAGCCTTAAGGTGAGGAGCTGGGGACCACCCGAGGTGTTTTCTGTTGTCACCCTTTCCTGGCACCACTATTTCACTCTGGACTTTCCTGGACATTTTGGTTTTTTTCACCAGAGACTTTATTTATTCATTTATTTATTCATTTATTATTTTGTGTATCCAGAGGCATTCCCCCATGGATTTTTCTCTGGTCTTATAGTCTGTTTGGATCTAGTATTGTGTTTTATTCAAAGTTCTTTTGGTTTCACATTGCACCGGCTAGTTTTTTTCCCTTTGTTGTCACAATACTTATTGGTAATCACCCTTAATGTGTACAACCATTCACATTGTTCATTGTATAATGTTGGTTATTATGTTGTCCTAAATTCACCTTTATTCACCATCCACCCCACCAGTCACCTGCCCCATTCCCACACATATTCACCCATTCCCCCCTCCCCCTTTCACTATTTCAGCGCAGACACCACCCCCTCCCTTTTTATATGCCAATTTCCCTCTGCCCAGGACAGAGTGTTAGGCGGCGTACACACGAGGGGATATGTCCGCTGAAAACGGTCCGATGGACCGTTTCAGCAGACATCTCCGCTCGTGTGTATGGGCTAGCGGACAGATTTCTCCACCCGACAGATTTCAAAGCAAGCTTTGAAATCTATCCGGTGGGAATCTGTCCGCCCGACATGTCTGCTGGTTAGTACACTTACCAGCAGACATGTCGGCCCCCACCGCCGCCACGCCGCTGCCGAATGGATTCGGCGCATGCGCGGAAGTGTTTTACTTCCTGGTGCGGTGACGTGGCGGTGACGCGGCGGCGTCAACGTCACCGCCGCGTCACCGCCACGTCACCGCGCCGTCCAGCGGCGGTAAATTTGATCCGATGGTGTGTACACGCCATCGGATCAAACTCCCGATCGGACATATCCGATGGAAATGGTCCGCGGACCGTTTTCATCGGATATGTCCGATCGTGTGTACGCCGCCTTAGGGGTCTGCTGCAGTATCCCCAGTCCACCTCCCAGCTCCACTTCACCCCAACCCATCCCCCTTGGTAGCGCAGGAGCCTTTCCATATATCTATGTTCACTCTATAGATGTATAGCCCAGACAGTGCCAAGTAAATAAAGCATATATCAGTAGGGTAGATGAGCAAACGAAGAAGACACCCCAACAATACGTTAGGCAGCATATAAAAAACACAGTAAAGAGTTAAACCTGACCTAAATACATAAAGCAACTAGGGGAAAGCTAGAGAGGAGAAAGTTTTCTACCTTAGATACACCTAAACCAATGTGCAAACGCTGCCTTCACAGCCAGACACACAACGCCGTGCAATGGGAGATGTCTCCCATTATATAGGCCTGGCTTCTATCAGAAACATCATTGCATGGTGCACTGGTGCCTTTGAATGATGTCACTCGATACGATCTTGGAGTGCGCATGCTTGGGCGCATGCGCAATACTGCAAAAATGGCAAATAAGCCCAGAGAGCTCTCTGGATGCCATAAGCCTGTCCTCAAGAGAGAGGACTGGAGATCACACACTCGCCCAGGAAATATAAGAGATCCAGTGGTCATAGTCGGTACGGCAGGAATCTTCCACTCCAAGCCATTTTTGAAGTATTGTTTTTAATGCTTAAATATGGCCACAAACTAATTTTTTTGTACCTCATGTCTGGCAGCTGCAGTCTTTTTTAAATCTTTTACTTTTATTCAGTCCACTGTCTTCTGCCAGCACACCTCCTCTATTTTGAAAAAGACTTTCATTCTTTTCACAGAATACAACATGTTCTATGATTGGAGGAGGGAGACTCTGACTTTCACCTGCACATCGTCTCTCTCCTTTAGGCCGTGCACACACGATTGGCAGAACCGATAAAAATGGACTGAAGGTCCGTTTCAGTGGTCCAAACTGATTGTGTGTGGGCCCCAATGGTCAGTTATGCTTCGGTCAAAAAAAAGAGAACTTGCTTTAAAATTTGACCGATGGATGCCTGACCGATGGGTCAAAACTGATCGTTAGTATGCAAAAGCATGGGTTAAAAGGTCGCACATGCTCAGAATCAAGTCAATGCATGCTTGGAAGCATTGAACTTCATATTTTTCAGCATGTCGTTGTGTCAAAACATGTAAATGTCACTGCGTTCTAACACGATCGTTTTTTTAACCGATGGTGTGTAGGCACATCAGACCATCAGTCAGCTTCATTGGTTAACCAATGAAAACGGTCTTTCTGGCTGTTCTTATCGGATGGACTGATCGTGTGTACGCGGCCTTACAGTGCAAATGAACAAAAATCATTTTTTAACCTTTTGATGCTTCAGCCCTAACACTCTCCTGGGGAAATGAAAAAGCGTTTGCATTACTTGCTCAAAATACTATTATTTTGCACATTAGATAGCAAATGTCACGTTATTTGTTTAATATTGGTATAGTTTCAATTAGTGAAGTAAAGAAAAAAGGTGATATCTACTGTAGGTTTACTAAGAATAATATCTATCAAATCTGCAAATGTTTTGTTTTTTTTCCAATAAAAGAAAACTATATTGGTTGTATCATGAATGTATACGTACATACGCACAATAATTTTTTCACAACACACACTTTTTTTCTGAACTGTATTAGTTACTTGTTCAGTTATGTTTTAATATAGTAAATGTCATCATGACCTACTAAAGAAGCAAGTTACAATTAAAAATCTGCAACTAGGTGTTGTAGCTCAAGCTTTTCCCCTTGTATATGTTTCACTGTCAATGTTAATAAGTAAAATGAGTATTCATTGATTTTCTATATGAATCCTAATTTTAAATCCTAGTTTTGTGTACAAGATACAGTAGATGTTGCTGCGAAAGTGGTTGGGCCGCAATATAAAAAAGCACCTCATCCCAAAATCGGTATAGAGAACAATAGAAGAGTGCTAGGATTATAGCAGTGCCAATAATGATATTCATCAAAAAATAAAGTGTATTGATACATAGTTAAAACATGATCATTTTAGAAATAACAAGGATATAAACATCAGAATGCCCCCGGGACTTTGTAGGCAGTAGTCAAACCAGACTAAGGAGCAGAGAAGTATAGTAAAAATACAACATTTTATTATAATATAAAAAAATATAGTAAACATAAAAAATCAATGTTAAAATCAAGATTTGTAGCTATATATATATAAATATATATAGCTACAAATCTTGATGGGGGGGACGGGACGTCTGAACTGTTGTCTGTGCTTTATCACAAGTAAGTAAGCAGTGGTATTGCTACCTTTGGCAGTTTTTTTTCTACAGCTGGAAACACACCTATATATATATACTGTATTTATCGGCGTATAACACGCACCCTAACTTTAAGAGGGAAGTTTCAGGAAAAAAACTTTCCACGGCCCCCTGCGTATAACACGCAGGCACAGTTTACCCTCCATTTTCAGGGTAAAAAAGTGAGTGTTATACGCCAATAAATACAGTATATATATATATATATATATATATATATATATATATACACAGTATATACAGGGAGTGCAGAATTATTAGGCAAATTAGTATTTTGACCACATCATCCTCTTTATGCATGTTGTCTTACTCCAAGCTGTATAGGCTCTAAAGCCTACTACCAATTAAGCATATTAGGTGATGTACATCTCTGTAATGAGAAGGTGTGTGGTCCAATGACATCAACACCCTATATCAGGTGTGCATAATTATTAGTCAACTTCCTTTCCTTTGGCAAAATGGTTCAAAAGAAGGACTTGACAGGCTCAAAAAAGTCAAAAATAGTGAGATATCTTGCAGAGGGATGCAGCACTCTTAAAATTGCAAAGCTTCTGAAGCGTGATCATCGAACAATCAAGCGTTTCAGTCAAAATAGTCAACAGGGTCGCAAGAAGCGTGTGGAAAAACCAAGGCGCAAAATAACTGGCCATGAACTGAGAAAAGTCAAGCGTGCAGCTGCCAAGATGCCACTTGCCACCAGTTTGGCCATATTTCAGAGCTGCAACATCACTGGAGTGCCCAAAAGCACAAGGTGTGCAATACTCAGAGACATGGCCAAGGTAAGAAAGGCTGAAAGACGACCACCACTGAACAAGACACACAAGCTGAAACGTCAAGACTGGGCCAAGAAATATCTCAAGAATGATTTTTCTAAGGTTTAATGGACTGATGAAATGAGAGTGAGTCTTGATGGGCCAGATGGATGGGCCGGTGGCTGGATTGGTAAAGGGCAGAGAGCTCCAGTCCGACTCAGACGCCAGCAAGGTGGAGGTGGAGTACTGGTTTGGGCTGGTATCATCAAAGATGAGCTTGTGGGGCCTTTTCGGGTTGAGGATGGAGTCACGCTCAACTCCCAGTCCTACTGCCAGTTTCTGGAAGACACCTTCTTCAAGCAGTGGTACAGGAAGAAGTCTGCATCCTTCAAGAAAAACATGATTTTCATGCAGGACAATGCTCCATCACACGCGTCCAAGTAATCCACAGCGTGGCTGGCAAGAAAGGGTATAAAAGAATAAAAACTAATGACATGGCCTCCTTGTTCACCTGATCTGAACCCCATTGAGAACATGTGGTCCATCATCAAATGTGAGATTTACAAGGAGGGAAAACAGTACACCTCTCTGAACAGTGTCTGGGAGGCTGTGGTTGCTGCTGCACGCAATGTTGATGGTGAACAGATCAAAACACTGACAGAATCCATGGATGGCAGGCTTTTGAGTGTCCTTGCAAAGAAAGGTGGCTATATCGGTCACTGATTTGTTTTTGTTTTGTTTTTGAATGTCAGAAATGTATATTTGTGAATGTTGAGATGTTATATTGGTTTCCCTGGTAACAATTTATAATTGAAATGGGTATATTTTTTTTTTGTTAAGTTGCCTAATAATTATGCACAGTAATAGTCAACTGCACACATAGATATCCCCCTAAAATAGCTAAAACTAAAAACAAACTAAAAACTACTTCCAAAAATATTCAGCTTTGATATTAATAAGTTTTTTTAGTTCATTGAGAACATGGTTGTTGTTCAATAATAAAATGAATCCTCAAAAATACAACTTGCCTAATAATTCTGCACTCCCTGTACAATACAGGAACATACGGTTGATCTCGTGGTGGGAGGCCAAACCACAGACAATTAAATGTAACAAATGTAACAAATTCCTTCTTTAGGGGATGATCAAAACATTTGTGTAAACATTTATTTTAACAGAGTAACAAAAAATGGGTAATGGATAACATTATGGCATAATGTAACTAAAAGAGAAGATTGAACATACTCATGGCTACACTTCATCATATTCACAACACGGTCCATTTTGTACTTCCACAGTGCCCCATCACATTTGTTGCCCCAAAGGGAGTGGTACATCAAAGTGGCAGATAAAGTAGTGTCCCTGGTCCAGGACAAGCTGCACATAAGATGCGGGGAAGTGGAATAGAATTGTTCTCTTTTTTTTTTACCAATTTCTTTTTACAAATAACAAGTTTAAAATCTACATGTCTATAATGTAGTCTTACTGGTATCTTAGGTAAATTTGTGTATTATGGTGTATGTTCCCGACATGTTTCGCAAATAATGGCTTCCTCTGGAGCTTGAAGACCACTAATGATTTAAGGACCGAGCAATTACCAAAGGGGCTCCCATCTTTCCACCAGCAATGAAGGACTGACTACAGGAGACATATATGGACCAGGATAGTAGAAAAACAATAGATTAAACCGAGAGCATCTGAACAAAGGACCACTGCTGAAAATCAATCTGCAGCCACAATAAAAAGGTATCCAGATAGCCCCCAGGAATCCAGTCAAGTCCAGCTGGATTCCTGAGGGCTATCTTGGTCCAGATTCTCTCCTGTAGTCACGCGATGTCCTCTCTCCAGTTCCTCATTGATGGTGGACAAGTGGGAGCCCCTTTGGTCATTGCACAATTCTTAAATCATTAGTGGTCTTCAAGTCCCCTGAGGAAGCCATCATTGGTGAAACATGTCGGGAACAGACACCACAATACGAGCATTTACCCAAGATATCAGTATTTTAACCTTGTTATTTCAAAAATGATCATGTTTTAACTATGTGTTAATAAAAGTTTGTACATTTTATTTTTTTAGGAATCTCATTATTGGCACTGCTATAATCCCAGTACTCTTCTAATTTTCTCTATACAGTAGATGTTAATTTCAGTCTCAAGCCTACATCTTCATCATTTGAAATATATCTAGTCTTCCACTTGCGCATAAGATTAGGTCAGACCCCAAGATCTTAGGTATAGAGGTAGGGGGCCATAAGCATAAACTATGTATGTTCGCCGATGACATCCTCCTTTTTCTCGCGACCCCTCAGGTAACAGGCCCAAACCTAATGTCCCTACTAAAACATTATGCGTCTTTCTCAGGACTAGTTATAAACCCCAAAAAGAGCTTGGCTCTCAATATATCACTCTCAGCTTCAGACCTTAATGCAGCTAAATCTGGTCTTCCCTTTCAATGGTCAGATAAAAACATTCCATACCTAGGAATCCGCCTTACGGCTTCTTTCACAGAGATATTTACAGCCAACTACCCCACCCTTCTAAAAGAGATATCGAATCTTTTAAAATCCTGGTCTCATTTACCTTTATCTTGGCTTGGAAGAATTAACGCAATCAAGATGTCAATTCTGCCTAAACTCCTTTACCTCTTTAGAGTTCTCCCAGCCCCAATCCCATCATACTACTTAAGGATTGTACAAAAAAGAGTTTCCAACTTTGTGTGGGGCTCCTCCAAACCAAGATTAAAACATCAAATCTTGCATCTCCCCAAAGTTAAAGGAGGACTGGGGCTACCCAACTTTTTGAACTATTATAGAGCTGCACAATTAGCCACGTTAGTAAAGTACCACACAACAAAGGAACCTCCCCTCTGGGTTTCGATTGAAGCGGTGGAATGCGACCCCATCCCGATTTCCAACATTATGTGGATCCCATCCAAATCACGCAAACATATCCATAACCCCATTCTTATGCCGCGTACACACGGTCGTTTTTTGCGATGAAAAAAACGACGTTTTTTGTGAAGTAAAAAACGACGTTTTTGAAACGTCACTTTCAAAGACGATGTTGCATACACACCATCGTTTTTTTCACAAAAAACGAGGTTACGTTCACCACACTTTTCCATTGAAGCTCGCTTCATAACATAGCTTCTGGGCATGCGCGGGTTGAAAAACGTCGTTTTAAGCGACGTTTTTGCTACACACGGTGACTTTTTGTGAAACAAAAAACGACGTTTTGAAAAACGACACAAAAAATTCAAGCATGTTGGAATTTTTTTTTGGTCGTTTTTTTTAAGACAAAAAATGACGTTTTGCCCACACACGATCAATTTAAATGACGTTTTAAAAAACGTCGTTTTTTTTCATCGCAAAAAACGACCGTGTGTACGCGGCATGAAGCACTCTCTTTCCCTATGGGACAATTTAAAGATAAAGAACTCCCTTTTATCCTCCCATGTTCCACTCTTATCATTCTATAAAAATCCATCGTTCTACCCTGCTTGGATCTACCCCAACACCTTTAAAGAATGGGTGAAAAAGGACTGTACATGCCTGTATAAATTCTTGGATTCCTCTACATTTAGGTCCTTTCCGGATTTATGCGAAATCTATAACATACCACAATCTGAAATATTTAGATACCTCCAAATTAAAAACTTTTTCAAACCTTATGCAGACTCGATCCCCAGCCCTCCCCGACTATCTGCCTTTGAAAAGCTCTGCAAAAGCACCCCTCCCTCTAGAGGTTTGATCTCATCAATATACTCCCAGTTGTTGACTAACTCTATTACGGGGAAACTCCCCTATGTAAACAAATGGGAACTAGACCTGGATATTGAACTAGATCCAGAAGACTGGAATCAAATATGGACCAACACTAAATCTGCTTCAATAAATGTACTAGCTTGTGAAACTAACTATAAAGTTCTTACTAGATGGTACCTAGTTCCTACTAGGATTGCGAAATTTGTGCCAAACTACCCTGAACATTGTTTCAGGGGCTGCTCATCTCCAGGAACATTCTTTCATATCTGGTGGTCGTGCCCTAAAGCACAGTTATTCTGGTCAGACATTTTCACAATAATCAGTCAACTATCGGGTAAGGGGATCCCATTGGACCCCAAAAGCGCATTATTAAACCTCAAACCCAAAAATGTCTCACATAAACAATTTAAACTATTAACACAGCTCTTTACAGCTGCGAAACAAACATTGGCAAAAGCATGGAAAACCCCTAATCTATCAATTAACGAAGTAACGAACAGAATGAACCTAGCTATGACTCACGCCAAAATGATGGCAATCGACATGGACGCGACCGCTGGATTCGAAAGAACCTGGAAACCGTGGTATGAATATGCAATACCCAATGAAATCAATGATATTGTATTATTACCATGGTAGCCCAGCCTGTTTAACAGTCTACCGCTTAGCGTATATTTGATATTGACAGCCAATTCCGGACCACTCCTGCAGACACCCCTTACTCCCCTCCCCGCTTTCCTCCCCACCCTCCTCCCCCGCCTTGGGCTCTGACTATGAACCTCGTTATTATACATGTTCTTAGCATTGTTATAAGGTTGATTTTGGTTGAAACACTTACGTTGACGCATCAGGACTCTTGCCTAAACCACAGCTTTAAAACCATCTGGGCTGGTTGGAAGAAACGAAGCATCTTTAAATAAACTCCAGAAAATTGGTCTCTTAGTTATAACCTTATCTGTACTATTAATATGTCCATTGAAGCCACCAGACTCACCTGTTGTGAACTTACCACTTATGTAAACCAAGAAATTATTCTGTGTCTGTAATTAACTTATTTTATTTTGTTGAATTGTACATTTCTTTATCACCTCAATAAAGATATATTGACAAGGAAATATATCTAGTCTTTATAGTGTATATGTATTATATGTGATCTTGACATACAGACCTACACATTACTTGTGGAGTCATAAAACGATATTGTATACTCCACCTCAAAAAAGTTTTTTATGGAACTCCAAAGCCTTGTACACACGATCAGTCCATCCGATGAGAATGGTCTGAAGGACCGTTGTCATAGGTTAACCAATGAAGCTGACTTATGGTCTGATGTGCCTACACACCATCAGTTAAAAAAACTATCATATTAGAATGCGGTGACATAAAACACGACGTGCTGAAAAATTGAAGTTCAATGCTTCCAAGCATGTGTCGACTTGATTCTGAGCATGCGTGGATTTTTACCCGATGGTCGTGCCTACTAACGATCGGTTTTGACCTATCGGCTAGGAATCCATAGGTTAATTTTAACTACTTCAGACCCGCGCTACCGTCAAATGACGGCAACAGCGCGGGTCTGAATATCCAACATGCCGTCTTTTGACAGCCGCCCCTTCGGGCATTCCCAGCGCGCGCTGTAGAGCATGCTGCGGGGAAGCCCTGTGTTGTCCGTGTCCCTTGGACACAGCCAATCACAGATCGCGGAGAACGGCCAGTCAGAGTGGCCGTTTGCGATGCGATCTGTGGGCGAATGAGAGATGATCTCATAGATCATCTCTCATTGCCGTTTTACACAGAGACAGCGTCCTGTCTCTGGAGAGGAGAAGCCCGATCTGTGTTCCTTGTACATAGGGACACAGATCGGTCACCCCCCCAGTCAACCCCCCCTCCCCCCACAGTTAGAACACACCTAGGATACACATTTAACCCCTTCCTCACCCCCTAGTGTTAACCCATTCAATGCCAGTCACATTTATACTGTAATTAGTGCACATTTCTAGCACTGATCGCAGTATAAATGTGAATGGCGCCAAAAATGTGTCAAAAGTGTCCGATATGTAGAAGAATACGTATCCCCTCTAAACTGAGAAAAAAAATGTTTTTTTTTTTTTTTTTTTATTATTTATTATAGCAACAAGTAAAAAATAATGTATTTTTCTTCAAAATTGTCGCTCTTTTTTGTTTATAGCGCAAAAAATAAAAACCGCACAGGCGATCAAATACCACCAAAAGAAAGCTCTACTTGTGGGGAAAAAAGGACATCAATTTTGTTTGGGAGCCACGTCGCACGACCGCGCAATTGTCAGTTAAAGCGAACACAGTGCCGGAAGCTGAAATTTCACCTGGGCAGGAGGGGGTGTATGTGCCCAGTAAGCAAGTGGTTAAAGCAAGTTGGCTTTTTTTTTAACCTAAGGTTAAATAACCTAAGGGACCCACACATAGGCCCTGTCGGAACAGGACAGGGAAAGCAAGCAATTGCTTGGGGCCCCGAGCTGGCCTGGGGCCCCCAAGCAGAGCCCTTGCCTTGCCACGCTGTCAGCGGCGCTGCTAGTCAGATGCGGGGGGGGTCACACCGGGTGACACCAACACCGGCCACCCGCTGCCCTGTGTGCCTCACGCTCACTCGCGGCTGCGGCTGTGTGTCACTCAGTGGAGCGTGAAGGAAGCCGCCACCCCCTCCTCTGTTTACATCAAGCAGGAGGAGGAGCCCGCGCTCGAGCGACACACCGCTGAGTGAATCTTCCGCTCTGTTCTGAGGTCTGAAAGGTAAGGGGGGGTCTGCACTAGGGGGGTTTGCCGAGGGGGGTGTCTGCACTAGGGGGGTTTCTGCACCAGGGGGGGTTCTGCACTGGGGGGGGGTTTGCCGAGGGGGGTGTCTGCACTAGGGGGGGTTTCCTGCACTAGAGGGGTTTCTGCACTAGGGGGGTTTCTGCACTAGGGGAGGTTTCTGCACTAGGGGGGGTTCTGCACTGGGGGGGTTTCTGCACTGGGGGGGTGTCTGCACTAGAGGGGGTTTCTGCACTAGGTGGGTTTCTGCACTGGGGGGGTGTCTGCACCGGGGGGGGGGTTTTGCACTAGGGGGGTTTCTGCACTGGGGGGGGGTTTCTGCACTAGGGGGGGTCTGCACTATGGGGACACTTGCTGTGGGGGGGACTCTGATGGGGACACCTGCTGTGGGGGGGGCTCTGATGGGGACACCTGCTGTGGGGAGGGCTCTGATGGGGACACCTGCTGTGGGGGGGCTCTGATGGGGACACCTGCTGTGGGGTGGGAGGGGTCGAGTAAGAAATATGTTGGATTTAGTTATTGTGCACCTTTTTTATTTATATTAATTGATTTTATGGTACAGTAGTGTTTTTTGCAAATGTTTAATTGCTCATATTTGGATCGCTGTGCTGTGGTTCCTGTAGGCTTTGCGTGCGGGGGGGGGGGGGGGGTTTAAGGGCCTCCATGTCCATTTTGCTTGGGGCCCCCAAATTCCTTCAAACGGCCCTGCCCACACACGATCGGTTTTGGCCGATGAAAACTGTCCATCAGACCGTTGTCCTCTGGTTATCCTATCATGTGTACAAGGCCTTAAAATAGATTTTGTAAAATAACTTATTTTTCTCTTTAAGGGACTACATTATGCACAGATCAGGGATTAATCAATGGACTTGCATGTTGCTCATATGCAAATATGCAAATATGCAAATACTTTCATACATATGGACAAAACAACAGTATTATGCATTATTTGAAAGTTACTGTGAGTCTTTAGATTTGTTTCATACATATTTGAATTAGTTGAAACCAGGTCTGTCTTTTAATATTAAAATGCATCTATTCCATATTGATTAGTCGATACTATATATATATATATATATATATATATATATATATATATATATATATACACACAGTATCTCACAAAAGTGAGTACGCCCCTGAAATTTTTGTACATATTTTATTCTATATTTTCATGTGACAAAACCAAAGAACACTTCAAAATTCAGAATGACACTTTGCTACAATGTAAAGTAGTGAGTGCACAGCTTGTGTAAGACCCCTTTCACACTGGAGGCATTTTTCATGCAATTTAGTGCTAAAAATAGCGCCTGTAAAGCACCTCAAAAATGCCTCATATGCAGTCCCAGAGTGAAAGCCTTTTCACACAGGGTCGCTGCACAAGCAGCATCTTTGGAGTGCTTTAGGAGCGGTATATACTGCAGCTTACAAATCATTTGATGTGATGGCAGCATTTATTTATTTTTTCTTATGCTCCGTACACACACTTGGGATTTCCAACAGGAAAAAATCAGTCGGGAATCCCAACAAGAAAAAAGAGAGCTGGTTCTCTTTTTTTGCCGGCGGGTTTAGCAGTTTTCCCGTCGGAAAAAGCTGCGAAGGAGCATACACACAGCTGGGATTCCTGGCCAAAAGCTCTCCTTGCAGTTTTCCAGTTGGAAAACCCGGTCGTGTGTACGGGGCATAAGGCTTTTTCTCCTCCTGTATTATAGTGTCCACTCTGGATAAAGAAGCACAGGGGGCACCTTTGGACAGCAGCATTGTTAGTCTGGGGTGGGGGTGTGGGATGTAGATTGGCTAGCAGATTTAGATACACTAACAAATTGAAGCCAAACTCGGGTTCATACTTTATGGGCAGTTATAACGAATCGTTTTTCCTTTTGGAATAACGGTTTCAAATAAATAAATAAAAAGTTAATTTTAAGCATCCCTACTAGTGTTAAATACAGCAGTGAAGTTTTAGGATGGGGGGCACCAGATCCCGCCCCTTCCTTTCCTCTACTCACTCTATCACCTGTATTCCACTTGCTTCCACCCATCGTGTCAGGAGTATACAGCCCAGCATCACAGCACAGAGTATACAGCCCCAGTATCATAGCACAGAGTATACAACCCCAGAACCACAGGACAGAGTATACAGCCCCCTACGGCAGGAACGAGCATACAGCCCCAGCATTACAGCACAGAGTAAACAGCCCCAGCATCACAGCACAGAGAATACAACCTCAGCATCACAGGGCAGAGTATACAGCCCAACACTGCAGGAGAGAGTATATAGCCCCAGCACCACAACACAGATTATACAGCCCCAGCATCAGAGGGCAGAGTATACAGCCCCAGTATCATAGCACAGAGTATACAACCCCAGAACCACAGGACAGAGTATACAGCTCCCTACGGCAGGAACGAGCATACAGCCCCAGCATTACAGCACAGAGTAAACAGCCCCAGCATCACAGCACAGAGTATACAACCTCAGCATCACAGGGCAGAGTATACAGCCCAACACTGCAGGAGAGAGTATATAGCCCCAGCACCACAACACAGAGTATACAGCCCAGCATCACAGCACAGAGTATACAGCCCCAGTATCATAGCACAGAGTATACAACCCCAGAACCACAGGACAGAGTATACAGCCCCCTACGGCAGGAACGAGCATACAGCCCCAGCATTACAGCACAGAGTAAACAGCCCCAGCATCACAGCACAGAGTATACAACCTCAGCATCACAGGGCAGAGTATACAGCCCAACACTGCAGGAGAGAGTATATAGCCCCAGCACCACAACACAGATTATACAGCCCCAGCATCAGAGGGCAGAGTATACAGCCCCAGTATCATAGCACAGAGTATACAACCCCAGAACCACAGGACAGAGTATACAGCTCCCTACGGCAGGAACGAGCATACAGCCCCAGCATTACAGCACAGAGTAAACAGCCCCAGCATCACAGCACAGAGTATACAACCTCAGCATCACAGGGCAGAGTATACAGCCCAACACTGCAGGAGAGAGTATATAGCCCCAGCACCACAACACAGAGTATACAGCCCAGCATCACAGCACAGAGTATACAGCCCCAGTATCATAGCACAGAGTATACAACCCCAGAACCACAGGACAGAGTATACAGCCCCCTACGGCAGGAACGAGCATACAGCCCCAGCATTACAGCACAGAGTAAACAGCCCCAGCATCACAGCACAGAGTATACAACCTCAGCATCACAGGGCAGAGTATACAGCCCAACACTGCAGGAGAGAGTATATAGCCCCAGCACCACAACACAGATTATACAGCCCCAGCATCAGAGGGCAGAGTATACAGCCCCAGCATCACAGGGTAGATTATACAGCCCCAGCATCACAGGACAGAGCATATAGCTCAGCATTACAGGACAGAGTGTACAGCTCGGACTCACAGATCAGGGTATATATATATATATATATATATATATATATATATATATATATATATATATATATTGTGTCAGTACAGTTCCCTGTCCTGGTAATTGTCACCCAGGGTTGTCAAATAGGCTTGCTCCAGGGTTATTTAATGTGGAGGAATCTGTTTTATCAGTTTCCTCCAAATTTTGTAAAAGTTTTGGGACCTGGAGCCTGGAGATTCCATAGCGATAAGGGTGGGATAGAATCTCCAATCCTGAGACCGGGTTTTAGGAACAGCCAGGAGTCTGGCTGGTTGATTGAGCAGGTGGGTCCTGGGCTTATACCAGAGTCAGGACTAGGGTTCTGGGCCCCACCCTCCCGAGAAGTCCAGGTGTGCAAGGGAGAAGGCAGAGTGCCGGTGTGCACTGGAGAGTGCAGGCTTGCAAGGGAAAAGCATGCATGTCTGCATGGTATAGTCAGAGGGCCCAAAGCTGTGGGCTGAGCAGCACAAAAGCTGAAAAAAGGTACAGTGGTTGTACGGGAACTTTGTTATATGGCCAAAAGGGCTGAAGCGTAAAGCCTAAGCGGCAGTATTGCTGAACGCAGGTAGGTGGCTTGGTATTTTTCATTTATTATTACATTACTGCTGTAGTAAGTTGAAACCCCCTGCATGGGAATTCTGGATGGACATTTTCTTTAATAAAAGTGGGCCAACAAGCCCTTAAATGGCATAATTGGCGTGGACTTTTCTCACTGGTATGCTCTACACAGAAGCTAAATAAACCCCAATATTACAATATATACACAGTATATTGCATATATACACAAACACACGTGCACACATACAAAATACAAGAGGTTTACAGCACAGAGACCATAATTATTTGCGCCTATTAAAGAATACTCCAGCACCTTCAGGCACCCCTGCCCTCTTAATCACTGATCTGAATAATGCATTAGGAATTTTGTAAGCAAAGGTATGCTATGAATGTATAAGGGTTAAAATGTGATTACATCTCTAGTATGTGACGTGTTGTATTTATGGAAGCCATCTGAGACCTAAGCACAGACATATTTCCATTTATACAGCATAGTGCAGGTCAGTGTTTAAAATAAAAGGGCAGGGATGTCTGAAGGTGCTGGAACATTCTTTATTAGCAGCAAATATTTATGTTCTTTGTACTGTAACCCCCTTGTATTTTGTGCATATTTATTTTGTGTATAAATTTATATGTGTTGTATTTTCTGTGTGTGTGTATTTATGAATATATAGCTACCGTATATATTATATATTGTAGGAGATTGTATCAAAGGGAGCCTGGAAATATCGGGCCGGATTCAGATACAAAAATGTATCTTTCCGGCAGCGTAGCGTTTCCTCTTTACACTACGCCGCCGCAAATATTATGGGCAAGTGCCTTATTCAGAAAGCACTTGCTCAATAATATGCGGCTGCGTAGCGTAAAGTGCACGGCGCAAGGCTGCGCAATTCAAATTGCTGAAGTGGGGGCGTGATTCATGTAAATGAATCATGACCCCACGTAAATGACGTTTTTTTTTGGACGGCGCATGCGCCGTCCATGGACGTTCCCAGTGCTCATGCGCAAAATCACGTCTCTTTTTCTCAATGTAAACGACGTGAACGTAACTAACGTCGAGCCCCATTCCGGAACGATTTACGCAAACGACGTAACCGCCATACAATTTGACGTGGTCCCTACGTCCATACTTAACATTGGCTGCGCCTGCTATAGCAGGGGTAACCTTACGCCGGTCTCACGCTTACGCAAATGACGTAAAATACGACGCGCCGTCGCAAGTACGCTCGTGAATCTGCGTAAGTAGCTAATTTGCATAATTCACGCGAAGCGCCACCTAGTGGCCAGCGTAAATATGCAACTTAAGATACGACGGTGTAAGCAAATTACGCCGCTCATATCTTAGGAGAAAGCCAGCGTATCTTCTTTTCTGAATAGCAAAAAAAGATACGCCAGCGATTCTTAGTATTTACGCAGCGTATCTCTTGATACACTGACGTAAATGCTTTCTGAATCTGGCCCATCCTCTTTAGGATTTACATATCTCTCTGTCTTATACTGTTTGAGACCTCTGATCACTCTAGGTTTTGCATTGCTCCCTGTCAACAATTTATGTTCATCTGAGTCACATGGTGCTCTGCAGCCTTAGGAACAGACAGGTCATGTCTGTTGGAGCTAAAGGCTGGTGAACATTGAAAACTGTATAAGTGGAGTCTGCACCTTTCTGATAATCGTGTGCTGGTCAAAGCGGAGGGAATTTTTCTTCAATTTCGGCTGCATGCCCACTCGCATGTTCTTCTGCCTTGGCTTAAGTCCCGGCCAACCGCCTGCCTGCTTATCTCCTAGGGTTTTCTTTGTGATCTTCCTCCTCTCCCCACCCAGTAATAGCCGGGGACCGGAGAGTAAGACTTGACAGGCTGTGAGGTGGTGCAGCAGTAGCGACGGGGATTGAGTAAAAAAAAATATGTCCCCGGTTTTCATTTTAAAAATCTGGTCACCTTATAGTAAAAGGCAGGTAATTTAGAATGTATTGGAATCTAGAAGCTGGCAGCATCCAATTGTCATCAGGGAGGATTGTGATTGGCCACAAATGTATCCTGCAGCAGGGCAATGACCCAAAACATATAGTCAATGTCATTATGTATCTTCTATCTTCAGTATAAAGAAGAACAAGGAGTCCTGGAAGTGATGGTTTGGCTCCCACAGAGTCCCGATCTCAACATCATCTATTCTGTCTGGGGTTGCATGAAGAGACAGAAGGATTTAAGGCAGCCTACATCCACAAAAGGGGGTTAGTTCACTAAGATGTTTGGAGCAACATGTGTTTATGGCTTTTTGTCAGTTGCATTTTGTGAGTACCCACTTTTATAAAAAAAAAATATTATTAAATTATCTCTGGTAATGCACTACTGTAGGAGTGAATGCCTTATATTTCTGTTTTCTTGCCCTTGTTAAATCCTTGAAGGAGCCATGTGATATGTGATAAGTGCTCTGTAAACAACATGACTTTTATTTAAAGTGGTAAAAAAAACAGTAAAACTTAAAGTGGTTGTAAACCCTCCTGGGTGAGTTGCACCTACAGGTAAGTCTAGATTAAGGCTTACCTGTAGGTGTTTGCAATGTCTCCTAAACCTACATGGTTTAGGAGATATTTGCCCAAAAGCGTACACCGATGTCTACGGCGCATGCGCGCCATAGACATCGGTGCAGGCGCACTGTAAATGCCATTTTTAAGAACAGATAATGCCGTCTTTTGCAGCTCTCGCACGCATGTGCGGAGTGACTTCATCACCGCTCCGGCCAATCACAGTGCCTGACTGGCGATACCCGTAAGCAGAGCTTTTTTTCTCAGAAATAGGTGCAGGAACTCAACCACGACCCTGTTCAGATTTCACAAACAGTAGAAGGGTCTTAAAGGAGCATTAAATACCAACATGGCATTACAATACAGATGGCTATACACAGTGTTCAGAGCTGTCAATTGTAAACACAGAAACCAGACTTATGTGTTTACAAGTGATTGTGGTGAGCAGGCACCAAAGGGTCTGAGCCAAAGGTGGTGGAACTGAGTTCCCCCAAGTTCCCCCTGAAAAAAAGCCCTGCCCGTAAGTAACCTCCTGGAGAGATGGCTGCGGCTGAAGGGGAGACAAGGACTGCATCAGGGGCTTCAAACTAAGGTAAGTAATGCATAATGAGCTAGTATGCTAATCATACTAGTCAAAAACAAATTTTGCCACCCCCCTTGGCTCCACCCCTGACCCCACCCCATTTGCCCTGCCCATGTACACCCCACCTTTTTAATGAGGGAACCAGACCAGACCAGAGTTTTTTTGTGTGTGTAAGGGATGCGTTGTGTGTTTCAGTGTCTGTGTGTGACTGTAAGGGATGCTCATCAAATGCAGTCTCACCAGTGCCCATCAATGCAAACTTCACCAGTGCCAATCAATGCAGCCTCACCTGTGCCTATCAAATACAGCCTCACCTGTGCTCATCAAATGCAGCCTCCCCTGTGCCCATTAATGCCGCTTCACCTGTGCCCATCAAATACAGTCTCATCTGTGCCCATCAAATACAGCCTCACCTGTGCCCATCAAATACAGCCTCACCTGTGCCCAACAAATACAGGCAGCCCCACCAGCACCCATCAAACACAGTCTCACCAGCGCCCATAAAATGCAGCCTCCCTCATCTGTGCCCATCCCATACAGTCTCACCAGTGCCCATCAAATGCAGCCCCACCAGTGCCCATCAAATGCAGCCCCACCGGCGCCCATCAAATGCAGCCCCACAAGCGCCCATCAAATGCAGTGCCACCGGCGCCTATCAAATGCAGTCTCACTCATCTGTGCTCATTAATGCCGCTTCACCTGTGCCCATCAAATAGTCTCAGCCGTGTCCATCAATGCCACTTCACCTCTGCCAATCAATACAGCCTCACAGGGGGGGCCTTGGCACATACTTGGCATTTTGGCAGAACGGTCAATATAAATACGTGCCCCAGATGACGTTCTAAGGGAACGAAACGCGTCGGGAGACCCCGCTGACCCCACTGCTATATTATTCTAAGCGCTTGTTGTATTCTTCTTAAATGTAAGTGCAATTATTTTTTATTAAAATTGGAGAACTTTGTTATACAGAATCACGCAATGTGCACTTTTTATTTTCTTTTTTCTGACAATTTGAAATATTATTACTCATGGTAATCATACTACCTGAGTTTACACGTCCATAATCAATTCAATGGTTTCCGTGGATTCAATGTACCATCTATAAGGATATTCCAGGAGTTTCATCTACAACTATATCCTAATTTCCGGATATCGTTTGAAGCCTTATTGATCTGATAAGTATATGCTTACTCAGATCCTTGTCTTCCGGTAAGTCTCTTAGGTTTCACTACACTGGTGGCGGATCCTTCAAACACTCACCTTGTTATTTTACTGAGTCACTACTTGGGGTGATTGAAAAGTCTTGGATCGACGATATGAACTTTTTTTCACAAATTTGGACATTTCATTTGTTATAAGGACTATAGTTATTATTAGCCTTTTTCATTTTAATTTTAGCGCTACACTTATTCTTTGTTAATATAAATACGTATACACACATTGTCACATATATACAATCTCATTATTATCTAAAGCCTCGTACACACAGACTTTTTGCCAACAAACTTCAAAATCAGCATGTTTTCCAAAAAATCTGACTGTGTGTAAGCTCCATTGGACAAACTTTTTCGGTTTTCATGGGACAAAAGTTTGCTCTGCAAATGGACAAACTTTTCGGCAAAAAAAGTCTGATGGCGCAAAGTTCGACCGTGTGTACGAAAATCCATCGGACTTTTGTCCAAAGTACAAACACACATGCCCAGAACCAATGTTAAAATCAACCAACAATAGCAGAAGTTGACCAAAGGGTGACGGTAAAGAGCAGAAAAGAGCAGAAAAATCATGTGATGTTGGGAAAGTTTTGGGAAAGTTTGCAGAAAAGTCCTGCCGTGTGTATGCTATGGGTGTGCCCGGCAAACTCTCTTTAAACAAAAATCCATGGAAAAGTTTGTTTGAAGTCCGATTGTGTGTATGAGGCTTTAGACAGCAACAGTTGCTTGCTTGCTGCCTGTTCCAAGCTCGCACCAACCTAAAATTCTTCTGTATGCCTGTTCCCGACTCTGTCCGTGCCTGTTTCAGGCTCCACCTGTCCCCAAGCACGGAGAGACACCGTCAGGTGCCACACTATGTGACTGTCCCATGATTTACTCCGCTCCACTCCAGGGTGACATAGCCATTCCAGGAGAGCACCTACGTCAGAGCGGAGAGCGTCAGGGGGTGGTGCTGCTGGACACATGTCACTGTCACTCAGAATGATGTCTGCTCTGAGTCAGAGCCCAGAGTGTAGAGCGGGCTGGGGAGTGGGATGACCGCTGGAAACTTGTCAGATCGGAGAGCAGCGGGGGAGGTGTTCTTCACAGTGTGGACACACATGGTGTCCCTTATGTGTCAGAGAGTAGACCAGGGGGGTTGCTGCTTCACACTTGTCAGAGGCTCAGAGCAGCTGCCTGGTGTATAGTGCAAGCTCTGTGGACAGTGAGGGAGTAGGATAACCAGCAGCCAGGCACCCTAGGCAGCAGCCTAGTCTGCCTCATGGTAGCACCGGCGCTGGATGTGCTTGGA
The DNA here is from genome assembly GCA_029574335.1 of Rana kukunoris. NCBI lineage: Eukaryota > Metazoa > Chordata > Amphibia > Anura > Ranidae > Rana > Rana kukunoris. The sequence continues at coordinate 190,140,179 of CM056051.1, forward strand.
TGGTAAGGCTCAAAGGCGAAGTGTTGGCAGATGGAGTTATTGTGAGGAAGCTGATAGAAACACAGAAGAGGACTGCTCGGATATGTGTGTGTAAAGACTCAAAGGCAAAGAGTATGGCAGATGAAGCATTCCTGGTGGAGTGTTTGTGAAAACTAGCTAACAGGTGGACTGTAGCAGGAACAGCGCATACAGTGTGCCTAGTAGAGTAGTAATTAGGGTTGTCCCGATACCACTTTTTTAGGACCGAGTACAAGTACCGATACTTTTTTTCAAGTAGTCGCCGATACCGAATACCGATACTTTTTTAAATGTGTCCCCAAATGCAGCCGTGTCCCCCCACAAATGCAGACATGTCCCCCCACAAATGCAGCCATGTCCACCACAAATTCAGCCATGTCCCCCACAAATGCTGCCATGTCCCCCACAAATGCAGCCCTGTCCCCCACATATGCAGCCATGTCCCCAAACATATGCAGCCATGTCCCCAAACATATGCAGCCATGTCCCCAAACATATGCAGCCATGTCTCCCACATATGCAGCCATGTCTCCCACATATGCAGTCATGTCCCCCACAAATGCCGCCATGTCCCCCACAAATGCAGCCATGTCCCCCACAAATGCAGGCATGTCTCCCACATATGCAGCCAAATCACCCATATATGCAGTCATGTCCCCCACAAATGCAGCCATGTCCCCCACAAATGCAGGCATGTCTCCCACATATGCAGCCAAATCACCCATATATGCAGTCATGTCCCCCACAAATGCAGCCATGTCCCCCACAAATGCAGCCATGTCTCCCACATATGCAGCCAAATCACCCATATATGCAGCCATGTCCCTCACAAATGCAGCCATGTCCCCCACAAATGCAGCCATGTCTCCCACATATGCAGCCAAATCACCCATATATGCAGCCATGTCCACCCTACCTAGCCACCGCCGCCGCCACCGCCGCCCGGGAACATCACAGCATTCATTTGAATAGCTGTAGTGTTCCCGCCCGTATAGACACTCCCCCTTGCTCGGGATTGGACAGATCACGATCACCCATCCAATCCCGAGCAAGGGGAGTGTCTATATGGGCGGGAAAAACTACACCTATTTAAATGAAAGCTGTGATGTTCCCGCACGATGTTTAACCATGCGGCGGCGGGTTTCGATGCGGCGGCAGCGTTCGGCGGCGTTCGGCGGCAGCGGCGGGGGGGGGGGACCGAAAAAGTATTGTATTCTGGTATCGGGGGTATTTGCGGAGTACAAGTACTCCTGCAAATACTCGGTATCGGTCCCGATACCGATACTGGTATCGGCATCGGGACAACCCTAGTAGTAATCATGTAAAATATAATTACCGTATATACTCGAGTATAAGCCGACCTTTTCAGCAAGGTCCCCCTTGACTTATACTCGTGTGAGGGCCTCCTGCTGTGTCAGTCTACTGTTCGGCGGCCATCCACTGTAGCAAAGCCCACCTCCTCCTCGTCCATGATAGATGAAACACTGATAGCAAACTGAATCAGTGTTCCATCTATCATGGACAAAGAGGAGGCAGGGCTTTGTTAAAGTGGTCGGCCACCGACTGCAGTTGCATGACACAGAAGAAGATCAATGGACACAGTGAGGCTGCAGATGGGCATTGTTGACCCTCTTTTCCACTTACAGTTGCTGCTGCATTTCCCACCCTAGGCTAATACTCGAGTCAATACGTTTTCCCATTTTTTTGTAGTAAAATAAGGTGATCGTCTGCTCGTCTTATATTCGGGACGGCTTATACTCGAATGTATACGGTATATATATTTTTGTGGGTTTTCTCAGAGTGCTGAGGTTTCCTGCCATAATCCAAAAACATTCTGGGTGGAAGAGGCACTAGATTATGAGCTTCTAAAGAAGTCAGAGACTGATGTGACTGAATCTTTGTTTTTTATTCTTTACTTAATCATTCCATATTTAACAGGGTAACATACTTCTCATCACTAATGCAAGAGCATACAATTTTTACCCAATGATTGTTCAAATACATTAGGAGGAAGACACCTTCAGATATTGATATTTTCTATATGTATGACAGAACTAAGATCAGACATAGCTGATTTTTTTTAGTCTGCCCATGAGGTTTGTGTGTGTCTTCTTAGTATTGTCAATGTGGATGAAATTTTTATGTTATTACCACTTGAGCACCGCAAAGTTTTATCCCCTTCATGACCAAACGATCTTTTGCTATTCAGTACTATGCTACTTTAACTGGCAATTGTGCAACACTGTACGCAAATTAAATGTATACTATTTTTTTTTCACACAAATAGAACTTTCTTTCAGTGGTATTTTATGACAACTTTCTTTTTATTCTTATTATATAAATGAAAACATTTTAATTTTGAAAAAAAAAAAAACTATATATTTTTTAGTTTTGCTATAAAACATATCCAATCAAGTTACAGTTTAGGCCAAAATGTATTCTGCTACATTTATTTGGTAAAAAAAATCCCAATAAGCAGTGGCGGAATTATAGGGGTCGCTGAGATTGCCATGGCGACCGGGCCCCTTTCTGCTGGGGGCCCTCGAGGGCCCCCTGTACTCTTTGATAGGAGGCGGCTGAGATTAGCTCCACGATCGTCAGCCGAACTATGCAGGGAGCTCGTCACATTAACCTAAAGTGAAAGTAGTGAGTGATGTGCTCTTTGTCTCCCCCTAGAGTGCAGTACCCGGCAGGAAGAGCCAAAGTAAAGGTCTGCCGTTTATTTATGACTATCTATCTACTATATGTGTGTTTATATGTGTGTGTGTGTGTGTGTGTGTGCGTGTATGTATGCATGTGTGTGTGCGTATGTGTGTGTGTGCATATGTATGTATGTGTGTGTGTGTGCGCGCGCATGTATGTAGGCATGTGTGTGCATATGTATGTGTGTGTGTGCGCATGTATGCATGTGTGTGTGTGCATATGTATGTGAGTGTGCATGTATGTGCATGTGTTTATCAGTGGCGGTGCGTTCATAAGGGCACATGGGTGCCACCCCCTCTCTGCAGCCACCCCCTCTATGACCAATCGATAGATTCATGCATAGCATGAATCTATTCGTGACAACCGCTGCCACCACCATATTTAGGTGTCTGGCCCCTTTTCAGGTGCCAGGTGCCTGAATCACAGTGGGTGGATGTTTTTGAGGCACCCGATTAGAGCCATAGGCTCTAATAGGCTTCAAAATAGGTGAACTGCCAGCGCCATGCTGGGCGCTCACAGTCCATCCAGGTGTGTTAGAAAGGGGAATTAATATTCACTTTCCTAACACTGAACCACCTCTGCGGGTCTGTTACCCGTTACCTGATTGCCTGAAACGATCAGGAGGAGAGGACGGGAGATGAGAACAGCAGGAGACGCATGGAGGACCCCGCACGTGGCCGTCACCCGCTGCCCCACCGAGACAGGGTAAGTGCCGGGCGAGCAGGCGGAGGGTATTCACAGTGGTAACATTAGATTGCCATAATTGCAGCATTTGATGGCACACTGGCAGCATTTAATGGGCACCCCAATATTTGATGGGCACACTGGCGGCATTTAATGGGCACAGTGGCAGCGTTTGATGGGCACAGTGATGTCATTTGGGCACAGTGGCAGCGTTTAAATGGGCACAGTGGCAGCGTTTAAATGGGCACAGTGGCGGCATTTTATGGGCACAGTTGCAGCATTTTATGGGCACAGTGGCGGCGTTTGATGGGCATAGTGGCGGCGTTTGATGGGCACAGTGGCGGCGTTTGATGAGCACAGTGGTGGCATTTGATGGGCACAGTGGTGGCATTTGATGGGCACAGTGGCGCCATTTGATGGCACAATGGCAGCTTTTGATGGGCACAGTGGCTGTAAATGATGGGCACAGTGGCTGCAATTGATGGGCACAGTGGCTGCAATTTATGTTTTTTTTTTTTAGTTTGCTTGTGCCATCCTAAAAATGTGGAGCACCATCCGCCACTGGTTTATATGTGCGTGCATATGTGCATTTATATATGTGTGTGTTTTTATGTGTGTGTGTGTTTTTACATGTATATATGCGCTTTTAATCCTGACCCCCTATATGTGTACAATCAGAAACAATTGTTTTTATAGTACCAGCAAAAAAATGCTGTGCCTCCAAAAAGCGATCCATGCTCAGATCGCTTTTCAGAGGCATTTGACAGATGGTAAAGGGGCCACCTGTTTTAACCTCTTAAATACATCATCACTATGAAGTGTAGCCCCATTCACCTAGATGTATACTTCAAGGGTGCCCTGACTGGAAAAAAGATTTGTGAAACATTGACATAGAGGAACCAATCCCCCCCCCCCCATTTTCCTCCTGCAGCCGCTAAATGCCTGCGGGGGGAGACTAAGAGAAGCAGGGGGAAATGGGGCCCTGTCCTGCCACCGGGCTCGGCGAAAAGAGCTCTGTCCAGGGGTCAGGGGGGCCCTTCATAATTTCTTGCACCGGGGCCCTGAAGGTTCTAGTTACGCCACTGCCAATAAGTATATAATAATTTGTTTGTGAAAAGTTATAGAGTCTACAAACTATGATATCTATGCTGGGATTTATGTAGCTTTTAAGCAGCTCTGACTTTCACACCACCGATCACATTTCTTGAGGCACTAAAATGCCAGGACAGTACAAACACCCCTAAATGACCCCTTTTTGGAAAGTAGACACCCCATGTTTTTTTGGGGTTTTTTTTGAGAGGCGAGTTAAGTCTCAACTATTTTGAATATGCAAAAAAAAGGATTTTCTATTCACTCAAAGTTGCCTAACCACATCCGGAACCATTGGCTTAACATATTCCTCCATTCACATTGATCGATGTGGATGAAGAAATCTCTGCTAGAAAAAAGTGAAAAAAATATATGCCAAAGAATGGGAGCTACCTCCCACTGAGCACCCCGTGCTCCTAATGCTGGGTATACACATATTTTTTTTTAACTGCAGACGGAAAAATCTTCCCCTGCAGCACTACAGGCACTGACATAAATTCTGAGCGTAGCACCCTGCTTCTTTCAGAATACACAGATCAGTGCTGCAGCTGATTGTCATTCCTGCAAAGCAAACAACAACAGTGAACAATGACACACAGTAACAATATAACATTAAAGTGTCATTAAACCCAAACATTTAAAAACTCTCATAACACAGTATTCATACTTACAAAGCCGCTAAGAAATATGTTTTGTGTAGAGTGAAATAAACCTGGTTGATCCTGGATTCAGTTGCCCCACCTATCTTTTCTGTGTTCCCATTGCAGGCTGAGATTGTGTAGCCCAGCTGGTGCTCTCTATTTCACATGCTCAGTTTCAGTTCTCTTCTAAGCTCTTAATTTTCTCCTCTTTCTTATGTATACAGCCCTAAAGACTGTAGAGTCACACATGTGGGTGTATACACTCCCCTCCCTCCATGACCTCTTAAGGTTAAACACTATGGGCTAGATTCTCAAAAGAGATACGCCGGTGTTTCGTAGGAAACACTGTCGTATCTCTGTTTTTTTTCCTGAGTATCTTTGCATGTGATTCCTAGAATCACTTACGCATAGACACAGTGAAGATCCGACAGATGTAAAACACCGTCGGATCGTAGATGTAATGACATCGCTGGCCGCTAGGTGGCCTTTACGATGATTTCTCATTTGCCTATGCAAATGAGCCTAATCAGGTGATTCACAAATGTTTTTACGCCGCCACGTCGTCGTTTCCGTTGTTTCCGTAAGCGTAAACCTACCCCTGCTATATGGGTGGTAGGTTTACGAAGTTCCGTCGTTGCCATGTTAAGTATGGCGTCGGGTCAGCGTCGTCTTTTTCCATCGGTTACGTTGTTTTACTAAGTCGTTCGCGAATAGGGATTTACGTAAATGACGCTCACGTCGGCTTCATTCATTTTTTCCGACGTGAGCTGGAGCATGCGCACTGGGCTATTTTTGAGGCCGGCGCATGCGCAGTTCGATCGACGCGGGGGCGCGCTTAATTTAAATACAAGCTGCCCCCTTTGAATTACGCGGGGGATACGCAGAGCCATTTACACTACGCCGCCGCAACTTACGGAAGTGCTTTGGGAATACGGCACTTGCTCTGTTAAATTTTGGCGGCGTAGTGTAAATGGCTTACGCTACGCCAGCGGAAAATGTACGAGAATCTGGCCCTATGAGGGTGGGATATAGTATGCTGATTGATTACATTAACAAACTCACTAAAACACTTAGTTATTGTAGAAAACCATATAAAATGTATCTAATGCAATTGCTAATACCTCTTAAAGGAGAAGTATAGACAAAGCTCATTTCAGCAGAGTAATAGATCATGTGACCACACAACAGCACTGCATGAATAAGGGAATTAGATGATTAAAAAAAAACATTATAGCGCCATGATATATTGTATATAATTTATGTGAATTACCATATTTATATATCATGACTAGGTGAATGAAAGACGGAATGAATACATCACGTTTGTTCTTCCATTTTACAATTCAGTTCTTCATTACGCAAATAGGCCACAGCAGACAATTTCTTTATTGAACAAATGTCTAAAAATTTCTCTTGCATAAAAATTGTCCACGGAAAAATGGTATCCCTTGTGGAACAAGAGTGACAACAAGTCACACACTATCTTACCATTGCTCCCATGTAGTCTGGGCATTTGGGGACTCCACTTGACTGTTTTTCCCCTGACAAATTCAAAAGCGGTATGTATAAATGTATAACCTGTGGCCCAATCACAGAGCTCATACAGGTTGACCCCATATCTAGGATGGTTTGTTGGGGCATATACACATCTGCAAATGTCTGGGATAGGTAATTTATGAGGAGTCATAGTCAGGGTCATCCCGGGACGACAGAGGGTATTGCCACTAAAATGCATAAAACACATTATTTTCTCATATCTTGGCCATTGCAGCGGAGGACACGGGCAAATGATCAATCAGGTCTGTAGACCAACACAAGCACAATTCATTCTTTTCTGTAATGCCCATATTAAGGGTTAGGCCCAAAAATGTTTCACAATCATAAATCTTGATAGGTTTCCACTCAAGTGGCTGACAAGGTTTGAATTTGGGTTGGCGTTGATGTACTGTTGGTCCTAAATATTACTTTGGTCCACAATCAGATTATAGCAGTCTTTGGTGAAAAACAGCTCAAACAAAGTTGACTGTTTCCCCCTAAACCCCCTAGCTGGGCTGTAAATGGGGGGGATAAGAGTTGCTGCTGAATCTGGGGGAAGCCAATTATGGTTTGCAAGAAACTCTAGAAGTCTACTATGGGCTCTAGGCCTGTGCTTGAATTTTTGGTGGCTGTGGTTGCATTACAGTACTAGTGTTAGCCACTTTACCGGCTTGTACTTCACCGCTCTGCAACATATGAGCATAACCATGCGCTTCTAGCAACTCAGCAACATGGGGTACACCTGATGTTAACAAGGACCTCTGCACATCTACTGAGATAGCTGTCAAGGTGCCATTGCTTACTATAGGTTCTTATTCTGAAATGGATTCTGACAGAGAGGCTTCCCCTTCACTCTGTCATGCTCAGTACCCTGTGGACCTCCTCGCTAGTGTAACTTCTTTAGACATTTTGGGCATTAACTTTTACAGGTACCTGGTGGCGACTATGGGAAAAAGAGCTCCTGGATTTTGTGTTTGTCTTTACAAACAAGACAAACACAGTGCTGTGATTGGTACAGCAGATCAGCAGGTTCACGGCCAAAATAATTGTCTGAAACCTGCTGACATATAGGCAATCACAGGTTAGCAAGGGGGGAAAGCGTACACATGCTGCCAAAGCAAAAAGTACACCAAAATGTACGGCAATTGCGGTGCCTTACAAACAATACAAATAATAAACAAGCGCGCAACCAAAACAAATGATTAAGTGAGATTGACTAACTCAATATGTTTGTGCATATACAATGCAAAAATAAAACAGTGAACAAAATGTTACCAAAGTAACTATGTATGTTTGTGCATAAAAATGCACAAATAAACCAGTGAGCAAGATGTTACCAAAGTAACTAAGTGTTAAATAACCACTGTGTAAAACAATAAAAAAAAAACAAAGTCCCAAAACACAAGTGAGGAAATTGTTAGCAGTAGGACACTTCTAGGGATTAATCCAATAATCGCTGTAAGGCCCCTTTCACATGTGCGGATCGTTCGTCCGTTTTTTACAAGTCCGTTTACGGGGTTGGGGTTGCAGACGCTAGCGGATGATGCATCCGCTAACGTCCGCAAAGATCCGCGTCCGTAAAGATCCGTTTTTTCGGACGGAAGAAAACCCTATTTTTCTTCCATCCGGCGGATCGGATCGGATGAATACGGACAGACGGTCCGTATTCATCCGATTCCCCATAGGGGAGAGCGGAGGAAAGACAGGGCGGTCTCTGCACAGTGTGCGGGGACCCCCCTGTCCGCCGACAGCTCAGCGGGGATTACGGATGATCCCCGCTGAGCCGACGGACACACACGGAGCGGACACAAAAACGGTCCGCTCCGTGTGAAAGGACCCTAATATTCAATGGAATATCTAGAAGAAGCTTGGATCTTATTTTCAGCCACAAGTGTGTGATATTACTGCCGCTTTCCAGACTGGAAGGATCTCGGGTTAAGGAGATCTAAAGAGCGTGTGCATCAGCCTGCCGGCTACGGTAACAGACCACTTTGATCAGGAAGGGATGCTTCCGTCTTGCTAGATGAGGGAAAACACCTTCAGCTGTTCTTCACACTGGATCACACAGGAGAAACAGGCAGAATCCACTCGGCTTTACCGGGCACTGGATCTGAGAATGGTAACTCATTAAATTTACAGTGTGTAGAGGATATATATACATCCCAGAAGTGGTACATATATTTATACGCTGTATAGATTAGCTAGATCAGTTCTTCCTAATTTACTGGCAGGCAGGTGATTGTGCTATTTAAAGACGTTATCACAGGTATAGACACCCAGCAGGTACAATATTTAAAGAAATTTTTCTTTTTTTTTTTTTAATTTGAGCATCATTAAAATCACTGCTCCTGGAGCAGTGATTTTAATGATGCTTACATTTTAAAAATAAAAATAAAAATTCCTTTAAATATTGTACCTGCTGGGTGTCTATAGTTTGCCTGTAAAAATGTCTTTGGGAACCCGGGTCTTGCCTGAGGGAACATGTATCAATGGAAAAAAAGTTTTAAAAACTGTGGGGCAGATTCACAGAGAATTAGATTCTCGTAGAGTATCAGAAATACACTACGCCGCCGTTTTTTTACCAGGCTCTACGTGGAATCCAGGTAGATTTTGTCCAGTAAACGACGGCGGCGTAGTGTATTTCTCCCGTCGCAATCCATCTGCGCGAGTAGGGGGCGTGAAGCATTTAAAATAGGCGCGTTCCTGCGGCGATCGAACTGCGCATGCTCCGTTCGCAAATTTCCCGCCGTGCATTGCGCGAAAACACGTCGTCACGTCGTAGTAGCGTCGTTTACGTACATTCCTATTCCCGAACGAGTTACGTTAAAAAAAAATATATATTTTCAAATCGACGCGGGAACGACGGCCATACTTTACATGGGTTACGCACTGTTAGACCAGCAAAAAGCTCCTCTAACATGACGTAGGCGATTGCGAGGGACACTCGTACCTTCGTGGATCGCCGTAAAAACTCATTTGCATATCCCGACGCATGAAAACGACGCAAACTCTTCCCAGCGGCCGCAAAAATATCGCAGTGTAGATCCGAAGGCTTACGAGGACGTAAGCCTCTCGGATCGAAGCCCGAAGCCGCCGTATCATGGTTTGAGGATTCAAACTAGTGATACGGCACACGAAATTTGAAATTACTCCTGTCTAACACCAGTTAGACAGGCGTAATTGCTCTGTGAATCTGGGCCTGTATTTTTTTCAGTCCTGAAGAAACGGCAGTTTTTAAAACTTTTTTTCATTAATCCATGTTCCCTGGGGCAAGACCCGGGTTCTCAAAGCTGTTTTACGACAATGACTTGCATATTAGGCTTTAAAATTAGCCCTTTTGAATTCGAACGTTCGAGTCCCATAGACTTCAATGGGGTTCTATGGGGTTCTAAATGTTCGCGCGAACATTTGGTCCGTTCGACGGTTCTGGTGCGAACCGAACGCGGGGGTGTTCGGCTCATCCCTAGTCAAGTCCCATGAATAACCTCTGATTGGATTGAGACATGTTCTTAATAGTCCTTTGTGAAGCAGAATGCATCCCAGTAGAACCAGGTAGAGTGAAATTTGTCCAATGAGGCAGTATGATCTTTCATACATTTTATCTTATTAACTAACACGCTCCATAGGGGATATATAGTTCAGTACACTTCCACTTCAGTGGTATACATGATCTTTCTGCATTGAGGAGATGAATAAGTAGGAAATATTAGTAACGTGCCTTGGGTAGTGGAGTCAAGTAAAGGAGAAGGACCATGGGAACACCCCTTTGCGTTATTTCAGTGAGATGCACAATTTTTGTTTTTTAATGTCTCCCAAGAAATGAAGGCAGAAATCTGTATAGTATGGTTCCCTTAGAGAGGTACAGTAGATTTTATTAAGAAGAGTGTGTACTCTGTAGCACCTGTTCAGAATTTTGTACCTGGCTTCCTGGATTCTGCTAGAAATGGATGATTTGTGAGCAAAGAATACAGTGTGATCTCTTTCTTCATAGGAGAAAGTGTGAACAAAAACCTGTTTAACAGATTCACAGCATTGCTTTTAATGTCAACAAAGATACTAAACTGCTTTTATGTTTTCCTTGAACTTTCAAATTAATTAGGTTCTTCAGCTCTAAACCATGTAAATCTTTTATTAATTTACGATATGTTAGCTACAATGTGTAGTACTCATATTTTTCTTTTATCTTTAACATTAGGAATTTCAAAACTTAGAGAGAAGCGCAAGCTAAACAAAAATAACATCCCCTTTAACCAAAGAAGTTCAGCAAAATTTCCACCATGATTATTGATGAACACAATCTACCAGTATTTTCCTTACCAGAAGTGCTGTAGAAGTTTTAAACCTAATTATACACATTTTAACAAGAAAGAGCACAACAACATTAATCATTCTGGCGCCATTTAAAAGCCCAAGGGAATTAATGATTTTCTTAACTGGGAAAATAGGCTCCTTATTTTGCACATTACAATAGCCAAATGAGTGGGCAAAGAGCTGGAATGTACAAGAAAGCGATCTACAGTTTGATGAGATTAGATATTTAGCATGTCAGCTAGCACACATAATTAATTTACTCTTCATTCTTGCAAATAAGTCACCATCATGCCATTAAAGAGATGACTAATGTTTATAATTCATCTAATTTATACTGTATTTAATTACTGCATAAGTACTGCACAGGTTTCTAACAATCATAAAATAATCATGTTTTGTTGAAATGTTGAAATGCTTCCTGTAAAATATTATGCATATAGTTAAATATATATTATTAATTACATATAGTGTATCAGTGAAACATTTCTAAAATGTCTTGATGTTTCTGTAGATATTAAAATGATACTATCATTTAAAGCATAATCAAAATTTAAAAAACAAATGTATGGGGGGTCCTCCCTAAATTCCATATCAGGCCCTTCAGGTCTGGTATGGATATTAAGGGGAACCCTGCTCCAAAATTAAAAAATGGCGTTGGGTTCCCCCAAAAATCCATATCAGGCCCTTATCCGAGCACGCAACCTGTCAGGCTGCAGGAAAAGAGGGGGGATGAGAGAGTTTCCCCCCTCTCCAGAGTCACGTGCATGGGTGACCCTGCCCCTTCTCTGACGCAAGGAGAAAGCCCGGGGTTACCCAATGACGTGTACGGGTGACCTCTGGTGCAACGCGGGTTTCCCGTGGGGGGACGGGGTCATCCGTACACGTCAATGGGTAACCCTAGCCTTTCGCCTATGGAGGCGGTATCGTTCGTAGCGGCGGGTTTTCTCTTTTTTTCGTATCGCTCAAGACTGGATTACATCGCTGAAACCTTTTTTTTTTTTTTTTTTAATAAAGGACATGTTCCAAACTGTCTCCTGTGGTTTTTAACATTTTGACACTATTTTTTGTGAAATGGCAGGGGTACAACATACCCCGTTACCAATTCACATAGGGGGGAGCCAGGATTTGGAGTCCCCCTTTGTTAAAGGGGGCTTCCAGATTCCAATAAGCCCTCCGCCCACAGACCCCCACAACCACCAGGCAAGGGTTGTGGGGATGAGGCCCTTGTCCCTATCAATATGGGGACATCCTCCCCATGTTGAGGGCATGTGGCCTGGTACGGTTCAGGAGGGGGGGCACAGGTTTCTTCTTAATATTCATACCAGACCTGAAGGCCTGCTAATGGACTAAGGGGGAACCCATGCTTTTTTTTCTCAATGACTTAGGACCTGACAATTCATTATAGCTTCGAGTAGTTTTAAATTAGTTTAAATGAGGGGATGGACACTGTCTATGTCACAAGCGGATGGGCAGGGACGGAGGGGGGAGAGCAGGACATAGGAGGACAGGAGAGGGCAGGAGACCTGCGGATGACAGAGGCATGTAAACTGACCACGGTGTCAGGGCTAAGCAGCCATGATAAACCGTGGTCAGTTTACTGGGGGGGCATAGTCAGGCAGGATCAGCCAGGTATTTCAGGAGATACAGGGGGCCAAATTATACAGCACAAGCACTGTGCTGTATAACATGCTTTAAAGGAACAGGATCCATTTTTTTTTTTTAGTCTTAGGGTAACAAACGCTTTAACTGTACATGAATTAACACCAAAACTGCTTACATTGCACGTTCTTCTGTTTTATTGAGCATTCAACTGATGTAGAGTTGGTTTATAAAACCTTTTGTGCATATACCATGCATTGTTTTGTCTTGTCAAAATCAATAAACAAATTTAAATGAAATATATAATACTGTTGTAAAGCTAATCAATTAAATTCAAATGCTAGCTACTTACTTGTCTACTCATGATCTCATCTTCAGTTTCTTCTAAAACAGGCTTACCTTAGAGCTTCTGCAAAACTCAGAATACAACTTTTAGCTATAGGTACATGACTTGACATATTCTTTTGTTTTTTGTTCTTGTGTATTTTAAATAGAAAATGTTGCACTGTTAATAATCATATATAAAAGTGCATGTAGTGATAAGAATTCAAATTTTTAACACATAATTCTATAAATAATAATTGAAATGAAGCAGTAAAATGGGCTCTGACTCAGTCTGAATTATCAGCCAAACATAAAAAATTCCTTCTTCAATGTCTGGATTTTTGTCTGACAAAAAACAATTTTTTGTTTGCAAGTAATGGGCGTCCCAATGGGGGCAAAATTTGCCCCCAGCGTCGCCAATTTATTTATGTCCTTATGGGAAGAAGAGAGCATATATGGTGACCCTCCTCAACAGTTAAAATGCTAAAAACGCTATATCGATGATTTGATTATGATATATATGGGAGGGAGATGTGTCCTGTCTTGAGGCCTTTATGCATGGGTTGAACAACAACTCTAACAATATTTCTCTTACATGTAATATAGACGCCCAAAATATTGTATTCCTAAATTTAGAGGTGATCATTTTAACACTCGTAATCATTTTAAGCCTTCAGACATAAATGGATATATTCCTCTGGACAGCTGCCACCATAGGAGTTGGCTGTGCAATATCCCTAGGGGTCAATTTATATGTCTTAGGCTTAACTGTATCTCCGAAGTGGATTATTTTGCACAGTCTAATGTCCTGACAGATTCCAACAGAAAGGCTATAACAAGGATATTATCCAAATGGTTACAGTGGTTTTTTTAAACAGGAAAGACCTTGTCTCTGATTCTAACAAACTGTCAAAAAAGGAAGTGAAACATGAGTTCAAAATTGTCCTTGATTACAACGTTCAACATAGACAATTTGAAAAAATAATAATCAAGCACTGGGATGTTTTAAGGAGGGATAAGGTGTTGGGGGCTGTCCTTCCTTTACGTCCTGTATTCATCTATAAAAAGGCACCATCCCTAAGAGATGTTGTTGCTCCAGGAGTTATTGATCCACCTGTTTTTAAGGAAAGACACATTTTTCCGTTTCTTACGGGTTTCTATGCCTGCGGACGGTGCCAATCATGAAAACAATGCAAATTTAACCTTAAGAGACGTAAGGATTTCACTTATTTTTCTACTAACAAATCTTACACCATAATAAACTTGATTACTTGCAATACGGTGGGTGTGGTCTATATGCTGGAGTGCGACTGTGGACTCCAGTATATAGGCCGCACCTCACGGGCTTTAGGAGTCAGACTGGGTGAACAAGAAAATAATATCAAGTGGGGTTTTCGCAACCACAGTGTCTCTAGACATTTCAGACATTGTCACAATAAAGACCCAAAATGTCTGAAGTTCTGGGGTATAGAAAGAGTAGATCGACATTGGCGGGGGGGGGGGGGGGGGTAATTACATGAGACATATTAGCCATAGAGAATCCTACTGAATAGTAGAGGCTAAAGTTCTTGCCCCTGAAGGACTCAATGTCGAGTTTGATCTTAATTGTTTTATTTCGTATAAATAGTTTTAGCGATTTTCAGGATTTCTTTATTTAATATATTATCTTGTATGTTTATTATTAATTTTATTTTAATTTTATTTAATATACTTATTAATATTATTATGTTTATTTATATTTTAACAATTTTACCGGTTGTGATATCTAGTGTTATATGGAAATATACCATTTTATACCATTTTGTATTAAATATTGTTGTATTGTTTTTCCAGAGATGGCATCAAGTGAACCAGTAATTTATTTTGGTGGTATTTTCTGAATTTGCCCACAAGATGGCGATATTCATTACTTCTTGAGAGGAAGGTTATTATCATATGCAAATTCTGGATACACTGATGGTCCATGTTTTTTGGTTTGTCTTTTGGAATTGGAGATCCATCGTTTGTGTCTATATTACTTTGCATGAACAATAAAGTTGTCCGCATTAGCTTGACGTTGGATGTCCTTGTTGACGTAATTGCTTTGTTCCGACCAAACGTTTTTTGCTGGCGTAATTGCATCGTCTCTGTGAGTTCCTTTAGACGACCATAGACTATATTAAGGCAGGCTAGTGATGTACAAGGCCCCGCCCTGCTGAGGAAGTTGCTACAACGGAACACGTACGGGGGAAGGAGCCTGAAGTTGCTTGCTGCCATCTCTGAAAAGACACATGTTGTGTGTACTTCCATTCTGTCGTTTTGCCTTTCGGCTAATGTGAGTAGCCTGTTAGGCCGCGTACACATGGAGGGACATGTCCAATGGAAACGGTTCGCTGACCGTTTTCATCGGACATGTCTCCTCGGGATTTTCGTCCGGCGATGTGTACACACCATCGGATCAAAATCCCTGCTGGCAGACAGCGCGGTGATGTTGACGCCGCCACGTCACCGCACCAGGAAGTAAAAAAACTTCCACGCATGCATCGCATCCATACGACGCTTGTGCGGGCAGATATGTCCGCTGGTTAGTGTACTAACCAGCGGACATATCCGATGGACATGTCGCCGGCGGACAAATTTTAAAGCATGCTTTAAAATTTGTCCGCCGGTCAGACATGTCCGCTAGCCCATACACACGATCGGTTTTGTCCGCTGAACTGGTCTGTCGGACCAGTTTCAGCGGACAAATTTGATTGTGTGTACGCGGCCTTAATGTCTTTTGAATAAACATAAGCCGTTTTTAAAGCAGAGAGTATTTGGATCTGCCTTTTTGTTCTTATCCTTGATCCCAATGCTGCCAAGCCCAAGAAGTTTTGCTATCCACATATTGCACCAATTTGTTTATCGATTTCTGCTGGTATAACTGCCTGGTAAAACAGGGGTCCATACCTTAAGGTGAGAGTATCCATTTTTAACGGTGGAGAGATCACATACTTAAAGTTACAGTCACCGGTGAAGATTTGGAGTGGTTGTCACCTTATTCTTTTGGAATTTTTCGTTTTTTGGACTGATTTTTGCATTACTTATGCACCTTTCATGATTCATTTGTTATCGGTATTAATACTGTGTTTTGCACTTTAGTTTAATTGTATTTATATTGCGCTGCACAATTTTTTATACATTTTTTGCATCTTTTGGATTTTGTCATTGTCCTGTCAGTATTCAGCTTGCATTTGTGAAGGTGGAGGTTTATTTTATTTTTTGCGCTGATTGCACCCTTTTTGCTTTTACTAATTGAAATAACAATGCATGATAGTAGTGCCATCATGCATAAAATAAAGTGCCAGAAAGACATAAGACAGTCCAATGAGTCCTTAGAGTGATATTCAAAGCGTGCACTTGAAACTCCTTTAATGCTTCAAGTGCTCCCCTTTGAGATAAGCAAAATCACAAAAATTTCTATTCAGGTCTATAATAAATTAAGCCAAGAAAAAAAAAACTGCTATGTACAGCAAAAAATTTATAAACAAACAAGCAGCAACTTTCCTGTGAGATACCCCACAGTCCCAATACAATATAATTCAATAAAGTTACACTAAAGAAATATAATGTGCAAATATGCTTGATAAGAAATATGAGAAAAAAAAACATTTTGTAAAAAAGTCCACAAGTGAATATATCCAGAAGTCCAAGTGAATATTTACCACCATCCAGATTCCACCTTGTGGAATTGTGCTGCAAATTAGGATTCTGCCAACAAGCAATAGTGCATTCCATTGATTGTCATATGGGGAGGATTGATGTCCCAACTCAGAAGACTTCCCTGAGATAAAGGCCCTGGCTGGGTATGTTGCCACAGGCATTATATGACCTTTTGTAATGAGAGGTCTACACAATCTGGTAAGCGAGCCCTTTAGCCTTAGGAGATGGTGCCTCTTCACAGAATCAGGTCCATAATCACCTCAATGAGCTC
Organism: Rana kukunoris; assembly: GCA_029574335.1. Taxonomy (NCBI): domain Eukaryota; kingdom Metazoa; phylum Chordata; class Amphibia; order Anura; family Ranidae; genus Rana; species Rana kukunoris. The sequence goes on from CM056051.1 coordinate 190,157,036, forward strand.
AATCTGGGTATAGGTTATCCCTGAATTTCCAGCCGACCTCTGATTTTAGTAGTAAGAGGTAACTTTTATGCCCTGTACACATGATCGGTTCGTCTGATGAAAAAGAAACCAATGGATTTTTTCATCAGATATCCGATGAAGCTGACTTTCATCAGTCTTGTCTACACACCATAGGTTAAAAATCCAATCGTGTCCAATGCGGTGATGCAAAACACAACGACGCGCAAAAGAAAATGAAGTTCACTGCTTCCGAGCATGCGTCGACTTGATTCTGAGCATGCATGGATTTTTGACCGATAGATTTTCCCACAGACAATCGTTTTTTCTTTCTATCGGTTTTTTAACCATACGAAAAATTTAAAACAGGTTCTATTTTTTTTCACCGATGGGAAAAAAACTGATAGGGCCCACACACGACGGGTTTGTCCGATGAAAACGGTCCATTGGTCCGTTTTCATCAGACAAACCGATCGTGTCTACAGGGCATTAGACTTCACATTAAGGGTACTCAGACTAAATAACATGGAGCATGTATGTTAGCTGCTTCCTGAGCAAAAGATCATATTTTTCTGCCATAATGAGCAATACCAGCCGGGGAAGCAGTGTGGAGAGGTGCCTGGTATTGGATGTAATCCAAAATATTCACCAAATAGAATTGTGAAACAAATATATTAGAATTCACCAAACACAGTCCAAAAAAGTCTGTGAAACAGTAAATATATAGAAGATGCGGTTCTCATGCAAATCTCCCAATATTCTTAATATCCAAGGATTTAACCACGTGACTTCACATATATAATAAATAATAATAAATATATGCTCACCCTACCTGCGACCTCTAAGTCAACGGATGTCTATACATACCTGATGTTAAATGTCTTCTCTCTACCACAGGGGTCATCCACCATGCACAGCCTCAGTTTTTGTGATGAATCCACTCTTAATAAAGTGTGGAGTGTGGCAATGTACAATTTCAACATGACCGATAGCAATAGTTAACACACTCACTGCTGGTTAAATTAAAAGAAAACTAAGAAATGTATGGCCAGCTTTAGGAGATTCCTGGTTGTGAGAGCTTGCAATTTAATAGGGAGGGGCATGTGGTACAAACGATAATAACTGCAATAGGGGTTAACTGATAGAGAAAGTAAAAGCTCTGTTTTTAGGTGGAGGCAGGATAAACTTTCCTGAAAAGATGAGTTTTCAAGGATCACCTAAAGATGGACAGATTAGAAGATAGGCAGACATATATGGAACCTTGTCATGCACTGTATTTATATACATTTACTCTTTCAAGCTCTTCATTAGGGATGAGCTCTGCGTTCGATACGAACGTATGTTCGACTCGAACATCGTGTGTTCGTACGTTCGACGAAATTCGAACAAAACGGGGCGTTCGTGCCAAATTTGAGTGACGCACAACGGCCCATAATTCACTGCGGCATTTCGCTTCTGATGATTGGCCAAGCCTGCTGTATGTCCCTCAGGCTTGGCCAATCACAGCGTGCGAAAAACGAAGAGCCATAATTGGCCAAAGCCTGGGTGGCTTTGGCCTATTATGGCTCAGGTCTTTAGCACATGCCCCACACTATAAAAGGCCACCTGCTGGACGGCCTTGTGTAGTGTGTTCCGGTTTGTAAATCTGAGAAGTCCTTTAGAGCAGTGTTTTTCAACTCCAGTCCTCAAGGCACACCAACAGGTCAAGTTTTCAGGATTTCCCTCAGATGAAATGGCTGTGGTGATTACTAAGGCAGTGAAACTGATCAAATCACCTGTGCAAAATAATGGAAAGCCATGACCTGTTGGTGTGCCTTGAGGACTGGAACTGAAAAACACTGCTTTAGAGAGAGATAGACAGACAGGGCCAGATTCACGCACATCGGCGCATTTTTTGACTGGGGTAGAGCACCTCCTTTACGTTAGACTGCCGCAATGTAGCGGCGCAATCACCGTATTCTCGTTTGATTTGCGCAGAAATTAGTGCCTGTGCAACGTAATTTCAGAGGCGTAAGGCGGAGTAATTCAAATTGGGAAGGACGTGGGCGTGTTACATTGAAATGAGCCATGACCCCATGCAAATGAAGGACCGGCCGGCTCGCGCATGCGCACATGAAGCAGACCATGGTCAGCATCTCTGTGCGCATGCTCACAACTCGGGAACGGCGCAATCAGTGAAATTGGAAGTGGACCCGGGCAACTTAGTGAACTACGCAGACAGCATAAATAGACAGACACAAACGCACTTCCTTTGCAAAAGTACATCCCTTTGTATCCCTTCCTATACAGCAAGGTGCTTTTGTTCTGTTGTTTATTAGCGTTTGTTTGTTTGTGACGTGTCTTTGAGATATTTGGGGACTGTTTTGCAGAGTGATTTTTGTCTTTTATGTGTTTTCTTTGTTGTTATTTTTTTTAAATTAGATTTTTGCTGGGCATTTTTTATTTTTGCTGGTCAATTTTTATTTTTTGGGTTCTGTTTGTGAATGATTTTGGAATGTGGGGGTGACATTCCTGCCGGAAAAGGGGTGTCACCCTCATTTGTGGTAGAGAAGTGATCCCCAGGTCCGTGTGAATGGTGTATGAATGTACAGTGACATAATTGGAGCCGTGGCATGGCGTTGCTGCTCACAAGTCCTGCATGGTGGGCTTGTGCCAATCCAATGTGATGAGGATGTGATGTGTCTGTGCTACGGACCACAGTGGTGTGCATGCATGCATTCTCATTGTGCTATGATTAATGTGTGTGTTTAACGTGCAAAGATGCCTAATGTGAGCTGTCTCCTGGCTGCTCTTCCCTCAGAAGACGGGGTATCCTCGGTTAGGGGGGATTGTCTGGTTCAGGGGTCAGGTCATTACGTATGTCAATCTGCAGGCCCTTTCTTACTGCGAAGTTGTGCAGCATGCAACATGCACCAATGATCTGGCATACAAAGTTTGGGGAATATAACAGGGGTACCATGGGGGGTTCCGTATAGGAGTCATGAGATGGGGTCCCAGTGCATATGCAGAGTCACCTTGAAGGGATAAGACAGGAGGATGTTAGTAGTGCATGTGCCCCTTGTGATTTCAGCATCATGGGGGGGGACAGTCATGCCTGCCACCCATGTCACTCACCAACCAGCCAGCTGTCCCCATACATGTTCTGTTCGAAATCTGTGGGGATGGGGCTAGGATTGTATATGTAGCTATCATGGGTGGTGTCATGTGTTGGGCTGGTGTTGGGCTCCTGCAGGGTTGTGGTTAATTCCAGGATGGCATGAGGGGTGAATCTGAAAATGTGAGACACCTCAGAATGACTCATGCCAAAGATGTCTATGCGTGTGTGATATATCAAGTGAAGAGCGAGGAGCTTGTATCAGATTCGATTATTATATCCATCAAGGTTTTAAAGGGCTATTGAAAGATAATGAGACTGTGTTTGTAATTTGCATGTATGTTATGTATTGATGTATATATATATGTATTTTTTTGGTTAAAATGTTTATAAAAGCAAAGAATTTGTTTTTGGAAAAAAAAAAAACTCTCCCGTGCCCTCCTCCGTGCACGCCTCCGTGCCCTCCTCCGTGCCCTCCTCCTTCTTTGCTCATCTAAAGTCAGTAGTAGATATGTGCATTCCCGTTCGTACGAATGTTATTTTCGTACGAAAATGTTCATTTTCGTACCCGCAGGATAATGTGTACATACGAAAAAATTAAAGCACCAAAATACGAAAACTACGAGATTACGAATGAGCCGCATAACGAACAACCGCAAATACGAACGCATGATCCGACGAAAAAAACCGACAAAACGAAAACGGCAAAAGAACAAAAATTACATCTATAACAAAAGATTTACATTCTGTATTTTGTTTCAATCCTTTTTCTGTTTGTTTTCAGTCCTATGTTCATTGTTCATATGACATCTATAACAAAAGATTTGCATGCTGTATTTTGTTTCAATCCTTTTTCTGTTTGTTTTCAGTCCTATGTTCATTGTTCATATGACATCTATAACAAAAGATTTGCATGCTGTATTTTGTTTCAATCCTTTTTCTGTTTGTTTTCAGTCCTATGTTCATTGTTCATATGACATCTATAACAAAAGATTTGCATGCTGTATTTTGTTTCAATACCTTTTCTGTTTGTTTTCAGTCCTATGTTCATTGTTCATATAACATCTATAACAAAAGATTTGCATGCTGTATTTTGTTTCAATCCTTTTTCTGTTTGTTTTCAGTCCTATGTTCATTGTTCATATGACATCTATAACAAAAGATTTGCATGCTGTATTTTGTTTCAATCATTTTTCTATTTGTTTTCAGTCCTATGTTCATTGTTCATATGACATCTATAACAAAAGATTTGCATTCTGTATTTTGTTTCAATCCTTTTTCTGTTTGTTTTCAGTCCTATGTTCATTGTTTATATGACATCTATAACAAAAGATTTGCATGCTGTATTTTAAATCCAAAATACAATCAGAAAAAAGGAATTTAAAATACAGAATGCAAATTTTTTGTTATAGATGTCATATGAACATACGACTGAAAATGGCAAAAGAAAAGGGTTTCAAGATACTGCAAATCATTGACGAAAATTCACGAAAATTATTGTCAAACAAGTAACGAACATGAATTAAACAGAATAACGAACCATCCCGCATGTACGAAAATAAAACAGCAACGAAAATACGAAACGATCGGAATACGAAAAAAATCGCGTCATACGAAAAACGAACGGGAACAAACAGGAAAATGGGCGTCTTACGAAAAACGAACGGAAACAAATAAACGGAACGATACGAAACAGAACAAAAAAAAAACGATTTTTTTTTCTGTGCACATGTCTAGTCAGTAGTATAGCTATAAGCATGGATGCCACTGGCATGTTGGCATACAGTTTGTTGGGCAGCAAGTGTGACTGCTCAGCTCCTCACTAACAGTGTTGCTTTCTCTGACATGTAGACGAATTGTCTAATTTTATACCACCTTTTATATGGTCTAATTTTAGACAGGACGTGCAGCTGTTGCGCACAGCGTGTAGCCTGCGCTGCAACAACGTTCTTTTGTGGATCCCCGTAACTCCCTCATTAGCATATTTGAATAGCAAATCAATGGAGTGTCTAGCGCAGTTTTGCACGGACGAATGCGCCTGTCTATCGAAATTACGTCGGACATAAAAAAGGAGATTTCTTGCGTATCTCGTTTTGGGGAATGCGGCGCATCGAAACGCATGCGCAAATTTAGACTTACGCCGCGCATCTCCTGTAACGCTGGCGTAATCGCTCTGTGAATCTGGCCCACAGTGTCTTTTCTACCAAATAGATAGATAGATAGATAGATAGAGCAGACAGGCTAGTCAGTTTAGCTTAATTTACAGTGTGTAGAGCAGGGGTCTTCAAACTATGGCCCTCCAGTTGTTCAGGAACTACAATTCCCATCATGCCTAGTCATGTCTGTGAATGTCAGTTTTACAATGCCTCATGGGATGTGTAGTTCCACAACATCTGGAGGGTCGTAGTTTTAAGATCCCTGGTGTAGAGAATATATATACATCCCTAAGGCGGCGTACAGACGATCGGATATATCCGATGAAAACGGTCCGCGGACCATTTCCATCGGATATGTCCGATCGGGAGTTTGATCCGATGGCGTGTACACACCATCGGATCAAATTCCCCGCCGCCGGACGGCGCGGTGACGTAGTGGTGACGCGGCGGTGACGTTGCCGCCGCCGCGTCACCGCCACGTCACCGCACCAGGAAGTAAAACACTTCCGCGCATGCGCCGAATCCATTCGGCAGCGGCGCGGCGGTGGTGGGAGCCGACATGTCTGCTGGTAAGTGTACTAACCAGCAGACATGTCGGGCGGACAGATTCCCACCGGATAGATTTCAAAGCATGCTTTGAAATCTGTCGGGTGGAGAAATCTGTCCGCTAGCCCATACACACGAGCGGAGATGTCTGCTGAAACGGTCCATCGGACCGTTTTCAGCGGACATATCCCCTCGTGTGTACGCGGCCTAAGAGTTGTACATATATTTATACACTGTATAGCGTAGCTAGATCAGCTATTCCTATTTGTCAGGTAGGAGATTGTGCTAGCTGCAGTGTTCTAACGTGTTGTATTGCCTGTGTGCTGTTTAGTTTACACCTAAACATACTTGGTGTTACTGCACTTGTCCTGTTTATTTGCAACTAAATGCATTAGAAGTTACTGCGTGTTTGCTGTTTAATAGCACCTAAACGCATTTGCTGTAACTGCACGTTTGCTGTTTAATAGCACCTAAATGCATTAGCTGTTACTCCACGTGTGTTGTTTAATAGCACCTAAACGCATTTGCTGTAACTGCACGTTTGCTGTTTAATAGCACCTAAACGCATTTGCTGTTACTGCACGTGTGCTGTTTAATAGCACCTAAACGCATTAGCTGTTACTGCAGGTTTGCTGTTTAATAGCACCTAAACGCATTTGCCGTAACTGCATGTTTGCTGTTTGATAGCACGTAAAACGCATTAGCTGTTACTGCACGTGTGTTGTTTAAAAGCACCTAAACACAGTTGGTGTAACTGCACGTTTGCTGTTTGATAGCACCTAAACGCATTTGCTGTTACTGCACGTTTGCTGTTTAATAGCACCTAAACGCATTAGCTGTAACTGCACGTTTGCTGTTTAATAGCACCTAAACATATTTGCTGTTACTGCACGTATGCTGATTAATAACACCTAAACGCATTAGCTGTTACTGCACGTTTGCTGTTTAATAGCACCTTAACGCATATGCTGTAACTGCACGTTTGCTGTTTTTATAGCACCTAAACGCATTTGCGGTAACTGCACGTGTGTTGTTTAAAAGGACCTAAACGCATTAAAATGTCTGCAAGGACAACAAAGAGAGGTAGAGAGTCATGAGGGCAAGCAGGCTCTGCATCTAGAGGCAACGCTGGTGGTGGACACGGTGCATCCTCTTCGGCACGTGGCCGTGGCCACTCGTCCTTCTTTTCGGGAGCTGGCCGTGTTGAGCCTCAACATGCAGAGAAATTAGTAGAGTGGATGACCAAGCCGTCCTCATCCTCCTCATCCTCTCTCACCCAGGCTGATCTTAGTTTGTCTGGCAAAGCAGCTGCCAAGGCGTCCTCTTCCCTCTGCACAATGGCATCACACAATCCTTCCCTAGTCCCACCATGTCCTCCTGAGGAGTCCCCCAAACTGTTTCAACACAGTGTTGTGTACATGCTGCATGAAGATGCACAGCGTTTTGAAGGCTCCGATGATGGAACACAGATAGAGGAAGGCATTGATGTGAGCCCAGAGAGAGGGGGTGCCCGAGAGGGACAGCAATCTGGCAGTGATATTCCACCAGCTGGAGCATACTGCCAGGTTTTCGACAGTGATGAGGAGGGAGGGGATGGTGAGGTCACTGACTCTACGTGGGTGCCTGATAGGAGAGAGGAGGAGGAGGAGGAAGAGGAGGAGGAGAAGGACGAGGCACAGGCACATCTCCAAAGAGGCAGGATGCCCTCCAGGGGCCAGCTTAAGGACAGCACACCAATTGCATTACATCGCAGAGCTACACCTGTGCAGGGCGCTGCTGTGTCTCAACGTTACTGCAAAAGTTCTTTGGTGTGGGCCTTTTTTGAGACATGTGCATCAGATCGCACTGTTGCTATTTGCAACAAGCGTATCTCGCGTGGCCAAAACATCACCCGCTTGGGCACCACATGCTTGACCAGACATATGTCGACCTGCCATGCAGTTCGTTGGCAAGCATACCAGAACGACCCATACCAAAGAACCAAGCGGACCTCCCCTTGCCCCTCATCAGCTGGGACCTCCAACCCCACTAGACCCTGTCTGAAGCTTGCACTTATATTACTGAAGGTGTAGAAATAGGTGTGTCACAACCTAGTAGTACATGCGGGCAATCTACTGATAGTACCAGACAAATTTCCCTGCCCCAGTTGCTGCAGCACCGAAAGAAGTGCTCTCCCAGCCATCCACATGCCCAGCGGTTGAATGCTAGCTTAGCGAAATTGCTAGCACTTCAACTGCTACCTTTTCAGTTGGTAGATTCTGCCCCCTTCCGTGAGTTTGTGGAATGTGCGGTACCTCAGTGGCAAGTTCCCAAACGCCACTTTTTCTCACGGAAGGCGATTCCGGCTCTCTACCCGCATGTGGAAGGCAATGTCCATGCCTCGCTGGACAGGGCGGTCAGTGGTAAGGTACATATTACCGCTGACTCATGGTCCAGCAGGCATGGACAGGGACATTACCTCTCTTTCACGGCACATTGGATGACTCTGCTGGCAGCTGGTAAGGATGCAGGGCAAGGTACAGTAGTGTTGAAGGTTGTTCCCCCACCATGCCTCCAAAACACTAAAACTGGTTGTAACACACCTCTCTCCTCCACCCCCTCCTCTTCTTCCTCTGTGGCCTCTTCCTGTGCTGATGTCTCCTCGGAACCAGCCATGCTCCGTAGGTGTACGAGGGGCTACGCAGGAATGAAGGCCAAGAGATGCCATGCGGTGCTAGAGCTGGTGTGCTCGGGAGACAGGAGCCACACTGGGGCCGAGGTTCTGTCAGCTCTGAAGGGCCAGGCTCAGAGGTGGTTGATGCCACGCCAGCTTAAGCCTGAAATGATGGTTAGCGACAATGGCACCAACCTCCTCTCTGCCCTGCGACAGGGAAAACTGACCCATGTGCCCTGTTTTGCGCATGTCCTGAATTTGGTGGTGCAGCAGTTCTTGGGCAGGTACCCGGGCTTTCAGGATGTCCTGAAACAGGCCAGGAAAGTCTGTGTGCATTTCCGGAGGTCATATAATGCCACTGCTCGGCTGACAGACCTCCAAAGGCAATACAACCTGCCCAAGAACTGTCTAATCTGTGACATGCCTACCAGATGGAACTCTACATTGGCCATGCTGCAGCGGCTGCACATGCAGCAGAGGGCCATCGATGAGTACCTGTGCCAATATGGCAGCAGAACTGGTTCAGGGGAGCTTGTTTTTCCCCCCACGCCAGTGGGCCTTGATCAGGGATGCATGCACTGTCCTTTTACCATTTGAGAAGGCCACAAGGATGGTGAGCAGTGACAGTGCATGCATGACTGAGACTGTCCCTCTTATTCACATGTTGGAGCACACGCTACGTGGAATAATGGACAGAGCCCTTGAGGCAGAACAGAGGGAGGAAGAGGAGGACTTCCTTACCTCTCAAGGCCCCCTTTATCCAGACAGTGGTCCTGCTTGCCCACCTAGCACACAGGAAGAGGACGAGGAGGAGGAGGATGATTGTATCAGCAGCATGGAGGTGGAGCCTAGCACTCAGCATCAGCAGCAGTATTCAAGGGATCACTTACAGTCCCTAGCAACCCATGGATTTTTACATGGCTGGGATGAGGTGGCTGAGGATCCTGTCGTCCTTAGTGACCCAGAGGACTGTGCCCCGAATGCCTCAGCAAACCTACGCTGCATGGCCTCCCTGATCCTGCAAAGCCTGTGTAAGGATCCTTGTGTTCGTGGTATCAAGGTGAGGGATCATTACTGGCTGGCAACTCTCCTTGATCTACGTTACAAGAGTAAGGTTGCGGAGCTTATCTTGCCGTCACAGAGGGAGCAGAAGATGAAACCTCTGCGGGAGGCCTTGCAGAAGGGTCTTTGCAACGCGTTCCCAGAACCTGGGGGATTACCAAATCCTGGTCCTGGAGAACGTGTTGCTGAGGCTTCGGTGAGTCACAGAAGGAGCGGTGGAGAAGGTGACCGTCTGACCGATGCGTTCAGACAATTTTTTAGTCCAAAGCCCCAAGGTTTGACCGGTTCCAGCAACCATCGCCAGCGTCTGGTTTACATGGTCCGGGAATACCTAGGGGCAAGATCCGACTTGGACACCTTCCCCACCGAAAATCCTCTGGCTTACTGGGTCTTGAGGATGGATCACTGGCCAGAGCTTGCACAGTGTGCAATTGAGCTACTGGCTTGCCCTGCATCCAGCGTTCTTTCAGAACGCACATTCAGTGCTGCTGGAGGCTTTGTGACTGATCACAGGGTGCGCCTCTCCACCGGCTCTGTTGATCGACTGACCTTCATCAAAATAATTCAGGCTTGGATCAACACCAGCTACCAAGCACCTGATGCAGATGTAACTGAATATTTTTTTTTGAAATGTCAGATCCCTTTGAGACTGCTTATGCTGATGCTGAGTGACTGTCCTGTTATGCTGCTGATGGAATATCCTTTTCCTCCTCACTGATCTTGCTGATAGCTAGTAAGAACATTTTTGTTTCTGGGCTCCGCCACCAGTGCCTAAGGCCCAATTTTTCTGCCCCTGTTTAACAGGGGCGTCTAATAACAATTTTTGATGCAATACTTTGCATGTGGCTCTTTGTTGCGCTACAATTACAGTATCTTTGAGGGGTTGCAGTATTGTGTTGTGCCTAAGGCCCAATTTTTCTGCCCCTGTTTGTCTAAATACAATTTTTAATGCAATACTTTGCATGTGGCTTTTTGTTGCGCTCCAATTACAGTATCTGTGGGGGTTGCAGTGTTGTATTGTGCCTAAGGCCAAATTTTTCTGCCCCTGTTTAACAGGGACGTCTAATAACAATTTTTGATGCAATATTTTGCATGTGGCTTTTTGTTGCGCTCCAATTACAGTATCTGTGGGGGTTGCAGTGTTGTATTGTGCCTAAGGCCAACTTTTTCTGCCCCTGTTTAACAGGGGCGTCTAATAACAATTTTTTGTGCAATACTTTGCATGTGGCTCTTTGTTGCGCTCCAATTACAGTATGACATGGTACTGATTCTACTTAACAAACCTACAGTCCTTGTCTTGTATACTGCTATTCAAAGTATATAGGGCCAAAGGGTCTTGTCAGGGCCGATCCTCGCTATAGGCTCACTATGCAAGCTGCTTAGGGCCCCGCAAAGCTGCAAAGGGCCCCCCAAATTACTAGAGGCCCCGCCTGGTGAGAAGTCATTTTCGCCCCCTCACCCCACTGGCTGAGTCATTTCCAACAGCAGAACACCCCCTCCCCCCGCTTCTCAACTTTCTTTAATGTGACATGTCACTGTCGTCAGCGCCCCCCCCCCCCCCCGCTTCTCATTTTTAATGTGCCATGTCATTTTGATTAGGGCCCCAGGGAGGTCAGGATTGGCACTGGGTCCATATTGCAGGGACAAAACATTACATTAAAGCCCCAAGCAGTATTACATTTCTTTTTTCTTATAGTAATCTCATGTTGTGTAGGGACATTTCTAAACACGTGCCACTACTATAGACCCCAGCAGGTACGATATTTAAAGGAATTTAAAAAAAATTCACTTTAAGCATCATTAAAATCGTTGCTCCGGAAAAAAAGACCGTTTTTAAAACTTTTTTTTACATTGATACATGTTCCCTGGGGCAAGACCCGGGTTCTGAAAGACGTTTTCCAACAATAAATTGAATATTGGTCTTTAAAATGATCGTTTTTGAATTCGAACGTTCGAGTCCTATAGACTTCAATGGGGTTCTAAATGTTTGCGCGAATGGTCGGTCTGTTCGGCGGTTCTGGTGCCAAGCGAACACGGGGGTGTTCGGCTCATCCCTACTCTTCATTAAAAGGCTGTTCACTCTATCCATTTCACTTGATCACCATTTCAATGTTCACTTCTAAAACTTACAGTAAGTGATGATTCTTATGCCAGGGTAAGCTGCATGGCCTCTCTAGTGAGATTAGGCCATTTCCATAATTGGTAACATCACAATGCCAACTTTTTAGAAGGTCAGCCCAGATTTTTAGAGGCATTCATTAAGATATTTAGGTAATTCCACAGGGTTCATATTTTTTTCTTGAAACCGTATGTCACGGCAATTACATGGATGTGTTAATGTCTCAAACGAGTTTCTCTATATAACTGTTAATTAAGTAAGTTCATGGAGGTAGCCTTTTTTGCTCATTACATACACCAGCTGCTCTCCCTCCTAGTAGTGCTGCATAGCCTTTTTGCTTCACTGTTCCTCTCTATCAACTCAAATGAATGCTTATTCAAACTGATGGAAAACGATATAGTCTGTAAGACTACCTATAGAAATTTGACATGTTTAGACTATGTTTCCCATTAGCCATAGCAATTTTCTTTTCCCCAAAAAAAATTTTTTTTTTTTGGTGTCAGAAAGCTTTAACTTTAAGCTTCCCTATCCAGGGTATGTATGTATGCATTTTTGTATATGATCTTGCAATTAACTTATTATAAAAAGAATCTGCCAGGATGAAAATGTTGTAGCTGCTAGTTCTGATATGTTTTTGAAAGAACATTGCATCCTTTTTATGTCTTCATTTGTTTTTGATTATCTGACCTGGAACAAGTATATTAACATCAAATGCCAGGACACAAGAGCTTGCAACACTTATTAACCGGTACTGTTAGATGGGATGGCAAGAAGATTGGCATGGTTTACTTTGATGGACTAAAAGGAAACATAAATGTGGTTGTTTTTATCTGCATATAATTCCGCTCTAATGTACTGCTTGGCTGATGTAGCCCCTTTTTCACAAAAGTGGGTTCATCCTACTATTGTGTCTTTTGCCCTATGTCAACTCATGCCTTACAGCAACTGTAAATACACCTTGCTTAATGTGTAGAATAGATAACAAGGTTCCTGGAAATCTGTGCTTTCACATGGAACTTTTGACAAGCAAACAATATGTGTATGTAAAGTATGGAAGCCTAAATTATATTATGGTCTTGTTTTGGTACCAATTCAAATTTTTATTATTACAGTCATTAACTAAACTCACTCCAACTTTAAGATGTAAGTATATTCAATAGTGTCAATTCTTTAAAATTACTTAAAGCTATAAAAGCAACTGGATACCAATAGCCCAGCTATTCTAGCGGGTTATGTCTGACCTTACTTATCATGTCTTTGAGGGAAAAATCAGATGGCATAATGCATCTGCCGTCATTCTTGACTTAGAAGAGCTGCCAATATCAATGAGTCCAAGCTGTGATTAAAATGTGATATCTGGTATGTATCCAGAATTGCTACAACTGTTTCTCTGGCAATGAAATAAATGAGATCCTGTAGATTTCAGCACGTTGTTCCATCTGATAATTAGTTTACTGAAATCTAAATTTGTTATACAATGTATGAAATGTTAATTGCTAACCATATAAAAACATCACAAGAAAATTATTTCTTACATTTTTACATCACAAAATAAATGTATATGGTTAGTTTATTACTATCTTTTCCAAAATAGAAAAATATAACCAAATGATAATATTGCCATGATACTTTGACCAAACACTATAGTGTGTATTAAAAGATTTGAGGGTATTTGTATAGATGGATTAGTAAAGATGATAAAACTTGCAGACTGAACATTTCAACACCATATTATTAAAGTAGCTTGATTTTGTAGCCATTTAGTAAACATGGATAAATAAAATGACTGAGTAGTAAACTGTTGATTTTGAGCTCATGTGTAGTATTTTAATCTTTCAGAGAAAAGCTGATGTTTTTGCACGCATTTTAATAATGATTTAGTTAAAGTGTATGTTAAGCAAAAGTCAGAAACATAACCCAAGACAAGAGGTGATATCAGTGGACCAAGGTGACATCCCTGCCACATACCTTATGAATTGGACAGTCTGTCCCAATAAATAATAGACATGTGCAGACTGGAATATTTCATTTAGTTTTTTTGTTTTCGTCTGGAAAATACATTTATTTAGTTACTCCCGAAAATCATTTTGATTTATTTCGTTTTTCATTGGGGAATAGCTTTCGTCCGAAAATCCAATAATACTTGGTTTCTGTCGAATGGTCAAAGAATATTTGACGGAACTTCGAAACTTTACGCCGAATTGTACATTTCTGGTCGAATATTCCGCCTACAAGAATTCTAATGTTGTATGACTAGTAATAATAATAATAAATAATTATATTATTATTACTGGTCATAGTCAACCAACATTAGAATGTTTCAACAGCCAATGGGCGGAGCATTAAAATGTACGAGTGCAGTATATCTTCTCCGTCGAATCTGCTTAGTACTTTCGATATACACCATAAGCCGAATCTATTCTCTATAATGTCGAATCTATTTTCTCATAAATCGAAATCTATTCTCTGTAATGTCGAATCTATTATTTCTATAGTGTTGAATCTTTTCTCTATAATGTCGAAAAGTACCGTATGTGTGTGTATATCAGGTTCATTCACTGTATTCAGTCAGCATCATGTCAAATCTCTCTATATCAAATTTTTACCACAACGAAAACTAAAATTAAGCATTTTTTATGTCGGATCTTTCGGTTTTCGTTTCTTGTGCTTTCGTTATCATTGGTTAAAACGATAACGAAAAAAACAGATTTTTGGACGAAAATGCATTCTAACGAAAACAAATGCACATGTCTAATAAATAATATAAAACTTCACCTCTGATGAAATCTTTCTTGGATGAAACATGTAAGGCTGGCCTGACACGAGTACGCTATGATCTATGGAATCCTTTATATGTTTTTCTAGATGCCTGTTAACATGCCCTTGTTTGTAAGTACAATATAATAAATTGTGTGTTACTTATACTTGCGGGCTTCACTATTGTCGTCTCCTCTCTGCATTTTATGGTTATCCCTTTGCTGATGAACACAATATATATCTTTGGATCCTTATGAGTTTTGGACGCTTTCTCATCCCTGATGTTGTTTGTGGTTTTCCATCTATACATCCGAGTGGAGGTGTGACTGCCATTGACCCCTGCATTATTTAAAATCTACATGCCTATAATGATGTCTCTCTGGTAAGCAGTTTGACTGGACAGGGTGTGGTGTGTCTTTATATTTGCACACTGAAATCTTGGTGGAGGTTCTTTGCTTCAACACTTGACTCAACACAAGATTATACTCATTCCGGACTCTATTTACTTATTATTATTATTATTTCAGCGCTGCACTATTGAACTTTCAATATAAAACTTCCCTTATCATAAACTTTCCTAATGCAGCAAGATCTCACATTCCAGAAAAAGGAAGCAAACATCACCCCCAGATTTATCTCTGTTGTTGAACAAAATTAACATTCTATGCATGTTATTTAACACAACGCATGGTACTATTAGTTCTTCTTATTATTGAAACCAATATTGCATACATTATATACAAATATAAAATAAAATAAATTAAATTACAAGTATTCATCATTCAAGCTGACACTGAACAAAATTAAAAATAAAATAAACTCATAAAAGTCTCTATCAAAGAAATATTTACCATTATTCAACAGTGCTTCATACACTTGTTCCAGCCACCAATAATATATATACATCTACTTTATTTGCAGATATGTTATCAATCAATCAAAATATAAAACAAATTAAATCATAAATTAAAGAACTGTCAATCAATTTTCAGTGAACAAATATGAAAGTGCTTTTATAGTAGGTGGGGAATGCTTAGAGACTTTAAAACAAGAATCCATTCTATAAGAAAACTCTATAAATACATGTGTAGCTCGGATATAGTATATCTCCTCTGCAATACTTATGCTCCATAACCATATGCATCATAATCGGAATCAGAGACCGTCCTAATGGCCCTAATCCTTTTAGACCTCTCACGTTACCATCCCTCCTTTATTTATCTGCCCTTTCCTTTCCTTAACTTCCCCCTATCCTTCTCATCCTTCCTGTTTCCTTCTCTATCCCACATACCTCCCCCTTCCACCTAATCCCTCCTCCTTTGTAAACATCCTACATTCCTATACTTTGTCTTAATTTCATACATCTTCCCATTTAACAAAATAATTCCTCTTCACTATAGCACAAAACCTTATTAAAAGTCTTATTCTCACTATTCTTTATTTATTTATTTTGGTATTGGGCCTATAAGTTATTACATGATTTGTGAAAAATGTATCTAGATAAAATCTGTTTTACCCATTGTTATAAACTGCATTTGAAAAATAAGTAAATATTAATAAAAATATAAATATTAATTATAAACTAATAATATAAATATTAGTAAAAAAATGCAAAACATCTAAACTACCAAATGTTCTCTCTCTTCAAACAATATTATCATATAGGCCTATATGTACACATGCATGTACACAAGTTAAAACAATGCCACACCCCATCTTATATGCAACTAGCAATTATATGTACCGCATCTACATGTGTGCACATGTATACAAATATCAACACACTGCCGCGCCCCCAAGCTGTACTAGATCCTGTTCTATTTGATCTATAAGTAAGTGATATAATTAAGGCTCTGTTTCCAGTATTGCAACCCCAAAGTTGCGTGATTTACAATGTGACTTTGCAGTGTGATTTTTGATGCAATGTCATACGACCAGTAAAAACCATGTGAGAACAAGTTGCACCAAAGTCGGAACAAAGTAGTGCAAGAACCTTTTTTGGAGTCGCTGCGACTTGAGTGGCACCAATTAGAATGGGGAATACATGGGGAATACATGGGAATACATGAGTTTTGACTTGTCATGCGACTTCACATGTGTCAAGTCCCACAACAACTCGCAGTAGTGGAAACAGAACCTAAAGTTGTTGGGTAAGATATGTTTTTTGCTGATGACATAAAGGTGTAGAATAGGGTGGATATCCCTGGAGGTGTCTGTAACACAGTGCATGATTTCAGTACATGATTTGGCATTGCTGAAATATTGGTCAAACCAGTAGAAGCGGCAGTTCAATGTTTCTAAATGTAAAATAATGAATCTAGGAGAAAAGATTCCCTATGACAGAGTACAGCATGTGTAGTACAGTGTTGGGCAGCACTACAGAGGAAAAAGATTTGCAGGTACTTATTTCAGATGATTGCAAAATGAGCAAACAGTGTAACCAGGGAGTTGGAAAAGTGAATAGAAATCTGGAATGCATCACTAGAAGGTCTGAGGGATAAAACACAGGGCCGGCCCTAGGCCTTTAGGCGCCCTGTGTGAGAAAGCTTTACAGCGCCCCCCTAGTGGCCACGCCCCTCGGTAACCACGCCCCTCCGTAACCAAACCCTTTCAGTGTCCACACCCATTTCTCCAATACCGGCTCCATTTAAAGCCTTCCATTCTGTTAAGTTCCCAAAAAACTGATTACAAGCTATGATAAAAAGACATTCACACACTATAATAATGCCACCTATACTGCAAATAACACGCTACAATAACGCCACCTATACTGCAAATCACACGCTATAATAACGCCACCTATACTGCAAATCACATGGTATAATACCACTACCTGTAAATTTACAATCAAATATCAAACATAATTACAATAAAGTATTTTTTAACTTTTGTATTTACTGTTCCTTTAAGAAACACCCTATTTAAATAATAAAAAATACAAAAATGGACATTAAGCAGTACACTGCACTTATAAAAAAAATTATTTACTTACAGGAAAAAGTTTTTACATCTGCTGCCTGCGTCTTTGGATTCTTGCCCTCCTTTGTCTTCTCAGTGCGCGTGGCATATGAGCTCCTCATAGCAAGGCAAGGACAGCCGCCCACGCCATCTTTCCGGCAGAATCCGCCTGTGGCCTGCCAGGCATACCTAGAGCATTTGGCACCCGGGACGGATCCTATATCTGCCCCCCCATGGTAAAATGTAAAAACACCCCACTGTGCCCCCTGCATCCTTCAATATCTCTGTCACTACTATGTACCCCTCTCCACAACTGCACCTCTGGACCCCTTTACATTACACAGACCCCTGGACCCCTTTACATTACACAACACCCTGCACCCCTTTACATTACACAACACTCTGAACCTCTGGACCCTTTTATATTACACGGCACCCTGCACCTCTGGACCCCTTTACATTACACAGCACTCTGCACCTCTGGGCCCCTTTACATTACACAGCACCCTGCATTACTAGACCCCTTTACATTTCACAGCACCCTGCACCTCTGGACCCCTTTACATTACACAGCACCCTGCACCTCTGGGCCCCTTTACATTACACAGCACCCTGCACCTCTGGGCCCCTTTACATTACACAGCACCCCTTTACATTACACAGCACCCTGCACCTCTGGGTCCCTTTATATTACACAGCACCCTGCACCTCTGGGCCCCTTTACATTGCACAGCACCCTGCACCTATGGGCCCCTTTACATTACACAGCACCCCTTTACACTACACAGCACCCTGCACCCCTTTACATTACACAGCCCCCCACAGCTCTAGACACCTGTATGTCACACAGACACCCCCCTACAGTGCAGACCCCCCTTACAATACAGACCCCCCTCACCTACAACACAGACCCATTCTTATAATACAGAACCCCCTCTACAATACAGATTCACCCCTAAAGAGAAGACCCCCTACAATACAAACCCCCTCCTACAATACAGAACCCCCCTACAATACAGACCCCTCTCCCTACAATACTGAAACCCCCTACAATACAGACCCCTCTCCCTACAATACTGAACCCCCCTCTCCCTACAATACAGACCCCCCCCTACAATACAGAACCCCCCTACAATACGGAACTCCCCCTACAATACAGACCCCCCTACAATACCGAACCCCCCTACAGTGCCGACCCCCCCTACAATACAGAACCCCCCTCCTACAATATAGAACCCCCCCTACAATACAGAACCCCCCCTACAATACCGAACCCCCCTTCCTACAATACAGACCCCCTCTCCCTACAATACAGACCCCCTAACAATACACAATCCCCCCTCCTACAATACAGACCCCCCCTACAATACAGCCCCCCTACAATACAAAACCCCCCCTCCTACAATACAGACCCCCCCTACAATACGAACCCCTCTACAGTGCCGACCCCCATACAATACAGAACCCCCCCCTCCTACAATACAGAACCCCCCTACAATACCGAACCCCCTCCTTCAATACAGAACCCCCCTCCTACAATACCGAACCCCCCCACCCATTGCCGACCCCCCCTACAATACAGAACCCCCCTACAATACAGGACCCACTACAATACAGAACCCCCTCCTACAATACAGAAACCCCCCCCTACAATACCGAACCCCCTCTACAGTGCCGACCCCCCCTACAATACAAACCCCCCCCACCCCCCTTCAGACCTGTATAGCAGGCTCAGGTAATGTGCTTGCCGCGTGCTGCACGCACAGCACAGTACAGACAAGGGGGAGGCGTCTTCACTGCTCGGCTGCCTGTGACTGTGAGAAACAGGCAGCCGAGACTCAGACCTGTGGTGCTGCACAGGGAAGGGTGATCATTGCGGCCGTGTCCCGAGTGTGCCGATGGCTCGCTCGGGTTCCTGCTTGCACCCCCGCAAAGCCAGGCGCCTGTCACCATGTAATGCCGCCCAAAGTCCTCTTCGGTCGCGGGGGGGCGCCGGCACGCCCCCCGCCCACTACTTAGTACGCGGGCGATATTAGAGAATTTGTGCCGGTCGCCAGGCGCCCATGTTGCTATGGCGCCCTGTGCGACCGCACATCCCGCACACCGCAAAGGCCGGCCCTGATAAAACATATCAGGAACACTTCAGGAACCTAATATGTTTAGAGTCTACAGTCTAGAGAAAGGGTCTCCAAATTGTCTAAATCAGGGGTATCCAACCAGTGGCCCGGGGAGCCCTCTGATGTGGCCCATGACCTCCTGCTTTGGAATAACAGATTCGGCCCATTTCACATGATTGGTTTAACCCACACAGACCCTCCATTCATCTCTATGGATTGGCAGATGTAAACGGACTTGTGTCCATTTGCACCCATCTACCTCCAATCCAATCCACAAAAAAAAAAAAACTCCAGTGTGGCTCGAGGTGTTCCACCCCCCAGAATTCTAAACCTGATGGATCCTGGTTGTGCTTTAGCTTAAAATGTAAGGATACATTGTGATCTTTAAATCCGATTTTGATATTATAAATGTCCTTGGCTTTTCTCACCCTCAACATCCTTTTAGTGTGTCCTATATAAAGTAGCCCACGTGGGCATTTTAAAGAGTAAGCCACATAGGTGCTGTTGCAGGTAATAAATTGTTTTATTTTAAAGTTCTGATTATTGGAGGTAGAGGTAAAATTGTCTACACCCCTCAGGGGTCTCAAAACTTCCCTACAGGCCTTACACCTCCTGCAAGCAAAGAACCCATTCTGATATCAAAAGGTCATAGGTCGAGATGGAGGGTCTAACACCTTCAGGAGGGGTTCTCCCCTTGTACGTGAGCTATCGAAATGCGAAACCCAATGGATTTTTTTAACTGATGTTTTATCCCCCAAAGGTTTAAACGTTGAACTAGATATTGTTTCATTATTGATACTTCACTTTATTTGCTTACCAGAATTTAGCCTCTTTTTTAAATATAATTGTAATAGCAATTTTTAGATTATATTTATGTCCCTCTTGAATTTGTATTACTTTGCATAAATTTGTACCGATACTTTTTTTCATGTACTCGCCGATACCGATTACCGATACTTTTTTTTAAATGCAGCCATGTGTCCCCAAATGCAGCCTTGTGTCCCCAAATGCAGCCTTGTCACTAAATGCAGCCGTGTCACTAAATGCAGCCTTGTCCCTAAATGCAACCTTGTCCCTAAATTCAGCCTTGTCCCTAAATGCAGCCATGTCCCTAAATGCAGCCATGTCCTTAATGCAGCCTTGACCCTAAATGCAGCCATGTCCCTAATGCAGCCTTGACCCTAATACAGCCTTTTACCTAAATTCAGCCTTGTCCCTAAATTCAGCCTTGTCCCTAAATTCAGCCATGTCCCTAATGCAGCCATGTCTCTAATGCAGCCATGTCCCTAATGCAGCCATGTCCCTAATTCAGCCATGTGTCCCATTCAGCGCTCGGGGAACATAACAGCTTTCATTTGAATAGCTGTGTGTTCCCTGCCGCACGTCATATATAGCCCCTCCCCCTTGTCCGGGAAATTTGATAGACAGATCACCTGTCCAATCCTGGGACGGGTAATCTGTCTATCAAAGTCCCCAGACAAGGGGGAGGGGCTATACATGACGAGGCGGGGAACACACAGCTATTCAAATGAAAGTTGTTATGTTCCTTGAGCGCTGATGAACTAGATGGGGGGGAGCAGCTCTCCTCCATTAGTGGTATGTAGTGGCATGTTTTACATACCGGAGGACTGCTCTGCTCTCCGCCCACTCAGTCAGCTCTCCGCCTGCTAGCCGCTCCCTCTCCGCCCACTCAGTCAGCTCTCCGCCTGCTAGCCGCCCCCTCTCCGCCCACTCAGTCAGATCTCTGCCTGCTAGCCACCCCCTCTCCGCCCCTTTCAGTCTGCCTTCCACCTGCTAGCCGGCCCCTCTCAGCCCGCTCTCCGCCCCTTTCAGTCCGCCCTCCGCCTGCTAGCCGCCCGCACTTGGCCCGAGCAAAAAAAAAATATTGGCGAAGCATCTGGAACACAAATGCTCAGTATCAGTCCCGATACCGATACTAGTATCGGTATCGGGACATCCCTAGTTAATATACAAGTTAATGTTGTAAAAAAGTGTTTGGGGACCTGGGTCCTGCCCCAGAAGACATGTATCAATGCAAAAAGTCATTTTAAAAACTGGCATTTTTTCGGGAGCAGTGATTTTAATAATGCTTAAAGTGAATCAATAAAAGTGCAATATTCCTTTAAATATCATACCTGGGGGGTGTCTATAGTATGCCTGTAAAGTAGCGCATGTTTCCCATGTTTATAACAGTCTCTGCACAAAATGACATTTCTAAAGGGAAAAAAGTAATTTAAAACTACTAGCGGCTATAATGAATTTTCAGGTCCCCAAACACTTTTTATGACAATAACTTGCATATTAACCTTTAAAATTAGCAGTTTTGATTTTTCATGTTCGTGTCCCTAATTCTTTAATGGTTTTTGCGTGTTCGAACAATTTTTTTTCCTGTTTGCATGTTCTGCTGCGAACCAAACCGGGGGGTGTTTGGCTCATTCCTATTCGGTATGTCTATTTAGGTATCTATGATGAATAGAAGGATGAATAGAAGAATCGTCTCTCTCCTTATCAGCCAGGGAAGACAGAAAATAAGAGACAGCCTTAGCCTACATGTCTTGCCCAAAGCCACTCCTCTATACTTTGTATCCCACCTCAATCAGTGCAACATTGAGGATACCTTTATGGATTTGTGTGCTCCATTTGTGCTAGTCCCTGCCTCATGGCTTATATCCAGATCCCTCTCCCATGCCCCCTGGTATGATAGTTTGGCAGGAGGTATAATAAACTGTTTATAGAGCATGGAGATGACCCCATATAATACTTCTGAAATTCGGGCACCCCTATACCCCCCAGCTCTTTGGGAGCGTACATCGTAGCCCAAGCTATTCTAGGACCTTTGGTTCCCCAGATATAATAAAGGATTTTAGATTGGAAACGGCACATGGCAGCAACAGGGACTTGAAAAGTTAAAAAATAATATAATAACCTTGGTAGGACTGTCATTTTAACAGATGCAATTTTTCACATTCAAGATAAACTCGAATCAGATTATGCCTTCACGTCTTCTAATACACGAGCAAACAAGGGCATGTAAATGGTTAGGTTACATCGGAAGTCAGTCGGATACCTAAATTAGAGAGGGTCAACTGTTGAGAAGGGGAATTGATATTTGATACTCTGGAGCATTGAAGTTGGTAAGATGACATTCAGCGCTTCTGATTTATCGTGATTGACTAACAGCCCGAAAATTTTTCAGAATGGAAGTAATTTGAAGAAGAAGAAGATTTGGTAGTGTGGTGTGGGGGGATGTGATAAACAACAAAAGGTCATCTGAAAATAAAGCGCACATATGACCCACCGATTTCTTTTCCCAAGATGTCTGGGTTATGGTGGATCGCTATCGCCAGTGTTTCAATGGCTATCACAAATAATATAGGAGATACTGGAGATCGGGTGCCCAATGAGATGGGTATCAAGTCCAACCTATGGCTCTGCAAAAGTATCTGATTAGAGGGCGAGCTATATAGCGAGTGCATCAAGGCCAGGAACGTAGGACCGAAATTCCACCTAGTCAACCCGAAAGAGGAAGGGCCATGAGAGCGAATTAAATGTTTTGCAGGTATCAATAGATAACAACACCCACTTCCTATGTTATCCACATCCCATGATGAGTGTAGTAAAGATGATCGGCTGCCTATCTGTATGGCAGAAAGCTCACCTGATTGAAGTGAATGTAGTCAGCCAGAAACGTCAACAGCCTGTTTGCCGAAATTGTTGTGAATAGATTCAAATCCGTATTAATTAAGGATATGGGTCAGTAGTTAGCTACATCACTGTGAACTTTGTGGGTTTTGGAAATAAGAGTGATGAAGGCTCTATTAGAGTCGGTGTCTATTGGACCGCCTTTCTGTATGCCCCTGAAGAAGTGTGTTAGGGAGCGGACCAATAAAGCTGAGAATTTTATGTAGTACAGATTTGGAAACCCGTCTGGACCCAATGCTTTGCCCATTGGAGCCTGATTTATAGCAGCCAGTAGCATTTCCATAGTGATATTGTTATCTATAAAGGCTCTAAGTTTATCTTTCAAGGTCAGGATAGGCAAATGGTCGACCACATCACGGAACTCCAGTTGGTCAGTGAGTAATTTAGGATTTTGAGTGATTTCCTGGTCTTAGGGACATGAGGAGGGGGCATCTGGGGACCAGCCTTGTCGATAAAAGTTTACCCTGTTTATATCTGCTTGGGAATAAAATTTTGCCTGAGTCCATTGCAGTTTTTTTGCCTTTGTAGTAAGGCAGACGTTTAATTCTAGACGAGCTGCCTCAATTCTATCTCGTAGGTCTAGATGGGGGTTATTTTTGTGTTCTTTGAGTAAGGCGGCCAAATCATCCTCTTTTTGTTTTCAATAAAGCATTATAGTGTCTCCTATACCTGGCAGCCGTATGAATCGGGATACCTTTGATCGTAGCTTTGTGAGCGAACCAAGTACACATTGAAGAAGTATGCAATGGGTCATTCAGAGAGAAAAATTCCTTTAATGCAATTTCAATTTCAAACAAGTGGCTGGGTTGCTGAGGTAGGACTCATTTAGGCGCCAGGTGTAGGAGGCAGTGGGACTGCATAGTGAGGAAAGGAAAACCACTACTGGGGAATGATCAGACCAGGACGTTTCTAACATCTTAGAGGAGGTGCAAAATGGCAGGGAGCTAGCGGATGTGAAGGTCTATCTGGGAAAATATGTCAAGTGGGCATAAGAGTAGAAAGTGTAGTCGCATTTAGAACTGTTGAACTCCCGCCAAATGTCCACAGGTCATTATTGTGCAGTAATTTTGCTAATTTAGTAATCTGATAACCTGGTGGATGTGTCCTATCAAGCGGCAAGCCTAGGATAATGTTGGAGTCCTGTCCCATTAGGAGTGTACCTTGAGAAAGGCAGGACAGTTGCCTGAGTAAATTTTGAAAAAAGGGCAAGTGTTCTTTATTTGGGGCGTAACAGTAAAGAAACATTACAAGGGTACCCTCCAAGTCCCCTTAACCAGTATATAGCGCCCTTCTGGGTCAGTGATTATCTGTGAGGGGGAGAAGGCTAAGCTTTTGGTGATACATTTAGCCACTCCCCGCATCTTATCTGGAGCATTGGCGAGAAAGAAGGTTGGGTAATGCTTATGTATATAATTAGGTTTATAGGAAGATTTTTTTTCCTGGAGATTTTTTTCCTACTTTTTATACTTATACTTACTTAATTTTAATTAAGTTTTACTTTAATTTTATTTTTTATCTTCACATATTATGTTTTTTTTACATTTTATTATTTTTAGTTACTTTATTTTTTTATTTTTTCTTATTTGTTTACCATTTTTTTCCTACCCCCTTTTTTCTATCTTTTTACATTGAGATATTGTCATGTTTTTTATTATTTTGTTTTTCATATTTTTTTCTCATGTATTGCATTTCTTAGGTTGCAATAAATTTCAGTTTTCTCACCTTCACTTTTGTTTACAGACATTGCAAATTACAATTAATTCATTCAGCTGTTTCTTCACATGACCCGCACAGTTCACACACCAATCTTTTCCTTGCGACTGATGATGCATAAAACACCTCATGCTGCTTCAGGCTCCCACCCTATTACTAAGCCCCCAGTGGGCAGGGAGAATCCTATCAGGGGAGTATGGTTTTGGGGGAGACATGTAGGCTGAGGCTGCCTCTTATTTTATGTCTACATGGAATGATCGATAGAGCGGCGATCCTTCTATCCATTTGAATTAACCTTCTGGAGCAGTACACAGATGTGCCTCCACCCTGTCTTCCAGTGGATCCAGTTAAGCAGTGCCCTTTGGTTTAAGCAGCACCACAAACTTTGTTTATTAGGTATCCGTGTTTGGTAGAAAAAGTATAGTTCTAAATTAGGGCTGGGGAAATTAAAAATTAATTCCTCAATTAATCTTTCATTTTTTTGATCGATCAAAATAATTTTGATCGATCAAAATTCTTGACGTCACCAGACAGCCTGGACAGTGAGACCTGTTGGATTCGAGCAAACTGCACCCATTGGATTGAGATACCTTTGCATCTGTGGAGCAGGAGGATGCATCAGGTTCCATCAGGGGAAGGGGCAAAAATAACCATTGTTTTCCTGTCCTAAGCAGTTTCGTGTATCGGCAACATCTGTTCCGTGCAAAAGACTGTTCAGTTGTCCAGGGTATATTAAAATGCCCATGATTTGGGGTTTGAAGCGGTTAGGTGTTTTCTAGGGAGGGTTGACTATCTGCCCACCATCCAAAAAGATTTTATATTGGATCTTCTGAAATTTGCCACCTCCAATAATTATTTTTGGTATGGTGGCGAATTCTATTTGCAACAAAAGGGGGTAGCGATGGGGGCCAAATTTGCCCCCAGCCTGGCCAATATCTTCATGGCCAAGTGGGAGGAGGATGTCGTCTATGCCTTCAACCGACCAGAGATAGTTCTCTGGGCTCGGTACATAGACGACATCCTCCTCCTATGGAGAGGCGATCGCCAATCCTTGGACGAATTCATGTCTACTCTGAATTGCAACGAAGTCGGAATCAGCCTTTCATATGAGGCAAGCTTTTCAAATATTCATTTCCTGGATTTGGAGATCCAAGTCCAGGATAATCAGTTGACAACAAAAACTTTTTTTAAAAGTACAGATCGCAATGGATATATTCCAACGGATAGCTGTCACCATCCCGCGTGGCTCAAATCCGTACCACGGAGTCAACTGTTACGGATAAGATGCAATTGCTCTAGCATCCAAGATTTCCATATCCAGGCGCAAATTTTGAAGGATAGATTCTTGGACAAGGGTTATTCCGGCTGTGAGGTTGACAGGGAGATTGATAGGATTGGAAGTATTGATCGCACTATATTAACAATGGAAAGACAAAAAACGATTCAGGAACCGAGATTTAGGAACTCTTTTTTCACTACTTTTTCTGTTCAGTATAGACAAATTAAGGATATCATTAACAAGCACTGGAGGATCTTAAAGGAAGATTGCATTTTGGGACCAACACTTCCCACTAATGCAACGGTAATATATAGAGGAGCCACATCTCTCAAAAACCAAGTGGCACCTAACATTCCGGATCCTCCCGTTAAGCCCTCCTTCTTTCCCCTCTCAAAGGGTTTTCATCCATGCAGGAGATGTAAGGTGTGTGTCAACAACATAAATGGGAGAAGGAAAACGATCAGCTTTAGATCCACCCATACGGGGATGGAGTTCCCGATGAAGCACTTCTCCACATGCGCCACGACACATATTGTGTATCTTATCACCTGCCCTTGTGGGAAACAGTACGTTGGTCGTACCATACGGAGCTTTTCCACAAGGGTAGGTGAACATATTGCGAAAATCAAGAAGGGTTACACAAAACATACTGTACCTAGACATTTTCTGGAGAAACATAACAAAAAATTGGAGGGAACCAGTTTCCAAATAATAGACAAATTTGTACCTCACTGGAGAGGAGAGCCTAGTGTAAGAGGAGTGTCTAAGCTGGAAGTATATTGGATCTTCCAACTTAAAAGTTATGTACCCTATGGCTTGAACGTGGAATGGGATGTGAACGCCTTCATTAACCAGTCCTGAGGAGGCACTTTCACCAATGTTCACACCCATTACCCTTTATCTCTGCAACACTGGACTATAGATGGTGCATATATTTTTTGGTGCCAGTGTTCGCCTCTCATTCTAGACGATCTTTGTGACACCAAGGAGGGGTGTACCAACAACATCGAGTTGGCTAAACACTGTTAATATTATGCCCCACATGTAGTTTATGATTACATTGTTAGCATTTGGTCCTATATATAATTTGTGATTATTTAGTTTTTTTCTTGACATTAATGGACCACGTTCCAGACCGAGACACAGATGCATCATGTACTAAGGTCATATTATGTATACATACAGGTTTTATAATATTTTTGTGACATATAATATATTTGGTCTAGATGGTATTTCATCTGTTTTGTATTCCTCGTTTTATCCCTCCATGAGACCGAGATGGGCACCCTATCACGACCAGTTGGGCGGATTTGTGTTTTTCAAATAGTGCATACCTAGAATGATCTTTGAATCCCGTGGAGCGCACGTTTCTCGAGGGTGGAACGCATGACGCCAGCGCGCTTCCGCACCACGTGATGTCCACGCTATGGGAACCGGATGTGCTGGTGTTTGGAACGCATGACGCCAGCGCGCTTCCGCACCACGCGATGTCCACGCTATGGGAGCCGGATGTGCTGGTGCTTGGAACGCACTGGGACGCAGATCGATGACGCTAGAACGTCGCGGTGGTCACGCGCATACAGGCGGAGTTCAGCCCACCTGAATACGGAGCGCCCCATTCCCTCTCTAATCCATGAGAGTGAGTGAAGGGGACGTGACAACACTATTCCACTAGTGATTGGGTATGTACTCAACAGTTTCGCCCACATACTTTTACATTCTAAGGTCTTTAGCCATCTTCCTCCTATGAGAGAAGAGTTTGGGCCAGTAACCACACCTCCAGGGGAACGATTGGGCTATGGAATATGAATCCCCGCCCATACACTTCCGGGATTTGGAATGCAAACACTATTCACGTGTTGGATTTGACACGCACGCCAGTTCTAATTGAGGTCTCATGGATGCAGATACTACGGGCCTATAAATGCAGGTAAGATGCATGTCATAGTTAGATACCCCAGTTGAAGTCTACATGAGACGAAACCGGTCGGGTTACTGACTTGCTAAGTCTTTACTGCATTTTTTTCCCCTTTGGGAATACCTCTGTCCACCCATCATAGGGGGAGAGTTGTTGCTACTAGATACAAGTTTTTTTCTTTCACGTGTGGTTTTACGTTTACGTTTTAAGTGATCCCTGTCACATGTGTGATGTAGTGGAATTTTTACATATTTTTATTTTATTAAATTGGTGGTTTTACACTATGAGGAGTCGTTTTTCTTCTCTTTTCCCCTCCTATGCTCGGGAGTGAATGTATACCACTACGGAGACATTTTAACATCAAAAGTCATTCTTGGACTCTCCGGATATCATCTCCACCTGTCTGGATACAGGATTAGGCAATCGGCCTTTGCAAGCCTTGAAGACCCCCCACCGTATGGTGAGTTGAGGGTCCACCTGATCCGGTAAGGGTACCCATTTATACTTTCTCTGTTTGAAGATTGCATTTTGGATCTCTTGTGCTATCCGAGCATTCCAGAAGAAGAATACATTCGTTACACCGGTTGGGTGTATGGACTGCTATTCACCTAACTGATTGCTTTCAGTCAATCACAGTGGACATTAGGATATACATGTTTTCATTTCTGATTCACTATTTATTATTGATTGTATGTTCACTTCATTATTCACTTTTTATTGGTATTGATTGTATGATTACTATAAGAAGTATTGTTATTTGATTGCATGATCACTGACCTTTCTTAGTGCCCTCCTCTAATAGACTCTAAACGTCTATATAGACATATTGGGTCCTACACTGTAAGTTATTACACTGGCACTTTTTCTACTTAGTTTGTTTCTTTAAATGAGTTTATAAATTTCATCTGCTGGATTATAGAAGTAGGTGATTTCACCCGTGGATCCATACCTGGGTCTTGTGGAGTCTAATCACTGAATGTATAGGAGAAACCCTTCGATTGGGGCCCCCTATTATGATCTTATCTACTTGATTGTAGACATAAGGCATTTTTTCATTTATAGATTTACATTTAAGCTTTGCTGTGTCTAATTCCTGAACCTACAGGAGAGTCCTTCTGTCTTGGGCTTCGCTTGATTGCAGACATAGGTTACTTCACTGGTCAGATTCACACTTAATTTTTGTTGTGTTTTATCACTGAACCTACGGGAGAGTCCTTTTGATTAAGGCTCCCTATTGGCGCTACACTTTATATCCATTTACTTCAGGGTATATTGTCACTAAAATTGCGATCATGTCTGCTTCCAGAAAATGTAAACACTCTGGTATGTCTGTGTGACTGGCTAAAGTGATGCCTACTTGGCTACTATAAAATGACTGACCGTCAATATACTAGTTACGTTTTATAATTAAAGTGTAACTAACTTTCTACGTTTTTCTTAAAGTTTAATAAGAAAAAATTACTTACGTCAGTGCTACAGTTTGAATTTAAAACGTATTTGTGTGAACTGAGAGATTGTGGAAACTAACTAGTGTCGGTTGATTGTATATAGTGTATACCACATTTACCACTGACTAATGCAGAGTTGCAATGCAAAAAGATCGGCTAAAAGCAGTTGGATCTGTTTGTACATTATAATTAATCTAAATTAGTCGATTAATCGATTAAAAAAAAAATCGATTAATCAAACATGAAAATTTTAATCAGTAACAGCCCTATTCTAAATACTTCCATTTATAAAATATAGACTTATTTTTACTTTGCAAGGTGTTTTTAGGAAGAATAGTGTTTTTATAATGCTTTAATTAGTTGCAATTAGTTGCAGAGGAAATCAGAGAATGCTGTTAGTAGTATATATAATGTGATTTTATATGTTATGCCTTTTTGTTGATATAGATATATGACTTTTGCAGTTATAGTGAGAAAGTGACCGCAAACTAATTCTAATTAGCCTGAATAACGAAGTAATTAGGAATAGTTGTATGAATACAATTGGATGTAATTTGGGTCAGCTTTGCCCAATACATTTCAATTACTTAAAGCTAGCAAAGTTCAAGCTGGGAAAATAAATATTCTGAGGCACATCATGACCTGCTCACAGGAAATTTCAGAAATTCTCAAGACAGTTTTCAAACACACCAAACTGAGCAATGCAACAATTTAGCCAGTATCATATTCTTCAAATGGAGAAAATGGAAAAATAGCGAATCTACCTGGTAGTGGATACAGTGTGGATTCTAAATTTCTCTTTGTTTAGCAATTATGACCCTAGATATTTGTCACTTTTAAGAAGCTGAACTTGTTTTTTTCTGTCCAGGTACAGTGCCTTCTTTCTCTGTCTGTGGTGGGGTCGGCCCAACCACTAACCAACATCACGTATTTATTTACTTGTTTGATTTTCTAATAAGGAATTATATAAATTACAAAAATTACAAATGCATAAAATGTGGCCCATAGGTACAGCTTTTTGCTGTGGTAGATAACAGGGTTATTTTAAGATACAGATTGACTCATGGCAAACATCTCCAGAGTCAACTTTCATCCCATCTTCTAATTTGTTAAACACAAACAAAAAAAACTAATTTAGAAAGTGCGAACGTTTTTGGGTTTGATAAACTTTAAAGCATTATTAAACCCAAAACTAAAAATGTATTATTTTAAAGCTTACCAATCATTAGATGTGGTGGCTGTATTTTTTTTGGCTAAAAAGCAGCAGAGTGTTAAGAAACATTGTGAAATATATTACTGTTCTGAATGTTTGCAAGAATAAGGAAAGATGAAGAGATGGAGAGGATGGGGAAGGGAGGGGTTCCAGGGGTGTGTCTGCGGAAAGAAGGAATAAGAGTGATATCCTACAGGCACAGAGAGAGGCAAGGAAGTAGGTCAAGGCTTAAGCAAAAATTAATCAAAGCCAATAGGGAGGAAGTGGGCCACACAGGGCCACAGTAGTTTAATTTATGTGGGAATATAGTAGCAAGTGAAGTGTCTGAATATCATACACCTCATCCTGTATTTTTGGAAATAATTAAAGGCAGGAAATGGGATTGTAATGATGCTCAAGTAATCAAATACATATCAAGAATAACAATTTATAAAGGTTTCTTTATTATTACATTTGCTTTTATTCAGGTCGCTGGCGTTCCACAAAAGTGAAGATCACGGGTGGATGTTATTTCCCAACATGTTTCCCCAGTGATGGCTTTCTTAGGGGATTATTTGGGGCCAACAATATTATCCCAGCTCTAGCATAAATAGAATACGGAAAGATTTGCTGTCAATTATAAAGTATAAATTATAAAGTATAAACATAACCAAACAATATATAAGGAATATTAACATAACATCTGTCATGGCTTCAGAGAACATATACCCACCTGTACCAGTCCTAGATCTAGGGGCGTGGGGGAAGGGGACCCAAAAACCCCAGGCCAACAGAGGTGGGGGAGGCTGTGTGCAGGAAGGTATGCCAGGATCAGGCTACAAAAGCCAACAATGAAAAAGGCATACATAAGCACTGTAAGATCAATAGAAAAGTGCCTATAAGTACATCCAAAAATGGCCATCTAAAGCTGCTCATGGCCTCCTCCGTCTCTGTTTGGCCGGGGTTTTGAGATCCCCTTCCCCTGCGCGCCTAGATCTAGGACTGGTACAGGTGGATATATGATCTCTGAAGCCATTAAAGATGTTATGTTAATATATACTTATATATTTTTTGGTTATGTGTCAGGGAAGACAGGCTTTCCATGTAAGCGCTCGGCATGCACGCATGCGAACTAGCACTTTAAGACACACACCTGTCACTAATAATGAAGTCAGGCAGGCTATTTAAGCAAGGCTCCTACAGAGGTTCCTTGCTGTTTGGTCTGCAGCTTCTGTGTTGTTTCCTGTGTGACCTCTGACTCTGATCCAGCTTGTTGTTACCTGTGAATGCCTGCTGCCTGTTCTGATCCCGGCTTCCCTTAGACTCTGATCCTGCCTGCTTATTCTGTCTGATGATCTTCCAGTACTACTCGGCTTGTGACCTGACTTCTCTTCTGCATAACGTTTATGCCTGATCTGCCTGATTATTACTGACCCGGCCTGTCTGACCCTGCATCTTGCTCATTCAGCCTGCTACAGCTCCCAGCCCTGCAAGTCTGCATCTGGTACTGCTCCGTGGTTCATCCCAGCCTGCCACCAGTCAAGCATCTTGTCAGCTCATCTACTATCTGCCTGCTGACCACCGCTTCTACAGGGACTATTGATCTGTTTACAGGCACTCATACCCCACCGTGCTCCTGTGGCTGCTGTATCACTGCCAATAGTCCGCGAGACAGAATTGTATGAGAGGCCTTCCTCTGCACGTCAGGCTCACATCCCAGGTACGTAACATTATGTTTACACTTTATAATTGAAGACAAATCTTTCTGTATTCTATTTATGCTAGAACTGGGTTAATATTGGTGGTCCCAAATAATCCCCCGAGGAAGCCATCACTGGCGAAACATGTTGGGATATAACATCTGCCTGTGACTATCTTCACTTTTGTGGGAAACCAGTGACCCAAATAAAAGCAAACTGTACATGCTCTGTAAATATATATTATTGAACCATTTTCTATGTTTTGTAATAATAAAGAAACCTTTATAAATTTTATTCTTGATATGTATTTGATTACTTGAGTACCGTTACAATCCCATTTCCTACTTTCATTTTTTTATGTGGGTAGGTGTTTTCCAAGCCTTTGCCACTGTCTGTTAGCAGATGTGGTGACCTGCAGGAGGAGTTTAAACTGTGTTTTAGAAAGCTCAAATGCATTCCTATTGAGAAGTGCTATGGTATGCTCAGGAGCAAGAGGTCTATCAAACAGCTTGGAGAGCATCCCAAACACTTCAGTCTGAAAATCACACACTAGGCAGCAGGTCCTCCATATATTAAGGGGGGGACTCAAATTGAGATTGTTTATTGTAAATAACATAAGAACGCTAGAACTTTAACTTTCTTACACTCCATTCCTAGAAAACCTAATTTAATGTAGAAAGATAGAAAAATAAGGGAAATACATTTTCACTGCACTTTATCAGCACAATAGCTTTCTTTGGATCTTTAAATGCACAAATAAAAGGCTAATAGCTATAAAATAAGTAAGGAGTGAGAAGATATGAACTCCCGTTCGTCAAAAATGTAGCTGTTCATCATTTTAATTGTATGGGATATAGAGATATTTTTCATACTGTATTAATTGCTAACAGGTGCACCTGCTTCATTAGACAGTGTCTGTCAACAAAGGACTGGGAAACAATAACCCGCTTTGCCTTAAACATGATTGATGTACCTTGCAGAGCTATTTTACAGAGCTTAAAACTGGAAAAAAGACCACCAATATTATGGCTTTGAATATTAAATCAACTATATACTGTCAAAATTCTTAAAATGTACTGAGGCTATTTAAGGAAACTTGTATGAAGCAACATTGTTCTTTTATTTCTAAAACATACATATGGATTAAAAAGGATATATGATGATTACAGCTAGTGGCTGTTGTAAACAGCATCAACTTTTTTTAAATTATATTCTCAGATTATATTTTCTAAAAAATTCTTTGTTCAGCTTTTTAAATACAGTAAAAATGTATGGACTTAAGCATGGACTTAAATTTTCCTGTCATTGTGGCTTATTAGACCTGCCCCACTGGTATTGGAAAAAACTAAGCAGATTAAGTGTAATAGTTGTGACATTTTGGAATCCTCTGCTGAATATTTACCTACATCCCATAGTGTCAATATATCAGCAAATGAAATGAGCATTAATAAAGCAAACATATTCCTCTGTCTTGGTGCGATTCGGAGCTGAACATAGGGATAATCTTGAAATTGTATAATGCAATTCTAAGTCTAGGTTGGTTTTTAGCTTTGATTACAGAGAACCTCTCAATTCTGCCAGAAGGTTTAAAGTAAGGAGAGTACATCACCTCCAATGGCTTGTAATTTATTACAAATGAAAAAGCCTGTAAAGATATGTGTAGAATCATTTCCATCTCCAAACAACAGCTAAACCCTCTTTTTCAAGCTAAAGGTATTGTCTCTCTACATAAATATGTTTTCTGATGTCATATAGACCTACAATCCCCAGCATGTTATTTCTGAACTAGGATGATACTTTAACTCGCAGCAATTGTATCTAAAGTTATTAGAGTTAATCTGGCTGGATCAAATTAAGCTAAGGCCAAGTAAGTTATCTCATCAGTTTATTAACTGGATGCCAGAGGCGTATCTAGTGAAAATGGTGCCTATGGCAAGCACTGAAACTGCGCCCTTGTCAAAACATTTAAACCCATCTTTCAGATAACCAGGGACATGGCGGGGACAGAGAGGGACATTGGGGACCACTGGCGGCTGGTACTGAAAATGTTTAATTTAAGCCACTGTGCCCATCAAACGCAGCCACTACCCTATGTGGATCCGGTCTGGCCAGTCATCGGCCATCTTGGGTGCACCTGTCACTCCCCTCCCCAGGCAGAAGGAGAAATATTAGCAATTGCTGTGCCGGCGTTGCGCTTCAGCAGGGTCGGCGCGGCACCAGGAGCTACATTATTGCAGGAGGCGGCTGTGGGAGGACAGGTGATTTTTTTTTCATGCCCCCTCCTCATGGCGCCCATGGCACTTGCTATGGCTGCCATACCCTAGATACGCCACTGCTGCATGCTGTTCCATGAAACTCTACTTTTATGGAAGTTAATTGTCATAATTGTTAAATTAGTTCACTAACATCTGCTATATCAAGAATAAACTTAGTAAAGTGATTGGCTAACCCAAGAAAATGATTTGTTTCGGTAAGGTTTTTCTTTTTTTTACTTCTGGTATTAGAAATATCTTTGATTTTACTATCCTGTAGACCAGTGGTCATTAGTGTTGAGTGGAATACGCCATATTCGATTTCGCGATATTGCGCGAATATATAGAAGAATATCGAATATTCGTGATATTTTATCCATAAAAAGCTAATGCGAAAATGATTGCGAAATTCTCATAAACGGAGATCATTGTATTGTATTACTAAACTAATATGCACTAAACACTAACTCTACACTAACTCTACTTAAAAGAAAGGAGAATAAGGGGGCAAAAGAAGGGCGGAGAAGATAATCGCGCAATATTCCTATTGCGCGATTATCTTCTCCGCCCTTCTTTTGCATCAGAGCCAATCAGAATAACTTGAATATTCGGCAAAAGGAATATTGCGCGATATTCCTTTTGCCGAATATTCGAGTTATTCTGATTGGCTCTGATGCAAAAGAAGGGCGGGGAAGATAATCGCGCAATATTCCGTTTGCCGAATATTCGAGTTATTCTGATTGGCTCTGATGCAAAAGAAGGGCGCATCAGAGCCAATCAGAATAACTCAAATATTCGGCAAAAGGAATATTGCGCGATTATCTTCTCCGCCCTTCTTTTGCATCAGAGCCAATCAGAATAACTCGAATATTCGGCAAAAGGAATATCGCGCAATATTCCTTTTGCCAAATATTCGAGTTATTCTGATTGTCTCTGATGCAAAAGAAGGGCGGAGAATATAATCGCGCAATATTCCTTTTGCCGAATATTCGAGTTATTCTGATTGGCTCTGATGCAAAAGAAGGACCGAGTAGCTAATGCGATTCTTTTATGTTGCCGAAAATTCGCAATGCAAATTTTCGGCAACATAAAAGAATGGCATCAGCTACTCGGCCCAGGGTCTCTCTCTAATCATACCAGCAATGCTTTTAGACGTCGATGGAGATCACTAGGATGTGATCTGTTTTAAAAATAAATTTGAAAAAATACGAATATTCGCTGCAATATTCGAGTTTTTCGCGAATACTCGAATATGCAATATTCGTAGCGAATATTCGCAATGCGAATATTCGTGAGCAACACTAGTGGTTATTAACCCTGTCCACTAACAGGCCAGATTTTATGTATTACCTTGGGGAGATGCAGACTAGAATACTGCAATCACTGAGCAGCAAATGATATCACCTGTGATGTATTTCAGTTATCTTGCAAACCTGGCCTGTTAGACCCCTTTCACATTGAGGAGTTTTTCAAGCGGTACAGCGCTAAAAATAGCCCTGCTATACCGCCTATAAAACTCCTTCACTGCATCCTCAATGTGAAAGCCTGAGGGCTTTCACACTGAGGTGATGCACTGGCAGGAGATAAAAAAAATCTCCTGTCAGCAGCATCTCTGGAGCGGTGAGAGGAGCTCCTTTACCGCTCCTTCCCATTGACAACACAGCAATACCGCCCGCAATGCGCCTCTACAGAGGCGCGTTGCTTGCGGTATTAACCCTTTCACGGCCGCTAGCGGGGGTTAATACCGCATCGCTAGCGGCCGCAACTCACGGCAACACTGAGGTCACATTAGCGGAGTGAAAAAAAGTTGGCATTGTGATGTTACCAATTATGGAAATGGCCTAATCTCACTAGAGAGGCCATGCAGCTTACTGTGCAATAAGAATCATCACTTACTGTAAGTTTTAGAAGTGAACATTGAAATGGTGATCAAGTGAAATGGATATAGTGAACAGCCTTTTAACCACTTGACCACTGGGCACTTAAACCCCCTTAATAACCAGAACAATTTTCAGCTTTCGGTGCTCTCACAGTTTGAATGACAATAACTCAGTCATACAACACTGTAACCAAATGACATTTTTGTCCTTTTTTTTCACACAAATAGAGCTTTCTTTTGGTGGTATTTTATCACCTCTGCGGTTTTTATTTTTTTTGCTATAAATGAAAAAAGAACAAAAATTTTGTACAAAAATGAATTTTTCTTCATTTCTATTATAAAATTTTGCAAAAAAGAAAATTTTCTTCATAAATTTGGACTAAAATGTATACTGCTACATATCTTTGGTAACAAAACAAAAAAAAATTGGATATTATTTAGTCTGGGTGAAAGTTATGGGGTCTACAAGCTATGGTACCAATTACTGAAAATGTATCAATTTGATCACACCTAATGTACTGACAGCCTCTCTCATTTCTTGACCCCCCAAATTACCCCTTATTGGAAAGAAGACATTCCAATGTATTTAGAAATAGGCATTGTGAGTTTTTTGAAGTTGTAATTTTTTTCCCACAATTCTTTGCAAAATCAAGATTTTTTTATTTTAATTTTTTTCCACAAAATTTTCATATTAGCGGGTTATTTTTCACACACAGCAAATGCATACCAGAAATTACACCCCAAAACACATTCTGCTATTCCTCCCGAGTATGGCGATACCACATGTGTGAGACTTTTACACAGCGTGGCCACATACAGAGGCCCAACATGCAGGGAGCACCATCAGGCGTTCTGGAACACCCAGACCAATTCTGACATTTCTCTCCTACATGTAAAAATCATCATTTATTTGCTAGAAAATTACATAGAACCCCAAAACATTATATATGTTTTTTTAGCAAAGACCCTAGAAAATACAATGGCGGCCGTTACAACTTTTTATCTTGCATGGTATTTGCACAGCAATTTTTCGAACGCATTTTTTTTTGGAAATAAAACAGTTTTGTGCTAAAAAAAAAACAGTAAAGTTAGCCCAATGTTTTTGCATAATATGAAAGATGAAGTTACGCCGAGTAAATAGATACCCAACATGTCACCCTTCAATATTGCACACGCTTGTGGAATGGCGCCAAACTTCCCTACTTAAAAATCCCCATAGGCGACGATTTAAATGTTACTGGTTACATATTTTTAGTTGAAGAGGAGGTCTAGGGCCAAAATGATTGCTCTCGCTCTAACGTTCGCAGCGATACCTCACATGTGTGGTTTGAACACTGTTTTCATATGTGGGCGGGACTTATGTGTGCGGTCGCGTCTGTATACGAGCACATGGGTACAGGGGCACTGTCATTTTTTATTTATTTTTTTATTGTTCATTTTACTTTATTTATTTTAGTTTGACACGTTTTTCCCCAAAAATAAATGTTTTGATTACTTTTATTCTTATTACAAGGAATGTAAACATCCCTTGTAATAGGAATCTAGCATGACAGGTCCTCTTTACAGTGAGATTGGGGGTCGATAAGACCCCACATCTCACCTCTAGGCTGGGAAGCCTGAAAAAAAAATGATCGCAGAGTATTGCGCAGGGAGTATTGCGCAGGGAGTATTGCGCAGGGAGTATGGCGCAGGGAGTATGGCGCAGTATTGTGCGGGGGTATGGCAGAGTATTGTTCAGAGTATTGTGAACAATACTCTGCAGTACCCCCGCACAATACTCTGAACAATACTCTGCAGTACCCCAGTACTGCAGAGTATTGTTCAGAGTATTGTGCGGGGGTACTGCAGAGTATTGTTCAGAGTACTGTGTGGGGGTACTGCAGAGTATTGTTCAGAGTATTGCACGGGGGTACTGCAGAGTATTGCGCATAGGGTATTGCAGAGTATTGCGCATGGGGTATTGCAGAGTATTACGCATGGGGTATTGCAGAGTTGTGCGCAGGGGGTATTGCAGAGTATTCTGGAGGGATTATGCAGAGAAGTGCGCAGGGGGTATGCAGACTTTTGCAGGGGGTATGCAGAGTTTTGCAGGGGGTATGCAGAGTTTTGCAGGGGGTATGCAGAGTTTTGCACAGGGAAGGAAGGGGTTAATGCAGGGATGGCTGAGCAGGAATGGATGGATCTGTGACTGCAATAGTCACAGATCCATCCCACACTGCTGCAGCCATCCGCACTCTCCTCTCACGCTGTACCGATCGGTACATCGAGAGGAGGGAGGAACTGGCATCAGCACATGACGCGGTTTGTTTACATGTGATCGCGCCGTCATTGGGACCCGGTGAGCACCGGTGATCGCGTGTGCATGCCCGGTTGGGCGCGCACACCTGACTCTAACAGAGGACGTCCATGGACGTCCTGTTAGAGTACAGGAACCGCCCTGTAGACGTATTTCGTCTATAGGGCGGTGATTTAGTGGTTAATGAAGAGTAGGGTTGAGCCAAACACCCCCGTGTTCGCTTCGCACCAGAACCGCCGAACAGACCGTCCGTTCGCGCGAACATTTAGAACCCCATTGACGTCTATGGGATTTGAGCGCTCAAATTCAAAAGTGCTCATTTTAAAGCCTAATATGAAAGTTATTGTCGTAAAACATCTTTGAGAACCCGGGTCTTGCCCCAGGGAACATGTATCAACCGTCGTTTTTTCTCAAGCAGTGATTTTAATGATGCTTAAATAAAAAAATAAAAAAATACCTTTAAATATTGTACCTGATGGGTGTCTATAGTATGCCTGTGAAAACGTCTTTCAGAACCCGGGTCTTGCCCCAGGGAACATGTATCAATGGAATTTTTTTTTTAAACAGTCGTTGTTTCTGGAGCAGTGATTTTAATGATGCTTAAAAAAAAAAAATGAAAAATTCCTTTAAATATTGTTCCTGCTGGGTGTCTATAGCAGTGTTTTTCAACTCCATTCCTCAAGGCACACCAACAGGTCATGTTTTCAGGCTTTCCATTATTTTGCACAGTTGATTTGATCAGTTTCACTGCCTTAGTAATCACCACAGCCATTTCATCTGAGGGAAATCCTGAAAACTTGACCTGTTGGTGTGCCTTGAGGACTGGAGTTGAAAAACACTGGTCTATAGTATGCCTGTGAAGTGGCACGTGTTTAGAACTGTCCCTGCACAAAATGAAATTATTATAAAAAAAGTAATTTAAAACTGCTTGCGGCTTTAATGTAATGTCTTGTCCCTGCAATATGGATAAAAATCATTGAGAAAAATAGCACAGACACAGACAGTACACACACACCGTAGCTTTGGGTGCACACTGCAGAGGACACGGCAGTACACACCAAGTAGCTTTAGGTGCAAACTACAGAGGACAAAGGCAGTACACACACCACGTAGCTTTATGGTGCACTGCATATATATCCTCTACACACTGTAACTTTAACTGACTAGCCTGCCTGCCTGCCTGCTCTATCTACCTGGAAAAAATGACACTTTCTCTCTCTGTCTCTGTCTTTTCTCTCTAAACCACCACAACACACTACACAAGGCTGACCTGCAGGCGGCCTTTTATATTTTGGGGCGTGTACTAAACCCCCTGCACCCTAATTGGCCAAAGCCACCCTGGCTTTGGCCAATTATGGCTCTCCATTTTTTGCAAGCTGTGATTGGCCAAGAATGCGGGTCATAGTGCATGCTTGGCCAATAATCAGCCAGCAATGCACTGCGATGCCGCAGTGAATTATTGGCTGTTAAACGTAGCTCAATTTGGAGCGAACAATCCAAAACTATCGCAATTCGATGAACGATCAAACATATGATGTTCGAGTCGAACATGAGTTTGACTCGAATACGAAGCTCATCCCTACTTGAGACTGTCCATTATTATAAAGGATGTCTTGACTAAAAAGAGGTTGAGATACACTGCTGTAGACCAATGTCTGTTCTTCAAAGGACAGTGTAAAGTATTTCTCTTTTAAATGCTTTAGGACTGTACAAAGTTGCTTAGCATACACATTTGTGACTTTGGTTTGTTTGTTTTTTCCAGGTTTATGTGACTGTCAGGGCTGGGCTCAGTCCTTCGTTCTCTGTGCTGGCAGATTAGCTGTCAGCTGATTGCCAGCTCCCATCTCTCCACAGTGATCCACCTTTTGATGATCCTGCTCGTTTGCTCTGCCTACTTAAAGCCTTCCAGTTCATTTGCTCTTTGCCTTCGCCTGTGTTAACATCACAAGAGACTTTCTCCTGCATTCCTGTTGAAGACCTGCTTGACTGACGTTCCCTCTGGCTACAGATCCTGCTTTCTGTACTACTACCTTTATCCCTGGCTCTTGGACATTGGCTTGGCCGACTAATCAATCCGGGTACTGAACTCAGGCTATGTTTTGACTACACTTACTCTGTTTACCTTTATTTTTATTATTAAACAAGTGTGATTTAACTGTTCTTCTGTCTCTTTCTGATTAATGGTTTCTGACAGTGACTTACGTTTTTGGTCTACAGCTCTCCTCAAACCATAAAGAAATCTAAGCATTGTCTGCCCAACAAGTTTTACATGTGAATCTTTAACTAAAAATCTTTTAACTTTCCGTTTAAAAAGCTAAATACACAGATGAAATTCATACATGGGAGCTGATAAACCTAGAAAAGGATTTGCCTTTTTTTCCGTACAGTCCTGAGGCGGCGTACACACGAGGGGATATGTCCGCTGAAAACGGTCCGATGGACCTTTTCAGGAGACATCTCCGCTCGTGTGTATGGGCTAGCGGACAGATTTCTCCACCCGACAGATTTCAAAGCATGCTTTTAAATCTATCCGGTGGAATCTGTCCGCCCGACATGTCTGCTGGTTAGTACACTTACCAGCAGACATGTCGGCCCCCACCGCCGCCGCGCCGCTGCCGAATGGATTTAATGGATTTAATTATATATTTAATTATATATTGATAAATACAGAGCTGCAATAACCTGTGTCTTCTTTAATCTGGTTGGAGTCCTGTAAATACAAGATTGAATATTTCCAACGTACCTTTCCTGCCACTGAAAGGGAAAGCAGTGATATGAGGCCAGCAGGAGAACTGCAGGAAAACCAGTGAGGGCTGTGGAGGGACCATGGAGATAACACTCCTGAAAATATTGGTTTCCCAACTGGTTTGGACTTGTTGAAATACTGCAATAATATTCAGAGGGGTACTAGAACTATATGTGTAAATCTGCTTGTTGGTGTTACACAGTTTATGCACACCAGGCCAGTTCCTTATGAGGCCAGTTTACATCACCTCCATGGATGCATGCAGTCCCCTGTCTCAAACCATGCTGCTGGCAATAGTACTGAATGGAATGTTCCTTGTGATATTTCAATAAAGTTTTAACATAAAAAAAAGTAAACTGTTTTCTCCCAGCGCACATCAGCAGCCCTGCATTCAATGCAGCTTGCTGGTGTAAACAAGCCCTAAGATCATGTTACTGCACGTTAGGAAAAAGTTTGGAAAGAGACATTTGCACTTTTCAGTCTGCTATTTCTGGTTTCCTCAGCAAAAAAGCTCTCCCACCGAGTTTCTTGATGGGTTCTGCCGAGGAAGCCGGTCGTGTGTACGAGGCCTAATATTCACAGCTTGGTAAAGCCCATTGAGTCAATTTTTGCCAAGACATAAGTGTTGTCACCTTGTTATATGAGCTTCACCTGTGGCTAATAATGGATCATTTAGGTCTCAGGTGTGTATAAAAAGAACACCAGTACACTAGACCTTCTCAACTGCAACTAGACCTCTGAAAACATGCCTAAGATTCACCCGGAGACATACAAGATATTAAATTTGGATCTCACAGCACCACTATATAATTTGCTGACACATTATTGGATTTTCAGTAAAGTTTTGTCTTGCCAAAATTTGACCTTTCTGTCTTGATTATATGATAAATCTTTTTTCAGTGAAACTAATTTATTTCAGTGCATTAAACATCATTTGGGAGGGCTTTAGCTTTTCATATGAGCTATTTCTAACACCATGTGATTAATTAAAAGTCAGGTTAATAGCAGGAGTTTCTACAAAATAGAGAAGCAACAAGACTTTTGTTAGGGACTGTGTGTGTGTATGTATATATATATATATATATATATATATATATATATATCAAATACACTGCCTCTAACTTAATAACCTGCCTGTTAAATCTAACTCAAACTAACTCACTGTCCACGCCACCAACACTACACCCTGCCGCTATGTAAACAGCCTTATATAGTGTAAGGCACTATGGCTCTCTCAGAAGAGCGCGCTGTGGTTGGCCAAAGCATGCAAGTCAGGTGTATGCTTTGGCCAATCATCATACAGCAATACAAGCTTGAATTTCCAGCGAACGCCCCATAATGTTTGGAACACCCGATGTTCGAGTCAAACTTATGTTCAACCCCAACATCGAGCTCATCCCTATTTCCTAATAACTTGATTATTTTCTCTGTTAGTGTGCCATAAATACAAGACTTTCCTGGACATTTGAGAATACAATTGTTTCACCCACTTATTGTTCAGTATGTCTAAACATATATACTGCCAATTAATGTGTTTCTTTAACTCCAAGTATTCTATTATTCTGCTGATAGCCAAGTTATAATTGAGGAGATTTACTAAAACTGGTGCACACAGAATCTGGTGCAGTTGTGCATAATAACTGTAACAGAATGGCCCGTGACACCCAGAGACTTTTGAGGGGTGTGGGGTGCTCCTGTGTCGGCGTCACCAATGACTCTTATGTCTAGGGTCACCTTATGTCCAATAGGGACATAGAAAGACTGAGAAATTATATCATAAATCACATGAGATGGAACATTACTGATAAATCATGTATTGCAGGATATCTTGACATATTACAAGTTGTTGGCTTATTCTGACCCTACCGGTCAACAGTGACTCATTCCTCTGTGTAACACGCAGTTGAGGTGTTAATTGAGACTGGCTCCTGAAAGACATTTCATTGTGTGATGATAACACTGTTTAAAGCCTATTGGTGATCAGGTGTGAA
The DNA here is from genome assembly GCA_029574335.1 of Rana kukunoris. Classification (NCBI taxonomy): domain Eukaryota; kingdom Metazoa; phylum Chordata; class Amphibia; order Anura; family Ranidae; genus Rana; species Rana kukunoris. Next base: position 190,200,611 of record CM056051.1, read on the forward strand.
TACCTTTTGTCGGAGACAGAACGTCTGACATAGGAATGTGTATTCTGCAGGTGAATCACCTATTGGGAGAGTCGGAACGTCTGGGGGATAATTACCTCCTCTGAATGTGATTGAAGTTTATTGTGTGATGTTGGGGGGTGGAGAGTTTTATTGTCCCTGTGATTAACTTGACATGTTTACCATTAAAACGTTCATACATTTGACTCAGAACACAGAGCGTATGTCTCGTCTCTCTGAGGGAATTCTTATGGATCAGGTCCTGTCGGTTGGGTTGTCAGATAAGCTGTCATGGTTGGGGCGATGGAATGGATATTGTAAACGGCGGTGACCGTTACAAGTGGTGGCACAGCAGTGGGATGATTCCATTGCCAAAGGAACAGCTACAAGGACACAGGACAATGGGATGCTGTATGAACGGCTGAAGCTCTCTTCCCTCGTGGACTTACTGAAGAGTTGGGGCAGACCAGCCAGCAACCACAAGAAAAGTGACATTATCGCAGAACTTGTCGAAATGGATAGAGCTGAAAGGCCCGGCGTAACAGACAGGACACCCAAAGAAGAAATTTTTGATCGGGCTGTTAAACGTGGACTGCCACAATATGGTCCTAATCCTCCACCGGAGATCGTAGACCTGGTTATAGTGGCTGTGGATGCAACTTGGCTACATCAAAGAGGTGCTGCAGCAGCTGAAGTCACAGCAGCACCAACTGAAGAGAGAGGAGAGGTACAGATACCAGTCTTCATGGAAGAGGAATTCAAAAGGAGGTTACAAGAGATGCAGATACAGCACCGAAGACCAGTATCAGAGGAGGCCCTGCTGGGATGGAAGGAAGCGCTAGCTCTGGAGCAGCAACACCAAGTAAAGGTCCTGCCCTCCATCCATGTAAGGTACTGGCCGCAGTATGAAGTACGAATGCCGTTGTTAGGGGAACAACCAAAGCAGGAGTGGACAGCGGAGTTAAGCAGGCTGATTTGGGCAGAGATGCGATTGGACGAAAGCTACAGAGCCCTCCGGTGGTATGTAGCCCAAGAGTGCCCATGGTCAGCGGATGACAGCCCCACGGAAGGCTATGACTATGACGGCCTGGGATTGTTGTATTGGAGGATGTCCAGTGATCCTGACTTTGGGGATGATCAGTAGTGGTGCTTGAAGGACATAATGGAGCACAGAGAGGAAAAATTGAATGTCTCGGAAGGGCACTGGTTACAGGAAGATTTGGAGTTCCTGGTCATTCAGGAATGGGAGCTGGAGATCGCCTACAGACAGCTGCTAGACTCTGCTCAGCAGCAGGGTGGGGCTCCCGTTGCCAGGGACTATGAGGAAATTTTAGATGACAACTGTGAAATCCTGGCTGATGAATCGGCAGTGGAAAATCTGAAGATTGCCATTCCCAAAGCTGAAGCGGATGATGTGGAGTTCCAGGGAGCCGGGGAAGTTGGCCCCTCTCTCCAGCAACAAGCTGAGGTGGTAAAGCTTTTACTCCCAGCTGAATCACTGGCAACAGAGCAGGATGCTACTGGCTGCTGCACACAACTGCAGCTTGAGCTGACATCGGGGGATGGGACTGTGGTCTCCACTCACAGCCACCCAGCGGAAGAGCTGGCAACAGAGCAGAGTGCCACAAGCCTCTGCTCTCAACTAACGGAAGGGGGAGTTCCTGGGGTAGTGGATGGGACTTCAGTCTTCACTGACACAGCCCCAGAAAATGGTGCGGCACTGAGACAGGAGGATGTCGGCTTTGCTTTGCAAGCACCGGGGGATTTTTACCTACCACCAGTGGATGAGACCTCAGTCTCCACTGGTATACCCCAGGGATGGGGGGCAGTTGGCCCAGATCCCCAACAGCATGATGGACTGAGCCCAGTCACCCTGTCTTCTCTCCAGTGGCTGAAAGGACTCCAGGGAGAAGGGCCAGTCCAGGCCTCTCCCCAGTGGCAGACATGTTCTCTGAGAGAGGCAGAGGTTGGCGGGGTGAGTAATGCTCAGTTTGGAGAAATTTATTTGGGGTACGGTATGGATACCAGCATTGGGGGACTGGAACTACTGACTAACTTCGGAGTCAACCCGTTTGGGGTTCCCTCCTGTGTCAGTCTCCCACCGAAAGGGGAGAGATGTAACAGAATGGCCCATGACACCCAGAGACTTTTGAGGGATGCGGGGTGCTCCTGTGCCGGTGTCACCAATGACTCTTATGTCTAGGGTCACCTTATGTCCAATAGGGGAATAGGGTGACTGAGAAATTATATCATAAATTACATGAGATGGAACATTACTGATAAATCATGCAGGATATCTTGAGATATTACACGTTGTTGGCTTATTCTGACCCTACCCGTCAACAGTGACTCATTCCTCTGTGTAACAGGCTGTTGAGGTGTTAATTGAGGCTGGCTTCTGAAAGTCATTTCATTGTGTGATGATAACACTGTTTAAAGTCTATTGATGATCAGGTGTGAATTCCCTTTTGTGGGAGAGTCGGAACTGGGGGATAATTACCTCCTCTGAATGTCATTTCTAAAAGAATGTGATTGAAGTTCATTGTGTGATGTTAGGGGGGTGGAGAGTTTTATTGTCCCTGTGATTAACTGTGACATGTTTGTAACTGTATAAGAACCAGCTGAGTTTACCATTAAAACGTTCATACATTTGACTCAGAACACAGAGTGTATGTCTCGTCTCTCTGAGGGAATTCTTATGGATCGGGTCCTGTCGGCTGGATTGTCGGATAAGCTGTCGTGGTTGGGGCAATGGAATGGATATCGTAAACGGGGGGGGGGTGACTGTTACAATAACCAATCAACTTTTAGGTTTTATTGTCAAAGCTTAATTGAATAAGATGAAGTTAGAAGCTGATTGGTTACTATGCACAGCTGTACCAGGATCTGTGTGCTAAAGTTTTAGTAAATATCCCCTCCCTCGTGTCTTAATGTGGGCCTTTGCCAGTTTCATCAAGGCTTTAAAAATCTCTTGAACTTAAGCTCTCACAAAACAAAACAGAAGAGCTTTGTATTGTAGGATTTCACTCTAGCTCTATCACCATCCCATCCCAAATCCTTTGATTGAAAATGCCAAGAAGCTAGGCAGAAGATTACCAGATGAACGGCAGCTGCATCCAATTAAATGCAGCCGCTGATTGGCTATTCTGAAAGTTGTAAGTGCCAGCTAGCTATTAGAATAATCTAGCCACGGCAGAAGAATCATCCATTTGCCCTTTGGGCATGGATAAAGGTATATATTACACAATGTAAAAAAGTGCAGCGCCAAATGAACCAGGGTGTCCCTAATAAGGGAGCCCCCAAATCATGTAAGAGGATTATAATCCACAAGGAACCTGGATGTCCTCCCTAGTATTCAAACAGTGCAAATCTACACCTTAAAAAATGTGTAAAGGAACAATATATATTGAGGTAACCTTAGTAGACCCCGAATATATATGTAATAACAAACAGTGTCAAATGGTGTGAATAAATTCAGTCCAGTGATATAAATATACAAAGGAGCATCAGTGTAAACAGAAGAAAGGGACTAAACAGTCCAAAACCAGTCCATATACAATGGTAGGTAGTATTCTCATAGATCTAATGTAATGTCCTCTTTCAAGTAACATTCAGACACATAAGGGTTGCGTATATATTATTCAAAATAGGACAGAAGAACCCATTATTTCTGGTCAGTGATGAACATTTCTTCTATACTCCACATTCCCAGGAAATTAGCGTTAGGTAAAGGTGAAATCAATACGCTTACCGACTGGTGTAGACCCACAGCTCACCTTACGGTGGGGGGTCCCTTGGGCTTAAATGGGCCGATTACCCTTCTCGATCCTTGTCACAGAGTGGATCCTTGTGTAAACGATCCAGAGGCATTCCCGGGGGGTAGCCACAATATGCACTGAAGTTGTATCCTCACACAGGATCAAACAGGGAGGAGATGGGAGATAAGAAGAAAAAAAGAGGGTCGTCTCCTCATAGCATAAAAAGTTTATTTAAAAAGAGGTATTACACTTTAAAAACAATCCCAAAACGGGCAGAAGAAAAATCACACACAGGTATCATCCAGAGTGAATGAATGAAAAAAAAATTGTTGTTTAACTGGTCAAACCACAGCACTATTCCACATCTAGGAAAAAACACTATAAAAGAGTCCAAGAGCGCAATGGAAACAAGTGTATTCCAGTAAAACCCGACCGGTTTCATCTCATCAGACTTCAACTGGGGTGTGGGACTGGATCTTGTGGGTCCCATTGCGCTATAAATAGTCATCCCGATTGATCCTATGAGACCCTGATTCCTTCCGCCATCAGTGAATCATGGCGGACAGATCACGTGATGGTCATACCTATGAACAGTCCCCTTGTCAGGAAAGGTTCCATCCGCTGGTGCTATTTATGTTCTGTCTTGCAGTGCTGCGTCCCACCAGCAGGGGTCTCCTGGCAGTTCGGAGCTGTCAGGGGAACTTCCCCCTGCTGGTATATCACCTTTGGTATGCAGTACTGGCCTCCACCAGCGGATGGATCCTGACAGTTTGGAGCACACAACCTTTCTTGTGCTCAGCTGTAACATGAACTTAATCAGCAACTCTATTTATACCCCCGCCGAGCTCAAGCAGAGCTCGCCCTGGTATCGTCATTCCTTCCTGACCTGAGCCTGTATTCTGACCCTGTCTTTTGGATCCTGATTCTGAGCCTTGACCCTGTTCCGTGATCCTTGATCCTGATCCCTGCCTGGACTCTTCCGCCCTGTATCCTGGTTCCTGTCTTCCATGGAGTCTTACCCCGCAGCTTGTCCATCCATCCTCTCCCTGCTCTGTTCCGTCCCCATCCTCACCTATCTGCTGACATCCCATGTGTATGACCTCGGCCTGGCTTGATTTATGAATACGGTATCCCCTTGTGTTTGTATATACTGTTTGCTGTTTCTCACTGGTTGTCCCCACTTGTTTTGTAAATAAACACCTCTTCACTTCACTATCTCTTTGTTTGGTTTCCTCTGTGCAGTCACACAGTACTGATCTATAACCTCTCCTGACAGTATACCAGGGCCACTCTTGATCAGACGTGACTGCATTAGGGAACCATCCTGGTGTAGTGCATTGCTCTAAACATGAATTACGATGACATCCTTTATTATTCTCTGCTGGCTGAAGAGGATGAGGGGTATTGTCGCCAGGTTTTGGAGGGTTGGACTAGTGACCAGCTAATGGAAACACTCCGATCAGCTAATTTCTGTGTGGATCAGGGTTACATGACTTTTAATGATGTTCAGCCAATAATTTGGTTGTGTGTAAAGCCAGCCCTGTCATCTATTCCTGTCGGTAGGGACGATTTCTCTCCCCCCTTCAGTCATGACCAAGTTGAATCCCTGGTGTGGTTATTAGAGGATGATCTGGCGTCTTTTGATGAGTATTATTTTTCTTGTCCCCAGCAAAAGTTATCTGAGTGTATTAGTTCTGTGCAGTCTCTGATTAGACAAGGTGTGTGTGAACCTGCTTTTGTTCGACCTGTGCTGCAGGCATGGTCAGATCTCCTGATTCCAGCCAAACCAGTCTGTTCCAGCCCTGCTAATAACCCCCTACCTTCCCAAGGATCTATCCGCCCATCGCCAATGACAACCTCAGCTTTCACCCAGTTAATTCCGCACCCTACCAAATATTACTACCCAATTTCTACTAATTGTACCTACCCTGCCTATAATCCACCTGTAACAACTCTACAAAGACCTCCTCCAGTCACCATCCCTGTGTCTCTGCCATATTCCAACCCCTCCTCCTACTTAATTCCATCTTCTTCATACATCGCCTCTGTTAACAAACCTGCAGTGTCTAAGTCTAAAAAGAAACGGAACTACTTCCCAACCCATACCATCATGCCAGTTACCCAGCCTGTCCCAGTGCCCTCTGCTCAACCTGTCCCAGTGCCACCTGTTCAGCCCGTCCCAGTGCTGCTTGTTCCTGTGCCAGTCTGCCAGCCTGCTGTTCCTGTGCCAGTCTGCCAGCCTGCTGTTCCTGGGCCAGTCTGCCAGCCTGCTGTTCCTGTCTGCCAGTCTGCTGTTCCTGTCTGCCAGCCTGCTGTTCCTGTTCCTGGCTGCCAGCCTGCTGTTCCTGTGCCAGTCTGCCAGCCTGCTGTTCCTGTGCCAGTCTGCCAGCCTGCTGTTCCTGTGCCAGTCTGCCAGCCTGCTGTTCCTGTGCCAGTTCACCAGCCGCTTGTTCCTGTGCCAGCCGACCAGCCGCTTGTTCCTGTGCCAGCCTGCCAGCCTGCTGTTCCTGTGCCAGCCTGCCAGCCTGCTGTTCCTGTGCCAGTTTGCCAGCCTGCTGTTCCTGTGCCAGTTTGCCAGCCTGCTGTTCCTGTGCCAGTTTGCCAGCCTGCTGTTCCCGTGCCAGTTTGCCAGCATGCCGTTCCCGTGCAAGTTTGCCAGCCTGCTGTTCCCGTGCCAGTTTGCCAGCCTGCTGTTCCTGTGCCAGTTTGCCAGCCTGCTGTTCCCTTGCCAGTTTGCCAGCCTGCTGTTCCCGTGCCAGTTTGCCAGCATGCTGTTCCCATGCCAGTCTGCCAGCCTGCTGTTCCTGTGCCAGTCTGCCAGTCTGCTGTTCCTGTGTCAGTCTGCCAGCCTGCTGTTCCTGTGCCAGTCGACCAGCCACTTGTTCCTGTGCCAGCCTGCCAGCCTGCTGTTCCTCTGCCAGCCTGCCAGCCTGCTGTTCCTGTGCCAGTTTGCCAGCCTGCTGTTCCTGTGCCAGTCTGCCAGCCTGCTGTTCCTGTCTGCCAGCCTGCTGTTCCTGTGCCAGTCTGCCAGCCTGCTGTTCCTGTGCAAGTCTGCCAGCCTGCTGTTCCTGTGCCAGTTTGCCAGCCTGCTATTCCTGTGCCAGTTTGCCAGCCTGCTGTTCCTGTGCCAGTTTGCCAGCCTGCTGTTCCCGTGCCAGTTTGCCAGCCTGCTGTTCCCGTGCCAGTTTGCCAGCCTGCTGTTCCTGTGCCAGTCTGCCAGCCTAATGTTCCTGTGCCAGCCTGCCAGCCTGACGTTCCTGTGCCAGCTTGCCAGCTTGACGACCCACCTTATCCTGCCAACCCTCTGTCTGCTGCCCAGCTTGATGACCCGGAGCCTCTGTCTGCGGCCCGACTCGATGACCCGGAGCCTCTGTCTGCTGCCCAGCTCGATGACCCGGAGCCTCTGTCTGCTGCCCAGCTCGATGACCCGGAGCCTCTGTCTGCTGCCCAGCTCGATGACCCGGAGCCTCTGTCTGCTGCCAAGCTCGATGACCCGGAGCCTCTGTCTGCGGCCCGGCTCGATGACCCAGAGCCTCTGTCTGCTGCCCAGCTCGATGACCCGGAGCCTCTGTCTGCTGCCCAGCTCGATGACCCGGAGCCTCTGTCTGCTGCCCAGCTCGATGACCCGGAGCCTCTGTCTGCTGCCCAGCTCGGTGACCCGGAGCCTCTGTCTGCTGCCCAGCTCGATGACCCAGAGCCTCTGTCTGCTGCCCAGCTTGATGACCCGGAGCCTCTGTCTGCTGCCCAGCTCTATGACCCGGAGCCTCTGTCTGCTGCCCAGCTCGATGACCCGCAGCCTCTGTCTGCTACCCAGCTCGATGACCCAGAGCCTCTGTCTGCTGCCCAGCTCGATGATGCAGAGCCTCTGTCTGCTACCCAGCTCGATGACCCAGAGCCTCTGTCTGCTGCCCAGCTTGATGACGCAGAGCCTCTGTCTGCTGCCCAGCTCGATGACCCGGAGCCTCTGTCTGCTGCCCAGCTCGATGACCCGGAGCCTCTGTCTGCTGCCCAGCTCGATGACCCAGAGCCTCTGTCTGCTGCCCAGCTCGATGACCCGGAGCCTCTGTCTGCTGCCCAGCTCGATGACCCGGAGCCTCTGTCTGCGGCCCGGCTCGATGACCCAGAGCCTCTGTCTGCTGCCCAGCTCGATGACCCGGAGCCTCTGTCTGCTGCCCAGCTTGATGACCCGGAGCCTCTGTCTGCTGCCCAGCTCTATGACCCGGAGCCTCTGTCTGCTGCCCAGCTCGATGACCCGCAGCCTCTGTCTGCTACCCAGCTCGATGACCTGGAGCCTCTGTCTGCTGCCCAGCTCGATGATGCAGAGCCTCTGTCTGCTACCCAGCTCGATGACCCGGAGCCTCTGTCTGCTGCCCAGCTTGATGACGCAGAGCCTCTGTCTGCTGCCCAGCTCGATGACCCGGAGCCTCTGTCTGCTGCCCAGCTCGATGACCCGGAGCCTCTGTCTGCTGCCCAGCTTGATGGCTCGGAGCCTCTGTCTGCTGCTCAGCTCGATGACCCAGAGCCTCTGTCTGCTGCCCAGCTCGATGACCCAGAGCCTCTGTCTGCTGCCCAGCTCGATGACCCGGAGCCTCTGTCTGCTGCCCAGCTAGATGACCCGGAGCCTCTGTCTGCTGCCCAGCTCGATGACCCGGAGCCTCTGTCTGCTGCCCAGCTCGATGACCCGGAGCCTCTGTCCGCTGCCCAGCTCGATGACCCGGAGCCTTTGTCCGCTGCCCAGCTCGATGTCCCGGAGACTTTATCCACTGCCCGGCTTGACACCATGAGCCTTCCCCAGCAACAGCTGGTTGGAGCGTCCAGAGGCCGCTCCTTTGAGGGGGGTACTGTCAGGAAAGGTTCCATCCGCTGGTGCTATTTATGTTCTGTCTTGCAGTGCTGCGTCCCACCAGCAGGGGTCTCCTGGCAGTTCGGAGCTGTCACGGGAACTTCCTCCTGCTGGTATATCACCTTTGGGACGCAGTACTGGCCTCCACCAGCGGATGGATCCTGACAGTTTGGAGCACACAACCTTTCTTGCGCTCAGCTGTAACATGTACTTAATCAGCAGCTCTATTTATACCCGGCGAGCTTAAGCAGAGCTCGCCCTGGTATCGTCATTCCTTCCTGACCTGAGCCTGTATCCTGACCCTGTCTTTTGGATCCTGATTCTGAGCCTTGACCCTGTTCAGTGATCCTTGATCCTGATCCCTGCCTGGACTCTTCCGCCCTGTATCCTGATTCCTGTCTTCCCTGGAGTCTTACCCCGCAGCTTGTCCATCCATCCTCTCCCTGCTCTGTTCCGTCCCCATCCTCACCTATCTGCTGACATCCCATGTGTATGACCTCGGCCTGGCTTGATTTATGAATACGGTATCCCCTTTTGTTTGTATATACTGTTTGCTGTTTCTCACTGGTTGTCCACACTTATTTTGTAAATAAACACCTCTTCACTTCACTATCTCTTTGGTTTCCTCTGTGCAGTCACACAGTACTGATCTATAACCTCTCCTGACACCCCTTATAGAAGGGATGGATATAGTGAATATATACCCAGAACATATGGCACACCAGGAAGGGGAGGGGGAGGTTCTTACACACCAAGAAATGATTACCCTCCTAGGTCACATGGACCCTACTATGGATATATGGAAAGGCATGACGATCATTTTGACAGACCCCCCTATACTTACAATCAGAGTCAACCTGGATTCACCCATGGGGGGGATTTTCACAGGGGACAGGGAAACTACCCCAGGGGGAGAACAAAACGGGGCTCGAGAGGGGGGAGACGGGCCAGGAAGAAAAAGGAGAAGAGTATAAAGGCTGCCGGGATCTTTAATCTAAGTACCATAGAATTTTCCGAGGCAGAAAAAACAGTTCTTGATAAAGGGTTGAAATTTGTTCCGTCTAAAGGACTTAACAAGTTTAATACATTTGTGGATGTTCAAAAGTTTGTGAGAAAAATGAACATCCAAAGATATTTTATCTCGAATCCTTGTAGACCTAATCTCCCTGAAGTAACTACCCAAGTGATACATACAGGCCTTTCAAATCCATCCCTTTTCAATCCCCCGTGCCCAATGGCATCCAATATTAAAGTTTTTAGGGATTTGGTCCTCAAGGACCTAGAGGAGCTTCCTTTAAAAAGGTCTTACTCCGATCCCAATATCAAGATTGGTTTGAAATCTTTATGTGAGAGGAGGGACCTTGTGATCCGCCCGGCGGACAAGGGGGGAGGAATTGTAGTCCTAGACAAGGCAGCTTATAGTAAAGAAATGTCCAGAATTTTGGGAGACAGTGCCACATATGTTAAATTACCTTCCAATCCGACTCTCAAGTTCAAGGCCTCCCTCAAGAGGCTAGTTGAAACAGGAGTAAGAAGAGGAATACTTGACAAAAAGGAAAGATGTTATCTAATTCCGACAGTGCCACGCATCCCTGTGATGTATTACTTGCCGAAAATCCACAAGAATAGCACATGTCCCCCAGGACACCCTATTATTAGTGCATTGATTTCCACCTTCAGACAATTGTAAGGAGTATTCCTTCATATTTGAAAGATACGAGACACACCATTGCCAAACTACAGGAAGTAGTCTATACTGAAGACATCTTATTGGTAACAGCGGATGTGACATCCCTCTATACTAGTATTGCCCACCATTTGGGTTTTCAGGCTGTAGAATGTTTTTTGGATAGAGTCGTGGAACTCCCTATGGTGCAGAAGATGTTCATTATGGACCTATTGAGGTTTGCGACATCACATAACTATTTTTGGCATGAAGGTGAATTTTATTTACAGCAAAAGGGAGTAGCGATGGGGGCTAAGTTTGCCCCCAGTCTGGCCAATATATTCATGGCCAAATGGGAGGAGGATGTTGTCCGTGTTTCCGAGATAGACGACATCCTCCTCCTATGGAAGGGTGATCGACAGTCATTGGACACGTTCATGGCTGACCTCAATCTAAATGAGGTTGGTATCGATCTCTCATATGAAGCCAGTTTTTCCAACATTCTCTTCCCAGACCTAGAAATTTCCGTACAAAATCAATTGAAAACTAAAATATTCTTCAAGAGCACCGATCGGAATGGTTTCATTCCGATCGATAGTTGCCACAATCCTTCATGGCTTGGCTCTGTACCTCAGAGTCAAATATTGAGGATCAGACGTAATTGTTCCAATTTGGAAGATTTTCAGGTTCAGGTAAAAACCCTTAAGACCCGATTTGTTGATAAGGGTTACTGTAGTGAGACTATTGATGAAGAGATAAGGAAAATCTCGACCATAGATAGATCTACGTTAACCCTAGAAAGACCCCAGACAGCTCAAGATTCTAGATTTAGAAACTCCTTTTTCACAACCTTCTCGATTCAACATAAGCAAATCAAAAATATCATCCGTAAACATTGGAAGATTCTGAAAAATTACCCTATTCTAGGCCCAGTCCTCCCTACAGAAGCAGGTGTGATTTATAGAGGAGCTATATCTCTAAAGAATCAAATCACACCAAATGTACCCGACCCCTCGGTTCAACCTTCCTTTTTTCCATTATCCAAAGGTTATTACCTGTGTAGAAGATGTAAGGTATGCTTGCACAATACTAATCGAAGGAAAAAGATCAATTACCGATCCACCGTTACAGGTGTGGAATTTCCCATCAAGCAGTTTTCCACATGTGCAACAAAATACATAGTTTACCTTATTACCTGCCCTTGTGGAAAGCAATATGTAGGTCGCACCAAGCGTAGCTTTTCCACAAGGGTAGGGGAGCACATCGCTAAAATCAAGAAGGGCTGTACCAAACATACAGTACCAAGACACTATTTGGAAAAACACGACAAAAAGGTAGAAGGAACTTCCTTCCAGATTATTGACCATTTTGTCCCTCATTGGAGAGGAGAACCATGTGTTAGGGGTGTATCCAGATTAGAGGTCTTTTGGATCTATCAGTTAAAGAGTTATGTGCCCTCTGGCCTGAATGTTGAATGGGATGTAAATGCCTGTATCAACCAATCTTGATTCATTTGCATACTTTAGAATATGGAATTTTAGGTTTATTTACTATTATTTCCTTTCGAAGGATCTATTATGTATTTACCTGTTCCATCTACATCCCGATATCCCTATGAGACCGTTTCCTTTTAAATCACAGTCTTCTTAAAGATAACCTATGAGCGTTTATAGAGGGGTTGGCATTTTTGCTGGTATACCTCTAATCTGCGAGGCTTTCCCCATTGTAGGTTTACAATTTATTGACATCTAATATAATGAACTCCCTTTTTTTGGATCTGTTTCCAATACATACATAAACCTATGATCCCAATGGAACGCACTGGTGGAGCGCAGACATTATGTTACTTCATACGTCGCGCTGTGACACATAGATTGATGACGCTGCACGTTCTGAGCGCACATCCCCATTCGCCATGCTGATTGTGAGATGGGTGGATCGCAGGACGGCGCACGTCTCCATTCGCAGCGCTGGCGAAGAGGAGTTGGGTGGAGCGCAGGAAGGTGTCACGTCTCCTCCCCTTGGAAGCAAGTGGGAGATTGGTGCAGTTCTTTCATGCCTCCACCCCCATATATGGAGGTGAAGACTATTGGAGGAGGTCTGTTGATTGGCAACTTCCAGTCCTATCAACTGTGATAAGGAGATAGGTCATTTCCTGGTGTCTGGAACGCATCTAGTAAGGATATGACGACATTTGGAACGCACGCCGTGATTCACTGAGGCGGAAGGAATCAGGGTCTCATAGGATCAATCGGGATGACTATTTATAGCGCAATGGGACCCACAATATCCTGTCCCACACCCCAGTTGAAGTCTGATGAGACAAAACCGGTTGGGTTTTACTGGAATACACTTGTTTCCATTGCGCTCTTGGATTCTTTTATAGTGTTTTTTCCTAGATGTGGAATAGTGCTGTAGTTTGACCAGTTAAACAACAAGTTTTTTTTCATTCATTCACTCTGGATGGTACCTGTGTGTGATTTTTCTCCTGCCCGTTTTGGGATTGTTTTTAAAGTGTAATACCCCTTTTTAAATAAACTTTTTACGCTATGAGGAGACGACCCTCTTTTTTTCTTCTTATCTCCCATCTCCTCCCTGTTTGATCCTGTGTGAGGATACAACTTCAGTGCATATTGTGTCTACCCCCGGGAATGCCTCTGGATCGTTTACACAAGGATCCACTCTGTGACAAGGATCGAGAAGGGTAATCGGCCCATTTAAGCCCAAGGGACCCCCCACCGTAAGGTGAGCTGTGGGTCTACACCAGTCGGTAAGCGTATTGATTTCACCTTTACCTAACGCCAATTTCCTGGGAATGTGGAGTATAGAAGAAATGTTCATCACTGACCAGAAATAATGGGTTCTTCTGTCCTATTTTGAATAATATATACGCAACCCTTATGTGTCTGAATGTTACTTGAAAGAGGACATTACATTAGATCTATGAGAATACTACCTACCATTGTATATGGACTGGTTTTGGACTGTTTAGTCCCTTTTTTCTGTTTACACTGATGCTCGTTTGTATATATTTATTCACACCATTTGACACTGTTTGTTATTACATATATATTCGGGGTCTACTAAGGTTACCTCGATATATATTGTTCCTTTACACATTTTTTAAGGTGTAGATTTGCACTGTTTGAATACTAGGGAGGACATCCAGGTTCCTTGTGGATTATAATCCTCTTACACGATTTGGGGGCTCCCTTATTAGGGACACCATGGTTCATTTGGCGCTGCACTTTTTTACATTATTTATTTCACAATATTTTCCTATTGTTGTGTTGGCTGCCTTACTTTCTTCATTGTTTTTTTGTTTTATACACTTTGGAATAGCGCAATATATCTTTACACATTATTATCTATTACACAGTTACATAGTAACTGTGTAATAGATTGCGTAGATTAATAAGATCGATTAATCAGGTTGAAAAAAAAAAACAATCTAGCTCAACCAACAGAAATAAAAATAAGAAGAATAAATAGAAAACCTTCATATACAGAATCTTATACCCACAGCTGATCCAAAGGAAGGCAAAAGAAACCCTCTAAAGCATGGTTGATTTTGCTCCAGTGGGGGAAAACATTTTAAAATCCTTTCTGATCCCCAGAAGGCAACCGTATATTCCTTAACCATAGATTGTCCCATCTGGTTAGAAATGGTGCCAAATCCCAAAGATTCGATTGGTCAAAACAGGAATTTCAAATATAGGTCCCGCTTTTACACGTTGCTAATCAAGAACCACTCAACTTCGTGACCAAAATCTTAATTTCAAAATACCAAAAGCAATCTGCTGACTAGGGATGAGCTCCACGTTCGATTCGAACGTATGTTCGACTCGAACATTGTCTGTTCGTACGTTCGACGAATTTCAAACAAAATGGGTCATTCGCGCCAAATTCGAATGATGCGCAACGGCCCATAATTCACTGCGGCATTGCACGCTGATGATTGGCCAAACATGCACTATGACCCTGCATGTTTGGCCAATCACAGTCGGAGAGACATAATTGGCCAAAACCAGGGTGGCTTTGGCCAATTATGGCTCAGGGCTTTAGCACATGCCCCACACTATATAAGGCTGCCTGCTCAGTGGCCTCGTGTAGTGTGTTGCGGTTGTTAATGAGAGCAGTCAGAGAGACAGAGAGATAGTCTTTTTATATAGCTAGATAGAGCAGGCAGGCTAGTCAGTTTAGCTTAATTTACAGTGTGTAGAGGATATATATACATCCCTAGGAGTTGCACATATACAGTATTTATACACTGTATAGCTTAGCTAGATCAGTTCTTCCTATTCTACTGGCAGGCAGGTGATTGTGCTATTTAAAGACGTTATCACAGGTATAGACACCCAGCAGGTACAATATTTAAAGGAATTTTTATTTTTATTTTATTTAAGCATCAATAAAATCACTGCTTCTGGAGCAGTGATTTTAATGATGCTTAAATAAAAAATAAAAAATTCATTTAAATATTGTAACTGCTGGGTGTCTACCTGTATAGTTTGCCTGTGAAAACGTCTTTGAGAACCCCATGTCTTGCCCGAGGGAACATGTATCAATGGAAAAAAAAGTTTTAAAAACAGTTGTTTTTTCAGGAGTCCTGCTCCTGAAAAAATGACCGTTTTTTAAACATTTTTCCATTGATACATGTTCCCTGGGGCAAGACCCGGGTTCTCAAAGACGTTTTCCAACAATAACTTGAATATTGGTCTTTAAAATGATCGTTTTTGAATTCGAACGTTCGAGTTCCATAGACTTTAATGGGGTTCTAAATGTTCGTGCGAACGGTCGGTCTGTTCGACGGTTCTGGTGTGAACCGAACGCGGGGGTGTTCGGCTCATCCCTATACAGAATCTTATACCCACAGCTGATCCAAAGGAAGGCAAAAGAAACCCTCTAAAGCATGGTCGATTTTGCTCCAGTGGGGGGAAAAAAGTTGAAAATCCTTTCTGATCCCCAGAAGGCAACCGTATATTCCTTAACCATAGATTGTCCAATCTGATTAGAAATGGTGCCAAATCCCAAAGATTCGATTGGACAAAATCACAAATATCGTGATTTCAGGGGCACTCAGAAAGTATCGAACAAAAAATAAGCATTTATCAAAATAATAAACATTTAAAGTTTTATTTTTTGTATTGGTATTTTCTGGGTGCCCCTAAAATCACAATATTTGTAATTCCTGTTTTGAGCAATCATATATTTTGTTAGATTTTTTATTTTAGCCTGCGGTCCCACTTTTACACGTTGCTAATCAAGAACCACTCAACTTCGTGACCAAAGTCTTAATTTCAAAATACCAACAGCAATCTGCTGACCTTTAATCATACACTCCACCCCCCCCACACACACACACACACACACACACACATACAAATATCGATTGAAGAATGGTAGATTATTTTTCATGTCTGGATCTCAAGCTGTTAGAATTGCCTTTATTATAGATAAAGAGAACATTTATTTTAGAATCAAGATTCATTCAATCCGACAATCTGTTAGGTGCAGTGGTGAAGAAAAAGTAATATTCATACACATTAAATGCACCCCATCCCAGCATTATTAACATAAATAGATGTGTAGCTGTTTCAGATTATATTCTCTATAAAACGAGGAATTCTACAATTGCTTTGACAGCTTGCAAGGCTTGAGCAAGCTCATCTGTATGCCAAAGCTGTATGATATGTTTCACGCTGGTTTTAATATACAGTAGGTAAAGTAGTAACTAGTCACCATGCTGTGATTATTGCTAATCATGTTCATGTAGTCAATTTTATTTAGATTTGCTTCTACTACCATTAGTGTTATTATGACATGATTAGTTATAAAGTGATCAAATTCCTGCTAAAAAGGAAATTATCATGAAAGAAACATGTAGGCTGCCATTGCTGTCCTCCCCTTTTAAAAATGCTAGTTATTGGACTTTAACAGGCGTTCAATATGTTCTGAATCATTGTGCTGGAATGAGTATAAAGATAGGAACTTATTGACTTTTCTCTGGCTTGCATGGTTGTTCCAGGTATGTGAATGACACCAGGCACAACCAAGCAACTTACAATTTTAGAACACCAGCACTGGCAGCCACTTATATCTCCTGTTAGTGCCTACTGTAAAGCGTTTAGTACACAAAGGTAGGTTAACCTCTTAGCGTCGGTGCCTCCCGGACCTTTTTAAGAGGTTTATGACACTGGGACTTAAGATCACGTGACTGCCGTGTTTGGTTATCACGTTATCTGAAAACTTTCAGTTAGGTGGCTGTAACTGTGCCATGAACTATGTGCAGCCTAAGGACCAGGCACCAAGAGGCCACATATTTGCATACGCCAAGGAGTTAAAGAAAATCGCAACCTGGTCACTAAGGGCTAGATTCAGGAAAGAAATAAGACGGCTTATCTCCAGATAAGCCGTCTTATTTCTGCGTCTGATTCATAGAATCAGTAACGCATAGATTTCCATTAGTTCCAACTGGCATAAGTCTCTTACGTCGTTGAATCTTATTTTCATATTTTAGGCTGGACGCTAGGTGGCGTTCCCGTCTAAAATATGCAAATGAGCCTATATGCCGATTCCCGAACGTACGCCCGGCCGGAGCTATTTTTTTACGTCGTTTGCGTTAGCATAGGTCCGTCGTAATGTTAACCTTGCTGTATGAGGCGCAGGTAATGTTAATTATGGACGGCGTGCTGGCGGGATTTTTTCACGTCGTTTACGCCGTTTACGTAAAACGTTCGCGAATAGGGCTTTGCGTAAGTGTTGTTCACGTCGTTTACACGTCGTAATGACGTTGTGATTTGGAGCATGCGCACTGGGATAAACTCACGGCCTGCGCATGTGCAGTACGTTCGGCGCGGGATCGCGCGTTATTTAAATAATACACGCCCCCTACCCGCCGAATTTGAATTTGGCCGGGTCATTTACGCTACGCCGCCTCAACTTTACTGGCAAGTGCTTTGAGAATAAAGCACTTGCCTTAAAAAGTTGCGGCGGCTTAGTGTAGATACCCTACGCTAGGCAGGTTTAGATTTAAGCCGCTCCTACCTGAATCTAGCCCTGACATTTTAAGTTCAGTCAAAAAACTCTAAACCTACTCACTGCCACACTCTAAGGCGGTAAAGTGCACAATTTTTAGCAGAGCTTTAGCGTCAATTTTGCGGCGCTATTCAGCAGCTAGCGGGGCGGTTTTACCCCCGCTAGCGGCCGAGAAAGGGTTACCGCTCCAAAGATGCTGCTAACAGGACTTTTTTTACCGTCCTGCTAGCGCACCGCTCCAATGTGAAAGCCCTCAGGGCTTTCACACTGGAGAAACAGCAGCGGCTGTTTCAGGTCGGTTTGCAGGCGCTATTTTTAGCGTTATAGCTCCTGCAAAGCATTCCAGTGTGAAAGGGGTCTAATCCTAATCTATCTAGCTCTGTAAAGAAATAATTGGTATACATCTTCATTCTGTGGCCTCTCCCATCCAGGCCCTGGATGATTCATTGTGTGGGAGTGTGTAGGAGAGGCAGCTGACAGCAGAAGCCCTATAGTACGTCTATGGGTGAGGTCACTTCCCAGGCATTTTACATCCCTTGTCGGTTCTTTCCTGCACACAGAAGCCATTGCTGGACAGCGGACCGGAGCATCTGCAGAGCACGTAATTATCTTATTAAGTATATTTTTTTTCTTTACAGGGTTGGAAAGATTTGAAATGGAGGGCAAGATTCTTGTAGCAGTTACGTTGGCGTATCTCGAGATAAGCCGCGTAACTTCAAAGATGCGCCGGCGTATCTATTTTCTGTATTCTGAAAACAAGATACGCCAGAATTTTGCTTAGATACGAGCGGCGTAAGTCTCTTACGCCGTCGTATCTTAGTTGCATATTTACACTGGCCGCTAGGTGGCGCTTCCGTCGATTTACGCGTCAAATATGCAAATGAGCTAGATACGCCGATTCACAAACGTACTTGCACCCGGTCGTCGTATTTTACGTCGTTTGCATAAGCGTAAGTCCGGTGTAAATTTACCCCTGCTATATAAGGCGTAGGTGAGGCGTACGCAATGTTAAGTATGGACGTTGGGGACAGCGTCAAATTTTCCGTCGTTTGCGTAAATCGTTCACGATTAGGGCTTTGCGTAAGTTACGTTCATGCCGAAACCAATGAGAACTTGCGGCATAATTTTGAGCATGCGCACTGGGATACGTCCACGCCCCCTACCTGCCTATTTTGATATAGGCACGGTTACGCTGGCCCATTTACGCTACGCCGCCGTAACGTTGGGCGCAAATTCTTTGTGAATACGGCACCTGCCTCTCAAAGTTGCAGCGGCGTAGCGTAAATCAGATACGCTACGCCCGCACAAAGATAGGCGTCCCTACGAGAATCCAGCCCAGAATGTGGCAGAGAGTAGGTTTAGCGTTAGTTAAAGCGGACCTTCAGTAATTTTTTCAACTTTCCATCTATTTCCCTTGTTGTTTTAAATTTGGATAGTAAAACATTTTTTTACTGTCAAAATTAAGTGACCGAAGATTTGGAACCAAGAAGTAAGATTGAGAGACGATTGTAGACTGACAGGAGCATTGACAGCGCAGCGCTGGAGATCACTATCCAGGTAAGTCTGCTATTATGATTTAATATTATGTGCCCACTAGCACATTATGACTAAAAGTTCCTGGGGCCCAGTTTAAATTCTTTTTTTTTTTTTTTCTGCAGAGGTTTAATTGCTCTTTAAACATGCCTTAGATTTCCCACGCCAGGAAAAGCAACAGATATTTTTGTTATACTCTGTTAGCTGAGACATTTCAGTAATATTTTCCGAATTAGTGCACACATACAAAGACATGAAATAAAAATCAATGTTGGGTTTATTGTTTTGCTGTATTAGGAGTGTAATCATTTGCCTAGAGGAACATATACACAAGCTTAATTGCCTAAGCCTGTGTACAGTGAGCATTGCTACAGGATGGAACAAATGATTGCTCTGGAAAGTTGTGATTTCTCCCTATATGTGATGTTCTCTATGAGACAACTACTCCATCTAGTGGTCATTGAATGTGTTTGTTCTGGTTACATTCCAGCATGTTTGGGGGAATAAAGAATTATTTATTATCTGATGGCAACACACTCATTTTTATTTAACAGCTTTTGGAGCATATTGAAAAGAGAGTATGGGGTTTATAGTTTTATTTGCAAATAGTTTTTAGAGTTAGTCTGTCTTGTGTAAAAAAAGATTAGGCATGGCTATTTATGATTTAAAAAAAAAGGTTGTTGCCCATGGTGTCTAGCTAGGGTTCATCATTTATTTTCTGGGAAAATTAATCAAAGAATCAGATTCTTCATTCAGGGCAACAAGTTGCATTTTTTTCTGCATCGTTTTTCTAAATAACCCTTAACATGTTGTAGAAAACACAAAACCAGCTGTGACAATCATGTTGCTGCTGAGTAGTTAGCTGTAGAAAAATAGTCTGGTTTGGTATCTTAAAGGGGTTATAAAGGTAAAAAAAAATCCCCTAAATAGCTTTTTCCCTTAGTGCAGTCCTCCCTCACTTACCTCATCCTTCCATTTTGCTTTAAACCATTTAAGCCCCGGACCAAAATGCAGCTAAAGGACCAGGCCCCTTTTTGCAAATTTGCATTGCGTCGCTTTAACTGACAATTGCGCGGTCGTGCGACGTGGCTCACAGACAAAATTGGTGTCCTTTTTTCCCCACAAATAGAGCTTTATTTTGGTGGTATTTGATCACCTCTGCGTTTTTTTTTTTTTTGCGCTATAAACAAAAATAGAGTGACAATTTTGAAAAAAATTCAATGTTTTTTACTTTTTGCTATAATAAATATCCCCCAAAAATATATAAAAAAATGTCCTCAGTTTAGGCCGATACGTATTCTTCTACCTATCTCTGGTTAAAAAAAAATTGCAATAAGCGTATATTGATTGGTTTAGGCAAAATGTATAGCGTTTACAAAATAGGGGATAGTTTTATTGCATTTTTATTATTTTTATTTTTTTTACTACTAATGGCGGCGATCAGCGATTTTTTTCATGACTGCGATATTATGGCGGACACTTTGGACAATTTTGACACATTTTTGGGACAATGGTTATTTTCACAGCAAAAAATGCATTTAAATTGCATTGCTTATTGTGGAAATGACAGTTGCAGTTTGGGAGTTAGCCACAGGGGGCGCTGTAGGGGTTATGTGTTCCCTAATGTGTGTTTACAACTGTAGGGGGTGTGGCTGTAGGTGTGACGTCATCGATCGCGTCCCCCCTTATAAAAGGGATGATGCGATCGATGCAGCCGCCACAGTGAAGCACGGGGAAGCCGTGTTTACACACGGCTCTCCCTGTTCTTCAGCTCCGGGAACCGATGGCCCCACTACAGCGGCGATCGCGTCCATGAGTCCCACGGTCCCGGAGCTTCGGACCGGGTCACGGGAGCGCGCCGCGGGCGCACGCCCGTGACCCACGGCTGGGTAGTAGTACAGGACGTACCCGGCCATTCTGCCGACGTATATGTGCAGGAGGCGGTCCTTAAGTGGTTAAATCTCCTTATTTCTTCTGAGAAATCCTCACGTGTTCTTCTGTCTGTAACTCCACACAGTAATGCAAGGCTTTCTCCCTGATGTGAAGTGTCGTGCTCGCCCCCTCCCTTGGACTACAGGAGAGTCAGGAGTCTCGTACACACGACCAGTTTTCCTGCCAGAAAAACTGCCAAGAGAGCTTTTGGCCAGGGAAACCGGCCATGTGTATGCTTCCTCTCAGTTTTCCTGACAGGAAACCTGCCGGGAATGCCAGCGGGAAAATAGAGAACCTGCTCTCTATTTTCCCACCGGGATTCCCGGCGGTTTTAAACCCGGCAGTTTTCCTATGAGTGTATGCGTGTTTTCCTACGGCAGTTTTCCTATGGGTGTATGCTTCCTTGCTTTATACCGCCGGGAATCCCGGTCATGTGTACAGGACTTAAGAGGGATTGCCATCTTCTAGGTGGTGGAGTGAATACACATCACCAATGTTTTGAGCACTGAGTGAAAATTGTAAAGCCTATATTGCACGGATTGGCACAATTGGAGCTGGTGTACATACAGTGGACTGCAGGGATTGTAGTGGACTGTATGGATTGGACTTTTTGTTATGAGCCCTTTTATTATTTATATGATTAGATATTGGTAATATGTAAAAAGATTATTTATTTATAATTAATAGTGATATGTATTGGTAGCTTCATTGATATTAAAATATTTTTTTTACCATTTGCTTTATATATGGAGCTATGCTATTAAATCAGGCTTACGCCAACGTTGTAGAAAGGCTCACCAGGAGACACGAGTTGTGGGGTTGGGATTAACAACCATCTCTTGTTGTGAACCAGCCAAGCAATGTGCTGGTATTTGCTTAGATTATATACCAATATGGGTATTCAGATAAAGCATTTACTAGATATTTGAGAGCACACGCAGTTACGGAATTTTACTGCTACAATATTTCAGGTCATCACAGGAAACTTTGGATTTATCCGTGATTGATTTCTGCAAAAAATGTGATTTGAATATTTGGAAGCAGAGTTAAAAGGAGAAAGAGAAAAAGACAGCGTGGTTAGGTTCATTATATTTCCTACATAGTGAAACTTTAGAGATGATTATTTTATCATTTTTTTTTTTGTCATTTTATTTAAGCAGACATAAAGCAGCCTGTAGCATATTTAAGGCATAAAATATCCTCCCTCTTCTGCTTTGGTGCCCCGAGTGCCTTGGTGTGTTCTTTTTTGTTTCTCTGTAAGGAAAAAAAGATCTCTGTGAAAGGACCGATTCTTAGTTTTACTTTTACAAATAATTAGAATTGTAAATGTTTTCTTAGTGATAGCAACACTGCTGATCCAGTTGTGATTTTTAACCTAACCCCACATTATTATCTGTGCCATGTAACATTTTAAAGCCACGTCTGGTAAAATGATGAATCTTGATAAAGGCTCATTTCAAATTCAAATAGGCAATTTCACACCAGTAGACTTAAATTCTTCTACTTTATGAAACATTAACTATTTCATAAAATTGCAACACTGACTGAAATCGTTAAAATAATAATTCTACCCAGAGGCTTGTGTTGCCATAGAGATGATGACTGACTCCACATTGAATAGTATCAGCAAAACTCATTAGGATTTTTTTTTACTAATAGAGCAAAGAATGTTCAACTTGCTTAGTAAATGAGGTTAAGCTATAATCAATTCAGCCATTTCATTATGTTCAGGTAAAGTCCTGTTTTTTATTTCACTTGCACATGATTGGGTATTAAAAATGATTAGACTTTCACCTAATTCGTTAAGATCAATTAACTACTTCAGCCCCGGAAGAATTTACCCCCTTCCTGACCAGAGCACTTTTTGCGATTCGGCACTGCGTCGCTTTAACTGCGCGGTTGTGCGATTTTGCTCCCGAACAAAATTGACGTCCATTTTTCCCTACAAATAGAGCTTTCTTTTGGTGGTATTTGATCACCTCTGCGGTTTTTATTTTTTGCGCTATAGACAAAAAAAGAGCGACAATTTAAAAAATATATATATAATTTTGACTTTTTGCTATAATAAACATCCCCAAAAAATATATATAAAAAAAATTTCCTCAGCTTAGGCAAAATGTATTATTCTCCCTATTTTTGATAAAAAAAATCGGAATAAGCGTATATTGATTGGTTTGCGCAAAAGTTATAGCGTCTACAAAATTGGGGATAGATTAATGGCATTTTTTTTATTAGTAATGGTGGCAATCTGTGATTTTTATCGTGACTGCGACATTATGGCGGACACATTGGACACTTTTGACACTCTTTTGGGACCATTGTCATTTATACAAAGATCAGTGCTATAAAAATTCACTGATTACTGTGTAAATGACACTGGCAGGGAAGGGGTTAACCACAAGGGGGCGAGGAAGGGGTTAAGTGTGTGCTAGGGAGTGATTCTAACTGTGTGGGGGCTGGGCTACCAGCAAAAAAGAAAAAATTTCCCTTGGGACTTTGAGTGAGGTCAGCACTATGGAGCCAATAAAATAACAGAAATAATTACAGTATATGTTTAATTCAAGTAAAAAGCAGTACATACATTAATGCCATGAACATAAGCCAATTCATACAGAATACAGAAAATAGGTAAAATGATATTGCAAGTAACTGTAGACCAGTGACACGACACTGATCACTGCTCCAGGTGACAGGGAGCAGTAGATCAGTGTCCTGTCACAAGGCAGAGAACAGGGAAATGCCTTGTTTACAAAGGCATCTCCCTGTTCTGCAGCTCCGTGACACAATCGCAGGCACCCGGCAGACATCGAGTTTGTGGGACCCACGGTTACACTCACAGAGCATGCGGCAGGACCATAATGCCACAATTTAAAGGGGACGTACAGGTGCGTCCATATGCCCATTCTGTCAACATAAATAGTCGTGCAGCAATCGGCAAACGTTTAACATTCTCTTCTCCTTTAGTAAATTGACTCCATTGCTAGAAGATGCCCATACTTGTCACATTATAGGCACGAAAAGAGTAATAAGAGCACTTCAGATGAAGTAATACGCAATATCCCAATAGAGGGCATATCAGGCACTAGAAGGACCCCTCTCATGGAACTGTAGAAGTCTCAATACGTTTCTGTCTTCCTCACTCCTTCATTCTTTTCCACCTTTCCACAGTTAACCAAAGCATTCTGTAAGGCTACTTTCACACTGATCTACTTATCTGGTGCGTTGTTGTCACATTTTCCATTGCTTTCAATGGGAAGGGGTTTTTTGGTGCGTTTTTTTTTATTCCCCAAATATGGTCCAAAAATTCAGCAAGCAGGATTTTAAAGGAAAGCATTTTTCTCTTGAGGTTTTCAGGCATGATTTTAACACAAACTATACAACTATACAACTCCTTAATATGAAAGCAGCCTTAAAGTGGATGTAAACCCAAACAAAAAGTTTTATTTTTTTATGTCACAATGTAGAGAATAAGATTTCCTATCATCTGTGCCCAGTCTTGCCACACAGAGTTAATCCAGTTCTGAGCAATCCTCTTTTTATTGTTCAGGGAAATAAAACAGACTTCCAGATAAAAACCAAAGTCCTTGCTTGAGTGATAGGTTATTTACATATCTCGTGCACATATATAGCTTCTGTAAAAAGTGCATTTTCTCATGGCACTGAACTGTGACTCACCCCATATTATGAAAACATTTAATCAAAACACAGGGGAGGGGATGTGAATTGTGCACTTTTTTTCAGAAGCAAGGACTTTGGTTTTTATCTGGAAGTCTGTTGTATTTCACTGAACAATAAAAGAGGATTGTTCAGCGCTGGATTAACTCTGTGTGGCAAGACTGGGAACAGATTATAGGAAATCTTATACTGTACATTGTGACATCACATCCACTTTAAAGCGGAGTTCCACCCAAAAATGGAACTTCCGCTTGTTCCACTCCACACCCCCTTACATGCCACATTTGGCATGTCATTTTTTGGGGGGGGGGAGTGGGGGCTTCAGGAGGAGTGGGACTTCCTGTCCCACTTCCTGCTTCCGCCGAGGGGCTGGTAATGCGATTAGGCATAATCGCCTTATTGCAGCCCCTCCCTGTAGGCAATGTCCTAGAACACTGACAGGTCCTAGGCGATCGCCTTTCCAATCAGCGGCGAGCTGCGCCACGCGCGCATGCGCAGTGCGGCTCGCGCATGCGCAGTGGGTGCCCGGCCGTGAAGCCGAAGGCTGTCATGGCTGGGTGCCCACAGCTAGAATGAAGACGCCGGCCGGGGAGGGGGGGAGAGGAGCGGAGCCCCGGTCGGCGTGTCGCTGGAACGTGGAGAAGGTAAGTGAATGTTTATTAAAAGCCAGCAGCTACACTTTTTGTAGCTGCTGACTTTTAATAAACATTACATTTGGGTGGAACACCCCTTTAAGGATATGTATCCATGCATCTGACCTAAGTGCCTAATGAATCCCGTTTAAAGCCTCAACCTTCCAGCTGTGTGGCAGTAATATTACTTGTCAGCCACTTTTCTTATCCCTGGGCTACCTGCAGGTGCCAGTTTTGGGCTCTTGAATTGCCAGTGGGAAATGACATCATCCCACGTGTGTGCAAATTAGTCGGACATTTTAGCAGCTGGGTTATGCCAGTATGCTAGGAATTGGCTAAAATGGGAGTAGTCTGTGCTTTTACTACCTTTTAAATAAATGCTTGAGTTTAGCGGAGAGCTCTTAGATCTGTGATTCCTTTTTTCATGTTTGGGTCTGTATGCACCACTGACCTTTGAGGATCCGAATTGCTACCCTGTTTTCTGGTCTCCTATGCTGAGATACCTGCTCATTTGACCATCTAGTAACCTGGTGACCTGGTGGAGGGATCACTTTAAGTTTTTGGCTTCTCATCGTCACGTGGTGGAGAATTTTAAGATTTGGCTATCTGGATTTCTCTTACATATTTCTGTGGACTTTATTTCATCAATTTAGTATAAATATTCTTCCTATATATTGTTTGTTCCACTTATATATATATATATATATATATATATATACATATATATATATATATATATATATATATATATATATATATATATTCATTTGAATATATTCCTATGGGTTTTGCGCTGCACAGTTTTTTCTTTTATGCTAGGAATGCACCCTGGGCTGCACGTGCGCTGCTCAGTCTACATTAATTAGAAGAGAAAACTAAGACCAAACAGATACGTTTGACTTATTGCATAGGAAACACAATAGGGGTTATTTACGAAAAAGACAAATCCACTTTGCACTAAAGGTGCACTTGTAAGTGCAGTCACTGTAGATCGCTGTAGATCTGAGGCTCTGCTGATTTTATCATCCAATCATGTGCAAGCAAAAATTCAGTTTTTTTTATTTTCATTGCATGTCCCTCTCAGATCTAGAACGACTACACTTCCAAGTGCACTTGTAGTGCAAAGTGGATTTGTCTTTCGTAAATAACCCCCAGTGTGTCTCTTCTAGGGTTGCCACCTTTTCTTCAAGCCAAACCCGAACACTTTAGCAGCGCATGGCAAAAAAAAATATTTTGTAGTACTTTAAATTCATTACCTCTGTACAATGCAATTAACGGCAATTTTTTATGTCGTATACACTATGCATATAGCTTTGTGATTAAATACAATTTCTGGAGGGTATGATGGGGGGCAGTATGTATGGGAGAGGAGTGCAGTGGGTATGATGGGGGGCAGTATGTATGGGAGAGGAGTGCAGAGGGTATGATGTGGGGCAGTATGTATGGGAGAGGAGTGCAGAGGGTATGATGGGGGGCAGTATGTATGGGAGAGGAGTGCAGAGGGTATGATGGGGGGGCAGTATGTATGGGAGAGGAGTGCAGAGGGTATGATGGGGGGCAGTATGTATGGGAGAGGAGTGCAGAGGGTATGATGGGGGGCAGTATGTATGGGAGAGGAGAGCAGAGGGTATGATGGGGGGCAGTATGTATGGGAGAGGAGTGCAGAGGGTATGATGTGTGGCAGTATGTATAGGAGAGGAGTGCAGAGGGTATGATGGGGGGCAGTATGTATGGGAGAGGAGTGCAGAGGGTATGACGGGGGCAGTATGTATGGGAGAGGAGTGCAGAGGGTATGACGGGGGCAGTATGGGGAGGGATTGCTTGCAGTGTCTGTGGGGTGACCAGGGAGTGATGTTGGGAAGATAAGGGAAGGAAAGTGACCATGGAATGATGCCCCTCAGCTGGGGGGGGGGGGTAGGAAGCAGCGGAGAGATGTCTGTATGAAGTGGTCTGGGGTGATGTAAGGTGGGGGGAAGTGGGGGGCTGAGAAGTGGTCAGGTAGTAATGTCTATAATAAAAAAAAGCAATTTTGGTCATCCTCTAAAATATACAACAATACAACTTGATGAAAACAATCTGTTAAGCTGCCAGCACTCTGTATACTGGGATGATGTGAAGGTAATTAATGACCATTCATGTAACCCCATGTTCTCCAGGGTCTGAGGCTGGACAATCAGAGGTGTGAACTCATCTCATACATACAGGGTTAAGTAAAAGGTTATAAATGACTTCACATAATCTGGACGGGGATGGGGGAAGTTTGTAGACATAGATAAGTGCTGCTTGGGAGATACTGTGAGTTGGCTGGACTGTGATCATCGGGCTGCAGCCCCCTCCCCCCACACACACACTGGTTTGCTGATTCTGATTATCTGAATGCTTCGATGCCAAATAAATCTTCCTGGAACTTTGCAACCTACAAAACTTTCCTTAGTAAAAAAAAGTCGTCTCATCTCCTAACTCCTAGTTACAGGGCAGCCCTACACACTACACAGCAGCTACAGTCACAATCTCCTCCTCAGCTCCGTGGCGCCTCCCCCTTCTCTCGGGAACAAACCACTAGTGAATTTGGAGAGGGGGGGGGGGTTCTGAAATAAGAGATACTGCAGGAGCATGGGTGGGGACAGAAAGGAACCAAGCTTCAGATACATAACACACACAGATCACCACAGTGTGTGTGTAAAATGATATTGCTGCTGTGACTATCTCCACAGTGACAAGTATGTTAAAGAAGCTCCCCTCTGCTAGAATGGTTTTGTCCGGGTTTGTGACAGTCTGAAAACCGGACAGAAGATCCTAATCCCGTACTGTACGGGTCAATCCCGTACAGGTGGCAACCCTAGTCTCTTCTGCAATAAAGAGCTGTCGGCTTGTTAATATAATTGTTTTATATTTTAACTTTAATAGTAAGTGCTCATGTAGTTTTCCACATAATTGTAAGCTTCTTGGCCACCCCTCATCCTTTGTTGAATCATTCAGTGTGTGGTGTTTCATCTAAGAAGGTGAAAATTTGATGTTAAAGTGGTTGTAAACCCTTACAGACCACTTTTACCTACAGGTAAGCCTAGATTGATGCCGCGTACACACGGTCGTTTTTTGCGATGAAGAAAAAAAACGTTTTCTGTGAAGTAAAAAACGACGTTTTTGAAACGTCACTTTTCAAAGACGATGTTGCCCACACACCATCGTTTTTTTCACAAAAAGCGAGGTTACGTTCACCACTCTTTTCCATTGAAGCTCGCTTCATAACTAGCTTCTGGGCATGCGCGGGTTGAAAAACGTCGTTTTAAACAACGTTTTTCCTACACACGGTGACTTTTGTGAAACAAAAAACGACGTTTTGAAAAACGACACAAAAAATTCAAGCATGTTGGAATTTTTTTTTGGTCGTTTTTTTTAAGACAAAAAACGATGTTTTGCCCACACACAATCAATTTAAATTACGTTTTAAAAAACGACATTTTTTTTTTTCATCACAAAAAATGATCGTGTGTACGGGGCATAAGGCTTACCTGTAGGTACAATAAATATCTCCTAAACCTACATGGTTTAGGAGATATTTGCAAAAGACATGCACTGATGTCTACAGCACATGTGCCGTAGACAACAGCGCGCAGGCGCACTGAGTGTGCCGCTGCTAGCGGCGATTATGCCATTAGTGTCGGCACCCGCATCCGATAACCGGAAGTCACTCCGGGAGACATGGCGGCGACGGAGGAGGCGAACAAGGCGGCTGCGGGGGCTTCAATCTCAGGTAAGTACTTCATAATGAGCTAGTATGCTATGCATACTAGCTCATTATTCATTTGTCTTGCAGGGTGTATTTTTATTATTATTATTTTTTTGGGTTAACTTCCTCTTTAATATTGCTACAGTATACTTGGGCTTTTCTAGCCAAGCAGTAATTATTTGTGGACTGATTTAAAGGCAGTTTACTGTTTTACATTTAAGGGGTATATATACTTCTTAATATTAACCAACAATAAATGTATAATGCCATATCCACATTTTTGCCACAATTGGTGATGTGTAAATTTACAGGTTTGGCTGGTTGAAAAAGGAAGTGTTGTTTGCAGTTTCATTAGGGATGTGCAATTTGAAACCATGTATTCTGTCGAAATACAGTAAAATCTTGGATTGTGAGCATAATTCGTTACGGAAACATGCTTGTAATCCAAATCGCTCTTATATCAAATGGGGAATTTCAAATGGGGAATTTCCCCATAAAAAATAATGGAAACTCAGATGATTCAAACCATTTATTCCACAACCATTTAAGTCATTTAGTTTATAGTCCATATAAAAAGATTATAGCAATGTGACCAGGTTGTGTAACCATAAAATGTCCTTTTACAAATGGCGGCCTCCACTAGAAGCAAAATCCAGCAGAAGCTACAGGGAATAAAAGAGAAGAGAGGAGCCTCTAAGTGTAGCAATTTGGTAACATTAAATGAAGGTACAACATTTAGCAACTCGTTATCATGGTTGATGATTAAAAGAGGCACATCTAAGTATGCAGGCATCCGGGGTAAAGCTGTCTACATAGACCATCCTCCGCACCATCGCCTCTCTCTGCTGTCAGTCTGCAATTGTGACCAGGAATACTACCCTGCAGTAGAGCGATCTGAAAGCGAGTCTTGAAGCGCGGTGCAGAGGACGGTCTATGTAGACAGCTTTACCCCAGATGCTTGCATACTTAGATGTGCCTCTTTTAATCATCAACCATGTGAGTAGGGATGAGCTTTGCGTTCGAAACGAACATATGTTTGACTCGAACATCGTCCGTTCGATCGTTCGTCAAAGTCCGAACAAAAACTATCGTTCGCGGCAAATTCGAGTGAAACGAAACGACCGTTTTTAAAACTTTTTTTCCATTGATACTACTATCAATAGATTTTTTTTTTTTTAAAACAGTAGTTTTTTCAGGAGTCCTGCTCCTGAAAAAACGACCGTTTTTAAGACTTTTTTCCATTGATACATGTTTCCTGGGGCAAGACCCGGGTTCTGAAAGACGTTTTCCAACAATAACTTGAAAATTTGTCTTTAAAATTATCGTTTTTGAATTCGAACGTTCGAGTCCCATAGACTTCAATGGGGTTCTAAATGTTCGTGCGAACAATCAGACTGTTCGACGGTTTTGGTGCGAACCAAACGCGGGGGTGTTCGGCTCATCCCTACATGTGAGTTGCTAAATGTTGTACCTTCATTAAATGTAACCATATTCCTACACTTAGGCCTCGTACACACGATCAAATCTGTCTGCTGGAAACGGTCTGCTAGACCGTTTCAGCAGACAGATTCGATTGTGTGTACGGGCAAACAGACGGATTTGGCCACCCGACAGATTTCAAAGCATGCTTTGAAATCTGTCGGCTGGGAACCCGTCCGCCCGACATGTCTGCTGGTTAGTATGCCAACCAGCAGACATGTCTTCTCGCACACGCGCCAAATGATTTTGACGCATGCGTGGAGGTGTTTTACTTCCTGGTGCGGTGACGTGGCGGCGTCAACCTCACCGCCACGTCACCGACACGTCAGCGCGCTGTCTGCTGGCGGGGATTTTGGTTTGCTCATGTGTACACGCGAGCAAACCAAAATCCAAGCAGACAGAGGCCTTAGAGGCGCCTCTCTTCTCTTTTATACTCAGTTATGACATGACGATACTTCTATATCAAGACATCGCTTGTATATCAAGTTAAAATTAAAAAAATAAATGAGCTTGCCTTGAAAACGCTCTCAAACCAGGTTACTCTAAATCCAAGGTTTTACTGTACTGCATTGGAAGGAGAAAATTACATTCGTAATTCTATGCAAATACTATTTTTCAGAAAAAATATTTCTCCAGCAGCACTTTTCTGCTTGTCTGGATCTTGCATATGCTGCTACAACAAGGACATACAAAGCAAGGAGGTCATACACAACATTAAAGTGGTACAGTATAATAAATAGGATTAACTTCACGCACTTGTGAAATCTTCTTTCTTGTTATTTTTGCACGCAAGAATATGCCTATGTTTATAAATATATCCGTTTCCTTTTCTTTTTCATAGCAGCTTAATGCTGTATATGATTATGCACCTTATGTTTCGCTTGTGCTTGTTTTCTTTCTAAAATTTGTATAATACCATCGTGCCTTTATTTATATTTGTGCATGTTCCAAGAATGTCTCATCGCAATCCTCATTAAAATGAACAAAGTATATTTTTTTGTAAAAAACACTTGGCAACCATTTCAAGTCCCCGGGATTACTGCCAATAAAAGGAAACACAACATTATCCCAAGAACTCTCCTCTTTCAGCCTTCTAACTTGTCCCATAGGCAGAGATCTCATTTTTCAGCTCTAATGACCAAAGTTCTTATGGACCCTTATTCAGCTTTCCATATGAAAGCAAATGTTCTTCTAAAGAACTGAATAAAGCCTACAGCATTATTTTTTTCTGTGCCACATTAAATCAAAACTTGTATTTAATATATTATAGAGGATGTTTACTTTTTCCAATTTGTTGGTCAGAATCCATTATTGTTCTTTCACTATTATCATTGGGAATATAGAAACAAAGGGCAGATATTAAACATGAAAGATGAACTAGAAAGAAAATAATGACACAACAAACCCCGTTTTTTTTTTTTGGTATTTCATTTCGGCCTTAACTTTCTAAATACAGTTGAACCTCGGATTACGAGCATAATCCATTCCAGGAATATGCTTGTGATCCAAAGTACTCGTATATCAAAGCGAGTCTTTTCATTCTTCTGCATTGACTTCAATGGGATGCAATACTGAATGCGGCCAGAGGTGGGGGGGCGCCAGAGAGCGGCGAAACCGGCCTAAAAGGCCGTGGACATTTCAGCTCATTTTCTGCACCCCGTACCTCAGGCCAAATGAGGTACTGCAGGCCAATGTTCGGCTTTTCTCGGTTCCTGCACCCCCGTATTGGCCAAATGAGGTCGTGGAGGCCTATTTTCGGCTCTGCTCGGCTTCTGCGCCCCCGTACATCAGGCCAAATGAGGTACTGCAGGCCTATTTAACTTCAATTCTGCTCGTCTTGCGAGTCAACACTCGTAAACCAAGTCAGATTTTTTTTTTAAAGTTGCTCGCAAATCAAAAGGCTCTCAAACCAAGTTACTCTTAAACTGAAGTTCCAATGTACAGTCAAGTCAACGATGAAATTAAAGTGTGACATACCCAGAGAAAGCACAGTCTGCCTGCTTAGTTCTTCAATTTTTACAGCAATCTTTTGTCCATAATTTGGTAAATATTAGGAGAAAAAAAATATCTTATGCTGGCTTCCGACTTGCTCATAAAAGCAAAAGAAAAGACTGTTCTTGTTACGGGATCCTTGGATAGCTCTGGGTCTGGAATCTCACAAGAAGTTGATCTGGCTTTGTGCAAAGGTGACTTTTCACAAAATTGACATTTCTCAGTTTTCCCCAGCTCCTAGGAAAAAAGTCCATTGTTGCCCCCTCACCTAGGCAAGCCCACCAGAAGCCAGGGTGTAAGGTGAGTATTTTTTTCTTTTTGTTCTCCCAATGTTTAATTTTTTATTGTGTTTTATTCGTTTTTTAGTTGAGGGGTGGGGCAGGCAATAAACAAACCTTTCATTTTTCATGCAAGGTCAGATTTTTTTCACTCTGCTACACAACCCAACATGGTGGGCTTTACAGCATATGATTCCATTCTAGAAAAGCTAATGAAATACCACAAGATGCAGTTTGAAAATTAAAAATATCTGATTTTAACTAGTCAGAGAAAAATGTATTTGTGGCAAAAGGGAGCAGACTATCATAACCAGGTAGACTATGTTCATAGCAACATTCATATTCATATCAATGTTAAATAGGACATTAATTAACTTTTCAATAAAGCCTAGCCCCACTATATATGACCAATATAATTGTGGGACATATTAGAATTAGGGACTTGCAATCTAGGCTTAGGTGCAGTTTTTTCTGATTTTACTGAGATTAAGTTCATTACAATTGATTTAAATTACTTTTTATTATTTTTTTTTTCACTTTCTATATCTTGCTATATGTGATAGGGTTCATGTGATCTTTGTATGTTTACACAATACAATTCCACATCTAGACTCCCAACGTGAAGGCCAGTTCCTTGTCATTTGTGTAGTTCTAGAAATACCTATTAAAAATTTCCAAGTACATACAGTAAAACCTTGGTTTGAGAGTAACTTGGTTTGAGAGCGTTTTGCAAGACAAGCAAAATGTTTTAATTAATTTTTCCTTGATATACAAGCGATGTCTTGATATAAGAGTAGCGTCATGTCACAACTGAGTATTAGGCCAGATACACACGAGGCGGACTCCGTCGCTACGGAATCCGCCTGCTCCCGCCAGCTCAGCGGGAGATCAGTCCGCAGATCTCCGCTGAGCTAGAGGATGACTGTTCCTCTCTGCTCACTGACCTGGGACGCTGATTCCTATGGAGTGATCTGATGAAAGCAGACAGCATGTCCGTTTTCATCAGATCTAACCCAATCCGATCCGCTATGGGCGGATATGGACGTATCGTCATCAGATGTCAGCGGACATATCTCCGCTGACATCCGACGCTCCGTAGGACTGCATGAAGTGGCCGTTCAGGTCCGCAACGTCAAAACTGACAGGCAGACCTTAACGGTCCGTCCGTGTGAAAGGGGCCTAAAAAAAAAGAGAGGAGCCTCTAAGTGTAGCAATATGGTTACATTTAATGAAGGTACAACATTTAGCAACTTATTGCTACACTCAGGCCGCGTACACACAATCAAATCTATCTGCTGGAAACTGTCTGACAGACCATTTCAGCAGACAGATTTGATCGTGTGTACGGGCGGACAGACAGATTTTTCCAGCAGACAGATTTTAAAGCATGCTTTAAAATCTGTCTGCTGGGAATCCGCCCGTCCGATATGTCTGCTGGTTAGTACGCTAACCAGCAGACATATCTGCTCGCACATGCGTCGAATGGATTCGATGCATGCGCGGAAGTGTTTTACTTCCTGGTGCGGTGACGTGGCGGCGTCAACGTCATCGCCACGTCACCGCTCTGTCTGCCGGCGGGGATTTTGGTTTGATCGTGTGTACAGCGATCAAACCAAAACAGCCCAGCAGACAAATCTGATCAAATCGGTCTGTCAGACCGATTTGAACAGATTTATTTGCTCGTGTGTACGGGGCCTTAGAGGTACCTCGCTTTTCTTTTATACCCTGTAAAAAAAATGCTGACATACAAGTGCTTTGGATTATAAGTATGTTTCTGGTACAAATTATACTTGCAAACCAAGGTTTTACTGTAGTTATATATAACTTCTTTACCCTTTTAGGTAATTTCATGTATTTATCATTACATTTTCTTATGGAAATAAGTCCAAGATTCAGTTGGACTTTAGTTTAACATTTTTTATTGTTTTATATTGTTTTATACTGTGCACTTCCTGACACATATAGCCGGATTCACAAAACACTTACGCCGACGTATTTTGAGATACGCCGCATAAGTGCAAATATGCACCGTCGTATCTGTGCGCCGTGCCCACAGAACTAAGATACTCCTAAAAACTGACTTCATCGGACCGACGTAACTTGCCTACACCGGCGTATAGTGGGCGCATAGTTACGCTGGACGCATTTGGCATGAACGTACTTGCGCCCCGCGCATGTTTTAAGTGATTTGCGTAAGGGTTACGTCCGGCGTAAAGTTATTCCCTATATTGGAGGTGCAACTCATGCAAAGGTATGGACCAGGGAACGAACGCCATCAAATTTTACGTTGTTTACGTAGTAAGTGAATAGGGCTGGGCATAGGTTACGTTCACGTCGTAGGCAGTGATTCGACGTATCTTAGCCAGTTGTTTCGGCGTGATTGTGAGCATGCGCACTGGAATGCGTCCAAGGTACGACGCATGCGCAGTTCATTTTAAGTACTTGTCTGAAGCTCAGGCCATCATTTACATGGGGTCACACTTCATTTAAATGTATCACGCCCACTTCCAGCCCACTTTGACTTACGCTGCCTTCTGCCTATGACTATACGATACGCCAGCGCAACGGTGCTTCCCTCTCTGCGTTGCGCCGGCGTAGCGTAAAGAAGATACTTTATGCCGGCAAATATATGCACCAAGGTATGTGAATCCGGGTCTATGGGAGCTAGTTTCATATAGGGCGAACAGGAAGTAATCACTATTTCTGGCTAGATTCAAAAAGAGTCTTGGTTCACCTTACATGGTTAAGCATTGTATACCAAAGTGAGGATTGGGATGACCCTCTTTTACTATAAATCCGCAGTGGGCGCAGTGGACCAGAACCCCATATGATGCCTTATTAGGATAAAACGCGTCAGTACAGGCTCTGCTTAAGCCACTGAGATTGTTTGATTTTATCTACAGGCTTTTAATACCTTCTCAAATGTGAGTGTACATTTTTACTTATGCAATTAATATATTTTTTTGTCTAAATGGTATCACACTATGTGGCCTTTTCTCTCTCCTTTTATCAATGTACTACTTGGATGAATTTGGTCACTACATCCTTGGTTGAGACCTATTGGCGACAATAGTGTGACGGATCTCTCTTCCCTGGGTGTGCTACACCAAAAGCTCTGTTGACTCATTGGGCGTATGCATAGTTGGGTTCAACGTGTCTGGTAAGCCTCTTTTTCTATTGGTGGTGGAATATCTAAAGACAACTACTCACCTTGGAAAGTCACTTTATCCACTGGAATAACTTTATGGACTATATAATTATGCATACACACCTTTGTTTCATGTAAATGTGTTATTGTTTATCACGTATCAATCACATTGAGTGTCATAATTAGATTCATTTTCTAAATTATTATTTTTTGCACTTTAGTGAATCTCCACTATCAGCTTTTGTCTGAATAGCAAGAGCTGCACGATACCATTTTATGTTCATAGCAAAATTCATACCCTCGTGACCTTTATTTGGGTATTGTCTTATAACCTGTTTTTGTTTTAAATATTGTAATATTTTATACTTTTTATATGCTGTGTCAATAATATATGATTTAAACTGAGAATTTTTTCATGAAAACTGTTGGGAAATAACAGTGAGGCGGCGTACACACGACCGAGGTTCTCGCTGCAAACCAGCGAGAACCTCGCTGGAAGCTGCATTCCAGCGAGGACCTCGGCCGTGTGCACGGAGCGCTCGCCCCGCCCGTCGGGAATCCCGTCAAACGAAAAGAGAGCACGCTCTCTTTTTGCTCGACGGCCCGCCTGGATGAATGGCTGGTTGCCATTCCCGACGGGCGGGTCGCCGATTTCGACGGCCGGCAGAGAACCTCGACGGGCGGAACGATGTGTTCTGCCCGTCGAGGTTCTCTGCCGTGTGTACACGGCCTCAGTATCTCTTTTTAGTGTAAATCTGAAACTATATTAAACTCTTGACCTTTTCTGAACAAAGGTAGTCATTGCCGTATCTCTTGCTGCCTCCCAAGCTTTCTTAGTTTGTAGTGTAAATTCGTATTGACCAAGACATGGGAGATGTAAATAGATAGAACTAGTGATGGTTTATGAAAAGCTAATTGAACACCAATGTCTGAATCCCAGTGACATTTTTGGGAGTCAAATTTTGTAATTTTCTGGCCTTTTTAAGACCAATTTGCAAAGTTTGGATGAAAAAAAGAGTATAGGTAGCTGAGCACATAGATAAGACGTTCCAATGAATAATAAAAAAAAAAACATTCAACAGGGAGTGGGTTTAAGATTAGGGCTTAAAGGGCAACATTAAAAACACACAATCCCTATATGTAACATAACTGTATGTTTGGATGTCTTTTCGCTTCCAGAGCCTTTTTGCAAGCCTTTTTACAAGCAGACACCCTAGAGATTAAAATAGTGGTAGGTTCAATTTTTTATGTCACCCGATATTACCACAAAGGTCTGGGTATTGCAATCTTTCAGTAAAAAACACACTAAAGTGAATTTTAGGGCAAACAAACGCAATAAAATATCAACATTTTTAGTAAGATAAAAATTAGAGGTTGTGCCAAGAAAATAGATACTCAACATTCCAAATATTAAATTTGTGTGCGTCCGTCAAATGGCAACAAATTTCATATTTTTTTTCGTATTTTCTATAGGCAACTCTTCAAAAGCCCCCTATAGGTATCAATTTATTGTTACGGAGGAGGTCTTGTGCTAGAAATATTGCTCTCACGTTACCATGTGTAGTGATATATAACATTTTCACATGTAGGTGCCCCCGATGTATGCATTTATCTTTGTACGTGCATATATGTGGACGTGGGGGGGGATTATGTGTTTGGGTGTAACTTAATTGTTTTGCACAAAGGGGTGCAAAAAGTCCCCTATGATATTTTTAGGTGACAGGTTCTCCATAAATTTGAGACATGCAGGGCTAAAAGACCCTGCATATCTCCTCTGGACTCCACTCGAATGTTTTGCAATGCAGATCGCATTCCAAAACATTTCTTCCTGGCTAAGCTAGCCAGGGACACCAAGAGGCTGACCCAAAAGTAAACTCATGGACATCGCTTTCCGGGTCACATAAAAAAAGGGGAGGATAGCAGATGTGTTTCCGCTCTTCTCCTTTACCCCAGCAGCCGGCACCCGCCATGTCAGCTCTGGGCCCACAGATGGGCAAGCGGAGCTCAGAAAACATGGCAGGGGCATGCAAGTGGGGGGGTTGCTGTTACCGGGCCGTGTGTGAGAAATGGTGCGGCATCACAGCTGCCC
The DNA here is from genome assembly GCA_029574335.1 of Rana kukunoris. Taxonomy (NCBI): domain Eukaryota; kingdom Metazoa; phylum Chordata; class Amphibia; order Anura; family Ranidae; genus Rana; species Rana kukunoris. Next base: position 190,238,401 of record CM056051.1, read on the forward strand.
GAATGCTTTCACCTGATGGGCTGGAGTCTGCCTGTTAGCTGCAAGCCTGTGGCTGCTCCCTTCCTGGTGAATACCATGTTCCCCAAATGAAAAAAATAACATTTCATTCTTAGGCCTCGTACACACGATCAAATCTGTCCACTGGAAACGGTCCGCTGGACCGTTTCAGCAGACAGATTCGATCGTGTGTACGGCCGAGCCGACAGATTTGGCCACCCGACAGATTTCAAAGCATGCTTTGAAATCTATCGGGTGGGAATCCGTCCGCCCGACATGTCTGCTGGTTAGTACACTTACCAGCAGACATGTCGTCTCGCACCAGCGCCGAATGGATTCGGCGCATGCGCGGAAGTGTTTTACTTCCTGGTGCGGTGACGTGGCGGCTTCAACGTCACCGCCACGTCACCGACACGTCAGCGCGCCGTCTGCTGGCGGGGATTTTGGTTTGCTCGTGTGTACACGCGAGCAAACCAAAATCCCAGCAGACAGATTTGTTCAAATCTGTCGGACGGACAGATTTGAACAAATCTGTCTGCTCGTGTGTATGAGGCCTTATACTTTGAGATGATCATAGTTAGGTTTCAACCAGATACGCAATACAATAGAAAAGCACCAGTGGGTATTTTATGATGTAGCTTTTCAATACGTACCATTTTATTTCATTTTTAAAGTACTGTATATTTGATTCAAGCATGTATTACTGTTCTTATGAAAAAATCTTTATCTTATAAAAATGTAATTCTAGAAACATACTACTTCTTTTATTTACCAAAACTAAATATGGACAATACATTACAGTTTATGTTCCTATGACTAATACTGAAGGCCATGCTTTAAAAGCATTTAAAAATTTAAATGTATATGTAATATGAAAACTCATGTCTTATGTTCTTGGCTTTACTCCCAGAATCAGCATAATATTAGTTCTTCAATGTGTAACTGGTTTAAGGTGAAAGCACAGCATTGTGCTATGTTTAATTAAATGTCCTTGTTGACGATGACATTGTTCTAACCCTTCTTCAGTTTTATGCAAACTAATTTCATTCCCCACTAGCAAGACCTTGAAAAATAGGCAACATGGTAGCTGATCCAGCATCCCTGGCTTTTTGCCAGTATAATTTCAAACATTGTAGTTTAGATAATTTAACCTCAATATTGTGCTTAGCAATTTTGTACTGTATATGAATGAATTTTAAAATAAAAGAAACAGAATTTAGGCTTGATTCCCACTGATGTGATTTCAGACACGACTTGGGTAGCACCGAATGGCATGACAATGAAAAAGACATTGCTTCCAATGGTGCCTGTTCACATCAATGCAGCACATCTGTAATGTGACTTTGGAGAAGGGTCCTGTGCTACTTTAGTGTGACGCAGTGCAATTTTTTGGTCCACAGACTTCAATGGAATCACATCAAAATCACATCTATAAGTCTTTTTTTAGGCAATTTTGTCTCCACCAGCTTCCTGACAACCAGTGACTCTCCTTTCTGTGAGCAGCAGGGACCAGTAATTGGTTGTTAAGGAGCCGGCACCACCTACGTACTAACAACGATGAGTCATTCCTGCTGTCAGTGGAGGATTCGCACTGACAGCAATAGCCAAACAAAACAGCCAGCATTAAAATAAAAAAATAAAACATCATGGGTGTTCCACAAAATCCATACTAGGCCCTTAACCACTTCAGCCCGGGACCATATTGCTGGTCAATGACCAGGTCACTTTTTGCGATTCGGCACTGCATCGCTTTAACTGACAATTACGCTGTCCTGCGACGTGGCTTTCAAACAAAATTGGCGTCCTTTTTTTCCCACAAATACAGCTTTCTTTTGGTGGTATTTAATCACCTCTGCGGTTTTTATTTTTTGCGCTATAAACAAAAATAGAGCGACAATTTAAAAAAAAATGAATGTTTTTTACTTTTTGCTGTAATAAATATCCCCAAAAATATATAAAAAAAACAAAAAAAATTTCCCTCAGTTTAGACCGATACGTATTCTTCTACATATTTTTTGTAAAAAAAATCGCAATAAGCGTTTATTGATTGGTTTGCGCAAAATTTATAGCGTCTACAAAATAGGGCATAGTTTTATGGCATTTTTATTAATATTTTTTTTTACTAGTAATTGCAGCGATCAGCGATTTTTATCGGTACTGCGACCTTATGGTGAACACTTATTCGGACACTTTTGACAAATTTTTGGGACCATTGGCTATAAAAATGCACTGATTACTATAAAAATGCCACTGGCAGGGAAGGGGTTAACACTAGGGGGTGAGGAAGGGGTTAATTATGTTCCCTGTGTGTGTGTGTGTGTGTGTGTGTGTGTTCTAACTGAAGAGGGGGTTGGGGACTTGGGGAAATGACAGATTGCTGTTCATACATTGTATGAACAGACGATCAGACATTTCTCCCCCTGACAGGACCAGGAGCCGTCCGAGCCAATCCTTCACTAAGCAGTGATGCCCAGCTCGAGTCTGCCGTTAGTTATCGTGGGATTTAGAGAAAAAGTTATTTCTAAATCCCACGATAACTCGTGGCAGACCTCCGCAATGTCTCCTGGGAACAATGACAAAAGTTCCCAGGAGACATTGCGGCATCGAGGAAGTGACGGAATACCCGCACACTACCCGATGAATCCATATACAGGAAGCGGCCAGTAACATAAAGGATTACTAAGGTACAATGAATCGGGGAAAAAAACATGCGGTTTAGTAATTAACCTCCCTGGTGGTATGATTCTGTCTGGAATTACGTACCAAATGCAGTACAATTTTCAGTAATTACTTACTTAAACCTGACCAAAACAAGACTCTAGTAGACATTCCAGATGTGATACATTTGAAACACAAACACATGAATTATAATCTAATAAATAATATAATTGTATTCAATAATGCAAAGAAAAATAAAGAAATTAGTCAAACAAAGAAATTCAATACACATCCTGGGTGTGAAAAAGTTTGAAACATGGAACTAGACAAAGTCCGACGTTGCAATCTGGGCAATAGTACCTGGTTTCCTTTCGGACTTTTTTTCCATTTCCATCCTTCTTGGAACAGCAAACGACGCACATCCTGGTAGGCGCTAACTTTCGTGTGGTTGGCGGTACAAAGTCTACAAAATGACGATCCCGTCAGGCGCTCTGGATTGCCAACGTCAACGGAGCGTCGTCCGGGTCTGTTAGCAGACACTGATGGCGTTGGGTGGTTGATAAAAATCTGCTCAGCCACCTTCCATATAAGGTCGCAATGAATAAGAGGTGTGTTCGTGTTTGCCTTATAAAGAATATAGGCGTTCCAAAGACATTGTTCAAGGAGATGCCTGAAAATCTTTTTGTAGTATTTTTTATGTTGTTTGCGCATCGCCGGGTAAAATGTCATTGCCTGATCAGGTCGGTCGACACCCCCCATCGTGTGATTGTAGTTGATCACGACTTGTGGCTTCAGCACATCTTTTCCGTGTTTTGTGCGGACCATGGTAGTGGAGGTGCTGTGCTCATGAGACACACGTCCTTTTTGTCTCTCCATCTCATTGCCATCATTTTTCACTTTTGAAAGGCAACCATCTCTCCTTTTTTTAGTTTTTTCTTGCCAAACGTAGATGGCATGTCACGCCGGTTTGGCCTCACTGTACCATACCCATCCGTTTTGTTGAGGAGCAAAACCTCATAAAGTTCCGGTGACGTATAAAAATTGTCTGTTGTCACGCAATATCCCTGGTTCAGTAATGGGTCCAGCAGTGAAAGGACTGATGATGTGGCCATCCCATAGCGGTTGTACCTGGGATTGAACGTTGTACCTTTCCCAGTGTAAATTACCGCATTCCAGATATATCTGGTGGAAGATTCACATAGCATATAAAATTTTATGCCAAAGCGCGCCCTTTTGGACGCAATAAATTGGATCCAGCTCAGGCGTCCCTTGTAGGCCATCAGACTTTCGTCCACACTGACATCCCTTTCTGGCACGTAGGTCTGCTGGAAGTTGGCGACAATCATCTGGCACACCTCCCAGATTTTTTTTAGCTTGGGCGCGGGATGCGTGGCCTCATCAAATTCTTCGTTGTTGGCGAAGTGTAGGTTTTTCATAATGAGTGAAAAACGATACTCAGACATCAGACTCCCAAAAAATGGCGTGGCCAGCATCTTGTTGGTGGTCCAGTACCATTTCTGGAGCGGTTTGCCCACCACCCCTTGAAGGATGATGAGTCCTAGAAACTTCCAGATGTCCTCTTTAGTGACAAGTTCCCATTTCCTGGATCTCGAAAATCTGGCACGCAGAGTAGCAGATTGCTGATCGTGGTATCGATTGGTCTCTGTCACAATTTTTAAAATGACCTCCTCAGAAAGAAAAAGTTTCAGGTACGCCAGAGGGTTTTCCCTCTCCACATCAACCTTCATCCCAGGAGATCCAGTGAATCGGAACCTCGGGGGCGATGCCTAGTCCGCATAGCTGTCTATAGCGCACCAAGTGCGCACATCACTTAGGTCAGGTGTGGGATCATCGGCATTGTCACTTTCTGCATCAGTATCGGTGTCAGAGCCAGATGACAAATCGCCCCACGACTCACTGTCGCTCTGTGCTGCGATCAACTCCGTTTCGCTGCCGCTGTCGCTGTCGCTCAGCTGATCAAAAAGCGCATTCGTAGGACAGCGCTTTTTAGATGCCATTTTCAAAGGGTTTTCAAAGGTTTTATTTGTCACAAATGACAATGGCAAGGGGCACTAAAAGGGCACTGTGTCAGATTCCAAGGTGATACAGTGTAATCCTCTCAGATTACATTGTATCACCTCCTTTTTATGTGTTTGTGTTTGTGCATACATTTGAATTTCCCTCCCAGTTCCGCTCCCATGCACCATTGCGGTGCAGGGAACGGAACCAGGAAGTCAGATGACCGGTGGACGGCGCGGCGGGGATCTCGGCGGCGATCACAGCAATGGGAGATCATCGCTGGATCGCCTGGAGAAGGTAAGGAACGCCGCTGCAGGCTCTGCACATCCACCCCGAGCGTGACTCTGTGATACCGATCTCAGCAGAAAAAAACAACCCCGAGTCATGCTCGGGGGTACCGTCAAGGGCGTTAAGCATATGAACGCATCATTTTTTTTTTGGTGGGGGATCTTGGGTGGGAGTTCCCACACTTTTTTCCCCAGGACTTGACCCCTGGGTGTGAACCTAGGGTTATATGTGATCTTGTTTATGCGCACACAATCCCCTATGTGGGATCAATTTGTCTGCTAAGCGGCAAAACCTTTTGTTTTGAAGCACGGCGGTAAAGGACAAGCATCTTTGATTAATTTATTTTACACAAAGACGCTTTTTTTTCTCTTCTCGCACGTGGGAACTACATATCAATTTTATGCAAGGAGATAATATAAACTGTCAAAGCACATTTTTATGTGAACTCTGGAGCACTTAACTGCATATAGCACATTTTTTAACCATATGAATTCTGGAATATATGTTTAATTAATTGCATTTATAGCACAGCATAAAAGCATCATTGATCATTGCACACATCACCTTATATAAATCATAAATTATTAACATTTTTATGAACTAATAATGGTTTGATGTTTGTTTTCTGATATAGTTTATTTTTATAATCGCACTAGGTCACGTATGATGAATTAACAGAAACAGCGCACCATTACATGGTTATATTTATTGCACATAATTGCACTGATTCTGCACTGACTTGGCTCCAAGAATTTGAATGATTTTTTTATCTGCTACTAAGATCTGCAGTCAAGCTGTAATCCCACTGTAACTGGTAAATGTTATGTTTGGAGGATATCAAACTGCAAGTGATGCCATTTGGGCAGACATATTCATCATGCATGGGAGGTCCATGATGGTGAGTCCCAGTACACATGTAGGGGGCCCAGGTGTCTCGAGGGGCCCCAACTAGGGTAGGGTTGCCACCTGTCATTGCACTCCTATTCAATTGTAAGCTCTGTCATACCCTGGCAGACTGGCACTATGTGGACGGTCCTGTCCCTCACTAACCCTCACACACAGCTGTAGGCCCCGCCCTCCCCTGTTCTCAAGCTTGCAGGGAGGCCCTGCCTCTGGAAAAACACTGCTGTTAGTGAGGCTGCAATGTAGATGGTGGTATGGATGCCGGGATGGATGGTGGGAGGTCACAATGCAGGATAAGTACCGGCTGGTGGTGGGGGAAGATGTGGTCGAAAGTCCGCTCTCACCATACAGTTCATCCAGGTCAGACTGACCAGGGGTTATGCTGGAATATGTGAGAAGGGGACTTGGAGGCCACACAGGAATGGGTTGCATCTGTTCGTATTTAGGCAGCTTATGGAGCCCCCACCGGTCTGCTCTTGTGAAGGGGTTGCACATTCTGCTGCTGTCTGTTGCAAAGCCTACTGTGGGTGATCTGCCATCTGTTGCCAAGCTTGCCACAGCGGGTTCCCGGGCTACCACCGACCAGCTGGGCTATGCTGATTCCGGGGCTGCCGCCGACCAGCTGGACTATGCTGATTCCGGGGCTGCCGCCGACCAGCTGGACTATGCTGATTCCGGGGCTGCCGCCGACCAGCTGGACTATGCTGATTCCGGGGCTGCCGCCGACCAGCGGGACTATGCTGATTCCAGGGCTGCCGCCGACCAGCGGGACTATGCTGATTCCGGGGCTGCCGACGACCAGCGGGACTATGCTGATTCCGGGGCTGCCGACGACCAGCGGGACTATGCTGATTCCGGGGCTGCCACCGACCAGCTGGACTATGCTGATTCCGGGTCTGCCGCCGACCAGCTGGACTATGCTGATTCCGGGGCTGCCGCCAACCAGCTGGACTATGCTGATTCCGGGGCTGCCGCCGACCAGCTGGACTATGCCGAATCTCTACTTGCTGTCAAACTGGTTAAACACCAACCTAATGATGTGTCTGAAGCTTTTAAAAATCCAGTGTTATGTGGCCTAAATGGGTTGTCTGGGTGGGTCAAGATCCCAACATTTGCTCTTCCCGAGTTATTTTTGCAGCCAGAGGATCCTGTTGTGCCAAGGCCAGATGGTCCAGATCTCCCATCTAAACTCGAGAGCCAAATCTGCTGTTGCAGTCCCGGTAGTAGAGATTCCATGGTAAAGGACAGTGTTCCATTTGAGCTTTGTCCTGACCCAGGGGCCATCTCTGCAATCCCTGGTGCATTTTGGGACCCGGGTGGGGTAACCTATGCGCTAGGTAGACCCGAGGGACAGGTACAGTACAGAGTGGCCTCTAGTAACAGAGGGAGAGAAGGTCCAGTTGTGAAGGAATGCCCTGGCATCGGGGTACCTGTGCGGACCAGGGACCCGACCGCATTGGGCGGTCGGGTGTCCTTTGGTGTCCCAGCATTGGGACACAAGCTGCTTTTAAGTCCAGATGAAGCTACGTGACTCACGTTGCGAAACGCGTTGACGTCATTCGGTGTCGGACGCCGCTCAGACAAACCCCTGCTGGCGCGGTTTTTGAAGGAAAAAGTTTGACGGAGGACAAATTTCTCAGCACAATAATATGAGAAGACCTGAGGACCGTATCCCCACATAGTGGGACCAGTGAATTGGCCGAACGAAATAGATGTACACCATACCATAGACGGACTTTTGGATCACACAAACGGCTTGATTATCCCCTGCACGTGTTGCCTAAAACAGCTGCGTTAAAGAAACAACAATTGCTGTCAGCAAAACATTTACTTCGCAGAACACGGGGAATTAACTTCAGCCACCTACCTATAGATCTCCCTACTTGGAGCCTGGTAAGATCGTTCCAATTACCTTATCAACAGTCTATGCAATTGCTCACATCAAGAAGTTCGGGGGCCAATTAAAATGAATTATTTCTTTTCATTTGGTGATATGAACTTTCATATATGCTAATATGGTCTTCAGTGAAATTTAACACTCAACAGCTAAAAGCCCTATATATATTGGACAATTACAGAATATTATTAAGGAATCTTGCTGTTGTTGAGGTTATACAAAGATACCTATCAATTTGGACTCAATGATAATCTAATAAGATATCTTATATATCCATCTTCGGAATTTAATAAGACTTGAGTTCATTCAAACTTGATGGACACTTTTTTTCATCTCACATACTGATTGGTGCTGCAACTCCCCTCCCCCCCCTTGTTTTTTCCTTCTTCCTCCCCCCTTTTTCCTGCAGGGGTACCGCTACTGGTTATTCCCTATACTACAATCACATCTCTTTAGATAGCAACTTATACGGCATTTTCCGTCAGGAATTCCCAGCAGCGGTAACCCACTCGGTGTCCGGATCACCTTAGTTATATGTTTTTTATGTTTGTCATTTGTCGGTGTCTTATGTATGTTGTTTTGTTGCACGAGATATGAACTTGGTTCATTAGTGCAGTATTGGCCGGCCACGACAAGCAGGGTCACATCTGGGTTTTTAACATACAACTTGTATTTAATATTTATCTGACTACAATATTCTGAAAACTTGTATATTTACATTTACATGAAATTAAAATTTTTTAATTTATTGTCCATCCCTGCCTTGGTAGCTCCTTTGTTGCCCATTGGGGATAACATTTCTTGGTCTCCCTATGGGTTAACATCCCCCTCTTTATATGCTTTTAAGAATATACCTTTGGTGTTGCGCCTCCTTAGGGACCTGACCGGCAGAGAACCCAGACAGTTTTGGGATCCCGGTGGCAGGGTTTTCACCAGGCCTTCAGACAGTGGAGTGCTCAGTCAGCTTGCAGATCCTGGTGGTGGGGCCCCATGGAGCGTCCAGAGGCCGCTCCTTAAGGTGGGGAAACTGTTAGGATTAAGTTCACCTGTTGGTGGCACTATCCTGCACTGTGTTTGCTGCAGTTCCAGTGTCCACCAGCAGGTGTCTCCCAGATGCCAGCAGGATCTGATCAGCCACACCTGGCTCCAGCTGCCGGGATATTTAAGGCTGCTCCTCCCTTCCCCCAGTGCGTCAAGATTCTGTTCCTTTCCTGTCTGCCTGCTACCAGCCTGATTACCTGCCCTTATCCATCCTGCACCCGTCTTGCCTTGTTCCATGTTCTTGTCCCCAGCCGTGTCCCTTTCCTTGCTTCCCTGTTGCCTTTTCCCTTGTTGTAGATATTGTTGTAGATAATGGGCCAGATTCTCATAGAATTCCGGCGGCATAGCGTAAGCCATTTATACTATGCCGCCGCATCGTACTAGAGCAAGTGCTTTAACCCCAAAGCACTTGCTCCGTAGTTTTTGCCTGCATCGCGTAAATCGCCCAGCGTAAACCCGCGCAATTCAAATGGGGCGGCTTGTATTTAAATTAAGCGTGCCCCCGCGTCGAACGAACTGCGCATGCGCCGGCCGGGGAAAAAGCCCAGTGCGCATGCTCCAGCTCACGTCGGAAAGCGTCGTTGAAACCGACGTCAAAACGACGTGAGCGTCATTTACGCAACTCCCTATTCGCGAACGAGTTAGTAAAACGACGTAAGCGACGGAAAAAGCCGACGCTGACCCGACGCCATACTTAACATGGCATTCGACGGCACCGACGGCATCCGACGGTACTTCGTAAGGTTACTCCACATAGAAGCTGGGGTAACCTTACGCGGACGAAAACGACGTACGCGACGACGGGGCGGCGTAAAAGCGATCGGGAATCGGCGTACTAGCCTCATTTGCATATGCAAATGAGAAAACAACGTAAAGGCCACCTAGTGGCCGGAGTTCTCATTACACCTACGATCCGCAAGTGTAATGGTTTTACACTTGTCGGATGTTTCAGCGTATCTATGCCAAAGTGATGCTAAGCATCACGCGCATAGATACGAGGCAAAAAAAACGGCGATACGACGGGGTATCTGAGATACTCCGTCATATCGCCGCTGAGAATCTGGCCCATTGTATATAGTTAGCTATTAGGTTTATTAGTTATTCTTGTTTTCTAGAGTGGTTTTTGTTTTCATTTGTTGCTGTGTATGTTTGTTGGTGTATTTTCACTGTAAATAAATATTACTTAATATAAATATATATATATATATATATCCTTTGTTTTGGTCTCAGTTCCCTTGTGTAGCATACGTGTCTGGTCACCTTAGCCGCTGATCCTGACACATGTGTACAGTGAGACATGCACATGAACACAGTGAGGCACAGTGAGGCATGCAGATGGACACCCTAGGCTTATACTCAAGTCAATAAGTTTTCCCATTTTTTGTGGTGAAATTAGGTGCCTCAGCTTATATTCAGGTCGGCTTATACTCGAGTATATACGGTACTCCATTGAGGAGCGCCTTTGCAACTGTAGTGTTTCATGTTCGCAACAATGTATTGCATCAACTAATATCAATACACTTTTCCATGTGTATCTACACATACATGTGGGGGTATGTGTGTATATACTGTATATATATTGTATATATATATATATATATATATATATATATATATGTGTGTATGTCCAGGTGTATTTTCATATACATGTGTGTTCTGTGCATGGCCATCGTGGGGGCTCCCAGCACGAAGAAAGATACGTAAATATGCGCCCCCTGGCCGCAAATTTGGGCATGCTTAGCACCAAGGGGTTAAATAATTACAATTTTAACTGTGCAAGTACATGAATTTGACTCAGCACAGCACAGGGATGTGCTGTGTGACATAAGTTAATTTCAGGACTTAGTGACGAAATCCTAATTCTTTTGGCAGGTAAACAAGTCCTATATTTGTATAAATGTATATAATGATAGATGATATATATATATATATATATATATATATATATATATATATATATATATATATGTAATGGTCAGGGGTTACCACCATTTACGATATTCCATTCCACCAACCCATGACAGCTTATCCAACACTACAACAATCCAGCAGACACGATCCATTGGATTCCCCCCCCCCCCCCAGTAGTATAATGAGACACAAGCTCTTTTCTCTGGTTCCAAACAAATGAATACTTTAATTGTAAACTCAGCTTGTTATATACAGTTTAGAAACCAAATATTGACAATGACTCAACTCCACCCACAACATGACACAAGGAACTTCAATACACATTCCTTTAGATAATGACATTCAGATGAGCTGATTACTACTCATCCCTCAGACATCCTGACTCTGCGACAAGCTGTTCTCACCTGATACACAATACACAGGCGTTTAGTAAACATAATTGACATGCTAATCCACTACACCTGAAAGGTTAGACCTCTGACCTTTTAGACTGCCAACACATATCTATCATCAATAGAACGTTCACACAATACAGTGTAATTAGCATCACACAATAGACAATGAAAATCTGAGAAAACTGACTCAATTAACATCTCAAAATTATGTGTCCCCACATTGAACGAAACACTCTATTGACCTGTTGGGGTCAGAATAAACAACTTGTAATATTTCAAGATATCTTGCAATACATCAATTATCATTAATGTCCCATCTCATGTAATACGAGATATCATTTCTTAGGCCGCGTACACACGACTAAATAAATATGATCAAATCGGTCTGACAGACCGATTTGATCGGATTTGTCTGCTGGGATATATTGGTTTGATCGTGTACACACGATCAAACCAAAATCCCCACCGGCAGACAGCGTGGTGACGTGGCGGTGACGTTGACCAGGTATGTCCGCTGGTTAGTGTACTAACCAGCAGACATGTCGGACGGACGGGTTCCCAGCAGACAGATTTTAAAGCATGCTTTAAAATTTGTCTGCTGGAAAAACCTGTCTGTCCGTCCGTACACACGATCAAATTTGTCTGCTGAAACGGTCCGTCGGACCGTTTCCAGCAGATAAATTTGATCGTGTGTATGCGGCCTTAGTCATCCTATGCCCCTATGGGACATAGGATGACCCTAGACATAAGAGTCATTGGTGAAGCTGGCACAGGAGTACCCCGCATCCTTTAAAAGTCTCTGGGTATCACGGGCCATCCCGTTACTATATATTATTTAGTTGTTTACCTGGAGCTCAGCTTTAAAGATTACTCATAAAATACAATGAAAAAAGTTGTATCTCATTTCATAGCCCCATTTGAACAAACATATAATAAAGGCCATCATCTTAAATTCTCCTCCATGTTATGAGTAAGTCAATGAACATTTCATTGCTTGTCACATTTAATTTATAGAACTTGGAATAAGGTAATAATCTCCTTGCGTGAAGTTCGTTTTAAATGGCAAATTGCAGTGACACAGTCTATTTACTTCGAACCAATTAATATATTTTGCTCTGGTTGGACTTGCATTCAGTTCCCAGGCTATCTCATAAAATGAGAAAATATACTCAACTTTTAGCAACTTTTAGACTCAGATGTCAAGCTGTGGAAAATATATACATCTGAGATGTGCCATCTGGGCAATTTGGCTAGATGCTGCCAGCCTACCATCTTCCTGAATAATAACCACAAATAAAGGCATGAGCTAAATCATTGTGAGAGATAGGCACAGCTTTATTGCATTCAATGATTTGTGAATGTTTAAGAACATGAAGGAATCCTGGTATAATAATGAAATGCAGCATAGCTGGGGCATTCATAATTGCAAAATACAAAGCAAACAGAGCACCATTGCTTCAAAGTTTTCTCATAAAAAAAAGTACTTTCTCTTTTCTATTTTTATGTAGCTGTTGGTTTTTGTAGTGGAGGCAAAGAGAAAAAAATACAGCAGTATTGTTTTAATGTCATTTATTTGGTGTGGAGGAGAATACTACAGTATGTGTAGTCATGACTACGAGAAAGTAACTGCCCTGTGACAGTTTTAATTCTCTTTTTGTGCCAGCTCCTGCTGCAAAAGCTGCAACTAAATGCTTTTCTAGCTGAACACTTCTATCTCCTCCTATTTTGGGCATTCATGCCTTTGAAAATGTGTCATTTGTATATTCCATTTTTTTTCTAATAAAGTTTATTGTGGAGCAATAAACTAGCTTTTTTTATTATTTTTTTACAAGTCTCAAATGTGATGTAGCACCCTCTAGACATTTGCTGGGGTTAATTTAGCAAGAACAATTTGTTTGTTACCCTTTTCCCATTCTTCCTTAATATAGTTAATTTAGGTCTGTTAGGACAGGCAAAACATAGCTCAGGGCTAAGCCTGAGGCTGGGTTCACACTGGCCCAACAAACGCTCTGACATTGAGCGCTTATGTCGCATGACATGTCAAAATCAATGTTTCCCTATGGTAGCCATCTTAACTGGTCCAACACATGCTGTTTGTTTATTTAAAATTTGGCGTGGAGTTCCTCCTTAAGATTCATATCAAACACAGTGCCTGGTATTGGCAGGGATTCAAGTCGGATCCCCGTTCATTGAAAGCCGGACATATGTCGACTTCAAGTCGCAGGGCAAAGTCGGATACAAAGTAGTACTAGTGTCGTGTCGCACCAGTGTGAACCCAGTCTTAGAGTCAGGGGTTAGTGACTCAATGCTGGGTAACTCATTCTAGCAGCTTCTCTGGTACCTCCCCGTTCTCTGTGATATTGGAGAATTTTCTAGTCATGCCAGGGAGAGGCAGTCAGGTTAAAGATGGTGATTGAGTGCTAGGATACTGTCGGTGGCCCTTGAGGGTGCCCCCTAGTCTGGGCCTAGGGTGCTGGAAGATTCCTACCAAAACACAGGGAGGAGACCCTTTCTGGAGGCACGGGAGCAAGGAGAGAGGACAGCAGGAGCAGGTCAGCATGTTTCGGAGATCTCCTGAGTGTCAGTTGGGTGGGCTGGTATGTGGCAGTCTGGAGTGGAGGACTGTGGGGAGAAGTTAGCCTGGAGGGCTAGGGAAAGGGGCAGCTGCAGCCAGGTGGGGTATCTGTAGCCACAGGAGTAATGCAAGTTGGACACTGAAATTCTGCTACACAACTAAAGGGGCCTTAGGTTCCTGTCTGTAATGAGCCATTGTTTCATCTAACTAAGCAACTGTCAGGGATTCATAGTGTTCCAGCTAGGTTCTGCAAGCAAGTGTGTGCTGGAGGAAGAAGATGAGCTGTATTTAGAGATGGTATATAAGAAAATAGGAAGAGTTGTCCCTGAAGTAATTGTTCAAGTCAAATGGGCATCCCATGGCCTCCCATCCCTATCCAAGTTATTATCCTCCATAAAACAACAAATAAAGTTATGGACTGTTCTCTGACTCAAGTGTGCCTGTGAAGATTTGGTGTGACTGGCTGTGCAGGGTGGCTGTACTTGTGGCTCCCTTGGGGGTTCGCTACAGGGCAAAGCAAAGCAAGGCAATGCAAACTTTGCAGTGTGTACATCTTCATACACCTCTCTCCTACCACAAGATAAGCCGGGGGGGGGGGTTGTGCCCCATGTGCTCTGATGTGCCCTGATTGTGGCCCATGTGCTCTGATGTCCCCTGATGTTCCCTATGTGCTCTGATTGTGCCCTGGTGTGCCCCTATGTGCCCCATGTACCCTGATGTACCCTGATGTGCTGGGCAGTGTAGTGGTCAGTGTGTAATGTAGTGGTCAGTGTGTAATGGTGTGATCAGTGTATAGTGTAGTGGTCGGGTAGTGCACGGGGCATAGCAGTAACAGCCTATCTGGACGATCTGTTGCTCATAGATCAGTTCGCTACACGCTTGGATCACAATGTGCACAGCACAGTGGAATAATTAGAGTACCTAGGCTGGGTCCTCAATCTGGAAAAGTCCTCCTTACAGCCTCAAAGAAGGCAAAAGCCATAGGAGACCTGGTCCGAGTGATAAAGGTAAAAAGAAGGTATTCCATCCGTCTATGCATGAAATTATTGGGAAAGATGGTAGCCTCATACGAGGCTGTCCCTTACGCCCAGTTTCACTTAAGGAAATAGCAATTGCTGGAAGAGGACAAAAATTGACTTTCTAGGCACCAATTATAAAAATATGAATAGACTTTATTGATACAATTCCCACAAGGGTTATTGGACCAACATCATAGTGAGTACATATAAAAACATTAAAACAGAAAAAAATGGGGGCGTGGTCTGGACATGGCTGAGTGAGGACGTGTGCCTGAGGAGCTCCCGGTCCGACCCGTCCTTACCCAGCTTTATAGGCAAAATATCTACTTGTTCCACCCGGCATGTACTCGGCTGGTAAACGGAGGGGAAAGACACAAAAGCGAGTACCTCCCAGGACAGACAAGAGCGGGGATATCCAGAAATATCTTGCCAGCGCCAACGGATCATCTCCAGCCCTCAAGATGGCGGACACCAGCGAACAGAGACCGCGTGGCTCACAGCCCTCGCAGACCACCACATCAGCACTTCAACCTTTCACGGTGCAGACCCTGAATATGGATCTTACTATCCCGGAGGCCCTCCAGCCAGATCGGCCAGGGCCCTCACAGCCTCCTCCCGCACAGTCACCCTGGAGCGCAGACACTAAGCTTCGGGCACTGCTGCGAGCACTGCCGACGAAGGCAGATATAGAGGACATTGTTGGCAGGTTGGAGGCGACACATCGCAAGGAGATAGCGGTGGTGCGACAGGAGGTGCGTACACTATCCGACCGGCTGGGGTCAGGGGAATCAGCGATGACCAGCCTCGAGAGCCGGATGTCGGCAGTAGAAGCAGCCCAGGCGATTCAGGCAAGCACGGTCCTCACACAACAACTGCAGCTCGAAGAGATCGAAGATCGCAGCAGACGAAATAATCTGCGTGTGAGGGGTCTCCCGGAGGCCACGTGAGCGGAGGATCTGGGGGCTACGGCCCTGGCAATTTTCAGGGCCGTGACGGGAGAACACTTCCCCCCCACCCTGACCTTGGACCGTATTCATAGAGCCCTTGGCCCTCGCTCGGAAGACCCTTCGAGCGGCATGGGAGAAAGGAGATGTGGAATTTGACGGGGCCGTGTTAAGGATCTTGCCCGACTTATCTCGAGCAACACTGCAGCGAAGGGCACTTCTGAGACCCGTACTGGAAGCTGCGCGAACAGCTGGACTTACATACCGTTGGGGGTTCCCTATCTTCGTCACCTTTAAGAAGGCTCAACACTCCTATACCCTACGGTCCCCAGCAGACTTACCTGCCTTGTTTGCTTTCATGGATGTAGATCCTGTGGATGTCTCCGATTGGCTCCAGCCGTTGCCACGCAACTCTACCCGCCCGGGAACGAGGAGAGCCAGATCCCCGGGTCCACAGAGGAGCCGGCGTAGACCCCGACACTTCTCTGCAGACACCGCGAGAGAGGACTAGACAGCAGCGATGGTGAGGTGAGCTCCTGCACTTCGATGCTCTTCTTTACTTTCCACACCCGGCTCCTGGCCACCCGTGTTCCACTTTTGCCTCCTCTGTGGTTGTTCCACTCCCGCCCCCCCCTCAGGCCCCCATGCCCGCATTGATCCACTCTCCTCTCATACCCTGTCACCCTCGGGCGGGGCATTACCTGGTCGGATACCCCCTTTTTTTTTTTTTGTCACTAGCGGTGGGGGAGGCGGGTGGATATTCCTTTCCCTGTTCTGCCAAGCTGCCACGATTCTTGACACGGCTGCCGCATGTCCCTGGTGTCCCGGGACCTGCCGAACACACACCGCATTTGTTGCAGACAAGATCACCTGAGGTTTGAATCGTTCTCTAGTCCTCCCTCCCTATGACTCCCCTGCCCCCCTCTGCGTGTGGACACTCCTGGTTGCGAGAGGGTGGCAGACCTGCAGTTTCTGTTAATGCTCTCATGACGCGGATCTCATATACTCACCCCGGCCGACCGTTGACTTGGAGTTAATTACAGGAGGGATGACTTACTAGGTTATACTATAATGTTTTGAGTGTTTTGTTCGTTGGTGGTCTAGCACTAGCCCTACAGGGGGGTGGGAGTGAGTGGATGGGGGTCGGCAGAGCGGGGATGAAGGAGGGACATGCTATTGGCTGGGTTACTGTTGAGAGGGGAGACCCGGGGCTTGTGGGTGGGGGGGGATGTGGGGGGGGGACGTTGGAAGCTACCAAGGTTTCTATATGGGCACGGACTTGATTTTGGTTTGAAGAAATTACCCACCCTGATAGATGGGATTCTTAATGGACTCTTAATATCTTATATCAAGTATTATATCCTGGCTAAATGTTATTGCTGTTTTTTTTCTTTATAAAGTTATGCATTTATATGTTATATAGTAGATTGCTAAAGTACGTTTTCTGGCTGGGGAGGCGGGGGCGGATGGGAGGGCTCCACCCTTGGTCTGCCCTTACCTCTTCCCAATTAGGACGAAGCATCCACCCTGGGTGAGCTGGCGAGTGCTTCTATACAAACTGATTGTTTGCACACTTAGTCGACGGACGATTGGTTAGTCCGTTTAGTGACCGTTTGGGTTAACGGTACAAAAATTTAGTTTTTTCCTTTTCTCTTCATTTTTTTCTCTCTCACTTCTTATTTCTTCTGATTTCTCTCCTCCTCTGTCTCCCTCTATTCTCCGCATCCTACTGTGGTCCCTGTACGGACCATACCCCTCCCCCTCCCCTTTCCTCTCCTTGACCTGAGGGACGATGGACCACATAAACATTTTCTCGATAAATGCTAAGGGACTCAATATTCCTGAAAAAAGGCGTATGCTCCTGAATGACCTTAAAAGAGCCCACGCTGATGTAGTGTTCATTCAGGAGACGCATCTTAGGACGGGTAACCCTACCTACCTCAAAAACCGCTTCTTTCCACATGCATACCATGCCACAAATGTGGCTGCCAAATCTAAAGGGGTCTCCATACTTGTGTCTGGGAAAGTGCCGTGGACATGCACCGATACGCTCCTGGACCCTGAGGGAAGGTTTGTATTTATTAAAGGGCTGTTCGGGGACGTGAAGGCGACACTGGCCACAATATATGCCCCCAATGTACATCAGGATGCGTTCGTTCGCCGGGTGTTGCGGCGGTTGGCGGAGTTTAGAGAGGGTCTGCTTTTCCTTGGGGGCGACCTGAACGTACCACTTACCCCAACGGTAGACACATCTTCAGGTACCTCATCCCTGAGCACGAGTGTACACAAAAATACAACAAGGGCCCTTCACGAGGCCCAATTGATAGATGTCTGGCGGCTGCACCATCACGGAGAACGGGATTACACATTCTTCTCACCTCCGCACAAGGTCTACTCAAGAATAGACTATATTTTTGTCCCTCATAACCAGTTGGAGGGGGTCCGCGACATTGCTATAGGTAACATTACATGGTCAGACCATGCTCCTGTTACCATGAGCTACTGTATGTCGCCTTTTGGGCTCCCGAGATCTAGATTTTGGAGGCTGAACGAGAGTCTCCTGCAGGACCCAACTGTGCTGGCTGATGTCACGAACGAAATGAAACATTACTTCCAAACAAACGACACTGCGGAGTGTGACCCGGGTGTCCTGTGGGAGGCTCATAAGGCGGTCATAAGGGGAATACTAATAAAACACGGCGCAAGGATTAAAAGGGAAAGGGAGCAGACTCTACTTAAGCTGATACAAAAGATTCGGGACGTAGAAGGAAAACATAAACACACGCCAGTAGCCTCCCTTGGAGTAGAATTGATGACTCTCAGGAAACAGATAGTAGATTTGTTACACTATAGGGCCAAGGCAGCATTGCAGGTCTGCCAAAAGCTTTCCTACGAGTCGGGAAACAAGTGCGGGAAACTGTTGGCCAGGACGGTCAGGAAGCAGCGGCTCAGCGCATATATTCCCCAGATCGTAACCCCCTCAGGTCTCCGGAAATCCACTCCGTCCCAAATAGTGACAGAATTCAGAGACTTTTACTCCTCCCTCTATAACCTCCCGGTGACTACCCTAGCCAAATCAACAGTGCGAGATTATGTCTCCGCTTCCCAGATCCCCCAACTATCGACGGAGGCAAGGGCGGGACTGGAGGATCCCATTACAGTGGAGGAATTGCAGCAAGCAGTGGGCGGGATGAAACCGGGCAAAGCACCTGGCCCGGATGGGTTTACACTCCAGTACTATCGAACGCTTTTGCCACTCCTGAGCCCCTACATGGTGAGGATGTTCAATGGTTTGGGAGACGGTGGGCAACTTCCAAGGGATACGCTCAGGGCACATATATCCCTTATACCGAAGGAAGGTAAAGACCCGTCAGCTTGTGGCAGTTACAGGCCCATTTCCCTTCTTAATATCGACCTTAAGCTGTTCACTAAGATCTTGGCCAACAGAATCTCTCAGTTTCTGCCAGGCCTGATTCATTTAGATCAGGTGGGATTTGTTCCGGGCCGCGAGGCAAGGGACAACACGACCAAGGTGCTTAACCTCATTCATGTAGTCAACTCGACGAAGACCCCTTGTGTACTCCTCAGCACTGACGCAGAAAAGGCGTTTGACCGCGTGAACTGGGTCTTCCTGTCCTCTGTTCTTGAGAAGATTGGCGTAGGGCACAGGATGCTACAATGGATTCTCAGCAGTTATTCCGTTCCCTCGGCCCAGGTCAAGGCAAATGGAATCCTCTCGGAACCATTTCAGATAACAAATGGTACGAGGCAGGGTTGCCCACTTTCACCCCTTCTCTTCGCACTGGCCTTGGAGCCCTTTTTGTGCACAGTAAGAGCCAGTCCGGACATAGTGGGGGTGACAGTGGGAAAGGGACACCACAAAATCTCTGCCTATGCAGATGACCTCTTGTTCTCGTTAACTAACCCATTGGTGTCCCTCCCGAACTTACTTAAGGAATTTGATAGGTACGGGAAGCTCTCTAACCTGAAAATCAATTTTGATAAGTCAGCTGCCATGGGACTCAACATACCCGCTGGTAGATTACACTCGCTGCAAACGCATTTCGGATTTAAATGGTCCGACACCTCCCTTTCTTACTTGGGAACCCAGATTCCTAAAGATCTGAAACGCACATTTGAGCTTAATTTCCTGCCTCTTCTGACCAGAACCAGACTGCTATTGGAGGACTGGGCTGGAGGCCTACACTCCTGGTTCGGCAGGTGTAACCTTTTGAAGATGTCCATCCTACCAAAGTTCCTCTATTTGTTTCAGGCCCTGCCAATTAGAATCCCGTCTCATTATTTCAAACAAGTAAACTCCCTCTTTATCAGATTTGTCTGGGCGAAGTCCAGGCCTAGACTACAGAGGCGCTATCTCACTTTGCCCAAACATTACGGAGGGTTAGCACTCCCAGATGTGCGACACTACTACTCGGCTGTCCACCTGGGACGAATAATAGACTGGAACCGGCATAACAAGACTAAATTGTGGACACAATTAGAACAAGCGCAATCTACTGCCACGATAGGAAAGGCCATCTGGTGTTACGAGGGGTTGCCCCCGGGACTGAAATCGCACCCGGTGATAGGTGCCACACTTTTCTACGGTATTTTCAAACGCTCTCTCCTCCAGGGAATCCCCCTTGTATCCGATACTGGGCAATCCCACCTTCCCTCCCGGACTGGATGCAGCGACTTTTGAAACGCTTTGGACGTCGGGCAGGGAACAGGCCCGCCATTTCCTGACTGACAATCACTGGCCCTCGATTGTCTCATTGGCGGACAACGAGGGCCAGTTCCGGCTTCCCTTCTGGAATGCAATAAGGCTACATCACTTCCTCCACTCAATACCTCATCCAGCGCAACACAACCGTGCGCTGACAACGTTTGAGGACTACTGTGAGGGGGAGGGAACGGTAACAAATGTCCTGTCCAAAACTTATGACATGCTTAATACCCCAGCAAAACTACCCGAGTTGCATTTTTTACAAAAATGGGAAATAGATCTGCAATGCTCATTCACTGACGCCCAGAAACAATCAATTATCAGATTCTCTCTAACGACCTCTATCTGCACAAAGATACAAGAACTAAATTATAAGATCCTGACAAGATGGTACTACACCCCCAGTCGTCTCCATAAGTTCTTTCTAGCCACCTCAGACAGGTGCTGGAGATGTCAGACAGGGGAAGGTACACTCCTCCACCTCTTCTGGTCTTGCCCCCTACTGCAGCATTACTGGACGACAGTCCGCATGGTAACTCAAAAATTCACAGACCATCAAATTAAAGATGACCCAGCCGTTATCTTGCTTCATGCTACTACACTCCCAGCTCGGAGTTACAAAAAATCGATTGTGAGACACCTCCTGAACGCGGCCAAGGCCTGCATTCCACTTTTGTGGAAGAATACCTGCCCTCCGACTGTGGCGATGTGGCTGCGTAGGGTGGAGGAGATCAGGAGACTGGAAGACCTAGTCAGTTCAGCTCAAAACAAACAGGAGCAACACTCCCAAGCATGGCTAAGCTTGCAGGCTTCATCGAGCCTCAACCGGAGGCGAAAGAGGACCCCAGTAAACCACTGGGTTCCAGGTGCTATTGAAACGGATCTCAGGCTGAGTGCCGATTTGGCGACCGGGAGTTACAGGTACGCACTACTGTTGTTTTCGTGTCCGTTGCTGCTCTCACTACCCCTTTGCCCTTAGTTGTTCCTGTCCTAAAAAGGACACCGGACGCTTTGGTGTTGCCGCGCCATGGGGATCCGAGAATCCTACCCAGATTGGCCCGTCTGCAACATGTGGTGACCCAGAGAGTCGCCACTAAATACGGGTATGAGTACCCCTACGTGCCTCCCTCTCTTCTTTGCCAAGTTGATCGGGAACGGGAGGCTTGGTGCCAAGAGGCTATTTTGTCGTACCTGCGGGCACCCCATGTCCTAGTGGGTGCCGATTCAAAGCTACCTCGGCTGAAAGTCAAGTTTGAGGAATGCCATCGAGATTGGAGTTGGGGCCGTCACCTTTACCGGGGACAGAGTCGTGTTGAAGTGCCCCGGAAAGAGAGACCAAGTCTTTAAAGTACAGCTAACCACGCCGAGGGGAGACATTGTTTGGTTACCTGACCCTCAGTTTTATCAGTGAAGAGAATTTAGCCCGATTGCTGACCTTAGGGAAAGTTACGGACAAGTATGCCCTCCCAACTTTTCTTTTCACTGTATTGTTTCCCGTTTTTTCTCCTTTTTTTCTCTCTTCCCCTGCCCTTCCAGAACCACATAAACTTTGTGCATAACTCTTGAGAAAGGGGGCAGGGTTCAGTCAGTTAGAATAGGGGACCTTGTACAAACCGTTTGCTGCAGTACCAGCGCACTGACCACTAGGGGCAGTGAGCGGCACCAGGACTTTACAGAGAAAGAACGTTTTTTTACATACATATCTGTTGAGTTCTGCTATTTTGATTTCTTGCATAACCAGTATTTCTTCCACAGCACTTGCAAGTTTTGAGGCTCCAGTGGAGGGAAGGAGGCTTTGCGCTCAGGCTTGAGCCTACATCCTCAAATCCTGAACTGAGAGATTATGTGAAAATGTTATACACTTGAATATTTTTCTTTCAGGGTTTTTTTTTTCCTCTCCAATCTTTTTGTTTTGGACCCACCTATCATCAACTCTGCGGAGAATGGGCAGCTAGATAGATAGGGCTGTGTATGTTGTATGTCATTTATTATATTGTAATTTACTGTGTGCATTCTGTCCTTTTCCTCGTTTCTCTCTTTTCTGTCAGGTTAGTGTCAGGCCAGCATTCATGTTTGAATGCTTTGGACACTGGGGACAGTGTCAATTCAGGAGGGGGGAGTATGTAGCGCCCCCTTACTTTCAGTATGGGCACTACGCTAAACTTAGTTGGAATGGGAGAGCTATGTTGCTCCTATTCATGATTTATTTAAATTATGGCCTCTGTCGCTCCAGAAAGGTCTCCTGGGCCAGACTGCATTCTAGGGATGTAGTATCATCCCCGGCCAGCGGTTGGCGCCAGCGGGGTTTCTGGCAGAGCAAGTCTTCCCCAGCAGCCAATTAGAGGAGTTCCTCCCTCGCAGGGCATGCTGGGCAGGAGTATATCTGGGACAGGTGCCATGTGTTCTAAAACTTTACAGGGTCCCGATGCTGGGTGCGGCATCCACCTTCAGGGGATGCGCACCTATGGGCCCCCGTTGGCGTGGCCCTCCTGGCCAAGCTTGCAGGCTTCATCAAGCCTCAACCAGAGGTGAAAGAGGACCCCAGTGATCCACTGGGTTCCAGGTGCTATTGAAACAGATCTCTGGCGACCGGGAGTTACAGGTACGCACTACTGTCTCCTGGTGACCCGGGCTGGAGTCCTTTGGAAGGATTCGCCCTATTTATCCATCACAGATTTATGCTATCAAGGGCTGGATTGCCCACCCATATCCAGGCCTGACACTGCAAGTTCACCCCTTTACTCTCATCAACCTTTTTCTTCCTAACTGAAGTTGATGTTGGCTATGTTGGCCTTGAACTAAAACCTTGGAAAACTTTAATAAATGTCTGGACCTCCGCTCACTGCTTTGTTTCCTGCACCGCACCCCTAGACAACAAAAGAGTTATGTAACGTGCCGGACCCAATAAATCAACCAGCGGCTCTTTCGGGGGTAGCGCTACACAATGATCTTATCTCCAAGGGTTCACCAGAGCCTCAATTGGTGGTTGCTCCCCCAAAATCTATCAAAAGGAAGATCCTTTACTCCGGTTACCTGGAAAGTAGTAACCATGGACGCCAGCCTTATAGGCTGGGGGGGGGGGCAGTTCTGGAAAAGGCATCTGCCCAGGGGAAGTGGTCTGGAGCCAAAAAGCTCCTACCCATCAACATTCTAGGAGATTCGAGCAATTCATCTGGCCCTCAGAGTCTGGTCTTACAGACTGCATGGTTGTCCTGTTGGAATACAGTCCGACAATGCTACAGCTGTGGCCTATATCAATCACCAAGGGGGCACCAGAAGTCTGGATGCTCAAAGAGAGGTGGATCACATCTTGTCCTGGGCAGAAAGGCATATTCCTTGCCTGTCTGCGGTCTTCATTTCTGGGGTAGAAAATTGGCAAGTGTATTTTTATAGCCGCCAGCAACTGAGTCCAGGAAAATGGTCTCTACACCCCAATATATTTTAAATCATATGTGAGAAATGGGGTACAACTTTGTGTCAAGGACAAGAGATCCTTTTGCTCAAGGGTCGGATGCCCTGACAATTTTGTGGGATCGATATTCTCTGATTTATGCGTTCCCTCCAGTTCCGCTTCTCCCACAATTCCTTCAGAGAGTCAAGAGGGAAGGAAAGCCAGTGATTTTGTTCCAGGAGACCCTGGTACGTGGAAATCTTAAAGATGGCAGAAGGACGACCTTGGGTTCTCCCACTACGCTCGGACCTACTATCGCAGGGTCCAATATTCCATCCTGCCGTACAAAGTCTAAATTTGACGGTTTGGCTGTTGAGACCCACATTCTGAGAAAATGTGGGCTCTCAGGCCAAGTCCTATCTATTTTGGTTAATGCTAGGAAGCCGGCCTCCAGGTTCATCTACTACAGAATCTGGAAGGCATATGCTTCCTGGTGTGAACTCAGAAGATGGCATCCTAGGAAGTATGTCATTAATAAGATTCTTGCCTTTCTTCAGTTGGGCTTAATAATGAAGTTGGCCTTGAGCACTATCAAGGGCCTTGTCGGTATTCTTTCAAAGACCGCTTGCCTCTCATTGCTTAGTCCAGGCCTTTGTTCAGGGAGCACTGTGCTTGAATCCACCGGTTAAGTCTCCCGTGTGACCATGGGATTTGAATTTGGTATTGTCTGTTTTACAGAAACTACCTTTTGAACCATTACACCATGCTTCGTTAAGTCTTTTGACAAAGAAACTGTTTTTTTCTCGTAGCCATATCCTCAGTAAGGAGGGTATCGAAATTGGCTGCTGTTTCATGTAAAGAGCAGTATACGATTATTCGTGATGACAGGATGGTGCTGTGTCCTCACCCGACTCTTTTACCTAAGGTGGTTTCAGGAAATCATCTGAATCAAGATATAGTCCTGCCGTCTTTTTTTCCAGATCCGCAGTCTGAGAAGGAAGAGAGTCTACACTCTAGATGTTGTAAGAGCGGTAAAAGTTTATCTGCAAGCTACAGCTCAGATATGGAAGACTGATTGTCTGTTTATTCTGCCACAGGGCCCAAGGAAGGGCCAGGCAGCGTCAAAATCTACTATTGCATGTTGGATTCAACAAGTCATTATTTAGGCCTATGGTTTAGAAAAGAACATTCTTCCTTTTCAGGTTAAAGAGCACTCGGTTAGAGCAGTTGGTGCTTCACGAGCAGTGCGTCACCAGGCCTCCATGGCTCAGATCTGTAAGGCTGCTACTTGGTCTTCGGTCCATGCATTTACTAAGTTCTACCAAGTAGATGTGAGAGGGTATGAGGATGCCGCCTTCGGGCATAGTGTACTGCAGGCAGCAGTATAGATCCTCTGGCCCAATGGCAGTCTTTATTTCTGATCTGTGTCTCCCTCCCCTCAATTAAACATTGTTATTGGACATCCCATTAACCACTTGCTTACTGGGCACTTAAACACCCCTCCTGCCCAGAGCAATTTTCAGCTTTCAGCGCTCTCCCACTTTGAATGACAATTACTCAGTCATGCAACACTTTACCCAAATGATTTTTTTGTCCTTTTTTTTATACAAACATAGCTTTCTTTTGGTGGTATTTGATCACCTCTGGGTTTTTTATTTTTTGCGCTATTAATGAAAAAAGACCGAAAATTTGGAAAAAAAATGATTTTTTCTTAGTTTCTGTGATAACATTTTGCAAATGATTAATTTTTCTTCATACATTTTGGCCACAATTTATACTGCTACGTGTCTTTGATAAAAATAACTCAAACTTTTTGGAAATTATTTGGTCTGTGTGAAAGTTTTAGAGTCTACAAACTATAGTGCAAATCATAAAAAATGATCACATCTGATCACACCTGATGTATTGAAGGCCTATCTCAATTCTTGAGACCCTAACAAGCCAGAAAAGTACAAATGCCCCCCCCAAATAACCACTTTTTAGAAAGTAGACATTCCAAGGTATTTATTAAGAGGCATTGTGAGTTATTTGAAGTTGTAATTTTTTCCCACAATACTTTTCAAAATTAAGATTTTTATTTTTTATTTAAAAATGTTCTCAATATTTTAATTTTAATAGCTTATTTCTCTCACATGGCATGTGCATACCACAAATGACACCCCAAAATACATTCTGCTACTCCTCCTGAGTAAAACGATACCCCATGTGTGAGACTTTTACACTGCCTGGCCACATACAGAGGCCCAACATGCAGGAAGCACCATCAGGGGTTTTAGGAGCATAAATTGCACATCTTACTAGTTGACTACCTATTACACTTTTGAAGGCCCTGGAACACCAGGACAATGGAATTACCAACAAAATGACCCCATTTTGGAAAGCCAACACCCCAACGTATAATCAATGAGGCATAATTAGTCTTTTGAACGGTTTATTTGTTTCCAGCAGTTTTTGGAAAATGTGAAAAAAAAATGAAAACGCATTTTTTTTACACAAAGTTGTCCGTTTCTAAGATATTTCCAACACATAGCATTTAGATAGCAAAAATGACACCCCAAAATACATTCTGCTACTCCTCCTGAGTAGAACGATACCACATGTGTGAGACTTTTTCACTGCCTGGCCACATACAGAGGCCCAACATGCAGGAAGAGACATCAGGGGTTTTAGGAGCATAAATTGCACATCTAACTAGTTGATTACCTATTACAACTTTGAAGGCCCTGGAACACCAGGACAATGGAATTACCCACAAAGTGACCCCATTTTGTAAAGCTAACACCCCAACGTATAATCTATGAGGCATAATGAGTCTTTTGAACAGGTCATTTGTTTCCAGCAGTTTTTGGAAAATGTGGAGAAAAAATGAAAACGCATTTGTTTTATACAAAGTTGTCCGTTTCTAAGATATTTCCAACACATAGCATTTAGATAGCAAAAATGACACCCCAAAATACATTCTGCTACTCCTCCTGAGTAGAACGATACCACATGTGTGAGACTTCTACACAGCCTGGCCACATACAGAGGCCCAACATGCAAGGACACATCCAGAGACACATAGCATGCACATACCAAGAATTACACCCCAAAATACATTATGCTGAGCAAAGCGTAAATGGCAGGATAGCACTGGTCCAGGCAGCAGGCAGGGACTTGGTCAAAAACGGCATACACAAGTAGTCAGTTCATGCAACCGGCAAAAGCATGATGGCATAGGTCCTACAGGTAGCAGGCAGAAGTAGGGCCTCGTTTAGGACAGAATGGGGACAGGGGTAGAGGCTTCTCCCACCCAAATCTCTTTGAAGCCTCCGGGCAACCAGACCCTAATCTAGGATGAGAAAACAAAAAAAATGTTTTTCTTCATCTAGAAAACCTTTTCTGGAGCCCCCCTATGTGAGACCCCTGTGTTAAATCCCACTAGTCCAGTAGCAGGGTACAAGATTAGTCCAAGAGGCAGGCAAAAGGCATGGTCAAACAGTCTGAGGTCAGTTCCAGATCAGGCAGAGGCATTACAAAATCGTTAAGCAGAAGAATGGTCAAAAAACAAGCCGGGGTCATTTCCAGATCAGGCAGAGGTATTACAAAATCATTAGGCAGAATCGTGGTCAAAAAACAAGCCGGGGTCAGTTACAGAGCAGGCAGTGGCATAAGGGGTGTGAAGGTGTGTGAAGGCAGGAACGGAGGATTAATACTTTAGTTTGGTATGGTAACGGCGAAAACAGTCAGTTAGACAGAGGCCTGGTTGGGAAGGACAATCGTCACACTGGAAGGATGTGTCTCGTCTGACTCCTTCACTGGTACACACCTTGCATCTTTTTTGACGTCATCGGCCTGTTTCTGTGGGAGGGACTTTACCGGGAAAATGACGCTCGGCGAGATGACTTAAAACATCAGATCGGATGGTTTGGGGTGCATCGTTCGGGAAAATAAGGGCAGTGATAAGGTCCTCTTGGTAGCCAAGGAAGCGTTTGGGGTTTTGGGTGGAGTTGCGGTAAATTACATACGAGTTGTATATGGCCAATTGAAAAAAATAAATGGCAACTTTTTTGTACCAATGGTACGTCCGCCTTGTGGCAAGATAGGGTTCAAGCATCTGGTCATTGAAGTCGACCCCCCCCCCCATAAACAAATTATAGTCCTGGATGCATGTGGGCTTTCGGATGACGGTGCCACGCCTTCTGCGGGTTTCAACGACGATGTTATTGTGGATGGTAGATAGCATGTAAACATCCCTTCTGTACTTCCACTTCACTGCCAGGACCTCCTTATTTCGCAGACTTACCGATTCTCCACTTCTCAGCTTCTTTTTCACAAGACTTTGAGGAAAGCCCTTCCGATTATTCCTGATGGTGCCACATGCTGGCGTCTGCTTCCGGTGCAGGTTGTGGAACAGGGGAAGGGAGGTATAGAAGTTATCCACGTACAGATGATATCCCTTTTCCAATAGAGGGGTGATGAGTTCCCAAACAATTTTGCCACTTGATCCCAAGTAGTCTGGGCAATTAGGGGGATTCAGCTGGGTGTCCTTGCCTTCGTACACTCTGAAGGCATACAGGTATCCTGTGACTCGGTCACACAATTTGTATATCTTCACACCATAGCGGGCTCTTTTGCTGGGGATGAATTGTTTGATTTGAAGCCTGTCAGTGAATTTCACAAGGGACTCATCCACACAGATGTGTTGGTCCGGGGTATACAATTGGGGGAATTTTTCAGAAAAATAATTCAATAAGGGCCGAATTTTGAAAAGCCTGTCATGATTTGGGTGATTTCGGGGATGGCACTGGGTATTGTCGTTGAAATGTAGGAATCTCATGATGGCGAAGTATCGGGATCTGGGCATTACGCTGGAGAAGATTGGCATGTGATAGATTGGGTTTTTGAACCAAAAGGCACGTGAAGCATTTTTTGGGTTGAGTCCCATACAAAGTGTGAGGCCTAAAAAAAAATTCAACTCCTCCACCGTAAGGTCTCTCCACTGGAAGGGACGAGCATGATAGGATGTGGGATTTTGTTCAATAAATTGCTGTGCAAATAGGTTGCACTGGGCCACAATTTCGGATAGCATGTCCTCTGTAAACATGAGGTTGAAAAAATCGATTGGGGAAAAATTCTCCGTGTCCACTTGGACTCCTGGCTGGGCAGTGAAAGGGGGAATGTTGGCTTCTCCGGAATTTGGAGGAAGCCACAAGGGGTTCTGAAGGGCATAGGGAAGGCCGGCATGGGTCCTTGGCCTTTCTTGCTGAGGCACTGCGGTGCTGGTGGAAGGCACTGCAGTGCTGGTGGAAGGCACTGCCGTGCTGGTGGATGGCACTGCAGTGCTGGTGGATGGCACTGCCTCCTGACCAGAACGCCTTTTTTTAGCAGGCCGGCTATCTACCTCCTCGGAGTCACTCAGTGTTCCGGTACTGAGGGCTGGCTCATAATTGATATCCGACTCAGAAGTAAAATTGGAAGTGGAATTTGAACTAGAGAGGTCCATGTTGCTCTCATCGGGCGCAGAAATAATTTGGTATGCCTCCTCTAGCGAATAGGATCTTTTTGACACGGTGGTGCGACTGCACAGGTGTGTGCTAAGCCTTCACTGATGGGCACTGATGAGGTGGAGCAGATGGGCACTGATGAGGTGTAGCAGATAGGCACGGATTGGCGAAGCAGATGGGCACGGATTGGCAGAGCAGATGGGCACGGATTGGCACAGGTGGGCACTGAGGTGGCACTGATGAGGTGGCACAGGTGGGCACTGATTGGTGGCACAGGTGGGCACTGATTGGCGGCACAGGTGAGCACTGATTGGCGGCACAGGTGAGCACTGATTGGCGGCACAAGACAGGTGGGCACTGATTGGCGGCACAACACAGGTGGGCACTGATTGGCAGCACTGATTAGCACGGGTGAGCACTGATGAGGTGGCACAGGTGGGCACTGCACAGATCACTGATGGCACAGGTGGGCACTGTATGGGCACAGGTGGGCACTGTATGGGCACAGGTGGGCACTGTATGAGCACAGGTGGCACTGTATGAGCACAGGTGGCACTGTGGTGGTACTGTATGGGCACAGATGGGAACTGTATGGGCACTGTATGGGCACAGGTGACACTGTATGGGCACAGGTGGCAATGTGGTGGCACTGTATGGGCACAGGTGGGTACTGTGGCACTGTATGGGTGCTGTATTTACCGATCACAGAACTTTCTCCCTCCTCACACGCTGTCTCTGTGTGAGGAGGGAGAAGTGGCGATGAGAGATGATCTCATTTGTTTACATTTGAGATCATCTCTCATTCGTCCACAGATCGCATCCAAACGGCCACTCCGATTGGGCGTTCACGGCGATCTGTGATTGGCTGTGTCCAAGGGACACGGCCAGCAACAGAATTTCCCCGATGGGGAACAAGAAAGGGGTGGCCGTCAAAAGACGGCATGTTGGGAATTGAGGTCCGCGCTAATGCCGTCATTCGTCGATAGCGCGGGCCTCAAGTGGTTAAGTAATTAAGGCTCTGTGTCCCATGATGTATGAGCAAGAAAATACGATTTTTTAATACAGCTTACTCTAAAATACTTTTCTTGGGAATACATCATGGGACACAGAGCTCCCACCCCTCTTCAGAGTTAAATGTGGGACACTTATTGCTTTGCTACAAAACTGAGGTACTCTCCATTTGGGAGGGGTAATATAGGAGAGGAACTCAATTCTAATTGGGTTTGCCAGTGTCCAATCACCTGTGGTGACTACATAACCCATTTAGTAATTAAAGCCGTGTACACACGATCAGCCAAACTGATGACAACGGTCTGATGGACCGTTTTCATGAGACCAAACCGATCGTGTGTGGGCGCCATCAGTTATTTATTCATCAGTTAATAAAAAGCAAACTTGTTTTAAATTTAACCGATGGATAACTAACCCATAGCACCAAACCGATCTTTTGTAGGCACGACCATTGATTAAAAATCCACGCATGCTCAGAATCAAGTCAACGCATGCTTGGAAGCATTGAACTTGGTTTTTTTCAGCACGTCGTTGTGTTTTACGTCACCGCGTTCTGACATAATCGTTTTTTTAACCAATGGTGTGTAGGCACGACTGATCATCAGTCACCTTCATCAGTTAACCGATGAAAACGGTCCATCAGACAGTTCTCATCGGATGGACCGATCGTGTGTACAGGGCATCAGGCTCTGAGTCCCGTGATGTATGGGACTGTAGTCATAACCTTTTAAAACTTAATATAATATTTCTATGAATAAATAAATAAATAATACTACAAAATTATACCTGTGGTATGAAATGGCCGTGGCTTTTTTTTATAGGTATAAATAAATAGTTTTTTTTATCAAACAATTCTTTAATGAAAATTAAATAATCACTTTAAATATATTAAATACTTTTTATACAACATATAACCATATATATATATTTTATAATAATAAAATTAGCTTAGCCATTTAAGCTCAAGCTAAGAATAACATGAAATATACCATTCCACACGCTAGGTCTAAATTTAAGATGTCAAGAGCAATATCGGATAAATGCACATTGTCTGGTCTATAAAAACCAGGCAAACCGCCTTCTAAGTTCACATTCCTAAAAGCCATACCATGAACTAAAGGCATGAATTTATCCAATGACCTATTAAGTCACCTACAATTTTTTTCCAAATACTTACGCTCAGGACAGAGCAACCAATCAAGTCGAGGGATAATTTCAGAAAATAATAAAATAGCGTCAGGCAAAGCAGAATGTAAACACAACATATCAAGCTTAATCTGTGAAATTAATTCCAATGTCTTGCGTTTTCCAAGATCATTACCAGATAGGTGGAAAATGATGGTCTGTGGTACGGGCCAACAAATATGTAAATGTGATAAAATAGAACGTAAATTGTTCCAAAGCATACCACATAGCCCATACCAATAAACAGTAAAATTACGATGAGGTAAACCTAAGTTAACGCCATATACTCTCCATTCAGCTCTCTTCTGAGCCCAGAAAATATAAGAGTGTCCTATACTCCATACGTTATACCGGCATCTAAAATCAAAATTGAAAATTAGGTCTAACATACGATCTATAACAATTCGATCGCCAACCACCAATTTTTTTAATCACAGATTCATTAAGACCAACCATAGCTGCTGTAGTGGCTGCACCGATACGAAAAGAATGAGATAAAAAAACGCAGGTGTCCTAACTGTAATGCTTTGAGGCATCTACGTAGAACGGCCTGGAACTGATAAATAGTCACCGGAGCACCCGTGACATGAATCAAAAATTGCTTATTAAAAACAGGTCTTCTTTCCAAAAAACGTCTAAGTAAAGAGCAAACACAATAGCGAGCGCCGGGATCAGCCCGCAAGGTAATCCACCGACCATGACCTATAGGATAATTTTTACTCTTACGAAGCAGAATCTGAATAGAATCCGATCTAACAAAAACATCCTGAAAGAATAAACCCAAATCATCAGAAACCTTACGTGGCAACAATTCCGAAACCCGAAAGGCCCCAAAAAAACATTAACAAAACGCCAAAGAAAACAAGAGGGGTTCATAAGGAGAAAAACAGACCTCATTAGAAACGTCACAAAGACGACACAAAAGATCGTGAGAGATTTGTAATCTATTATCAGCGACCAAATGTTTTCTTCGGTAACCCTGCAAGGCATGCCTGACCGAGAAAAGGGACATACAGGACCTGAGACCTTGCAGACACATAAAGAAGGAAACACCGGAAAGAGTCTTGACAATATGGGAATGTGAATAACTGCAAGACATTATAAAACTAAGAAAGGACAGAACGGCAGTAAAAACCGGATTCACTGAAGGTCCCATAAGTGTGGAGGGCATATAAGGCCAATAGGATCTGCATCCGGCACCAACCGTCGAAATTCTTGAATCTGCAAATGGGATAAAGCATCAGCAATAAGATTATCTTTTCCAGGAAAGTATTGGGCTTTAATCCAAATATTAAGATCTAAACATTTAAACACCAACAATCTAAGCATAGCAATAACAGGAAGAGATTTAGATGATAGGCAATTAATAGCAAAAACTACACCTCTATTATCAGAAAAAAGTAAAATACGACGATTCCTAAAATTAACACCCCACAATTCCAAGGCCACTAAAACAGGAAAGATCTCCAACAAAACAACATTAGATTTCAAACCTGCATCCTTCAAAGATTCTGGCCAAGAATCAGCAGACCAATGTCCGTCCCAATAAGCACCATAGCCACAAGATCCAGCAGCATCAGTATGCAGATAAAGAGCAGAGGCCAAACAAAAAGGAGTCTGCCATAAACAACTACCATTAAACGTGGCCAAAAATCTACACCAAACCTTAAGATCTTCCCTAATTCCAGAAGTAATTCTCACGAAATGGAAAGGAGAAGAAATTCCCGAAATAGCCCTATACAATCTCTTAGAAAAGACCCGACCCATAGGCAAAACCCTGGACGCAAACGCCGATAAACCAAGAAGAGATTGTAACACTTTCAACTTAACCTTATGTTTGGAAAGAACGAAGTCTAACAAAATGCTAATTTTAACAATCTTTTCATCAGGAAGATGGAATTCCATGGAAACTGTATCTATCTGAATACCCAGAAAGTCAAGACAAGACGTAGGGAAAACAGATTTCTCTTCGGCCAACGGAACACCAAACTCTCAACATACAATCCTAAATTCGGTAAATAAATTTAAACAATCAGATGAACCCGCTTTACCAATAAACAGAAAATCATCCAGATGATGATTATTAGAACCCGCACGAAAACCAACAACCCATTCAATAAACGTCGAAAAAAGTTCAAAATAATAACATGAAAGCGAACATCCCATCGGGAGACACTTATCAAAGTAATATTCATTTTGAAAACAGAAACCCAAAGAGTTAATCGCTGAAGGATGAATAGGAAGTAACCAAAAAGCGGATTAAATATCAGCCTTAGCGAGTAAAGCTGAAGCACCAACTCTCCTAATTTTGAACAAAGCGTCATCAAATTAAGAATATTGAACAGAACATAATGAGGGGTCAATATCATCGTTCAAAGAAAACCCAAACGGGAATGAAAGATGGTGTATCAATCTAAAAGAGTTTGGTTCCTTCTTAGGGATAATACCAAGAGGAGAGATCCGAAAATCAGTAAAAGGAGGAGAAGAAAAAGGACCTTCAATCCTACCAGCATCCAATTCTTTGTTCAATTTTCCACAAACAGCAGCCAAATTAGAAGAAACAGAAGGCAAATTAGGAAAGACCTGACAACCGACTCCAGAAAAAGAAGGTAAGCGAAAACCAAACAAGAAACCATCATGCAGGACGAGTGCCTTCTGACATTCTGGATACATGTGAAGCCAAGGTAGCATGCTTAGAATTTTCACCGGCGTTGTGGCTTTTAAGAAAAAGCTCTTTCGCAGGAGCAGAAGCGTTAGAAGACAATTTCTTAAAACAACGCGAAGCAGCGTGAGAACCAGCGCAATGACTACACTCGTGTTTGTATTTACAGCTGTTAGGCCACTTACACATACCGTCATTGAAATGAAAACATACCCCTCTCCTATATGTATTACTGGCATTGGAAACATTAACTTTAACCAATGGCTTCTGAGGCAATAAAAGATTGAGCCACAGACCCACATCTTTCGAACCCCACTTTAAAGATTTGTGCACAGACAACTTCTGGCGAAATGCTTCATCATAATAGAACCATGAAAAACCCTGAAAAATTTTGTACGCCTCCAAAATAATATCAACATGTTGGAACAAGCCAGAACACAAATCAGGACGCTGTTCACCTAGCACTCTAGCATAAATGTAAAATGCTTGCAGCCAGTTGTTAAAAGAGCGTGGCGCCAATTTTCTTTTATCCTGCATCCTTCTTAACCACCTTAAGCTCATGATTGGATGGAAGCAAAGTCAGAATCTCAACATAGTCTCCCTTCCAAATTTTTTTCCCTTAAGCAAGATTCCGGGACCAAAGGAGGATACAAAACATCAGGTGCAGCAGGAACAACAGTTGCAGTGGCACCTGAGGTAGAGACAGGGCCACTATGCGCCTCTGACAAAGGATCCAGCCATACAGAAGCAGGAGTTGACTGTGGTTGATTAACAGAATTAAAAGAATTAGCAAACATAGACATACATTTAGAAAAAGAAGAAAGTAATTCCCCGACTTGAGAAGAATTATTAAACTCACCAGCAGGAGCTGAAACCATCCCAGTTGAGGCATTTGCAGACCCTGCTGGCAGCAGATTTGGAGAAAAGACAAAATCAGGAGATTCAAGTTCTTGACCAGGCGCAACGTTAACGGGATCCGTCGATAAAGAAGGAGCTGTATCAAGAAACTGGAAGAAGTAAATTGATGACCATAAAACAAAAACATACATTAAAACATCAAAAGGCATTACAATACCTTTGGATTTACAAAGCCGTTTCTTCCCAGGCATCTGCTTAGCACCCGTCGCCATGACAATAAGATTGATTGGCTGTGATGGTACAGTAACATTCACCTGAGGCAGACCAGTTGAAGCAATAGCACTAGAAGTAGCATAAATAAAGGCAGAAACCATTAGAAAACCCAAATAGACCATAAAAACAAATATCATGAATAATTAAACAAAATAACTTGTTCATCTTCTTCTTCCCAGGGACCTGTCTCGGCGGGCATTCGAACCTGCGGGGACGCTTAAGCTGCCGTTGTGTAGACCTAGTAGGACGAACTGTGCCCGCTCCAGCATCGCCAGCAGAAGTGGAAGGCCGAACAACTTTGTGAAAGAAGGCAGGGCCAAAAGCTGATGACGCCGGCGGGGACGACGTCATCTGACGACGAGATACAGCGGAACCGCCATTAGCAGCAGCGGAAAGTCCGGCGTCGGGCACAGGAGGTCCGAGGGGGGAACACACCAGGGGGGATGATGCAAGGATGAGCCAGGGAGGAGGACGTACTCGGCACCGCAAGACAAGAAAAAACATCACGGGCAGCATAAGAGGGAGGAGGAGAAAACACGTAACAAGAACTGGGGACAGAGAGGCACTGCCGCATCCAGCTATCCCCATTCTCAGCCGTGGCCCGGTCTATCATCTGGCGTAGTAACTGCTCCATGATAGTAAGTGCCACAAAAAAATGCATATGTGCTTCTCCAAATCTTCTCCATTCTTCTGCCCCTTGGTGACGCATCCTCTATCTTTTTATAGGGCTAGAGGACCGTTGTTAGGGGCAACTGTCAACAAAAGCTCAACCAATCGTAGGTAAGTAATTAATATATATATATATTTTTAAACTTTAATTTTCTTGATATGACACAATCCCATAGGTGGTGGGGGTGGGGACATTTCATGCCCCGCCCCTCACCTTCATTCCCAAGAAAAGGATTTTACAGGTAAGCTGTATTAAAAAATCCTATTTTTTCTTCTCTAATTGTTATACTACTATCTGAGCTGAAGCTATAGCTTGGTATGGGCTGTTAGACATCTAGGCCCAGATTCACATACACTTAATATTCCGCTGCGTAATCGAAATACTCTACGCTGCCGTATTTTACCAGGCTCTACACCGAATCCTGGTAGATTTTTGCCCGTACGCTATGGCGGCGTAGTCTATTTCTCGCCGCGTAATCGAAATACGCGATTAGGGGGCGTGAAGCATTTAAATTAAGCGTGTCCCCGTGGCGATCGAACTGCGCATGCTCCGTTCAGAAATTTCCCGCCGTGCATTGCGCGAAATCACGTCGTTACGTCATTCGTTGTTTGAGTAGCGGCGTTTACGAACATTCCTATTCCCGGACGACTTACGTTAAAAATAATAAAAGACGTCGGAAAACGTATAAATTCGACGCGGGAACGACGGCCATACTTAACATGGGCTGTCTAATATTAGAGCAGCAAAAAGCTGGTATAGTGTTACGCAAATAAAAGATGACTAAAGGTGCCGTAAGAGATTGCGATTGAAGATCGTAATTTCGGGGATCGCCGGCAAAAGCTCATTTGCATACCCCGACGCGGAAAACGACGGGAAGTCCACCCAGTGGCCGCAATTTTATTGCAGCGTAGATCCGAAGGCGTACGAACACGTAATCCAGTCGAATTGAAGCCCGCAGCCGACTATTCATGGTCTGAGGTTTTCGACTAGCTAAAAAACGTGCGTAATTTGAAATTACTCCAGTCTAACACCAGTTAGACAGGCGTAATGGCTCTCTGAATCTGGCCCCAAATCTCTATCTAGGAGTCCAAATAGTCAGTGACATTAAATTGTGGATGGAGTATAAGCTCATGAATTTAAACAGCTAGAATGTGTCTACTCTATTGTAACACTTCAAATTGTGTTATTATATGCTCATGGAGAACTTGTTAACCACTTCAATACCGGGCTTTTATACCACCTCCATACCGGGCCTATTCTGTCACCTCTCTCCTACATGTAATAACCATCATTCTTTTTCTAGAAAATTACACAGTAGCAGACACCCTAGGGAATAAAATGGCAGTCATTGCAACATTTTATCTCGCACGGTATTTACGCAATCATTTTTCAAACGCCTTTTTTTTGTAAAAAAAATTGTTTCATGAATTAAAAAAATAACAAAACAGTAAAGTTAGCTCAATTTTTTTTGTATTATGTGAAAGATTATGTTACACCGAGTAAATAGATACCCAACATGTCACTCTTTAATTATGCGCACACTCATGGAATGGTAAAAACTTCGGTACTCAAAAATCTCCATAGGCAACGCTTTTTTTTTTTTTTACAGGTTACCAGTTTAGGGTTAAAGAGGAGATCTAGTGCTAGATTAGTTGCTGGCACTCTAAGGCCTCGTACACACAAGGCAATCTATTTGTTCAAATCGGTCGGACCGACCGATTTGAACAAATCTGTTTGCTAGGATTTTGGTTTGCTCGCGTGTACACACGAGCAAACCAAAATCCCCGCCAGCAGACGGCGCGCTGACGTGTCGGTGACGTGGCGGTGACGTTGACGCCGCCACGTCACCGCACCAGGAAGTAAAACACTTCCGCGCATGCGCCGAATCCATTCGCCGCCGGTGCGAGACGACATGTCTGCTGGTAAGTGTACTAACCAGCAGACATGTCGGGCGGACGGATTCCCACCCGATAGATTTCAAAGCATGCTTTGAAATCTGTCGGGTGGCCAAATCCGTCGGCTCGCCCGTACACACGATCGAATCTGTCTGCTGGGACGGTCTAGCAGACCGTTTCCAGCAGACAGATTTGATTGTGTGTACGAGGCCTAACGCACGCGGCGATACCTCACATATGTGGTTTAAACAGCGTTTACATATGTCGGCGGGACTTACAGTACGTGTGCGTTCGCTTCTGCACGCAAGCTATCGGGGACAGGGGCGTTTAAATTTTTTTTTTTATCTTTTATTTATTTTTTTGACTTATTTTTTATTTATTTTTACACTTTTTTTCAATTTTTTTTTTCCACTTTTATTCCTATTACAAGGAATGTAAACATCCCTTGTAATAGGAAATGTGTGTGACAGGTCCTCTTTAAGAAAAGATGGCGGGTCAATAAGACCTCACATCTTTCCTCCAGGCTGGAAACCATGAGATCGGTGAAAAAAATTCACCGATCTCATGAATGGTGGCTTACAGCCGCAATCGCAGCTTTGTTTACTTACGGGGACTCGGGCGTGACGTCATCACATCGCGCCCGGGTCCTCCGACGGTCATAGAGATGACTGGTGACCATCTGGTCACCTGTCATCTCTATGCTTCCTGCCGACGCCGACGATTCGTTCTCCGGGCCCCCGAAGGCACGGGAGAGCCCGGAGAAGCACCGGATGGCGGCAGGAGGAGGGGGGATGTCCCCTCCCGCG
Source organism: Rana kukunoris (assembly GCA_029574335.1). NCBI lineage: Eukaryota > Metazoa > Chordata > Amphibia > Anura > Ranidae > Rana > Rana kukunoris. The sequence continues at coordinate 190,277,011 of CM056051.1, forward strand.
GCCTGTAAGAACGATCAAGCGGTGGAACCGCCGCTATGATCGTTCTTAGATTGTGCAGAATCGCCGGCTGAACAAGAGGATATCTGGATGATTTCTCTGGCTGCAGACATCATTCAGATATCCACCCGCAAAGCATCCCAGGCCTTCAATTGACTGCCACTTAGGATGGTAGATCCCATCTCAGGCCGTCAATTGTATATAGCTGGGTATTGAAGTGGTTAAACTCCTAGATTCCATATAAACGGATCCATTGTTTGTATTTCCACATATATTTTTGTATCAAAAACATAAATAAGAAACGCAGCTGAGTTTTAGTATTTGTTTTTTGTTTGTTTTTTAGAAATTCTGCTTGCTTTTTTCTGGCGTCCACAAATTGTTAATAGCCTAAACACATGGGGCTGTAAACTACAACAAACGTTGAATATAAACAAGGAGACGAATATAAAATACACCATAATAGCATCTAGTAAGTGTCCACTATTTCCAGTAGTGTCTCTTTTTAGCTAATTAGGCCTTTCACATATTGATGTTAATATGTTGTCCAAGAAAAAAACTGTTCATAGCGTTACAGCAGCTATTAATTAGTTGGTCCTACATACATACAAGCATCAATGCCACACAATGTAAACCTTTAACAGGTTCTGCTTCTAGCTTAAGTTGTGATGATAATTAATGTAAACAGCTCATATATTATAGTATGTGTAAATTCCCCCCTGTGAATGTACTGTTCTTTTTTTTTTCCGGATAGGAAATGAGACTTGGGAATCTAACAATATCTTATTAGCGACAGGCTGACTGGCTGAAAGTTCTCTTTGCTTCAATATTTAATGTTCCTTGGCTTTAAAAATATATAACAAAACGAGCATATACTATATGTAACATTAGCATATTTTATACCATACAAATGCATTTAATTAGCAAAATGTAACAACAAAATGCATTTCTTTACGTTATCAGTGACAGGCAAAGTTTTCAGAGAATTCTAACTGAAGAGAACAGTTTCTTCATGCCTGCTCATCTCTTGCTCATGTGCCTCCTGCATAGAATTTCTCCAGTAGGAATGTACAGAGCACTTACAATATGTTGGTACAAATACAGGTCCCCAGTTCCAGTATTCCCGTTTGACAGAAGCGAGCCATTTGGACAGGCTGATGTTGTTGTGGAAACTTCATAAAGATGTATTTAATATGTATTGTCATAGTGTCACCCATTGTCGGTTCTCCCTCAGCCCGCTCTAGAGAGCTGACTGTGGCAGACTGAGACTGGTTGAGATACACTTCCTGATTTGGAGAAGGGTGTTTGTAGCGTGGGGGTGTCGGCCGGCAAAAGGGCCCCTGTGTCATGCACAGATATTCGCCTTCTGGGTGCGTCCACTCTGCAAGCACATTGTCAGTTTAGCTGGTGTGCGCTCCTGTCATCTCTCGGTACCTGATCAACACTGTTTTGTGATGTGAGCATACACCTGCAGATAAGCGCCCCTCATCAGGAACTGTGTCAATTGGTTATTGTTGTATTACTGTTGTATTATTACTGTATCGTATTGTTGTATTATTACTGTATTGTATTACTGTATTGTTATTGGATTATTACTGTATCCCTGTTCGAAGGGTTTATCTTGTGCTGCCAAATCCATATATGGGCATTTGCTGTGTTGAACCCATATGCTATGACATCACTTCCTATGGTCACATGCTGTGATCTCCTCCAATCAGCTGTGGTCTGTGTAGTCTTGTGTGCTAATAAATAGACTCTGTGTGGACGTCGCCAAGTAGTCTGGTGATAATGGCGACTTGGGAACAAGCTGGTGTGATGGTCTGTTACTGAATGAATGAAAGGTATTGAATGGTGAGTGAAACATTTAGCTTTAAGATGGATTATTTCTCTAAGATGAAGTGTGCTCTGCACACCACACAAACTGCCACATCAATGTACACACAGGTGTTTTATGTGATAGACCAACACAAAGTGGCACATAATTGTGAAGTGAAAAGGAAATGATAAATGGTTTTCAATTTTTTTACAAATAAATATGTGAAAAGTGTGGCGTGCATTTGTATTCAGCCCCACTGATTTAGGTCTGGACTTTGACATGCTATATTATAGCTGTGGCTGTATATTTAGGATGAATAAGGAAAGAAATTGGCTGCACACAGATGTTCTTGAAGTCCATTTATTGAATTTTTCATACAAACAATAGGTTATGAGTAAACACAGAGTAGCTGTGCAAAACTAGTCCACCTCTGTTCCAGCTACTGCAACCGTGGTGTGTGTCATTTTTTGTATGGAACAATCAATAAATGGACTTTAAGAACTTTGGTGGCAGTCAATCTCTTTCCTTATTCAGTCTTCTACAGCGGGCGAGCCAGGGCTTGTACCCATGTGAGGGGTCCCACACTATTCAGCACTAGTGTTGAGCGGAATACGCCATATTCGATTTCGCGATATTTCACGAATATATAGAAGAATATTCGTGAAATATTCGTTAATATCAAATATTTGTGATTTTTTATCAAAAAAAAATTTTTGCGAAATTTCGCTAATGCGAATGCGAAATTGATTGCGAAATTCTCGTCAACACGCGAAAACGGAGATCATTTCCTGGATTACTAAACTAATATGCACTAAACACTAACTCTACTTACACAAACTTATATGACTAAACTAAAGCTAACTTTTTTTTTTTTTATACACAAAACACAGAAGGGCAGAGAAAGTATTCGCGAATATTCGTAATACGAATATTCGCATTGCGAATATTCGGCAACATAAAAGGATCGCCTCAGCTATTCGGCCCAGGGTCTCTAATCATACCAGCAATGCTTTTAGACGTCGATGGAGATCACTAGGATGTGATCTGTTTTAAAAATAAATTTGAATAAATACGAATATTCGCAATATCGAATATTCACCGCGATATTCGATTTATTCGCGAATACTCGAAAAAGCAATATTCGTTACGAATATTCGCAATGCGAATATTCGTGAGCAACACTATTCAGCACCCCCAAATGTTTCACAGTGGAGATGGTTTGTTCAGGTTGATGTGCATTTTTAGTTTTCCCGCCACACATAGCGTTTTGCTTTTAGGCCAAAAAGTTACATTTTGGTTTCATCTTTCCAGAGCCCCTTCTTTAACATGTTTGCTTCTCCCACAAGGCTTCTCGCAAACTGCAAACTGAACTTCTTATGGCTTTCTTTTAACAATAGCTTTCGTCTTGCCACTCTTCCAGAAAGACCAGATTTGTGGAGTGCAAGACTCATAGTTGTCCTGTGGACAGATTCTTCTTTCTGAGATGTGGATCTCTGCAGCTCCTTTAGAGTTACCATGAGTCTTTTGGCTGCTTCTCTGATTAATGCTTTCCTTGCCCGGCCTGTCAGTTTAGGTAGACAGCCATGTCTTGGTAGGTTTTCAGTTGTGCAATACTCTTTCCATTTTCGGATGACAGATTGAACAGTGCTCCGTGATTGGGATATTTTTTTTTATAACCTGACCCTGCTTTAAACTTCTCCACAACTTTATCCCTGACCTGTCAGGTGTTTTCCTTGGCCTTCTTGATGCTGTTTGTTCACTAAGGTTCTCTAACAAGCATCGGAGGGCTTCACAGAACAGCTGTATTTATACTGAAATTAAATTACACACAAGCGGACTCTGTTTACTAATTAGGTGACTTCTAAAGGCAATTGGTTAAACTAGATTTTAGTTAGGGGTATCAAAGTAAAGGGGGCTGAAAACACCAATTTTTTCAGGTATTTGTTTGTAAAAAAAAATTGAAAACCATTTATAACATTTTCCTTCCACTTCACAATTATGCGCCACTTTGTGTTGGTCTATCATAAAAAATGCCAATAAAATACATTTACGTTTTTGGTTGTAACATGACAAAATGTGGAACATTTCAAGCGGTATGAATACTTGTTCAAGGCACTAGAGGTAGAATTTTCAATTTTCATGTTTCCTATAAGTTCCCATATTAATTTGGTTATCAGTCCTTTTTTCTTTAAGACCCTTGTGTACCAGCAGAAGCTTCATATGTAGTATGTTGTCCTCTTAAATGTTCTTATTGGGTACCCCCCTCTTGTGTTTAGAACTTCAGTTAACACTGACTACAGTAGTACCGCTTAAATACTTCATTTGTGTGACTACATACAGTATAAGGGCGTTTCAGGTGCTAGTTAGTATTTTATTAAAAGTAAAAAAAAAATTGAATTTATGTGCTTAAAAACAATTCAGGTAATTAAAATACATTTCATACAATAGAGTTTTCTTTTTACAAATGACATACATGTTTAAGGAGACATTGTGCAAATAAATCTCTCATGTATGACTACACCCCTTATTTACATAACATTACATTTATCTTGGATCTAGATATTCTTGCAATCATTGAATGATTTGCATACTAGGAATAGTCAATTTATAATGTGTTTTCCAATGTAGCTTAAAGTGGTTCTAAAAGCAATACATTTTTACCTTAATGCATTCCCTGCATGAAGGTAAAAAATATCTCTGTAAATGTATTGCCTTCTCACCTCCCTATATAATTACCTGAGTCCTATCTCAATCCAGCTCTCCTTCTTCACACAGGCACAGCCCGCAGGTCCGCCACCATAGAAAGCGGCTTCCTATGGTGGTGCATGAGGAACAGACAGAGCCTAGAGTGCCAGCGGAGGACCCCAGAAGATGATAATCGGAGCCACCCTGTGCCATAACATTGCTCAGAGAAGGTAAGTATTTTTTTTTAATAAGCATTTATTTTTTCAAATAATATAAAAGGGAATAAAAGTACAACTATTGACATCATAACATGTCCAATGGCAAAAAAAAGGTACACAGAGCTTAAATGAGCATAACCAGCATACATATGGTATTGTACACAATTGTAAGAAGACAAACAAACACGTACACATTCCCACAAGCACGCAAACAAAACCCCTGCTCTCCCCCCTTCCGATAACAAGACATATACATCAGCGGTACAGTTTTAGCAAATTATTAAGGACTAGAAAATTGCAAAATAGAAAAATTCAGCCAATTGAGAGGCAGAGATGTAAAGCCAGGGCTTCCATATTGTAGTAACATTTTATGGGGCAAAAGCTACCCATGTAAATCAACTTATATTTAGGCAGGGCAGAGCGTACCAGACGGTAAATCTACTGTATCATAAGGGGATTAGCATTTTTCCAATTCTGTAAGATACCCTTAAAGGAGTTGTAAATAAAAATAAAATAAATGGCTGAAATGACTGTTTACAGGGTATAGAGACATAATAGTTAAAGAGGAGTTCCACCCAAAAATGGAACTTCCTCTTAATCCACTCCACACCCCCTTACATGCCACATTTGGCATGTAATTTTTTGGGGGGGGAGTGGGGGCTTCAGTAGGAGTGAGACTTCCTGTCCCACTTCCTGCTTCCGCCGAGGGGCTGGTAAGGCGAGAGGCGTAATCGCCTTATTTCAGCCCCTCCCTGTAGGCGATGGCCTAGGACACTGACAGGTCCTAGACAATCGCCTGTCCAATCAGCGGCGAGCCGCGCGCGCATGCACAGTGCGGCTCGCGCATGCGCAGTGGGTGCCTGGCCATGAAGCCGAAGGCTGTCACGGCTGGGTGCCCACAGTCGGGATGGAGACGCCGGCTGGGGAGGGGGGAGAGGAGCGGACCCCCGGTCGGCGCATCGCTGGAACACAGGAGCAGGTAAGTGAGTGTTTATTAAAAGCCAGCAGCTACACTTTTTGTAGCGGCTGACTTTTAATAAACACATTTTTTTGGCTGGAACACCCCTTTAACTGATTTACTTTAAAAATGATTAAAAATAGATACAAATCAATCATATAATGTACGTGCAGTTTCTAGTTTCATTTTTGCATGTTGTTTCCTGCCTGTGCTGTACAGAGCCACAGAGCCACAGAGCCAATACAGGGCAGTGATGGTTTGGAAAACAAAACTAATTGGTGCTGAGGGGTTTTAAACACACAGTAATCACACCTCCTTGATTAGTGACCACAGAGAGAAAGTTCCCAGTACTGTGGTCATCAGGAAACAGACAACCAGGAAGTGTGGAGATCAGAGAAGAATTACAGCAACTTGAGAGCAAAAAGGAACAATGAGGACTCATTAAGGTAAAGGAAGCTATTAAGATAAAAAAAAATCCTTTACAAACCCTTTAAGGCATATGCGACCATAAGTAAGAATACCCAGCAAACACACCTCAGGGATCTTAGGGACTGGAAGGTTAAGGCTAGTTTCCAGAAAAGTAAGTAAGTCACTACAGATGGTAGAAAGAAAAGATCAAGTTAAAAATATATGAAGGAGGCCAGCAGAACTTTCCCCACATCAGGAAAAACAGGTCTGTTCATCGAGGCTCATTCAAGATATTTTATCAGGCATAGAGTGGAGTTTGTGGATAAACTTAAACTGAGTGAATTTGTTGACGGTACTGATTATATCACAAAAGCAAATCTAAGGCGGCGTACACACGACCGAGGTTCTCGCTGGAAACCAGCGAGAACTTTGCTGGAAGCTGCATTCCAGCGAGGACCTCGGCCGTGTGTACGCTCTCGGCGAGCTTCCCGTCGGGAAACCCGTCGAGCAGAAATAGAGAGCACGCTCTCTATTTGCTCGACGGCCCGCCTGGATGAATGGCTGGTTGCCATTCCCGACGGGCGGGTCGCCGATTTCGACGGCCGGCAGAGAACCTCGACGGGCGGAACGATGTGTTCTGCCCGTCGAGGTTCTCTGCCGTGTGTACACGGCCTAAGTAGCTTCCTCACAGTCTTCTTTTTTTACATCATTTATATATAAGAGCCATATCCGGTATGAAGATACAAAGAGGGCAAGTGGCTGTAAAAGGTAGTCACTAATTTGGTATATGCAGAGTTGTACATTAGATGCTTAAAAGGGGAATCCAATAACTCAAATGTCAAGACCTCAAATATTAACATTTTTATTTTTAATTTTTAAAAGAAGCCTTGATGCCGCGTACACACGATCATTTTTCAGGTTGTAAAAAACAATGGGCCAGATTCACAGAGCGATTACGGCGGCGTCACAGGAGATGCGCGACGTAAGTCTAATTGTGCGTGTGCGTTTCGATGCACGGCATTCCCAAAACGAAATACGCAAGAAATCTATTTTTTTTTGTCCAGCGTAATTTCGTTAGACAGGCGCATCCGTCCGCGCAAAACACACCATTGATTTGCTATTAAAATATGCTAATGAGGGATTTACGGGGATTCACAAAAGAACGTTGGTGCAGTGCAGGCTACGCGCTGTGCGCAACAGCTAAATGTCCTGTCTAAAATTAGACCATATAAAAGCTGGTATAAAATTAGACAATTTGTCTACATGTCAGATAAAGCAACACTGTTAGTGAGGAGCTGAGCAGTCACACATGTTGCCCAACAAACTGTATGCCAACATGCCAGTGGCATCCATGCTCATAGCTATACTACTGACTTTAGATGAGCAAAGAAAGAGGAGAGCACTGAGGAGGGCACGGGATTTTTATGAAAACTTTTTTTTGCTTATATAAACTTTACAATTTAATCTAATCTAATACAATATTCTTATCTAAAACAAGCCCCTCACTCTTCACTCTTCACGGGGGAGGATATATCACACACGCATAGACATCTATGGCATGAGTGATTCTGAGGTGTCTCGCATCTTCAGATTCACCCCTCATGCTATCATGGAATTAACCACAACCCTGCAGGAGGACATCACCATCCCAACACATGACACTACCCATGACACCCATGACAGCTACATATACAATCAGAGCCCCATCCCCACAGATTTCGAACAGAACATGTATGGGGACAGCTGGCTGGTTGGTGAGTGACATGGGTGGCAGGCATGACTGTCCCCCCCCATGATGCACACATCACAAGGGGCACATGCACTACTAACATCCTCCTGTCTTTTCCCTTCAAGATGACTCTGCATATGCACTGGGACCCCATCTCATGACCCCATCTCATGCCAGCTCACATTATGCATCTTTGCACGTTAAACACACACATTAATCAAGGCACAATGAGAATGCATGCATGCACACCACTGTGGTCCCTAGCACACACACCCCACATCACCCGGACCTGGGGATCACTTCTCCCTGGTCCTGGGGAACCCTTCTCCACCAAAGATGAGGGTGACACCCCTTTTCCGGCAGGAATGTCACCCCCACATTCAAACAGCATTCACAACCCCAAAAAAAAATGCCCAGCAAAAACAAAAATGTTCCAGCAAAAAAAGGCAAAAAAAAAAAACCAGGCCAAAAAAAAAGCGGAAAAACAAATTAATGCCGTTGACGTGAGCCACGCCTGGGGCGCCCCCAGCCACGGCCCCGGCTCCTCAGGGGAGACTCATTGGGAAGGGGGTAATCCGGGGAAGGAGGAGCAGCCCCTGGTCTCTGCCCACCTGGCGGCCTGCCCTCCAAGGCCACGGCAATTCTGTTCAGGCCAGCACCTAGTGTTGCCATGTTGGCCTGGATAGCCTGGGTGAGGGCCCTCACATCCTGCCCAACGCCTGCTGTTGTAGTCTGCAGGTGGTTTAGGCAGTTTGTAAGAGCCAGGGAGTGGCAGTCCAGGTCCCCAAGCGTATCCTTTATGGAGGACAGGCTCTCCTCCACCCGCACCAAAGTCTGGCTAACCTCTCCCAGATGGCGGGTCTGAAGGAACTGGTCCCATCTCAGATTGGCGGGCAGAAGCTCGGCCACCCCCCTGGTCTTCTGGTCGCCTTCCTGCCTCCAGCTGATGCTTGTGGCCGGGGAGAAGGGGAGCCCCTTGGGAGGGGTGCCCTGTTGGGGGAGGAGTGGGAGGGGCTACCCCTTATGGAGGGGTGGCTGCTGCCAGCCAGAGGGGAAGAGTCCTCCAAAAACAAAAGTCCACTGCCTGACATGGACTCCTCCTCCTCCTCAAACTCCTCCTCCTCAACCTCCTCCTCTTCAACCTCCTCCGAGGACTCCGGCCTTGTCGGGGGGTCCTCATCAGGCTGCTGTCCTGGGGATGGTGCGGTCAGCCCAGATGGCCCAGCACCCTCCTGCACATCTGGGGATGACACAAAACATTCACAGGTTGGAGGATCCACACACTTGCCACATATTCCCTTTCACCCCCTCCCCCACACATGCTACACACCTGATAGGGCAAAAAACCTTACCTGGCATCACGCCTTCATGACTTGAGTCATAGCCAGGCAGGCCCTCCACTTCTTGCCTATGAAAGGTCTGGGCCACCACACGCTCCTCCGCTGTCAGCCTAACAGGGCATGGTGGGCCCCCTCCTGTGGCCCTGGCATGGGCTAGCATTTTGGCCAGCTTCTTTTTGACCAGACGCCAGAGGTCATTGATCTTCTTTTCAATCCCCGACCGTGTCCGGGTCTCCCCCCCCGATGCATTCACCTCGTCAGTAATCATGTCCAAAATCTCTCTCCTCCTGGCCGGGGTGGTGTTGGCACTCTCCGGGCCGTGGAGGTAACGCCCATATTGGGAAATGGCCCGGGCAAGAATTTGTTTCTCCCCAAAAGTAAAATTTAACTTCCTCTTTCTCTCCGTCATACTCATACAAAAACTCTCTCCCAAACAGTCAGCAAAAATCACTCACAAAAACAAGCAGGAAAAATCACTCACAAAAACAAGCAGGAAAAATCAAGCAAGAAAACAAAGGAACAAAAAACTATCAAAGAAAAACTCTCACAAGCAGTCACCAAAAATCACTTACAAATATCTTCTAACTAACACAAGATCACACAGTCCACAAATATCACAAAGACAAACCACAACGCAACTAACAACAGAACAAAAGCACCTTGCTGTATAGGGAGGGATACAAAGGGATGTACTTTTGCAAAGGAAGTGCGTTTCTGTCTGTCTATTTATGCTGTCTGCGTAGTTCATGATTTTGCCCTAGTTCACTTCCAATTTCACTGATTGCGCCGTTCCCGAGTTGGGAGCATGCGCACAGAGGTGCTGACATGGTCTGCTTCAAGCGCGCATGTGCGAGCCGGCCGGCCCTTCATTTGCATGGGGTCACAGCTCATTTCAATGTAACACGCCCACGTCCTTCCCAATTTGTATTACTCCGCCTTGCGCCTCAGAAATAACGTTGCGCAGTCGCTAATTTCTGTGTAAAACTGACGAGAATAGGGTGATTGCGCCGCTACATTGCGCCAGTCTAACATAAAGGCGGTGCGCTACGCCGGTCCAATAATGTGCAGATGTACCTGAATCTGGCCCAATGTTTTTCAGGCTCTTGAAAAAACAAAGGCCCAGATTCATAGAGCAATTACGCCTGTCTAACTGGTGTTAGACAGGAGTAATTTCAAATTTTGCGCGCCGTATCACTAGTTTGAATCCTCAAACCATGATACGGCGGCTTCGGGCTTCGATCCGAGAGGCTTACGTCTTCGTAAAACCAGCGAGAACTTTGCTGGAAGCTGCATTCCAGCGAGGACCTCGGCCGTGTGTACGCTCTCGGCGAGCTTCCCGTCGGGAAACCCGTCGAGCAGAAATAGAGAGCACGCTCTCTATTTGCTCGACGGCCCGCCTGGATGAATGGCTGGTTGCCATTCCCGACGGGCGGGTCGCCGATTTCGACGGCCGGCAGAGAACCTCGACGGGCGGAACGATGTGTTCTGCCCGTCGAGGTTCTCTGCCGTGTGTACACGGCCTAAGTAGCTTCCTCACAGTCTTCTTTTTTTACATCATTTATATATAAGAGCCATATCCGGTATGAAGATACAAAGAGGGCAAGTGGCTGTAAAAGGTAGTCACTAATTTGGTATATGCAGAGTTGTACATTAGATGCTTAAAAGGGGAATCCAATAACTCAAATGTCAAGACCTCAAATATTAACATTTTTATTTTTAATTTTTAAAAGAAGCCTTGATGCCGCGTACACACGATCATTTTTCAGGTTGTAAAAAACAATGGGCCAGATTCACAGAGCGATTACGGCGGCGTCACAGGAGATGCGCGACGTAAGTCTAATTGTGCGTGTGCGTTTCGATGCACGGCATTCCCAAAACGAAATACGCAAGAAATCTATTTTTTTTTGTCCAGCGTAATTTCGTTAGACAGGCGCATCCGTCCGCGCAAAACACACCATTGATTTGCTATTAAAATATGCTAATGAGGGATTTACGGGGATTCACAAAAGAACGTTGGTGCAGTGCAGGCTACGCGCTGTGCGCAACAGCTAAATGTCCTGTCTAAAATTAGACCATATAAAAGCTGGTATAAAATTAGACAATTTGTCTACATGTCAGATAAAGCAACACTGTTAGTGAGGAGCTGAGCAGTCACACATGTTGCCCAACAAACTGTATGCCAACATGCCAGTGGCATCCATGCTCATAGCTATACTACTGACTTTAGATGAGCAAAGAAAGAGGAGAGCACTGAGGAGGGCACGGGATTTTTATGAAAACTTTTTTTTGCTTATATAAACTTTACAATTTAATCTAATCTAATACAATATTCTTATCTAAAACAAGCCCCTCACTCTTCACTCTTCACGGGGGAGGATATATCACACACGCATAGACATCTATGGCATGAGTGATTCTGAGGTGTCTCGCATCTTCAGATTCACCCCTCATGCTATCATGGAATTAACCACAACCCTGCAGGAGGACATCACCATCCCAACACATGACACTACCCATGACACCCATGACAGCTACATATACAATCAGAGCCCCATCCCCACAGATTTCGAACAGAACATGTATGGGGACAGCTGGCTGGTTGGTGAGTGACATGGGTGGCAGGCATGACTGTCCCCCCCCATGATGCACACATCACAAGGGGCACATGCACTACTAACATCCTCCTGTCTTTTCCCTTCAAGATGACTCTGCATATGCACTGGGACCCCATCTCATGACCCCATCTCATGCCAGCTCACATTATGCATCTTTGCACGTTAAACACACACATTAATCAAGGCACAATGAGAATGCATGCATGCACACCACTGTGGTCCCTAGCACACACACCCCACATCACCCGGACCTGGGGATCACTTCTCCCTGGTCCTGGGGAACCCTTCTCCACCAAAGATGAGGGTGACACCCCTTTTCCGGCAGGAATGTCACCCCCACATTCAAACAGCATTCACAACCCCAAAAAAAAATGCCCAGCAAAAACAAAAATGTTCCAGCAAAAAAAGGCAAAAAAAAAAAACCAGGCCAAAAAAAAAGCGGAAAAACAAATTAATGCCGTTGACGTGAGCCACGCCTGGGGCGCCCCCAGCCACGGCCCCGGCTCCTCAGGGGAGACTCATTGGGAAGGGGGTAATCCGGGGAAGGAGGAGCAGCCCCTGGTCTCTGCCCACCTGGCGGCCTGCCCTCCAAGGCCACGGCAATTCTGTTCAGGCCAGCACCTAGTGTTGCCATGTTGGCCTGGATAGCCTGGGTGAGGGCCCTCACATCCTGCCCAACGCCTGCTGTTGTAGTCTGCAGGTGGTTTAGGCAGTTTGTAAGAGCCAGGGAGTGGCAGTCCAGGTCCCCAAGCGTATCCTTTATGGAGGACAGGCTCTCCTCCACCCGCACCAAAGTCTGGCTAACCTCTCCCAGATGGCGGGTCTGAAGGAACTGGTCCCATCTCAGATTGGCGGGCAGAAGCTCGGCCACCCCCCTGGTCTTCTGGTCGCCTTCCTGCCTCCAGCTGATGCTTGTGGCCGGGGAGAAGGGGAGCCCCTTGGGAGGGGTGCCCTGTTGGGGGAGGAGTGGGAGGGGCTACCCCTTATGGAGGGGTGGCTGCTGCCAGCCAGAGGGGAAGAGTCCTCCAAAAACAAAAGTCCACTGCCTGACATGGACTCCTCCTCCTCCTCAAACTCCTCCTCCTCAACCTCCTCCTCTTCAACCTCCTCCGAGGACTCCGGCCTTGTCGGGGGGTCCTCATCAGGCTGCTGTCCTGGGGATGGTGCGGTCAGCCCAGATGGCCCAGCACCCTCCTGCACATCTGGGGATGACACAAAACATTCACAGGTTGGAGGATCCACACACTTGCCACATATTCCCTTTCACCCCCTCCCCCACACATGCTACACACCTGATAGGGCAAAAAACCTTACCTGGCATCACGCCTTCATGACTTGAGTCATAGCCAGGCAGGCCCTCCACTTCTTGCCTATGAAAGGTCTGGGCCACCACACGCTCCTCCGCTGTCAGCCTAACAGGGCATGGTGGGCCCCCTCCTGTGGCCCTGGCATGGGCTAGCATTTTGGCCAGCTTCTTTTTGACCAGACGCCAGAGGTCATTGATCTTCTTTTCAATCCCCGACCGTGTCCGGGTCTCCCCCCCGATGCATTCACCTCGTCAGTAATCATGTCCAAAATCTCTCTCCTCCTGGCCGGGGTGGTGTTGGCACTCTCCGGGCCGTGGAGGTAACGCCCATATTGGGAAATGGCCCGGGCAAGAATTTGTTTCTCCCCAAAAGTAAAATTTAACTTCCTCTTTCTCTCCGTCATACTCATACAAAAACTCTCTCCCAAACAGTCAGCAAAAATCACTCACAAAAACAAGCAGGAAAAATCACTCACAAAAACAAGCAGGAAAAATCAAGCAAGAAAACAAAGGAACAAAAAACTATCAAAGAAAAACTCTCACAAGCAGTCACCAAAAATCACTTACAAATATCTTCTAACTAACACAAGATCACACAGTCCACAAATATCACAAAGACAAACCACAACGCAACTAACAACAGAACAAAAGCACCTTGCTGTATAGGGAGGGATACAAAGGGATGTACTTTTGCAAAGGAAGTGCGTTTCTGTCTGTCTATTTATGCTGTCTGCGTAGTTCATGATTTTGCCCTAGTTCACTTCCAATTTCACTGATTGCGCCGTTCCCGAGTTGGGAGCATGCGCACAGAGGTGCTGACATGGTCTGCTTCAAGCGCGCATGTGCGAGCCGGCCGGCCCTTCATTTGCATGGGGTCACAGCTCATTTCAATGTAACACGCCCACGTCCTTCCCAATTTGTATTACTCCGCCTTGCGCCTCAGAAATAACGTTGCGCAGTCGCTAATTTCTGTGTAAAACTGACGAGAATAGGGTGATTGCGCCGCTACATTGCGCCAGTCTAACATAAAGGCGGTGCGCTACGCCGGTCCAATAATGTGCAGATGTACCTGAATCTGGCCCAATGTTTTTCAGGCTCTTGAAAAAACAAAGGCCCAGATTCATAGAGCAATTACGCCTGTCTAACTGGTGTTAGACAGGAGTAATTTCAAATTTTGCGCGCCGTATCACTAGTTTGAATCCTCAAACCATGATACGGCGGCTTCGGGCTTCGATCCGAGAGGCTTACGTCTTCGTAAGCCTTCGGATCTACGCTGCGATATTTTTGCGGCCGCTGGGAGGAGTTCGCGTTGTTTTGATGCGTCGGGATATGCAAATGAGTTTTTACGGCGATCCACGAAGATACGAGCGGTCTTTGCAATCGCTTACGTCTATTTTTTTTTACGTACTGTTAGACCAGCTTTTTGCTGGTCTAACGGTGCGTAGCCCATGTTAAGTATGGCCGTCGTTCCCGCGTCGAATTTAATTATTTTTATTTTTTTTACGTAAGTCGTTCGGGAATAGAAATGTCCGTAAACGACGCTACTTAAACAACGAATGACGTAACGACGTGATTTCGCGCAATGCACGGCGGGAAATTTGCGAACGGAGCATGCGCAGTTCGATCGCCGCGGGAACGCGCCTATTTTAAATGCTTCATGCCCCCTACTCACGTAGATGGATTGCGACGGGAGAAATACACTACGCCGCCGTCGTTTACTGGACAAAATCTACCTGGATTCCACGTAGAGCCAGGTAAAAAACGGCGGCGTAGTGTATTTCTGATACGCTACGAGAATCTAATTCTCTCTGAATCTGGGCCAAAGTTTTTTTCAACTTCATCATTAAAACGTCCTTGTTTACACATGATCGTTAAAAAAAAATGCTCTAGCAAAGCGCGGTGAAGTACAACACGTACGACGGCACTATAAAGGGGAAGTTCCATTAGGATGACGCCACCCTTTCGGCTGCTTTAGCTGATTTCATGTTAGTAAAAGACGGTTTACGCTTTTCTGTCTGTTACAGCATGATGAATGTGCTTACTCCATTATGAATGGTATTTTTCTTAGAACGAGCGCTCCCGTCTCATGATTTGCTTCTGAGCATGCGCGGGTTTTTCACGTTGTTAACCACTTAAGCCCTGGACCAATATGCTGCTAAATGCCCAAAGGCGTTTTTACAATTCGGCACTGCGTCGCTTAAACAGACAATTGCGCGGTCGTGCGACGTAGCTCCCAAACAAAATTGGCGTCCTTTTTTCCCCACAAATAGAGCGTTCTTTTGGTGGTATTTGATCACCTCTGCGGTTTTTATTTGTTGCGCTATAAACAAAAATAGAGCGACAATTTTGAAAAAAATTCTATATTTTTTACTTTTTGCTATAATAAACATCCCCCAAAAACATATATAACATTTTTTTTCCTCAGTTTAGGCCAATACGTATTCTTCTAACTATTTTTGGTAAAAAAAAACGCAATAAGCGTTTATCGATTGGTTTGCGCAAAAGTTATAGCGTTTACAAAATAGGGGATAGTTTTATTGCATTTTTATTTTTTTACTACTAATGGCGCCGATCAGCGATTTTTTTCGTGACTGCGACATTATGGCGGACACTTCGGACAATTTTGACACATTTTTGGGACCATTGTCACTTTCACAGCAAAAAATGCATTTAAATTGCATTGTTTATTGTGAAAATGACAGTTGCAGTTTGGGAGTTAACCACAGGGGGCACTGTAGGATTTGTGTGTTCCCTGTGTGTGTTTACAACTGTAGTGGGGTGTGGCTGTAGGTCTGACGTCATCGATCGAGTCTCCCTGCGGTGGCTCAACGTGATTGGCACTGCGCTGACAAGCCATTCACCTCTGCAGCTAGGGGTTCGGATCCCGGTCTCGGCTGCATGTGAATTGAGTTTGGTGGTCTCAGCCCGGCTCCCGGTGGGTGTGCTATGTGAGGTAAGCCTGCGCTTAGTATGCCCACCACACTTACAAGCACTCGAAATTGGGTTAACATGCACGCACACACTAAAAAAAGAGAGGCGAAGGACTAACGGGGCTGGCTGAGCGGGCTACATCCTCTCACTCCCTCATAGGGGAGTCCCTCTGCCCTGTTGGGCTTCAAAGCGGAGCAGGTAGGGCGGGTTGTGTGGGAGGACCCCCTCACACCCACAATTTGTTTTTACAGCCACAATGTGGCTCTTAATTGCCGGGAGGCCATCTATATACGGCCTCTGGCCTCCAGCCACCGGGGTCGCCGAGATGCCGATGCGCGTGCCTAGCGGCCGCAATGTCCGCCGGGTACCCGCGATCTGCAGTGACAGAGCAGGGACGTGGAGCTCTGTCCTGTCACGTCCTGTCATTGTACATAGGGACACAGCATCGGTCACCTCCCCCAGTCAGTACCCTCCCCCCACAGTAAGAATCACTCCTAGGATACACATTTAACCGCTTCCTCGCCCCCTAGTGTTAACCCCTTCCCTGCCAGTCACATTTATACAGTAATCAGTGCATTTTTTTTTTAGCACTGTTCGCTGTATTAATGTGAATGGTCCCAAAAATGTGTCAAAAGTGTCTGATGTGTCCTCCATAATATCGCAGTCCTGACAAAATTCGCAGATCATCGTATTACTAGTAAAAAAATTAATAAAAAATAAAATAAAATAAAAAATGGCAGAATTCTATCCCCGATTTTGTAGCCACTATAACTTTTGCGCAAACCAATCACTATGCGCTTATTGCGTTTTTTTTTTTGTTTTTTTTTGCAGAATATTGGTCCGGGGCTTAAGTGGTTACCACTTGCTTACTGGGCACATATACCCCCTTCCTGCCCAGGCAAAAAGCTGGTATTTGAACTTACATATTTAAATCAATAAATAATTTTTTTAAATGGGATAGTTATTATAGCAAAAAGTAAAAAATATTGGCCCGGATTCACATACATCGGCGCATATATATGCCGCCGTAGCGTATATTCTTTACGCTACGCCAATGCAGCGCAGAGAGGCAAGCACAGAATTCACAAAGCACTTGCTCTTAAAACTACGCTGGGTTTCTAAGGCGTAAGCCAGCGTAGGTAGAAGTGGGCGTGAGCCATGCAAATTAAGCGTGACCCCATGTAAATGATGGGCCAAGTGCCTGACAAGTACTTAGAACGGACTGCACATGCGTTGTGTCGTGGCCGCATCCCAGTGCGCATGCTCACAATCACTTCGAAAGCAACTGCCTAAGATACGTCGAATCACTGCCTACAGTGTGAACGTAACCTACGCCCAGCCATATTCACGTACAACGTAAACTACGTAAAATTTGACAGCTTGTGTTCCCTGGTCCATACCTTTGCATGGGTTGCGCCTCATATATGGGGAAGAGCTTTACGTCGGACATACGTCTTACGCAAAATGCGTATATTATGCGCCGGGCGCAAGTACGTTCCTGAATCGCCGTATTTCCCTCATTTGCATATTTGAATTGAAAATCAATGGGAGCCCCACATGCGTCCAGCGTAAGTATGCGCCCACTCTACGCCGGCGTAGGAAAGTTACGTCGGTGGGATGAAGCCTATTTTTAGGCGTATCTTAGTTTGTGGGTCGGCGCATAGATACGACGGCGCACATTTGTACTTACGTCGGCGTATCTGGAGATACGTCGGTGTAAGTGCTTTGTGAATCCGGGCCAAAGTGTTTTTTTTTTTTCTAAATTGTCGCTCTTTATTTGTGGGAAAAAAAGGACGTCAATTTTGTTTGGGAGGCACGTCGCAGTGCTGAAAGCTGAAATTTTGCCTGGGCAGGAAGGGGGTATATGTGCCCAGTAAGCAAGTGGTTAACTACTTAAGCCCCGGACCAATATGCTGCTAAATGCCCAGAGGCGTTTTTACAATTCGGCACTGCGTTGCTTTAACAGACAATTGCGCAGTGGTGCGACGTGGCTCCCAAACAAAATTCACGTCCCTTTTCTTCCCACAAATAGAGCTTTCTTTTGATGATATTTGATTGTCTCTGCGATACTTATTTTTTGCGATATAAACGGAAAAAGACCAACATTTTGGGAAAAAAATTATATTTTCTACTTTTTGTTATAAGAAAACTTGAATAAACTAAATTTTAGTCAAACATTTAGGCCAAAATGTATTCAGCCACATGTCTTTTGTAAAAAAAAATCTCAATAAAAAAAAAAATAGCTACCTAGCGGCAACAGTGACACTAATACAGCGATCAGAAAACCGATCGCTTAGTGACACTGGCAATAGGGGGTGAAAGGGTTAACTAGGGCGGTGATCAAGGGGTTAAAACTTTATTAGGGGGGGCTACCCTGGACCTAAAACTAACTGCCTGTCACACTAACTGTCACACTGACACTAAATGCAGTGATCAGTAGATATATGATCACTGCATTCAGTGACACTGTGACAGAGGACTGGGGGGGGGGGTGATCGGGGGGGTTTTATGTGCCTATGTGTACTGTGTTAGTGTAGTGTTGGTGCAAACTCACTGTGTGATGTCTTCTCTCCTCAGCGGCGGTTGAAAATACCGCTGAGTGGAGAGATTACATCACTTCCCCCACAGGCAGAGGGCGGGGGAGTGCGCGGATTGGCTGGGAGCGATCGCGAGGGGGTGGCTAGAAACGAATAGCCGCCCCCTCATCTCGGATCGCTCCTGCAGCCACGGGGACCGCCGCAAGTACCAGGGGGGTCCAATCGGACCCCCGACCAACGTCTAGGCAGGGACGTACAGGTACGCCAATGTGCCTGTCCGTGCCATTCTGCCGTCGTAAATGTACATGCGGCGGTCCTTAAGGACGTTGTTTTTTACAACCCAAAAAATGATCGTGTGTACACAGCATGACACTCACTTTAATATTGTCACATTGTCTTTACTAATATCACAATGGGGGACAGCAATCCAGTAGGTACCTCCGATGGAGACCAATGAGAGCACTTGGGATATTTCTGTGAGAGCCTGAGATCAGTGAGATTTCACAAATGTAGCTGTACAACTTTATATCCATTCCTACATTAGATAGATTGGTTTTAGGGACGTGAATTCAAAGTTTACTTTAATAATATTTAAGTCATATTCTTAGGCAGAGGTGTAGCTTGAAACTTGTGGGCCGGGATGCAAAAGTTGACCTGGGTGCCCCCCCTCCCCCCACTACCACCCACCACTTTCACTGTGCATGCAGATACATCCACTGCACGCCAAGATACTCAAAGTGGCTTATGAGTTTTAAATTCCCAGAGTTCCTTTTTACATCAGAGGACACAGATCACTGCTGGAGAATCAGAGGACAGGGACCCCTGGCGGGTTACTTGGAAGAGCTCCTTTCCCATCCCAGCACTGTATAGAGCTCAAGGGCAGATCAGAGCTGGACTTTGTGGAGGATATGATAATATGACAGGGAGGCTGCAGGGTTGTGATTGTGACCCCTGCATCCCCTTATGCTACGCCCATGTTCTTGGGACATGGTGCCAAACCCCATCTATTGGCTTCAGATACTTTTACACAATTTGCACATTGGTAGATCAACAACACAGCAAGCAGTTACTTATTACTGCTTGATTTACCAATAGAAAGCATATGATTGTATGCAAACACAAATACTGTATATTGTTTTTTTCTTGTCAAAACATAACATAGTGAATATTTAGTAGCACTGTACAGCATGTAAGGACAACCGCCTTTAATCAAGTTTGTCACTACATATTACAGATTGTTTGATTTGCGCTTCAAAGCCTTATGGTATAAATCCTTAAAAAAAAAGCTGGTATATGAACTTACATATTTAAATCAATACACTTATTCATATTCTAGCTAGTGAACATTAATCATTCTCTGTTTGGCAGATGTTATTTCATAATAGTTTACAACTAGCTACTGGCAGTCAGCCACCCACCACAATAAACAATTTTGGGCATAAATAAAGAGACATAAATAAAATACACCTGCGGCATTGCTGGCACAAAATGGGCCGTGATAAAATACAGTAATAACTATGAATTAACACTACAACTCAGATGCTTAGCTAGTTTACATTATACACATAAATAATTTGCTCACAATATTTTAAGACAATTTATTGGTTGTTCAGCAGCGTAATGCACCATAAACTCTGCATTGCCTAATGCGTAAAAGTGTTCCACTGGTACGCATTTATATGCAAATATAAACATTACCACTGTGTAACTTAATGGTAGACTATCATTAATCACAGAAAATCACTAGGCTTTCGTCTATACATGTGTACACTAAGAGGTATTTTACTATTTTGATTTTAAAGGAACCTATACTGTACTGAGAAAACAATGAAGTCTGCTTTTGTTGACTTTTCACCTGAAAATGCTAAATGCCTGGCTTCCTCTAGCTTGTGTATTTTTTGAGTTACTGACCTAGAATAAGCATCCAGCTAGTGAAGCCAGGTAAAGAAAGAGCTCATGATCTGCATAGCTGTCTGAGGACATTGACTTACAAAATATTAAACCTTCAGATTACTAGGGATGAGCCGAACACCCCCGCGTTCGGTTCGCACCAGAACCGTCGAACGTTCGCGCAAACATTTAGAACCCCATTGAAGTCTATGGGACTCGAACGTTCGAATTCAAAAGTGCTCATTTTAAAGCCCAATATTCAAGTTATTGTTGAAAAACGTCTTTGAGAACCCGGGTCTTGCCCCAGGGAACATGTATCAATGGAATTTTTTTTTTTTAAACTGTAGTTTTTTCTGGAGCAGCGATTATAATGATGCTTAAAGTGAGAAAAAAAATTCAAAATTCCTTTAAATATTGTACCTGCTGGGTGTCTATAGTATGCCTGTGAGGTGGCATGTGTTTACAACTGTCCCTGCACAAAATGAGATTACTCTCAGAAAAAATAAATGTAATACTGCTTACGGCTTTAATGTAATGTTTGGTCCCTGCAATATGGATAAAAATCATTGAAAAAATAGCATGGGTTTCCCCGCCACCACTCCTACCAGGTCATTACAAGACCCAGTGCCGATCCTGACCTCCCTGGGGCCCTAAGCAAAATGACATGACACATTAAAAATGAGAAGCGGGGGGCACTGACGACAGTGACATGCCACATTAAAGAAAGTTGAGAAGCGGGGGGAGGGGGTGTTCTGCTGTCGGAAATGACTCAGCCAGCGAGTTTAGAAGCGAGAAGCGGGGGTGAAAATGACTTCTCACCAGGCGGGGCCTCTAGTAATTTGGGGGGCCCTTCGCAGCTTTGCGGGGCCCTAAGCGGCTTGCATAGTGAGCCTATAGCGAGGATCGGCCTTTGGCCCTATATACTTTGAACAGCAATATACAGGCGGTGCAAACAAGACAAGGACTGTAGGTTTGTTAAGTAGAATCTGAACCATGTCATACTTTGCTGTTGCATATTGCACAATTTCCTAAAGAGACCCTCAACAAACTACATGACACTTGTGCCTGTAGAGGCCATTGATGTTCCAGTGGTGGCCCTTGAGCCTGTCCATACAGGCTTGGCCCCCCAAAGCGCACGTGCTGTGTGGCAACAATACAATGCCAGATCTAGGCTAAATTAATTATTTTTTGGGGGAAAGAAAAATTCTAGAAAAAAGGGGGGTTGCCATCCGGGGCCCCCTTTGAACAAATTCTGTGAAGAACTCCTGTTCTCTGAAGGCCTACATTATTTCTGCAAATCAAAATTAAGCAAAAAAAGCTAATGTCAGTCAAGCCTTTTACTACTAAGCTTTCTCCCCATATCTAACCCACAAACTCATCCACTGATCATAAAGTCCAAAATCGAGTTGCGTATCGTCGTACTGCACGATCGTTTCTTCCGACTTTTTCTACAGACTGTGAACTACGTTCTCACTCACGCAATATCCCTTTATACACTGCGCAATGCAAAAATCTCTGCACGTTTCCCCGCCCATGGCGATTGTTCTAGTAATTGCCACGCTCCTTTTCGGTCAGTCAATGCAAGACGGTGAAGACATCATGAAGGTCACACAGCAAGCTGCAACCTCAAGGCAGGAGAGAGGCCAGGCAGTAGCACACACCAGGAGCAGGAGGTACAAGGCCACCAACATGTCCTTTGATGAGATGGTCGAGATGGTGGCAATCCTTAAAAAGGAGGACTATGATTGCAAAAATGGGCCTTACAAGAACCCAAAGAAAGTGAAGGCCCAGATCATGGAGAATGTTCAGAGGACTATCCATCAGAAATTCGGAGTGCAGAGGTCAAGGGAACAGTTGCGTAAAAGGTGGTCTGACCTGGAAATACGAGAGCCGGAGCAGATGGAGAGGATTTGAAGAGTGATCAGAAGAAGTAAGTAATTTTCATGTGTACTCTGATTATTTGTTTTTATTATTTTGTGGCATGTGCTTTTTCTTTCAGGTTGTATATATACAGTTCAAGAATAGATGTCTCAAGGTTCATGTTTGTGGGCATAATAATTCTATTTCCATTTATGATCTTTTTATGTGAGAACAATTTTTTATTTAATGTAGATGTGTTATTAACTAGATTTAAATAATCCATCTTAAGTCAATATACAGTAAAAGGAGAGTATGCCCAGCAGTTGGTTACACATATGGACAAGTGTTGGTATGGCCGATCCGCCCTATAGGCTCACTATGCAAGCCGTTTAGGGCCACGCAAAGCTGCAAAGGGCCCCCCAAATTACTAGAGGCCCCCTCACCCCGCTTCTCAACTTGCTGGCTGCATGGGAGAAGAGGTAAGAAGTCGGCACCCCCTGCTTCTCAATTTAATGTAAGATGTCATTTCCAACAGCAGAACACCCCCTCCCCCCACTTCTCAACTTTCTTTAATGTGACATGTCACTGTCGTCAGCGCCCCCTGCTTCTCATTTTTAATGTGCCATGTCATTTTGCTTAGGGCCCCAGGGAGTTCAGGATTGACACTGAGTGTTGGCCACAAGAACAACCTAGTTAGGATGTCACACAGAGGTGATCCAGTGGATAATTGGTGTTTTTTCATGTAGGAAACTTGGCCAAAGATAGAGAAATGTTGCAGCTTTGGTAATGGATAAAATCCTGTGTTAAGCTTAGAAGGATTTAAAAAACAGACAATTGTACCACATGTTACAAAAAGAATGATTGATATTCCTCTTTCAGACCTCTAATCTTTTTGATTCATGTATCCCTTTTTTACAATCTCATAGGGCGCAATCAAGCTGCAGGAGTGGAGCAGACAAACCCCAAAAAGAGCCAAGCCCCACCCCGCCGGATGTGCGGGACGTGGAAAATGCCACCACATCAGGTCAGTGTCATACAGCTTCAGGTAATGTAGATGTAGGCCTGCATAATTGTAATACATGGTTTGTTTCCAAATTTCAGGAGGTATTCGTGCTGTTGGGGACGGACTGGACACCTACAGCGCCCAGGTCTTAATTGGGGAGGTGTTGTCCTGCAGGTCTCAAATTGAGTACATAAATATCTACGTACGGCAGATAAAAAAGAAAACACAAGCGGTGGAGCGAACACTAAAGAATGTAATGGATGTTCTGGGGAGGGTTTAAAAAAACAAAAAAAGTTTTACATTTTTTCTTTTTTTTCTCTGTATGTTTTTTTTTGTTTGTTTTTTCAAAGTGTAATCTCTATTTTTCTGGCTAAAATGCATGAACAACGACAACTGCTAAAAAGTTGGTCATTGTTCATGTGTTTTAACCAGATATTTGTTAATTTTGTTTTTGTCAAAAAAAAATAAACCAAAAAAAAAAAGATATATAAGAAAAAAAAAAGATATCTCTAAAAAAATAACATTTAAAAAAAAATAAAAAAAATTGATGTAGACAAATATTTCAAAGCAAAAGTATATTTCTTGACAATAAAAAAAAAAAAAAAGAAAAGAATTTCTATTAAGATATTTTTGGAAAAAATAAAAATGACACCTTTGTCGTGTGAAACAAATAAATATTTTTGGATACTCAACAATGTGTGGCTTATTATTATATCGATGCTGCCTAAAAGAACAAATCTAGATTTGTGGTGTTTATATTGACAATGCTGAGTATTAAGTACAGAAAAATAAACATGACACTATAATAACGTTGGAGAAAGCTAGAATAAACTGAAATTAGAAAATAATCAAACAAAGAAAAATACTAGAACAGGATAAGAAAAATTGGGCCTTAGACACTGGTGGCGGTGCCACAACACTGCAACCCCTCACAGATACTCTAGTTGGAGCGCAGTAATAAGCCCTGCTGCAAAAAATTGCATCAAAAATTGTTATTATATGCCCCTGTTCAACAGGGGCAGAAAAATTGGGCCTTAGGCACTGGTGGCGTTGAGACACAGCAGCGCCCTGCACAGGCGTAGCTCTGCAATGTAATGCTGTTGGTGTGCTTCCCTGAAGCTGGCCCCTGGAGGGCATCCTGCCTCTTTGGAGATGTGCCTGTGCCTGTGCCTCTTCCTCCTCCTCCTCTCTCCTATCAGGCACCCACGTAGAGTCAGTGAACTCATCATCCCCTCCCTCCTCATCACTGTTGAAAACCTGGCAGTATGCTGCAGCTGGCGGAATATGACTGCCAGATTGCTGTCCCTCTCGGGCACCCCCTCTCTCTGGGCTCACATTACTGCCTTCCTCTATCTATGTTCCATCATCGGAGCCTTCAAAACCTTGCACATCTTCATGCAGCGTGTACCCAACTGTGTTGAAACAGTTCGGGGGACTCCTCAGGAGGACATGGTGGGACTAGGGAAGGATTGTGTGATGCCATTGTGCAGAGGAAAGAGGACGCCTTGGTAGCTGCTTTGCCAGACAAAGTAAGCTCAGCCTGAGTGAGAGGATGAGGAGGATGAGGACGGCTGCATGTTGAGGCTCAACACGGCCAGCTCCCGAAAAAGACGAGCGTGCAACGGCCACGTGCTGAAGAGGATGCACCGTGTCCACCACCAGCACTGTTGCCTCTAGATGCAGAGCCTGCTTGCCCTCGTGACTCTCTGCCTCTCTTTGTTGTCCTTCCTGACATTATAATGGCCTGACGAGGACAAAATCAGTACACACCTCGTAGCTTTAGGTGCAAACTGCAGAGGACACATGCAGTACACACCAAGTACGCTTAGGTGCAAACCATACGGCCCAAGTGCAGTAACACCAAGTACGTTTAGGTGCAAACTATACGGCACAAGTGCAGTAACAACAAGTACGTTTAGGTGCAAACTATACGGCCCAAGTGCAGTAACAACAATACGTTTAGGTGCAAACTATACGGCCCAAGTGCAGTAACACCAAATACGTTTAGGTGCAAACTATACGGCCCAAGTGCAGTAACAACAACTATACGTTTAGGTGCAAACTATACGACCCAAGTGCAGTAACACCAAGTACGTTTAGGTGCAAGCTATACGGAACAAGTGCAGTAAACTACAAGTACGTTTAGGTGCAAACTATACGGCCCAAGTGCAGTAACACCAAGTACTATACGGCACAAGTGCAGTAACACCAAGTACGTTTAGGTGCAAACTATACGGCACAAGTGCAGTAACAACAAGTACGTTTTGGTGGAAACTATACGGCCCAAGTGCAGTAACACGTATGTTTAGGTGCAAACTATACGGCCCAAGTGCAGTAACACCAAATACGTTTAGGTGCAAACTATACTGCCCAAGTGCAGTAACAACAAGTACGTTTAGGTGCAAACTATACGGCCCAAGTGCAGTAACACTAAGTATGTTTAGGTGCAAACTATACGACCCAAGTGCAGTAACACCAAGTACGTTTAGGTGCAAACTATACGGCACAAGTGCAGTAATAACAAGTACGTTTAGGTGCAAACCATACGGCCCAAGTGCAGTAACAACAATACGTTTAGGTGCAAACTATACGGCCCAAGTGCAGTAACACCAAATACGTTTAGGTGCCAACTATACGGCCCAAGTGCAGTAACAACAACTATACATTTAGGTGCAAACTATACGACCCAAGTGCAGTAACACCAAGTACGTTTAGGTGCAAACTATAGGGCCCAAGTGCAGTAACACCAAGTATGTTTAAGTGCAAACTATACTGCACAAAGGCAGAAACACCAAGTAAGTAGGTTTAGGTGCAAACTATACGGCCCAAGTGAAGTAACACCAAGTACGTTTAGGTGCAAACTATACAGCACAAGTGCAGTAAACTACAAGTACATTTAGGTGCAAACTATACGGCCCAAGTGCAGTAACACCAAGTACTATACGGCACAAGTGCAGTAACACCAAGTACTATACGGCACAAGTGCAGTAACACCAAGTACGTTTAGGTGCAAACTATACAGCACAAGTGCAGTAAACTACAAGTACGTTTAGGTGCAAACTATATGGCCCAAGTGCAGTAACACCAAGTACATTTATGTGCAAACTATACAGCCCAAGTGCAGTAAACTACAAGTATGTTTAGGTGCAAACTATACGGCCCAAGTGCAGTAACACCAAGTACGTTTAGGTGCAAACTATATGGCACAAGTGCAGTAACACCAAGTACGTTTAGGTGCAAACTATACTGCACAAGTGCAGTAACAACAAGTACGTTTAGGTGCAAACTATAGGGCCCAAGTGCAGTAACACCAAGTATGTTTAAGTGCAAACTATACTGCACAAAGGCAGAAACACCAAGTAAGTAGGTTTAGGTGCAAACTATACGGCCCAAGTGAAGTAACACCAAGTAAGTAGGTTTAGGTGCAAACTATACGGCCCAAGTGAAGTAACACCAAGTACGTTTAGGTGCAAACTATACAGCACAAGTGCAGTAAACTACAAGTACGTTTAGGTGCAAACTATGCAGAACAAGTGCAGTAAACTACAAGTACGTTTAGGTGCAAACTATACGGCCCAAGTGCAGTAACACCAAGTACTTTTAGGTGCAAACTATACAGCACAAGTGCAGTAAACTACAAGTACGTTTAGGTGCAAACTATACAGAACAAGTGCAGTAAACTACAAGTACGTTTAGGTGCAAACTATACGGCCCAAGTGCAGTAACATCAAGTACGTTTAGGTGCAAACTATACAGCACAAGTGCAGTAAACTACAAGTATGTTTAGGTGCAAACTATACGGCACAAGTGCAGTAACACCAAGTATGTTTAGGTGCAAACTATACGGCACAAGTGCAGTAACAACAAGTACGTTTAGGTGCAAACTATACGGCACAAGTGCAGTAACAACAAGTACGTTTAGGTGCAAACTATACGGCCCAAGTGCAGTAACACCAAATACGTTTAGGTGCAAACTATACAGCACAAGTGCAGTAAACTACAAGTACATTTAGGTGCAAACTATACGGCCCAAGTGCAGTAACACCAAGTACGTTTAGGTGCAAACTATACAGCACAAGTGCAGTAAACTACAAGTACGTTAAGGTGCAAATTATATGACCCAAGTGCAGTAACACCAAGTACATTTATGTGCAAACTATACAGCACAAGTGCAGTAAACTACAAGTACGTTTAGGTGCAAACTATACGGCCCAAGTGCAGTAACACCAAGTATGTTTAGGTGCAAACTATACGGCACAACTGCAGTAACACTAGGTAAGTTTAGGTGCAAACTATACAGCACAAGTGCAGTAAACTACAAGTACATTTAGGTGCAAACTATACGGCCCAAGTGCAGTAACACCAAGTAAGTTTAGGTACAAACTATACAGCACAAGTGGTCTATTATTTTGGGGCATTGATCATTTAAAGCCTACATGGCGAGGGTCGAATTTAGTAAGAGATCTATCCAAAAGAGAGACCCAATGGATTTTCTCAGCCGATACACTTGCGCCTAGGGGCTTGAACATTGAATTAGACATAAATTGCTTTATTAGCGATTATTGATTGTATCTGTGGTGAACTGTTCCATATGTTTAGTCGTTATAAAGTTTTTGGCGACAATCTATTTAATCACCACTAGATGGAGTCTGTGGTGTACGATTATTGGCAATTTATGAGTTATAATATATAATTGATCATATTGAATTACTAATGTGAATGTTTTTTTAGCTGTGTGTTTTTTATTCATGTGTATCTTATGGTTTTATTATATTCGCTTATAATTTATGTTTACTCAAATGGTTTGATTTATTTATACTATTTTTATGAGCTTCATACTCTTTGAACAAATCAGACTGTGCAAATTTGTGTATGAGGCATGTAGTTATATAAAATTACCGCTAGATGGAGTCTATGGGTCACTTTACTATAATTAACCGCCTCTCGACTTATTTGGTGTGTTTATGCAATCTATTATAGTGACGGCGCTCCGGATTCTCAGTATATATACCACGGTGTGGGTGTATATATCTATAATTATTTTTATATTTTTTTATATATATTATAATTTTTTATCCTTTTACGTTCAGCTTATTAGCTGTTTAAGAACACAAGTTATTATTGATTACTGTATGCGAATATAATAATCCTTAATGTTGTTTTTATATAATTATAAAAAAAATAGGCTTGTTGATTAGCATTTAGGTTATGTGTAAAACAATATACCGTTTTGACTTTAAATGCGCACACTATGTGTGATATTATTGCTTGTGGTATGCCCGTAACATATATGTGCTCGCTTGAGTATGATATGCGGCATAAATTGTTTGAAGCCCCGTCTGAGTCTGCATATGAACACCGGATGATACCAGGGTTGGGGCGGAGCAGGCACCAAGTCCGCCCTCGCTCTGTGGTGATTGGCTTGACTCTGATGGGGAGGACTTCTTAAAACCTGTGTCCGCCGTCGTAAGGCCACTCCCTCTGTCGAAGTCCTATGACGAAACGCGTCAGGTATTGGCCTCAACGACGTCAGGAAGTGACACGTGCGCTCCACCTGAGCCGCGTCTGAAACCAGGAAGAGCTGGAAGTCGGCTCATCCATTGTGACAGCACGGTTCGTCTCTCTTGCTGGAGAGGGTGATTATAGGCGCTTATTTTATCTTTTAATGTACGTGCATTGTTTGAAGGGTTGTATATGTGGGTTCTCTTGTGAGCTTCATTAAAACGGAATTACGCTATATGCCCTTTCCTGTGTTTTTTGTACTATCTGGAGACCCGTAGACATGTGACCGGATCCCTTCTAATGTGAAGAGTGATATTATCGGTGGATATCCATACACTGCTTTACCCCCAGGGGTTTTCGGTGAGTGCGTACCCCAGAGGGGGATTTATAGTCCCACGTGGTGATCAAGAATATAGGTGGAAGGTGCTTGCTATCCTATCTTTAAAATCCACTATCAACGGACTTATTATTATTATTTTCTTCTCCCATTTTACACTCTGTCACTATTATTGCACTGCAGTGTAGAGGTGATACCTTTCCTTTTAGGATCTACACCGGATTACTATCACCAGCGCTGTTTATGGTTTCTGTACTATTTTGACATTTTAATGTTATGTTTAGTCTATGTACCATTATTTTATATATCTGTTTGTATTTTAAATAGCTGCTTTTTCTTTATTGGTCTTGCTTTCTAGCCAACCAATTTAGTATGTAACGTTCTCTGGTTTATATTTTCTATATATGCAGTTTTTTGCTAGTGTTTTCTGATAGGCGCTGGGAGGTGTTCTATAGGCCGTGATACACCTTTTTCTATATACAGCACAAGTGCAGTAAACTACAAGTACGTTAAGGTGCAAATTATATGGCCCAAGTGCAGTAACACCAAGTACATTTATGTGCAAACTATACAGCACAAGTGCAGTAAACTACAAGTACGTTTAGGTGCAAACTATACGGCCCAAGTGCAGTAACACTAGGTAAGTTGAGGTGCAAACTATACGGCACAAGTGCAGTAACAACAAGTACGTTTTGGTGCAAACTATACGGCCCAAGTGCAGTAACACCAAGTATGTTTAGGTGCAAACTATACGGCACAAAGGCAGTAACACCAAGTAAGTATGTTTAGGTGCAAACTATACGGCCCAAGTGCAGTAACACCAAGTACGTTTAGGTGCAAACTATACAGCACAAGTGCAGTAAACTACAAGTATGTTTAGGTGCAAACTATACAGCCCAAGTGCAGTAAACTACATGTATGTTTAGGTGCAAACTATACGACCCAAGTGCAGTAACACCAAGTATGTTTAGGTGCAAACTATACGGCACAAAGGCAGTAACACCAAGTAAGTATGTTTAGGTGCAAACTATACGGCCCAAGTGCAGTAACACCAAGTACGTTTAGGTGCAAACTATACAGCACAAGTGCAGTAAACTACAAGTATGTTTAGGTGCAAACTATACAGCCCAAGTGCAGTAAACTACATGTATGTTTAGGTGCAAACTATACGGCCCAAGTGCAGTAACACCAAGTATGTTTAGGTGCAAACTATACGGCACAAAGGCAGTAACACCAAGTAAGTATGTTTAGGTGCAAACTATACGGCCCAAGTGCAGTAACACCAAGTACGTTTAGGTGTAAACTATACAGCACAAGTGCAGTAAACTACATGTATGTTTAGGTGCAAACTATACGGCCCAAGTGCAGTAAACTACATGTATGTTTAGGTGCAAACTATACGGCCCAAGTGCAGTAACACCAAGTACATTTAGGTGCAAACTATACGGAACAAGTGCAGTAAACTACAAGTACGTTTAGGTGCAAACTATACGGCCCAAGTGCAGTAACACCAAGTACTATACGGCACAAGTGCAGTAACACCAAGTACGTTTTGGTGCAAACTATACGGCCCAAGTGCAGTAACACCAAATACGTTTAGGTGCAAACTATACTGCCCAAGTGCAGTAACAACAAGTACGTTTAGGTGCAAACTATACGGCCCAAGTGCAGTAACACTAAGTATGTTTAGGTGCAAACTATACGACCCAAGTGCAGTAACACCAAGTACGTTTAGGTGCAAACTATACGGCACAAGTGCAGTAACAACAACTACGTTTAGGTGCAAACTATACGGCCCAAGTGCAGTAACACCAAGTACTATACGGCACAAGTGCAGTAACACCAAGTACGTTTAGGTGCAAACTATACGGCACAAGTGCAGTAACAACAAGTACATTTAGGTGCAAATTATACGGCCCAGGTGCAATAACACCAAGTACGTTTAGGTGCAAACTATACGTCACAAGTGCAGTAACAACAAGTATGTTTAGGTGCAAACTATACGGCCCAAGTGCAGTAACACCAAGTACGTTTACGTGCAAACTATACAGCACAAGTGCAGTAAACTACAAGTATGTTTAGGTGCAAACTATACGGCCCAAGTGCAGTAACACCAAGTACGTTTAGGTGCAAACTATACAGCACAAGTGCAGTAAACTACAAGTACGTTAAGTTGCAAATTATACGGCCCAAGTGCAGTAACACCAAGTACATTTATGTGCAAACTATACAGCACAAGTGCAGTAAACTACAAGTACGTTTAGGTGCAAACTATACGGCCCAAGTGCAGTAACACCAAGTATGTTTAGGTGCAAACTATACGGCACAAGTGCAGTAACAACAAGTACGTTTAAGTGCAAACTATACTGCACAAAGGCAGTAACACCAAGTAAGTACGTTTAGGTGCAAACTATACGGCCCAAGTGAAGTAACAATAAGTACGTTTAGGTGCAAACTATACAGCACAAGTGCAGTAAACTACAAGTACGTTTAGGTGCAAACTATACGGCCCAAGTGCAGTAACACCAAGTACGTTTAGGTGCAAACTATACAGCACAAGTGCAGTAAACTACAAGTATGTTTAGGTGCAAACTATACGGCCCAAGTGCAGTAACACCAAGTAAGTTTAGGTGCAAACTATACAGCACAAGTGCAGTAAACTACAAGTACGTTTAGGTGCAAACTATACAGAACAAGTGCAGTAAACTACAAGTACGTTTAGGTGCAAAATATACAGCACAAGTGCAGTAAACTACAAGTATGTTTAGGTGCAAACTATACGGCCCAAGTGCAGTAACACCAAGTAAATTTAGGTGCAAACTATACAGCACAAGTGCAGTAAACTACAAGTACGTTTAGGTGCAAACTATACAGCCCAAGTGCAGTAAACTACAAGTGTTTAGGTGAAAACTATACAGCACAAGTGCAGTAAACTACAAGTATGTTTAGGTGCAAACTATACGGCCCAAGTGCAGTAACACCAAGTAAATTTAGGTGCAAACTATACAGCACAAGTGCAGTAAACTACAAGTACGTTTAGGTGCAAACTATACAGAACAAGTGCAGTAAACTACAAGTACATTTAGGTGCAAACTATACGGCACAAGTGCAGTAACAACAAGTACGTTTAGCTGCAAACTATACAGCACAAGTGCAGTAAACTACAAGTACATTTAGGTGCAAACTATATGGCCCAAGTGCAGTAACACCAAGTACGTTTAGGTGC
The DNA here is from genome assembly GCA_029574335.1 of Rana kukunoris. Classification (NCBI taxonomy): domain Eukaryota; kingdom Metazoa; phylum Chordata; class Amphibia; order Anura; family Ranidae; genus Rana; species Rana kukunoris. Next base: position 190,309,366 of record CM056051.1, read on the forward strand.
AAACTATACAGCACAAGTGCAGTAAACTACAAGTACATTTAGGTGCAAACTATACGGCCCAAGTGCAGTAACATCAAGTACGTTTAGGTGCAAACTATACAGCACAAGTGCAGTAAACTACAAGTATGTTTAGGTGCAAACTATACAGCCCAAGTGCAGTAAACTACATGTATGTTTAGGTGCAAACTATACGGCCCAAGTGCAGTAACACCAAGTATGTTTAGGTGCAAACTATACGGCACAAAGGCAGTAACACCAAGTAAGTATGTTTAGGTGCAAACTATACGGCCCAAGTGCAGTAACACCAAGTACGTTTAGGTGCAAACTATACAGCACAAGTGCAGTAAACTACAAGTATGTTTAGGTGCAAACTATACGGCCCAAGTGCAGTAAACTACATGTATGTTTAGGTGCAAACTATACGGCCCAAGTGCAGTAACACCAAGTACATTTAGGTGCAAACTATACGGAACAAGTGCAGTAAACTACAAGTACGTTTAGGTGCAAACTATACGGCCCAAGTGCAGTAACACCAAGTACTATACGGCACAAGTGCAGTAACACCAAGTACGTTTTGGTGCAAACTATACGGCCCAAGTGCAGTAACACCAAATACGTTTAGGTGCAAACTATACTGCCCAAGTGCAGTAACAACAAGTACGTTTAGGTGCAAACTATACGGCCCAAGTGCAGTAACACTAAGTATGTTTAGGTGCAAACTATACGACCCAAGTGCAGTAACACCAAGTACGTTTAGGTGCAAACTATACGGCACAAGTGCAGTAACAACAACTACGTTTAGGTGCAAACTATACGGCCCAAGTGCAGTAACACCAAGTACTATACGGCACAAGTGCAGTAACACCAAGTACGTTTAGGTGCAAACTATACGGCACAAGTGCAGTAACAACAAGTACATTTAGGTGCAAATTATACGGCCCAGGTGCAATAACACCAAGTACGTTTAGGTGCAAACTATACGTCACAAGTGCAGTAACAACAAGTATGTTTAGGTGCAAACTATACGGCCCAAGTGCAGTAACACCAAGTACGTTTACGTGCAAACTATACAGCACAAGTGCAGTAAACTACAAGTATGTTTAGGTGCAAACTATACGGCCCAAGTGCAGTAACACCAAGTACGTTTAGGTGCAAACTATACAGCACAAGTGCAGTAAACTACAAGTACGTTAAGTTGCAAATTATACGGCCCAAGTGCAGTAACACCAAGTACATTTATGTGCAAACTATACAGCACAAGTGCAGTAAACTACAAGTACGTTTAGGTGCAAACTATACGGCCCAAGTGCAGTAACACCAAGTATGTTTAGGTGCAAACTATACGGCACAAGTGCAGTAACAACAAGTACGTTTAAGTGCAAACTATACTGCACAAAGGCAGTAACACCAAGTAAGTACGTTTAGGTGCAAACTATACGGCCCAAGTGAAGTAACAATAAGTACGTTTAGGTGCAAACTATACAGCACAAGTGCAGTAAACTACAAGTACGTTTAGGTGCAAACTATACGGCCCAAGTGCAGTAACACCAAGTACGTTTAGGTGCAAACTATACAGCACAAGTGCAGTAAACTACAAGTATGTTTAGGTGCAAACTATACGGCCCAAGTGCAGTAACACCAAGTAAGTTTAGGTGCAAACTATACAGCACAAGTGCAGTAAACTACAAGTACGTTTAGGTGCAAACTATACAGAACAAGTGCAGTAAACTACAAGTACGTTTAGGTGCAAAATATACAGCACAAGTGCAGTAAACTACAAGTATGTTTAGGTGCAAACTATACGGCCCAAGTGCAGTAACACCAAGTAAATTTAGGTGCAAACTATACAGCACAAGTGCAGTAAACTACAAGTACGTTTAGGTGCAAACTATACAGAACAAGTGCAGTAAACTACAAGTACGTTTAGGTGAAAACTATACAGCACAAGTGCAGTAAACTACAAGTATGTTTAGGTGCAAACTATACGGCCCAAGTGCAGTAACACCAAGTAAATTTAGGTGCAAACTATACAGCACAAGTGCAGTAAACTACAAGTACGTTTAGGTGCAAACTATACAGAACAAGTGCAGTAAACTACAAGTACATTTAGGTGCAAACTATACGGCACAAGTGCAGTAACAACAAGTACGTTTAGCTGCAAACTATACAGCACAAGTGCAGTAAACTACAAGTACATTTAGGTGCAAACTATAGCCCAAGTGCAGTAACACCAAGTACGTTTAGGTGCAAACTATACAGCACAAGTGCAGTAAACTACAAGTACATTTAGGTGCAAACTATACGGCCCAAGTGCAGTAACATCAAGTACGTTTAGGTGCAAACTATACAGCACAAGTGCAGTAAACTACAAGTAGTTTAGGTGCAAACTATACGGCACAAGTGCAGTAAACTACAAGTACATTTAGGTGCAAACTATATGGCCCAAGTGCAGTAACACCAAGTACGTTTAGGTGCAAACTATACAGCACAAGTGCAGTAAACTACAAGTATGTTTAGGTGCAAACTATACGGCACAAGTGCAGTAAACTACAAGTACATTTAGGTGCAAACTATACAGCACAAGTGCAGTAAACTACAAGTATGTTTACGTGCAAACTATACGGCACAAGTGCAGTAACACCAAGTATGTTTAGGTGCAAACTATACGGCACAAGTGCAGTAATAACCAGTACGTTTAGGTGCAAACTATACAGCACAAGTGCAGTAAACTACAAGTACATTTAGGTGCAAACTATATGGCCCATGTGCAGTAACACCAAGTACGTTTAGGTGCAAACTATACAGCACAAGTGCAGTAAACTACAAGTATGTTTAGGTGCAAACTATACGGCCCAAGTGCAGTAACACCAAGTAAGTTTAGGTGCAAACTATACAGCACAAGTGCAGTAAACTACAAGTACGTTTAGGTGCAAACTATACAAAACAAGTGCAGTAAACTACAAGTACGTTTAGGTGCAAACTATACAGCACAAGTGCAGTAAACTACAAGTATGTTTAGGTGCAAACTATACGGCCCAAGTGCAGTAACACCAAGTAAATTTAGGTGCAAACTATACAGCACAAGTGCAGTAAACTACAAGTATGTTTAGGTGCAAACTATACGGCCCAAGTGCAGTAACACCAAGTATGTTTAGGTGCAAACTATACGGCACAAGTGCAGTAACACTAGGTAAGTTGAGGTGCAAACTATACGGCACAAGTGCAGTAACAACAAGTACGTTTTGGTGCAAACTATACGGCACAAGTGCAGTAACAACAAGTACGTTTTGGTGCAAACTATACGGCCCAAGTGCAGTAACACCAAGTATGTTTAGGTGCAAACTATACGGCACAAAGGCAGTAACACCAAGTAAGTATGTTTAGGTGCAAACTATATGGCCCAAGTGCAGTAACACCAAGTACGTTTAGGTGCAAACTATACAGCACAAGTGCAGTAAACTACAAGCACGTTTAGGTGCAAACTATATGGCCCAAGTGCAGTAACACCAAGTAAGTTTAGGTGCAAACTATATAGCACAAGTGCAGTAAACTACAAGTACGTTTAGGTGCAAACTATACGGCCCAAGTGCAGTAACACCAAGTACGTTTAGGTGCAAACTATACAGCACAAGTGCAGTAAACTACAAGTACGTTTAGGTGCAAACTATACAGAACAAGTGCAGTAAACTACAAGTACGTTTAGGTGCAAACTATACGGCCCAAGTGCAGTAACACCAAGTACGTTTAGGTGCAAACTATACAGCACAAGTGCAGTAAACTACTAGTATGTTTAGGTGCAAACTATACGGCCCAAGTGCAGTAAACTACAAGTATGTTTAGGTGCAAACTATACGGCCCAAGTGCAGTAACACCAAGTACATTTAGGTGCAAACTATACGGCACAAGTGCAGTAACAACAACTACGTTTAGGTGCAAACTATACGGAACAAGTGCAGTAAACTACAAGTACGTTTAGGTGCAAACTATACGGCCCAAGTGCAGTAACACCAAGTACTATACGGCACAAGTGCAGTAACACCAAGTACGTTTAGGTGCAAACTATACGGCATAAGTGCAGTAACAACAAGTACGTTTTGGTGCAAACTATACGGCCCAAGTGCAGTAACAAGTATGTTTAGGTGCAAACTATACGGCCCAAGTGCAGTAACACCAAATACGTTTAGGTGCAAACTATACTGCCCAAGTGCAGTAACAACAAGTACGTTTAGGTGCAAACTATACAGCACAAGTGCAGTAAACTACAAGTACGTTTAGGTGCAAACTATACGGCCCAAGTGCAGTAACACCAAGTACGTTTAGGTGCAAACTATACAGCACAAGTGCAGTAAACTACAAGTACATTTAGGTGCAAACTATACGGCCCAAGAGCAGTAACACCAAGTACATTTAGGTGCAAACTATACAGCACAAGTGCAGTAAACTACAAGTACATTTAGGTGCAAACTATACAGCACAAGTGCAGTAAACTACAAGTACGTTTAGGTGCAAACTATACAGCACAAGTGCAGTAAACTATAAGTACGTTTAGGTGCAAACTATACGGCACAAGTGCAGTAACACCAAGTACGTTTAGGTGCAAACTATACGACACAAGTGCAGTAACACCAAGTACGTTTAGGTGCAAACTATGCAGCACAAGTGCAGTAACAACAAGTACGTTTAGGCGCAAACTATACGGCCCAAGTGCAGAAACACCAAGTATGTTTAGGTGCAAACTATACGGCACAAGTGGAGTAACACCAAGTATGATTAAGTGCAAACTATACGACCCAAGTGCAGTAACACCAAGTACGTTTAGGTGCAAACTATACAGCACATAGGCAATACAACACGTTAGAAGACTGCAGCTAGCACAATCAACTGCCTGACAAATAGCAAAAGCTAATCTAGCTCAACTATACAGTGTATAAATATATGTACAACTCCTGGGATGTATATATATCCTCTACACACTGTAAATTTAACTAAACTGACTAGCCTGCCTGCTCTATCTATCCATCTAGTAATAAACACTGGGCTAGATTCAGCAAAGAGATACGACGGCGTATCTCTAGATACGCCGTCGTATCTCTGCGTCTGAGCCCTCCTATCTATGCGCCTGATTTATAGTATCAGTTACGCATAGATTTCCATTAGATCCGACTGGCGTAAGTCTCTTACGCCGTCGTATCCAAGTTGCATTTTTACGCTGGCCGCTAGGTGGCGTTCCCGTCGATTTACGCGTTGAGTATGCAAATTAGATAGATACGCCAGATACGCCGATTCCCGAACTGACGCCCGGCTGGCGCATTTTTTTACGTCGTTTGCGTAAGCTTAACTCCGGCGTAATGTTATCCCTGCTATATGAGGCCAATGTTAAGTATGGTTGGCGTGCCGGCGTATTTTTTCCCGTCATTTACGTCGTTTGCATAAAACGTTCGCGAATAGGGCTTTGCGTAAGTGACGTTCACAACGTTTTCATTGAGTATTTGCGTCGTGATTTGGAGCATGCGAACTGGGCTACTCACGGAGCAAGTGCTTTGAGAATACAGCACTGCCCCGTAAAAGTTGCGGCGGCGTAGTGTAAATAGCATACGCTACACAACTTTACAATTACGCCGCTCCTACCTGAATCTAGCCCACTGTCCCCCTCTCTCTTTTATAGTGTGGGGCGTGTGATAAAGCCCTGAGCCATAATTGGCCAAAGCCACCCTGGCTTTGGGCAATTATGGCTCTCCGTTTTTTGCACGCTGTGATTGGCCAAGCATGCGGGACATACAGCATGCTTGTCCAATCATCAGCGCGCAATGCCGCAGTGAGTTATGGGCCGTGGCCCGTCACTCGAATTTGGCGCGAACGACCCATTTTGTTCGAATTTCGACGAACGTACGAACAGACGATGTTCGAGTCGAACATACGCTCGACTCGAACACAAAGCTCATCCCTACCGATAACCATAATAGGCATACGATTAGCATTCTCAAAGGTAGAATTAAAGTGATAGTCATTTTTTATTTTTTATAAAACAGATACTAATATAACATATTTACATAATTTACTGAAATATAAATGATTTGGTATTCTTTACAAAGTGAAATATCATTATATTCACTAAGGTCATAGGAGTGCGTAGCCTATTGCATTAGGATGTGCACCCCAAAGTACATACGTTTGACTCGAACACAAAGCTCTATTTTTGTTTATAGCGCAAAAAATAAAAACCGCAGAGATGATCAAATAGTGGGGAAAAAAGGACGCCAATTTTGTTTGAGCCACGTCGCACGACCGCGCAATTGTCAGTTAAAGCGACGCAGTGCCAAATCACAAAAAGTGCTCTGGTCATTGGGCAGCAATACGGTCCGGGGGTTAAGTGGTTAAGGAAAGACACAACCAAGACCCTTCAGTTCTCCAATTTTGTGGCATTGACTGCACTTTTCCTGCTTGGAGGGGTTTGAATCCGGTAAGGGAACTCTCTAAGAGAGAAACTAAGTGGATATTTCTCCTCGGGAGCCTCAACCCTAGAGGATTAAATATCAAACTTGACCTAAATTGCTTTATTAGCAACACCTAATTTTAATTTTGTTTATTACCATTTGACATGTAGATACCATCCTGCCGGTTTGGGGTATGGTTTTTCATTCTGACAGGCGGTGTGAATGCAACTGGTAATTTATTTTCTTGACCTGATACGCATTTTTTTAGAAGGATAGTACAATGATATTTTGTGGTACACATACTCACATTGAATATTTTATTCATTTTCCAACCCATATGAGTATATGATTATGCCCTTTTAAATATACTGAGATTGTTATAAAACTAAAAATTTTAATCTTTTTAAATTAAATTTTTTTGAAATTCTGTGTACTTATATTTGGTATATATGGCAGTTTGCAATGACTCAAAGTATGTACAATTTTGGTGTATTTTGAATAACCAGCTCTCTACGACTGCTTTATGTATGTTGGGGCTTGATGTGTCGTGGGGACATGGAGTATGCGTTGACATAATGTGATACACGTCCGTTTAACATATGAAGTTTGTCGTAGGAATGCGGAGTACGTGCGAACGCTGCGTGGCATACATCCGGGTTGACTAGTTGACATATAGACGTTGCCGATATGCGTCCGGGTCAATCAGCGGATGGTGTATAAAGGGGAGGCTATGAAACCGTGCAACCAACCCTATTTGAAGAAGTCCTGAGCAACGAAACTGGTCTAGGAGTGGTTACAGGGCATACCAGGAAAAACGTTCGATTACCGACTATCGTGTGTTATAGTGCTTTTGAAGTGACGAGTGGAACGAACGACGCAGGGAGGTGAGATTGACGGTTCACTTTAGGTCCGCCGAGACCATAATACAACTAGTCAATTACCTGTGGTTTGGAACCCGCTGCCAAATTCACTGTTGAAGTGCCTTTATTTGTTTTGCTAAATGTGAGCGCAACGTGTAAAGCTTTTTTTATTATTTAAAAAAAAAATAGTTTTGATTTACTTCACTATTGGAGTCACTTTTGCTTTTTCATGTGGAGCAGCTTTTGATTGATAAGAACACTGGTGGCATTGATTACTTTGTTTGGAGATTTGACTTTTGAGCCAAGCATGCGAATGCAGGGCATATCCTACTGGTAAGCGCAATTCCTGTGGGTGTGGAGTCACTGAGCACTATGGTGTGGTGAAAGGTTTCAAGCAAGATTGTTTAACCACTTAACGACCACCGCATGTATATGTACGTCCACAGAACGGCACGTACAGGCATATGGGCGTACATGTACGTCCCTGCCTTCTTGCGGGTCGGGGGTCTTTTCTTTGGACACTTTAAACGTATTCACTTGGAGTTTAATTACTTATGAATTCGTCTTGTTAAATTATTTTTCACTGGATGGACATTTTTTGGGAACACTTTATTATATTGTTTTTTAGTGTGTGTGTGTAATGTACACATTTCTCACTCCTCACATGTATCTATTATAGTTTAAACACGTGTATATTTTGTCACAGATTTTCACATTTGTTTAGGATTGTGAAATAATAATTTTCGCACATAGCACTACTATTTTGTTCATTCAGAATTCCTTTACAATCCTCTTATTGTTCAGTGAAAATAAAAAGACTTGCAGAGAAAAACCTGTCTAAATAAAAAGTCCTTTCCACCCCCATGCTTCGAGTGACATGATGTGTTATGTGGGGGAGGGGTGGATTTTTATACTTACACCCAGTAAGGATGAATGAACTTGGGGCTGGTTCACATTAGTGCGCTGTGCAAGATCGCAAGTGATTTGCACCACACTGCTGTTCAGATCACATGCGATGTCTGTGCGATGCGATTTGTCATACAAACTGTATCGCTGAAAGCGCATCTCATTTGGACCAAACACGCACAGGACCCTTTTTTTGGTCCACACCAGAATCGCATGGGTGTTCACAACACGACAGGTGTCTTTTTCTGTGCTCTTTATTACCCAGCCAGGTAAAAACATTTAGGCTGGGATCACACTTGTGCGAATTTCAGCTCTCATCTCTGCAGGGAGATAACAGAAGTGTTCAGCAGATCTATTGCGTTTTGGCTGTGAATTTGGAGACCTGGGAGAAGTTACAGGGGAGAGGAGAGTGGGGGAGGAGTGTATTGAGCTGAATGAGAGAAATTCCTCAAGAGAAATTAACACATCTGCAAATCAGCTGCGTACCCATAGAAGATAATGGGCCTGAATTCACACCTGAGCCACACCACAAGTCATAAAATACGCACACGTTTTTTCTGCTATGCGCAGTGCGAATGCATCGCACATGTGTACCAGCCTCATTGAAAACAATGTACTGGCTGCAGGGTCTGAGCGAAGTTACCTCTGACCCAGCGGCCGAAGGCTCCCTGCCAGGGAGGTACACCAAAACATAAGCTCATATGGAGAAGTTTGAAGGCACCCTCTTACCTGGCCGGTGCCTGCTTCAGCTATGACTGTTGGTCTCTCATTCACCATAAAAGAGCACAGCGGGGGGTTCAGAAAAAGCCATCTGGCTTTAAATTACCCAGTCCCGGCATCATCGATGACTGGAACCACTGGCCAATAGATCCACCCCCTTAGCCTCTACGTTCCAGGCGACTGGAACGACTTGTAACCCTGCCCCTACAGGAAGCCACGTCACCGGACGTGCCATCATCTGCCAGCCAGGACCCAAATGTGTAAATACCACGAGCAGTAGTCCAACTAGCCACCTGTGCCATGCCTGCACACACAGGCACATGGACACCTCCTACAAGACATTGCTACCCCTGAGCTGGAGACTATGGAACACCCCCGCTCATACTGGGGGTGCTGGAATGGTCACTACACACCAGGCAGAAGAAAAAAAAAACAGATATGGATAGGGGAGTTTGATTTGAATATGAAAAATTTATCAAATAGTGTTTGTGGTGCTCAAATGCAGTGTAGTTCCTTCCTCTTTAAGTAGGACGGTGCCGATACTAAGCATTTACACAAGTGCCTGAACTTGTGTAAACAATCTGATATCTAAAGCCGAAAGCATTCGCGTGGTGCGATTTGAGCCCATACAAATTTAATGGGCTCAAACAGCACTGCAAAGAATGGATGCGATTTGAACAGGAATGTAGTGCGATTCCAACCACTCCTGTGTGAACCCAGGCTTGTCATACCACACAGAAACCATTTTCCAAGAAGATACATTTTAAACTCCCTTTACATGCAATACTATGAAAGAATAAAGTGTGAAACCCACCAAGCAGCAATTTAGTTGGCAACCAAACGCTTAAGAAAAAGACTTCAGCTGTACTAATTGTTAGTGATTTATTTTACTCATTACATGAGTTTGGACAAATGGCATTTTCAGTATCCATAGGATTAATAGTCATATGGAGTATGCGGAGAAAGTGCTAGAATATTAAACAAAAAAAAGAGAACATTTGATCACTTTGCACAAAAAAAACAAACACAAAAGCACACAAGGTATTGTAAAAATATTGCACATTTCAGTGTTCCACAGCTCTAGCTGGCTTGAACAAAGGTGTATTGCTTGAATTATCATGGAAGCAAATTTAATTCCCTCAATGTTGAAGGGAACTGGAGTACATTATGGCAAGACTCGCACACAGAGGACTGATAAAGTCTACAATTTTTTGATGTAGATGGCACACTGCAAAAAACTGCAAGGGTATCCGATTTACCAGTAAGGCCCCTTTCACATGTGCAGACCGCATGTCCGCATTTTCATCCATCCGTTGCGGATAGAAAAAAAAAAAACGGGACACACATTGGTCCCTATGCAATTGCGGGTGTCAGCGGATGACCATCCGCTGACACCCGTAATCACCCGCCTCCTCAAGATCCGATTTTTCAGACGGAAGAAAATCCTATTTTTCTTCCATCTGGCAGATCGGATGAACAGACAAACATACGGTCCGTGTTCATTCGATCCCCCCCATAGGGGAGAGCGGAGGAAAGACAGGGTGGTCCCTGCACAGTGTGCGGGGACCGCCCTTTCAGCCGACGGCTCAGCTGGGATTTCACAGAGGATCCCCACTGAGCAAAGTGGACACACAGAGGTGGATCATTACTGATCCGCCCGTGTGAAAGGGCCCTAAATAAATAAAAATAAATTGTGACTTAACGTAAACACCTTGGAATCCAGAAGCTACATATGGCTCTTCAAAGTGTTACAAGAGTCAAAGTATGTGATGTATAATAAGGGTCATTCAAATGTCAGTTATTCTCAGGCTTCACTACTTGGCAGATAACTGGCATGCAAAAAGCATGCAGGGTAGGTTGTCCTGATACATTTCTTGAACAGCCGCCGATATTCCATCCCAACAGATTCTCCATTTGAAACCTTGCATACCTTCTAGAACAGAGGTCTCCAGACTGCGGCCAGATGTGGCCCTTTGCTAGCCTTTATCCGGCCTTTGGGGCACTATTCCTCCTGTCACCAGCAATATGGCAAAGTTTTCCACCGATACCAATGATGGGATAGTTTCCTCCTACTAATACCAATAATGGGGCACTACTCCTACTGACCACCAACCCGAGGCCATATTCTCACCAATGCTGGGCTCAGGACATTTTTTTACCCCTGCTGGCCACAATCAGGCCCTCCTAAAGTCTGAAGGACAGTAGACTGGCCCGTTGTAGGAAAAGTTTAGAGAGCCCTGTTCTAGAATATATTTAAGAGTGGACATTTAGCACAGGACATTACCTTACACAAGCAGCCATAAAAAATAAAAAAAAGGCAGCTGAAATGAAGACTGCCGTGCAATTTAAATGGCACAAGTGTTAAACACACACACACACACACACACCTCTAGAGAACAAGATATTTTAGGTTTCAATAGTTGGGAGCAGATTACATCAGTCACTGTGCAGAACTCCAAAGGAAATCTTCCCCACATTTAACCAAACTTAATGGACGGATCAGGTCTGCCTGTCAGTTTTTCAGGTGGACCCGATCAGACCATCCATTGCTCTCTATTGAGAAGCCGATGTCAAAAGGACATGTATCCGATGACATCCTTATGCTCCATTTTGTAAAACAAATGAATAGCAGTTAATGTAAGGCTCTCGTGCCGGAAAACCGAGTACAGGCATTCAAATACAGTGGGCGATTCAATTTTTTTTTTTTATGAAAAAAGTTCAAATAATCTGCAATTATTGTAAAGGGTGAACTTCTACCATGGTTTAAATACAATAAAAACCCTATTGCCGCATTTACTTAAGGCAATGTCAGCTTGTCCCCGTCACCATGATTTTAGTTGGTCAGCATGTAAATGTGACAAAAAAAAAAATAAGACTGAAGTCCCGTACTAAATATATGAATTATGTAGTGTTATAGTTGCAATTATGGTCTATTAAATTTAAGTCTGGCACAGTTTGTGGCAGCCTTCTAAACCCTCAAGCTATATAAACCGCAACATATGCTAAAAAATCATCACCCACACAAATCAAACAGGGCAACTCTTGCCAAAGCAATACCACCGAGAGCCATAACATTAATGGATTTCACTTGTTTTGACAAGATGAGAAAAAACCAAACAAACTACTGTAGTTTACATTTTGGGAGGACTATAATAAATCTAGGAGTCAAAAACCAAATATGTCCTCTGCACTTGCTCTTTAACCTCTTGCTGACCACATAATGCATACCAGCAGTAGCAAGGAATGTGGGCTTAATACCCAAATGCACACATGAAACCATGGCAGCAGAGGTTTTGTGCCAAAGTCATGTTCCCTACACAGTGACTGAACTCTTGAAGACTGCTCCTGGTCTTTAGTTCTGATCAGGAGCCAATGAGAAGGGCTCTCGTCATGTGACTGTGACAGCCAATCGTTTCATCAGAAAGCATACCTGCCCTCTGGTTTAAAGACCCATTTAAAGGGTCACAAGACAAGTGGTTAAGCATGAAATAAAATACAGAAAAGCAGCATGAAGAAAATAGAGTCCTGGAATATACTAAATGCCACATAATTAAAAGTAGTGAGGAAATGTTACTGGCTTATCCATTTACAATTTCACATATATTCCATGAAATCCTAAAATAAATTATCTGTTAGTGTAATTCTATAGCACCCTACTACACAACATCTTCTGTAGATTACTGTGCATGCGATAGGCTTTTTCCTGCTATTTGCCGTGTTCTGTACATTGGAGTACTTTTAAATTGTAAAATAAAGCTTCTATTGGTAGTCCATAGGCTCTTGCGCAGCTTTGCAGAAACATAGCTTCACCTGCAGATCACTGCCCTGAACAATCTGTATAGGTTGTAACCATATTGCCTCTTCGTTGAGTAACAGTTCTGCAATGCTTGCTGGACCCCTGAAACCTCTGCTCAGTTCTCATATTGTGTCGTGGTCCATCGCCAAAGCTACCAAATGTAAACATTTTTTCCATGTCTTCAAACATGTCATTAAATAAACCTCCGCCGAATGCAAAGTCATCAAATTGACGTCTGTGCCTGCTAGAAGGATCCTGGTGGCTCCTAAAATGGTGGTTTTCAAAATGTCTTTTTGATCTAGTGTGCTGACTCTCACCAAAAAAGTCAAATTCTTTTAAGAGGTCTTCAAAGTTGAAATGCTGGTGGAAATGCTTTTCATTGCCACTGCCTCCTCTTCCACCATTTGTAAAGGCATCATGGCCAAACTGGTCATATTCCTTCCGTTTATTTTCATCCGAAAGGGTCTCATATGCTGAAATGAAAGCAAAACATTTTTTGTAAATCAAGCAAAAAGGTTGTCCTTTAAATTCATCATTCAAGCAAAGAAATCTACACGAGAATCAAGCAAGCAAAGTCAATGAGCTGTTCATACCCATCTATACTTTAACCCTTTTGCTGCACTGCTTCCAGCTGGCCAGGTCCAGTGTACAGACCTGCATGCCTCCTCTGCTAGAAGCTTATGGTCACTTCAGTAAGCATAAACGCCTAGCAGAATCGTCCAGCAGACTCTGAACATATAGCTTAGATCAGTGGATTAAAGTCCAAGTTGTTTACCTCAAAATGTAACCACCCCACCCTCTACCACTCCTTTCTCCAAAGAGGCTCCCCTGTTGCCCCCCCCCCCTCCCCTGCCCCAAGTCACTGGAGTCCCTCACCAGCTTAAGGTGCTTAGAGGGGGATCAAAATATTTTCTTCAATGCCTCAGTCAAAGAAACACGCCCACCTGTATTACCCTCTCATATCTCAAAGACCAGAAAAAGTAAAAAAAAAGTTATAGTAAGGTCTCCATCACATCAAGTGAATCCGGCAGGGGGGGGGGGGGGGGGTTAGGTCTGTCCACTGAGCAGGTGGATGGCAGGGCTGTCAACTCTGCATCTGCCCACTGTTCTCTATGGGGCAGTTGGATGGAAACAGACCTGTCCATTCCCATCCAAAACGATCTGCTAGATAGGTCCCTATCTAAGTTTTTGGCGGATCGGGTGCAGGCAGGTGTAAACAGACAACTGTCCAATTACATCCCACCTCCCCATAGAGAACAATGGGTGGTCCAATCAGGCCCACCTGGGTGGGGGAAAAAAAAGTGACCAAGTTATGGCCCATACACACGATCCGAATATCGGACGAAAACGATCGTCCGATGATGGATCGGACGATTTTCGGATCGTGTGTACACTACTTTCGAGATCACAACCGTTCATCCGATATTTTTCGATCGGACATTCGAAAATTCCTCGTACGATGTCAGAGCGTACGATTTTCGTTTAGTCAGTCGTTTAGTCAGCCGTCGTCCGACAATACAACACAAATACATTACAACACGTGACATCACTTCCGATCTTTTTTTTCGGCCGTACGAGAATTTGTGAGTTTAATAACCTATTTTACTTGCGATTATAAAGCGAAAAAAGTCGTACGATCCATCGGCCGATATTCGGATCGTGTGTATGGGCCATTAGTCTTGCTCATGTGAAAAGGGCCCAAGGCCTTGTTTACTTGTTTACAAATGGCATACACCCCTGCAAAGTCACGTTTATCTGTACAGGGATGCACAGGCAGTCCCATTGATGCAATTTGGGATCAGAGAACAAACAAATAACCCTGGACGGCAGCACTCCAATAACACCTTTATTTCATTAAACTCCAGTGTACAGCATGAACAGAGCTGTTGCTCCCAATTTGACATACATGCAAGTCTGGGTGCATGACCTTGAGCTCACACTGTCTGCGCTTGGGGGTTGCGCACCCACGCGGATGTTAGATTGGGAGCGGGGGCTGTGCCCGTGTTGCATCCCAAATGACATAAATTGGACTGCCTGCATGGACGCAGAGAACACCTGTGCGGCTAAAGATGGCCCTACAAGGGCATACACTTTAGTATACCACATGTAAATGATGCTTTAATAGCAATCCAGCAGAAATTTTGTAAGTTACGGTTGTGTGCACCAATAACGATTTTAGTGTATGGCTAGTGAAAAATAGAGATCCAAATGAACATTTGCGCAATTATTGCACAAAAGAAATGTGAAGCACATTTTCTACAGGTCATGTGCCTTCATAAAATGTATAGTTTGTGTGGTGTTTTCAAATTCTGAAAGCTGCAAGTATAAAATGGTAACTTCTGGATTTTTAGGATAAAAGGTTATTTTTTTAGTTTCGCATATCAGTTTTCACCATTTCACAAAAAAGTGCAATTTAAAATATGTCATTTATTAACTCAATACAGGTTTTAGCTTTTATTTTGTAGTTTTTTAGTCATGTATGAACCCACAAATGATTAGTGCATTTTTTAGAAAAATATTGTTTTGATAAACATTTGCACAAATTATTGTGCCTTTTAAAATCAGTAGCACCATTTTGTTCTACCGACGCTGGCCATGCATTTTCAGAAAATGTGGTTTGGGTGGTCTTTTACAAACACTAAAAGCTGTAAAAAAAAAAAAAAAAAAAAGAAGTCTAGCCAGCCAAGTTTAAAAGTGAAGTACAGGGCCTGGTTGTGGAAGGGTTAATGTACACAGAAAATAATCCTTAGTGCTTGTGGATGTGCCAAGGACTTTATAAAAGCACAGTTGCGACCATTTGCTCCAGGGACAAAAGGTTGCGTTAGAAGCATAGCAAGTAATGATCTGTGTAAAGTATAATCAGTGCCAAGAATGTCTCTTCACCTGCCAGAAAGTCCATTGTGTTAACACCCAAATCCGCTGCAGAAGAAATCAGTTGACCCTTTACATAGTTGCAAACCATGAATGCAAGCAAAAAGTGCGAAAGTGTTCAGGTTACTCAGATTAACCTATTAACCACTTGCCCAACGGGCCTGTTTTTCAGATTCGGTGTTTACGAGACTAAAACTGTTTTTTTTTTTGCTAGAAAATTACTTAAACCACCCAAACATTATATATTTTTTTTTCTAACACCCTAGAGAATAAAATGGCAGTCATTGCAATACTTTTTGTCACACCGTATTTGCGCAGCGGTCTTACAAGCGCACTTTTTTGAAAAAAAAAACACTTTTGAATAAAAAAATAAGACAATAAATTTGGCCCAATTTTTTTATATATTGTGATAGATAATGTTACGCCGAGTAAAATGATACCCAACATGTCACGCTTAAAAATTGCGCTCGCTCGTGGCGTCAAACTTTTACCCTTAAAAATCTCGATAGGCAACGTTTAAAAAATTCTACAGGTTGCATTTTTTGAGATACAGAGGAGGTCTAGGGCTAGAATTATTGCTCTCGCTCCAACGATCGCGGCGATACCTCACTTGTGTGGTTTGAACACAGTTTTCATATGCGGGCGCTACTCGCGTATGCGTCCGCTTCTGTGCGCGAGCTCGTCGGGACGGGGCGTTTACATTTTTTTTTTTCGTTTTCTTATTTATTTTTAATTAGTTTATAATTTTATACATCGAAATAAATAATAAAAAAAAAATTATCACTTTTATTCCTATTACAAGGAATGTAAACATTCCTTGTAATAGAAAAAAGCATGACAGGTCCTCTTAAATATGAGATCTGGGGTCAAAAAGACCTCAGATCTCATTTAGGCTTAAATGCAAAAAAAGAAAAAAAAAAAAAGTCATTTTTCAAATCTCAGAAAAAAAAAATGTTTCTTTAAGACGCTGGGCGGGACTGACGTTTTGACGTCACTTCCGCCCAGCAGAGCTGTGGGGGACGGGTGGGGGCGATTTTACCCTCACTCGTATCCCAACACAGCCAGCAAGAGGACCCGATCGCCTCCGCCGCTACCGACGGCTCCGGTAAGCGGCGGGGAGGGCGGGAGAGCGGCGGGAGGGAGGGGGCCCTCTCCCGCCACCGATAACGGCGATCTTGCGGCGAATCCGCCGCTGGGACCGCCATTATCGTGTACAGCACTGCCCACGGAAAAGATGGATATCTCGGTTGTGGCAGCAGCTGCTGCCGTTACCGAGATATCCATCTTTAAAATCATCACGTATTTTTCCTATGACACCGTGGGCAAGTGGTTAAAAAAAGGACAACTGATCTCCTTCTCCCCATCTCCCTCTTTAGCTCTCTCCACCCCTCCCCCCATATCTCCCTCACGAGAATGCAATCTCACTTTATGGTGGATTTTTTATAAAGATATATTGCAATACATGGAAAGCAAATTCTCATTTTCTTGATGCAACAATGACAATTTCAAGTACTAAACTTACCTTCTGCTATTTCTCTAAATTTAGCCTCTGCGTCGGGGCTTTTATTTTTATCAGGGTGATACTTCATCGCAAGCTTGTGAAAAGCTTTCTTGATCTGTCGCTCTGAAGCATTTTTTGGGACCCCCAAAATTTCATAGTAAGTCTTTTTTGCCAATATAACTTCAGATATTAATAAGATACAAACTGCAAATGTGAGCACGGATTGAGCTGAAGCCATCACTGAGGTCCCTGCAAAAACAAGGTATGTCATCAGCTACAAACAGGAAAAAAAAAAAAAAAAAAAAAAAAAAAAAAAAAACTTATCGTATGTCCTCTTACATTGTTAGAGTAGAGTACCTACTGCTAAAGCCATTAAAAATCTCAACCTCATGGTTCCTGCTCACTACAGAGCTCCCATCTCTGACTCAGTAGGGGGAGTGTTGGACCTCTGCAGAGAAGCCACTGCTTTCACACCGAGTAAGGGTTCATCTCTGCAGCATACTAGCAGGGGGCATGCTTTTCTTTTTGGACCATTTTCTGAAGTAGGCCAAGACTGCTACAGATTTTGTTTTGATGATTTGGAAAGTATTTAGGCAGTTTTAACTGGGGCTCAGTTGGGCTTAAAGCAAACAAGTCACTGTCAGTCAATGATTTCTGGAGTAAACTTTAGGCACACTTATCTGCTTTCACTACTGTAAGTCATACTGCCAACACTATAACCTTAGGATCTGTATCCATGCAAAGCGTGTAGAGAACTTTTGCAGACCTTATGTGGGCTGCCATTGTTGCATTAATGTGAAAACGCTGACTGCTTAGCTTTCATGTTCACCTTCTGGAACAAGCATGTCAATTAGGAAGGTTTTCTAGTTTGAGGATTTAGAAAGCGTTGAATACAAATACAGCTAAGGAAATTCCATTTCCAGAAGGTGGGATAAATGGCAGTCTCCATGTTTCGTGCAGGTTTCCATCATATCCCATCTCTTGTCTCGCAATGGGGCTCCCACTGCTCCACAAGGATAAAATGTGCATTTATCTCTAGGGGATGGGAAATTTGACATATCTGATCCCCCACATCTCAGGAGACAGCGCTCTTACTACATTCTAGTGGTGGACTGCCACTGTGTGCTCGTCCAAACCAGGGCTACAGACCATGCATTGTACTTGACATCAGGGGACCTTTGCCCTTCATAGGAAATATAAAGAAAGCAGTGCAGCGCAAACCTAAATCAAAATGGTATTTAACATACTCATTAAAGTGAAAACAAAGAAAGGAAAAATTACCAAAAAAATATATATACACAAATGTATATATGAAAGTAAAATCCTGCGACCAGATAATAAATATCTTCACCACATGACTGGTAAACCAATTCAGAAAGTGATCCCTTCACCAGTAAAGATGGGTACTCTCACCTCAGACAGAGACCTTTGTTTTACCAAAGAAGATTAAAAGGTTCCCCCAAAGGAGGGGCTTTTTAGGCAACAGTAATAAACGTAAATATAATAGTTTAGTAAATATATTACATTTATTATATTACGTTTATTACTGTTGCCTAAAAAGCCCCTCCTTTGGGGGAACCTTTTAATCTTCTAATCGATTAGGGGTGTCGGCAACACCCACACTCTTGTGATGTTACAAAATTCCTTCTTTTGTTTTACCAAAGGTCGAATAGGCTTTGAAATCAATGGTAGGAATCCGGATAGCTCAGAAGTGTGTAATAATCAGCCGTAGAACCAGGAGATATGTAGATATCCTCAGTGGCACCACCAAACAAGCATGTACCGATTATATATATATATATATATAAAGAAACAAACGAAATCTAAGAGCTTCCGTATAAATCAGATGATTTTAGTAAGTTAGGGCGTGCAGGTTACTCACATTTGGGTGAAATAAAACAGGCATGTAACACCATGGGATGAACAGCTCAGATGAAAATCTGGGACAACAGCGAGTGGTGAAGGGATCACTTTCTGAATTGGTTTACCAGTCACGTGGTGAAGATATTTATTATCTGGTCGCAGGATCATACATACATATATTTTTTTTTTTGGACATTTTTCCTTTCTTTGTTTTCACTTTAATGAGTATGTTAAATACCATTTTGATTTAGGTTTGCGCTGCACTGCTTTCTTTATTTATATCTACTATTGGGATTTTGTGAATGTCCTTTTTTTGGTGTTCAGCTTGCATCCATATGAAATACACTCTGGTAGTTTTTCATTCTTACATTAGTACACAAATTATATTTATTGATTCTTTAATTTTTGCACTGATTGCACCCCTTACTATTGTTATACTCTTCATAGGAAAGAGCCTGCATGGGCAGGTCCTGGAGGTTATAAACAAAAACATTTAACCCTTGCAGTACAGGGACAACCACATTGTAAATGGCACACTCTGTTTTTAGAGTAGAGCTCTTGCCTCCTCCCCCTCAGAGCGACAGCAGGCTGAAAGTCCTGTGAATGAACTACAAGTACCATTATCCACCACTTCTGTGCATCCTCATAAGTCAATTCTTCCTGCAGTTCAGCAAGCTCCGTTCACATCGATGCGACATGTCATCTGATTTGACAGATCAAAAAGTCACACTATCAGGGTGGATTTGATTTAAATCACTAGTAAAAAGGCTTGATTTAAAGCAACTGTCCTATGTCCTGCAGCAGCTCCTCCGACCTGCTGTTACCTGACAGTCCCATTCAATTTATTGTGACGTCTGGTGAGGTAGCAGTGATGCAACAGGGTGAGGGACTTGGCAGCAGCAGGCGAGTGGATTCCTGCTAACAGGCACTGCCATGATGGATCTGAAATGACAGGTGCTCTTTAAAACGCAAGCACTTATTCTTGCTGGTAGAATTATTAATATCGGCAAACAAAATGAAGATCCCTCCATTTAGAATAAGCTGTCAGGTTAGTAAAACAGCGATATCAGGACCGATCAAATCATACAGTTTGTAGTGTACATAGATTAGCAAAACATTCATGAACTTTGTTTTATTTCATGGTATCCGACATTGTGTGAATGCATCGATGCAGTGCAAGTTCTCAGCTTGCAGAGCACAGATTCACAGAATGAGCTTACCAAAAATGTAAATACTGCAGAACATACAGCCTCATGCTACATAACCAAGCTCAATTTCATGCGAATTAAACAAAGTTAGTAATGCATCTTATATGGAAAACTTGATATTTTTTTTATAATGCAAAGCAAAAAAATCTGATTTATGCACCCTGCACTCTACTTCTGGCTATGGAACAGTTTAAATTGGTGCGATTCAGATTTTCATGCAACTTTAGAAAAGGATTTTCGCCAATTTCATGTGCAACTTACATTGACATCCATGCATGAAGTCGCACAGATGTCTGCAAGCCATACATGAAATCGCACTGAGTGCGATTTCAAAGTCACATTTGGTGTGAACCGGGGCCAACTGCCTGCCTGTATCAGCAGTGTACCGAGAGTCTGCATGATACTGATATTGCACCCCCAATCTTCCAATTGTGGATGCAATGCTTTAAAGACTCCAGTGTAGAAAATAAAGATACATTTATTTAGCTGCAAAATTGCACAATTTTATTTTTTTGTTGTTCTAAAAAGGTGAACCATGGCTTACCTGTAGGTGCAAGAAAAATATTTGTTTTCCCCCCAAAAAAAGGCACGGATGTCTTCGGCGAATGCGTGCCATACACAATGGGCAGGTGCACTGAGCGTGCCGGTAGTGAAGGCGATCAAGCCGTCATTGCTGCTACGGCCAGTCACAGCTAAGGCAAGAACTACATAATGAGCTAGTATGCTATGCATACCAGCTCATTATGCCTTTGTCTTGCTGCTTTTTTCCCCCTAGAGAAGGGTTTACTTCCTCTTTAAACTGAAGTCAAAGTAATCCCTCTATGGCCAGTCCCTAACCTGATGCGTTGTACATTAAATGTACCATATATATTTGGGATTGGAATAGAGGAAAAGCGTGTTTGTTGCATTCCAGGTCAGGGGTCAGACCTAAACCTCTCCTCCAACGTGTGTTTATTTGCCCCACACTAGCTCGCTTGACATGGGCGCCATTCAGAAAACTTCTAATTTTATTCAATGAACACAAAGGACTAGGATTGGATAAGGAAGTCGTTTTTCTCTCATTGCCCCACCCTGCCACCTCACCCTAATAGAAAAATGCAAAGAATGCTCTCTATGGTGCCTATGCTAAACAAGCAACCCCCTGTGGTTACTATGCGGCATGACAGCTGCTGAGCATGAACTCTGGAAGACTATATAGATTGCTAATGCGGCAGTGGCTACTACAAGTCTCTACTTCCACAGAAATCTCACAGGTATGGAAAAAGTATACTTGTAAAGGTCCACACTCTGAATGGTCTAAGGTTATCAGTGGTGTACCCCAAGTTTCAGTGTCGGGAGCCTTATTTTAATCTCTTTATAAATGATATTGGGTCTGCGATTTAAAGTACCATTTCATTCTTTGCAAATCATGCCAATCTATGCAGTGGAAGAACATCCTTACAGGATGTCTCCAATTTACAAGCCGAACTTAATGCTCTGTAACTGGGCAACCATGTGGCAAATGAGGGTTAAAGTTGATGCATGTAAAGTTATGCACTGGGGGGGGGGCAAGAATATGCATGCATCATACATACTAGGGAGAGTATAATAGTGGAGAAGGATCTGGGGGTTTTGGCAGATCATAAGCTCAATAATGGCATGCAATGCCAAGGGCACCAGTTCTCAAATGATATCGGGAAACTGGAGAAAGTGCAGAGAAGGGCAACCAAACTGATAAGAGGCATGGAGAAGCTCAGCTACAAGAAAAGATTAGAAGAACTGAATGTATCAGAGATTAACAGGGCATATGATCAACATGTGAAAATACACAAGCGTTCCATATAGTGAACTTTGTGTTGAGTTATTCACCAGGTCATCACAGAGGACAAGAGAAGTCCAGAGGATGTCATCTCCAAATATGGAAAGGTTTCTTCACAGTGAGAGCTGTAAAAAAAAAGCACTCCCTCCATACATGGTTCTGGTTAGCTCAGTGAATTGCTTTTAAAAACACCTTTATTAGCTGAACTAGATAGGGCACTTTTTTTTTTTTAAACCAAACTATGGATTAATGGAACTATGGGGGGATATAACTAAAAATTCAGCTCTAAAAGCACCCCCTGATCACTGCAAGGCTAAAAAAGGTGGAGGACAAGTGTCATACATCAAGAGACCATGGTGGGTGGCAGGGAATAGAACTTTAGAAACAATGTCATGGAATGTGGTGCTGTTCTTGCTCAGATAGAGGTGTGTGTGTGTATATATATATATATATATATATATATATATATATACACCCCAACAAACTGACCACCTCCACCAGGGGCTCCATACAAGCCAAGGACCAGCCCAGTCTCAGGCTGACCCCTGTGTGCAGCCTCAGACATGGAGAAGAAGCTAGGCATGCAAAGACATGAATACTGCTCACCCCAGAGCAAAGCCAATAGAGAGAGGGGGTCATTACAAATCAAGGCATACAAAACCCCATAGCCAAATCGCTCCCACCCTCCAGTCAAGCCCCTTCACTTACCTAACTCCGTACAGCTACTAGCTTCCCCGACACCGCAGGACTTATGTGCACTCAAAGCCCCGGTCCCGCCCACTCAGCCACCAGCTGCTCGACTCGGCTACACGACACACTCCGCTATTGGTCGCTGCCTCACCACGTGACCTTAGGCGCACGTGGAAGGCTGTTGTTACTTGAGGGCTGGAGGGGGAGTTACTTCCGCTGACAAGTCCTCGCGCTCTGGACCAGTGTTGGAAATTCCAGAAGCGGACGCGGGAAAGTCAGCTGAAAGGGGTGGGCGGGGCTATGAAGTCAAAGCCACGCTAAGATTCAGCAGCCAATGGGTGAAGGGCAGCGATGCCGTTGTAACCAGTTAGATGTCGCAAAGGCGGTTACAGTGCCGTTTGCTGCTGTTCATGCAGCGCTTTACTTGTTCCGCTATATAGTGTTGGTGACAGACATGTACAACTGAGTAGAATTAGAATACTGACGTAGCTATGAGTTAAACGTAGTCAATGCATGTGGTTTTTAAACGGTGCCCGCATCAAAAATGGCGGAGCCAGGTCATGTTATAGTGGCAGCAGCTCCCAGGTAAGTTGCTGCTAGTGCTCGGACCACGCCAGGTACCCGGATGCGGAAGAGCTGAGTCGGGGGTTCCGTGTGTAGCGTGCTCGCTGTGCCCTGAGTGACCAGACTGGGACCCGAGTGGAGTGGATGTAGGTATAGTGCCCGCTTCAGCTGTCCTCTATTACAGGAACAACGAATGTCCGGTATAGTGATAGAAGAACAGTGTCATTGTAACACTAGGATTACAAATGACCTACAGATCACATGCTATGGTTTATGTGTGTAAGGATGGGAGCCAGATCACTGATTTAGTAAGGCGGAGAGAATAGGATGAAACTCTGCTAAATTGGTGTGCAAGACAGATTTCAGAGATAGATATTTATATTATTTAACCATTTGCTTATTAACCACTTAAGGACAATTGCGCGGTCGTGCGACGTGGCTCCCAAACAAAATTTGCGTCCTTTTCTTCCCACAAATAGAGCTTTCTTTTGATGGTATTTGATCGCCTCTGCAATTTTTATTTTTTGCGCTATATACAAAAATAGAGCGACATTTTAAAGAAAAAAACAATATTTTTTTTACTTTTTGTTATAAGAAAAAATCGAATAAACTAAATTTTAGTCAAACATTTAGGCCAAAATTTATTCAGCCACATGTCTTTTTTAGTAAGAAAAATCGCAATAAAAAAAAAAAAAATAGTTACCTAGCGGCAGCAGTGACACTAATACAGCGATCAGAAAAATGATCGCTTAGTGACGCTGGCAATAAGGGGTGAAAGGGTTAACTAGGCCAGTGATCAAGGGGTTAAAACTTTATTAGGGGGGGTACGGGGCTACCCTGGACCTAACACTAAGGGCCCTTTCACACTGGTGCATTTTTCGCGGTAAAAATAGCGCTATTAAAAAGCTCATAAAACGCTCCCCATGCCCCTCTCCATTGAAATGAATTAAAAACCGCTGTAAAACCGGAGCGTTAAAATCGCAGTAAAACACATTTTACCGCGTTTTTAATTCATTTCAATGGAGAGGGGCATGGGGAGCGTTTTAATAGCGTTATTTTTACAGCGAAAATGCGGCAAAAACACACCAGTGTGAAAGGGCCCTAACTGCCTATCACACTGACACTAAATGCAGTGATCAGTACATAAATGATCACTGCATTCAGTGACACTGTGACAGGGGGGGGGGGGTGATCACAAGGGGTTAATGTGCCTGTGTGTGTGTGTGGTGTCAGTGTAGTGTTGTGCAGACTCACTGTGTGATGTCTTCTCTCCTCAGCGGCAGTTGAAAATACCGCCAAGAGGAGAGATTACATCACTTCCCTCTTTACACAGGCAGAGGAAGTGACATGCGGCGGTCCTTAAGTGGTTAAAATTATATATATATATATATATATATATATATATATATAATTTTTTTTTTTGCGCTGTAAGCAAAAAAATACTATTTTGGAAAAAAAGCTAAACAATAGCTTTCACTATCTGCTATAAAACACTTGAAATAAATGGGGGAATATATATATATATATATATATATATATTTGTGTGTGTGTATTTTGATGATTGGTTTGCGCAAAATTTATAGTGTCTATGGGATATTTTTTTACTAGTAATGGTGGCGATCAGCGACTTATAACGAGACTGCCATATTGTGGTGGACAATTTGAACACTGAGCCCTGGTTCACATTGATGCTACTTTGAAATCGCACTACTTCACTTGAAGTAGCACTATTTTAAAGTAGCAAGGTCAGCGCAATTTCAGCTCCTACTTGATAGACATCTCTGTGGCTTCATACACAGATGTCTATTGAAGTCGCACCTGAAATCTGCAAAAGTAGTGTAGGAACTTCTTTTGCAAATTGCTGCAAAATCGGTGTCACACCAATTGGAACAGTGCCATTGCCTCCAATCGACTGCGACTTGTCATGTGATTTGATCTCTCAAATCGCTTCAATGAGAACCTAGGCTAATGGCCGTACACACAATCTGAATATCGTATGGAAAAAGGTCGTCCGAGGAAGAATCGTACGATAATCGGATCGGTAGTACAGAGCTTTTGAGAGCCGATCATGACAGTTCATCCGATAATATTTTATCGGAGTAAAGAGATAGTTACCGCTCCAGATAGAAGTGTTGACTTAATCAGTGTCCTCTCCGAGAATCCCAGGTACCGGCAATGCACAAGGCAAAAATAGAAAGAATGTTTGGACAGCTGCACTCCAGAAAAAACCTATTTGGTTGCCTTTATTGGTAATAAACACCACAGCTCGCAGCAAAATGGGGGATGCAACTGACGCCTTTCGCACTATTGGCTTTCATGACTTTAATAACCCGCGAGGAGTCCCGCGATCGGTCCCTGGAGCTGAAGAACGGGGAGAGCTGTGGCACTGTCATCGATTGTGTGTTGCCTGATTTATGGAAACGCAATCAATGACGTCACACCTACAGCCACCCCCCCCCCACAGTTAGAAACACAGATGAGGTCACACTTAACCCATTCAGCGCCCCCTAGTGGTTAACTCCCAAACTGCAATTGTCATTTTCACAGTAAACCATGCATTTTTGGTCTCAAAAATGTGTCAAAATTGTCCGATGTGTCCGCCATAATGTCGCAGTCACAAAGAAAATCGCTGATCGCCGCCATTAGTAGTAAAAAAAAAAAAAAATTACAAAAAATGCAAAAAATTATCCCCTATTTTGTAAACGCTATACATTTTGCGCAAACCAATCGATAAACGCTTATTGCGTTTTGTTTTTTTTTACCAAAAAATAGGTAGAAGTATACGTATCGGCCTAAACTGAGGAAATTTTATATATATAGGGCCAGATTCAGTAAGACTTGCGCTGGAGTATTTCGATATGCGCCGCGTAACTGTGAAGATGCGCCGTCGTTTCTATGTGGCCGTACCCACCAAACTAGATGCGCCGGAAAACGTGCCATTTCCGATCGGCTTAACTTTCCGGCGCCAGAGTCCTGTCGGCGCATAATTTCGTTTGGCGCATCAGTCGCGCCTATTGATTTCCCCTGCAAATATGCAAATGAGGGAGATTTCCCGATTCACGAACGGATTAGCACCATACGCTGGCTACATGCGCCGCGCGTATCTCGTCCGTCCGGCGCAAAGTTATTTCTACAAAAGGCTGCTTTATCTTTACTCCAGACGGTCAGAGGTCAGCAGGAGAGCAGCTACAGCAGCGTTACCGACGAAACTAGCAAGCTGAGCACCCACACTTGCAAGGACAACACCTCTGTGTGCCAACATGCCAGGGGCAATCGTGGTCCTAGCACTACTAATGGGTCCCCCGGAACGGAGGAGGCGGGCACGTGAGAGGATATACCGCACACGTATGAGCCTCTTTGGCATGGGGGATGAGGAGGTGTATCGCCTCTTCAGATTCAGCCCTGTTGCAATACTTGAACTAACCACAACCCTGCAGGATGACATCACCAGCAAGACACACCGCTCACAAGCAGTGCAGCCACTGGTGAAGGTACTGGCAACACTTCATTTCCTTGCAAGTGGATCATTCCAGCGTACAAGTGGAGTGGTGGCTGGGATGTCACAGTCCTCCGTGAGCAGATGTGTGCACCAGGTTGTCCCTGCAATCCTCAGACGCATGTCCAACCAGTTCATCAGACCAACCACTGAGGACCTGCGGATGAAGGCTATGACAGATTTCTACAACATTGCCAGATTCCCACGCACTGTGGGGGCCATTGATTGCACACATGTGGCACTCCAGCCCCCCAGTGCCACAGAGCACATATACCGCAATCGGAAGCATTGGCATTCCATCAACGTACAGGTGATAGCCGACGCCCAACGCCTCATATGGCACGTCCGTGCCAAACACCCCGGGTCCAGCCATGACAGCTTCATATACAATCAGAGCCCCATCCCAATGGAATTCGAACAGAACATGTATGGGGACAGCTGGCTGGTTGGTGAGTGACATGGGTGGCAGGCATGACTATCCCCTCCCGTGATGCACAACAGAAGTGGCACATGCATGACTAACATACTCCTGTCTTTTCCTTCCAGGTGACTCTGCATATGCACTGGGACCCCATCTAATGACTCCTTTCCGGAACCCCCAAACCAGAGGAGAGAGAAAATACAATGAAGCACACATCAAAACCCGTGCAGTGGTGGAGCAAACATTTGGGCTCCTGAAGTCCCGTTTCCGCTGCCTGGATAAGTCCGGGGGGGACACTATTGTATTCCCCTACCTTCGTGTGTCAGATCATCGGTGCATGTTGCATTCTGCACAACTTTGCTATGAGAAAAGGCCTGCAGATTGACATACGTGATGACCTGACCCCCGACCCACACAGTCCCCACCTGCCAGAGGAGAACCAGTCTGCTGATGGAAGAGCAGTCAGGAGGGTCCTCGCCGTAGGCATCTTTGGACACTAAACCAAAACATTAATCACACAGACAGTGCACGCGTGTACACCACTGATGTCCCTTCATCACACACACCACATCCACATCGCATTGGATTAGCCCAAGTCCAGCATGTAGGACTTGGGAGCAGCAACGCCAGCGTCAAGGCCCCAATGATGTCACTGTCCATTCATACACCTTTCACACGTCATTCATACAGCCGTGGGGTTAACTTCACCACCACGGCTGAGGGTGACACCCCTTACTGTCAGGAGTGCCACCCCCTCACATTCACACACCATTCACACTGCAACGTGTGCAGTATCAAAAATAAAAATCTCATAACCTGAGTATAAATCAGAAATCCAAAATAAAAATCTCATAACCTGAGTATAAATCGGACCAAAAAATAAAAAAATCATCGGGGATGCCGGGGGCTCCTTCTTGCCGAACCTCTCTGGCTCCTCAGCTGCCTGGATGGAGTGGGTGGGGGTGGGGGGGCATCTGGAGGTGGCTGATCCCCGGGTGGGCCACTCCTGGCAGGTG
Organism: Rana kukunoris; assembly: GCA_029574335.1. Taxonomy (NCBI): domain Eukaryota; kingdom Metazoa; phylum Chordata; class Amphibia; order Anura; family Ranidae; genus Rana; species Rana kukunoris. The sequence goes on from CM056051.1 coordinate 190,337,510, forward strand.
TGGCCTGCATGCCCTCCAAGGCCATGGCTATCCGGCCGAGCAAATTGTTTGTCTGGCCCTGCATCCTCAGCTGCTGGGCCTGCATCCTGAGCTGCCGGGTCACTTGGTAGTGTTGGGCCCGCCGACTCAGCCTCCCCTGGTCCCGGATGGCAGCACTGTTTCCATGGATGGCAGCAGTGTTGGCCTGGACGGCTGCAGTGAGGTGCCTAATATCCCCCTGCACCTCCCCCAAACTGGTCACCACTGCAGCGCAGTTGCAGCTGACATCCTGCACTGCTTTGCTTATCTGGGCAACGGAGCCCAGGCTGTCAGCCACTTTCTCTAAGTGCCCAACTAGTTCCCCCATTTGTTGGTTCTGTCTGGCGTGATCCCTCGCCAACTGGCCCTGGACAACATCCGACACCCCCCTGGTCTTCTGGGTCGCCTTCCTGGGGCCAGAAGATGGTTGTCCCCGGGGGGATGGAGTCGCCCTTGAGGGGCTTCCAAGGATGGGGGAGGGGATGACAGACGGCCCAGGAGAAGGGGAGGAGACCTCCAAAACTAAAGAAAAGTCCTGCTCTGCCACAGCAGGATCCTCCACAACCACCTCGGCAGGGGTGGTGTGGGCACTCTCCTCCTCCACCTCGGTGTCTTCACCACCCAGGGGCTCGGGCACACGATGGCGTTGGGGGGATGGGGTGGACTGGACGCTGACAGATGATGGCCCAGCTCCGTCATCTGTGGATGACACAAAGCAGACACATGTTGGTGGTCCCACACACTTGGCACATGTACCCTCCCCCCCCCCAAATGCAACACATCAAATAGGGGATAAAAAACACTTACCTGTCCTGGAGCCTTCCTCCATGGAGTCATAGCCAGGGACCCCCTCCACCTGCTCCCTCTCCAGGCAGCGAGAGACCACCTCCTCCTCCGCGGTCAGGGTGACCGGACATGGGGGACCACCACCTGTGCCCCTCTCATGCCTCCTGATGGTGGCCACCTTGCGCCGCAGATCATTAATTTTTTTTTGAATGTCAGAAGCAGTCCGGGTGGAGTACCCCAAAATATTGACACGGCCAGCAATGGTGTCCAGGATGCCCTGCTTCCTCTCCCGGCTGGTCTTACGGCTTTTTTTCCCATGGAGAAAATGATTAAAAGTCTCCATCGCGGATATGATCACAGACACCTCCTGTGAATTAAAGTTGAGGTTCCTCCTCTCTCTGGGGGTAGCGGGAGCAGCCATCACAGCACAAAAGTATCTTCCCTGGGGTGGGGGGAAACGGATATACTTTTGCGCCGGAATGGCGTTTCCGCCTGCGCTTTTAAGCGCCCAACGGAAGGCATTGCGCTGACGTTTCCCGGGAAGTGGTGCCGACGGAAGTTGTGAGCATGCGCACAAGGGGGCGAGTGGAGCCGCACTCACTGCGCATGCTCCGTGGATGATGCGCTGAACGTAAGCCTCTGCGCTGGGCTCCGCCCATCATTTACATATGATCACACCCACTTCCACTTGCGTCGGGTTACGCCAGCGCATTATCGTTACTCTGGCGCAAGTTTACGCGCAACTGCTATGTGAATAACTGTACTTGCGCTGAAAGGGTCGTCAGAGTAACGTAAATGAGAAGCGTTACTCCAGAGCAAAGATGCTCCCATCTACCTGAATCTGGCCCATATTATATAATTTGGGGGGTCCACGGTACCTGCCTCTTGACTCCTACTGTGTGTAATCACAGTGGGAGTGAGCCGCCGGCAGTGTGCATTCACACTCTACCTGGAAGAGTCGGGTTGTGTGTGTGTGTGTACACATGCACACACTTTTTTTTTTTTTTCCTTTTGGCAATTACATTTTTCATACAGTAGGGTAGAGCGGGCGCTACAAATAGGGCTGCACATGGTCAGGCTGGCTAAACAGTATGAGTTGGGAAAAGATACATTTTTGGGACCCTTAAATCTAAGTATGAGAGGTACACACCAACTACAATCTAAGTATAACTAACTAAATCTAAGTATGAGAGGTATACACCAACTACAGTACCTACAAATGTTCAAATCTGAGCTGGGTAATTTCCATTTGGTTTATTCACCCAAAAATACAGCTGACATATGACTGATAAGAAAACGACTCATTGCTTAGACATGCTTGTTGACTTCTAAATTGGACTGATTGCCAGCATAGTTCTTCATGAATCTGTTGTTGAAGTATGCATAGGCATGACATGATAGTCACCTGTTTAGAATTATATACATGAACATTTGTCTGGGTCAGAACTGTTTTTTCTCAGTAATGGCAATGCTAAAGGAGCACGTAGCATCTCAGAAGGACAAGGGACTCTGATGCATCGCTAATGCGTAATGGCATGCTGCTTTTGCTGGTCGTAACAAATCCTCGGACGTCCGACTGAAGGCAAATGGATATATTTAATTTTCACTTCTGCACTGAAAACTTTTAAAGCTGAACATGGCTAGGGTAGATACGCCCCCTGGTTTACAGTCCTACAAAGTAAAGAGCCACAGGTGCAGCATGATTCTTCTCATTGACATGTATTACAAAATACACTGTGTACGGCTATAAATGCTTAACTGCTGCTTTTGCATGTGTATTGCTGCACAGCATATTCTGTAATGCATGTCAATGAACAAAATATGATGCAGCTGTGGCTCCCAGGTGCCACAAGACATATTTTTCTTTGTATGACCATGTGCAAGAGCCCCTATTGGTTTGTTAAAGCGGAGGTTCGGACAAATTTTTTTTAAATACGGCAGCTGCTGACTTTTAAAAATGGACACTTACCTGTCCAGCATGCCCACGATGTCAGTAGCCAAGGCTGAGCAATCGCTCGGTCCTCAGCTGCTTCCGCTGCCATCCTCGGTGAGGGAATCAGGAAGTGAAGCCTTGCAGCTTCACTACCCGATTCCCTACTGTGCATGAGCGAGGATCGCGGCGTGCTGTCACTGGTCCCCGCTCTCTCCTGGGAACAGTGTTTCCCAGAAGACAGCGGGGGGATGACGTGCCAGGCTGGATTCCCCGCGGGCATCTGAACCCGGAAGTGGTGCAAATACCTGTCTCAGACAGGTATCTGCACCCCCCTCCCCCTGAAAGGTGTCAAATGTGACACCGGAGGGAGCCAAAAAGCGGAGGTTAAATTTTTGTGTGAAACTCCGCTTTAACAACTACGCTGTTGGTGGCAAGTTTTATATGATATACACTATTTATGTAATATTAGGCACAGTTATCACTGGTGTGTTATCAGTGAATATGGCATTTAAAAGTAATGTATGGGAATTTTTTTTTTTTTTTTTTTTTTAATCCATACTTGAGCCCTTTTCACACTTGTGTGACTTCAAGTCACCCCTGTACTACTTTGGTCTGACTTTGATGCGAGTTACACAGGTATTCCTTAAAATCACGGCCTCATCATGCGACTTTGAAGTCGTGGTAGTGTGAAAGGGACCTTGGGTGGATGCATCATCGGTCCAATGCTTCATTTGTCAGTCGCCACTCTCTGCTCATCCTTCCCCCTTTGCTCACTGGAGCGCTGGGCTGTGGAGGGGACAGGAGCTACTCACTGTGAGGCTGAGCCAGGTGCCGTTCCAGGCAGGTGGGCAGATCCCGACCATATGGTCACCATCCTTCCTGAGCCTGGACTGGATGAGAGAAGAGTGTTTTTCTTGTGGGAAGAGAAAATGCAGGCCATACCTTTTTATTGGCTAAGCATATTTAAGTGTAGGCTTAAATTATATAGTTCTTTGTCACGCATGGTGTTGTGCAAATCACTTAAAATTCTAAAAGGAAAAGTATGTTGGGAGCCATGGATATGGATCAGTGGAATACTTAAACTGTTTATATTAGCGAGCTGTCATTTTCTAAAGTGCATACAAACACTGAATCACGGTTGTAATCTGTTCCAATGCTGGGTATACACACACACACGTCATAGAAACTGAATTTCATCTAGGGTTGTCCCGATACCACTTTTTTAGGACAGAGTACAATTACCGATACTTTTTTTCCAAGTACGCGCCGATACAGAATACCGATACTTTTTTTAAATGTCCCCCACATATGCAGCCAAGTCCCCCCCAGCCATGTCCCCCACATATGCAGCCATGTCCCTCCAGCCATGTCCCCCACATATGCAGCTATGTCCCCCATACCTTCGCTGCCGCCGCCACACGGGGAACGTCACAGCTTTCATTTGAATAGCTGTTTTCCCCGCCGCGTATAGACACTCCCCCTTGCTCGGGATTGGACAGATCACGATCACCAATCCCGAGCAAGGGGGAGTGTCTATACGCGGCGGGAACACTACAGCTATTCAAATGAAACAAGTACTCCCGCAAATACTCGGTATCGGTACCGATACTGGTATCGGTACAACCCTAATTTCATCTAATCAAAATCTGTGTATATAATTGTTAAAGAGAGAAGTATAGAGGTTGCTAACTTCTCATTTGGCAAATGCTAGTTGGCTGGTATTAGGGTTGTCCCGTTACCGATACCAGTATCGGTATCGATACCGAGTATTTGCGGGAGTACTTGTACTCCCGCAAATGCCCCGTTGCCTCAATAGAATACTTGCGCCCCCCCCCCCCCCCCCGCCGCAAAGAAAGCAGGTTAAACAGCGTGCAGGGAACATCACAGCTTTCATTTGAATAGCTGCTTTCCCCGCCGCGCATAGACACTCCCCCTTGCTCGGGATTGGATGGGTGATCGTGATCTGTCCAATCCTGAGCAAGGGGGAGTGTCTATGCGCGGTGGGGAAAACAGCTATTCAAATGAAAGCTGTGATGTTCCCCGCACACTGTTTAACCATGCGGCGGCTTTCGTTGCGGCAGCTAGGCATGGGGGGAAATGGCTGCATATGTGGGTGTTTTTCTTGTGGGAAGAGAAAATGCAGGCCATACCTTTTTATTGGCTAAGCATATTTAAGTGTAGGCTTAAATTATATAGTTCTTTGTCACGCATGGTGTTGTGCAAATCACTTAAAATTCTAAAAGGAAAAGTATGTTGGGAGCCATGGATATGGATCAGTGGAATACTTAAACTGTTTATATTAGCGAGCTGTCATTTTCTAAAGTGCATACAAACACTGAATCACGGTTGTAATCTGTTCCAATGCTGGGTACACACACACACACGTCATAGAAACTGAATTTCATCTAGGGTTGTCCCGATACCACTTTTTTAGGACAGAGTACAATTACCGATACTTTTTTTCCAAGTACGCGCCGATACAGAATACCGATACTTTTTTTAAATGTCCCCCACATATGCAGCCAAGTCCCCCCCAGCCATGTCCCCCACATATGCAGCCATGTCCCTCCAGCCATGTCCCCCACATATGCAGCTATGTCCCCCATACCTTCGCTGCCGCCGCCACACGGGGAACGTCACAGCTTTCATTTGAATAGCTGTTTTCCCCGCCGCGTATAGACACTCCCCCTTGCTCGGGATTGGACAGATCACGATCACCAATCCCGAGCAAGGGGGAGTGTCTATACGCGGCGGGAACACTACAGCTATTCAAATGAAACAAGTACTCCCGCAAATACTCGGTATCGGTACCGATACTGGTATCGGTACAACCCTAATTTCATCTAATCAAAATCTGTGTATATAATTGTTAAAGAGAGAAGTATAGAGGTTGCTAACTTCTCATTTGGCAAATGCTAGTTGGCTGGTATTAGGGTTGTCCCGTTACCGATACCAGTATCGGTATCGATACCGAGTATTTGCGGGAGTACTTGTACTCCCGCAAATGCCCCGTTGCCTCAATAGAATACTTGCGCCCCCCCCGCCGCAAAGAAAGCAGGTTAAACAGCGTGCAGGGAACATCACAGCTTTCATTTGAATAGCTGCTTTCCCCGCCGCGCATAGACACTCCCCCTTGCTCGGGATTGGATGGGTGATCGTGATCTGTCCAATCCTGAGCAAGGGGGAGTGTCTATGCGCGGTGGGGAAAACAGCTATTCAAATGAAAGCTGTGATGTTCCCCGCACACTGTTTAACCATGCGGCGGCTTTCGTTGCGGCAGCTAGGCATGGGGGGAAATGGCTGCATATGTGGGGGACATGGCTGGAGGGACATGATTGCATATGTGGGGGATATGGCTGGAGGGACATGATTGCATATGTGGGGGACATGGCTGGAGGGACATGGCTGCATATGTGGGGGACATGGCTGCATATGTGGGGGACATGGCTGCATATGTGGCGGACATGGCTGCATATGTGGGGGACATGGCTGACGTTTGTTGGTTGCATGAATATTCAACCCCCCCCCACAGCTCTGCGCTTAGTGCAGCCCCTGAGCTCTGTGCGTAGTGCACTCCAGATACAACCGGCCCTTTAAAGGGAAGCCATACTGCCTGCAATGATGATATTGAGTTTGACACCCCTGTTCTAAATCTTGGCTTATATCCCCTTGTGTAGCTTAGCTTCTCGTTTAGGATTGTTGTCTATGGTGGAACTACACCGCCTACGGAGGGAGTTACTAGAGCCGAGCCAGGTAAGAGACAGAGAGATGTAAGATGTAAGGGGGGGTAGTTGGGGGTTACACACTATTATACACTATTCTCTTACTTTTTGAAAATGTATATTGCGATGATTGCATCTTGATTGTGACTGTGACCTTGAAATATTGTTGTATAAAAGACTATTATATATTTTTTCTCTTTTACAGGATCCAACGAATGCTGTAATGTGGTAACACATACTACTGATTTAATTAATACTTGAAGTGTATACCGCGTTGCATTTTCAACATCAGAATGGATGGCGTTACAATTTCAGATTGCAGAGAATTACTTGGTGGACAGACAAAGGCGGAATATGAAATGTCAGCCTGTCAGTATGTGACTTTCGAGTTGAATCATGCCTCTCTGGAAAATATGCTCATTAACACCATATCAGACTCCAAGATGTGTTTTGAAGTTCCATTAACAGAGCAGGCTGCCATTGTGACGGAGGATTTAAATGCATTTCATGAAGATAATTTCAGCAACAAACCACAACCCTCTGACAAATCACTTGTGTTCACAGCAATTAAGCAAACAATAGAACAACTGGACCCGACTGGAGAATCTGTTATTACAATCATTGTGCCAGATGGAGTTTCAGAGAAGCAGCCTGTTCTGACAAGTCAGGTCATTTTGGATGATCGACAATTTACTAATGAAGAAAACTTTGATGCTGAAAATACATTTTCCAAGGAATCGAGCACAGGTGATGAGCTGCTAGAAACCGAGCATTCGTACTGCAAACATGATTTTGACAGGAATTATCTCTGGCAAACCATTGCTAAACTGCAGTCTAAAATAGCACTTCTTGAAGTGCAGGAAAATGTAACTCTCACTCGTTTAAGATCCCTGGAATCTCTGATTGCACGATTAAGACAGGAAAATGTGCTGTCAGATGAAAATATAAAAATAATCGACTGTCTGAATAGCTTTGATGTTGCTACGGTGCAATAAATAATGTAAAGTTTAATTTCATTGTTCACTAAAGTGGTCTTCAGTGTGCATCTCACCAGAATGTAGTTGCAGGCTGTTTTCTGAAAATTGGGCTAAACAAATAATACTTAAATACAATGGGTATGCATATTCTTATGTAAAACTTGGTGTTCTATGTGTATTACTTCCAGGTCTGGGTGTAATCTAGCCGGAAACAAATCTTGAACTTTGCCTCTATGCAGGAGGTTCCTACAGTAATAACCGATCAGGTCTAGCATCGGGTCCTCTAATAGATTTCTGTTTAGAGCCTGTATTGGATCGCCCCTACCTTTTACAATGTAATGTTTGGTCAAAGAGTTTAGTTTAAACATTTTTATATTGAGATAATAACTTTCAGGGTTGCTTGTTTTTCCTATGGGAAATAGAGACAGTTATGTCTGAAGGCAATCTTAATGATGAGGAAGTTTGAAAGATATTGTGCTGACCACTTAATGCGTTTGTTGGTTCAACTTTTTGGTACTCGCTCAAGTATGTATTATACATATGACCTGAAGACTGTAAAATAAAAAAAATCAGTTTTTTTTTTCTTTTTGTTAAAGGGGTGTTCCAGCCCTAAGTTGTGTTTATTAAAAGTCAGCAGCTACAAAAAGTGTAGCTGCTGGCTTTTAATAAACACTCACTTACCTGCTCCTGCGTTCCAGCGACGCGCCGACCGGGGCTCCGCTCCTCTGCCCCCCTCCCCGGCCGGCGTCTCCATCCTGACTGTGGGCACCCAGCCGTGACAGCCTTCGGCTTCACGGCCGGGCACCCACTGCGCATGCGCGAGCCGTACTGCGCATGCGTGCGCGGCGCGGCTCGCCGCTGATTGGAGAGGCGATCGCATGGGACCTGTCAGTGTCCCATGTGATCGCCTACAGGGAGGGGGCTGGTGTAGGCGATTAAGCTTAATCGCCTAACCAGCCCCTCGGCGGAAGCAGGAAGTGGGACAGGAAGTCCCACTCCTACTGAAGCCCCCACTCCCCCCCAAAAAAAATTACATGCCAAATGTGGCATGTATGGGGGTGAGGAGTGGATTGAGAAGGGGTCATTTTTTTGGGTGGAACACCCCTTTAAATTCAGTGCTTCATTACATTTACGATCATCTGTAGCCATACCGTGATAACTGGCAGTGATGTAACAAAAAACACTTCCCCTGTCGTTTCACTTCTGGACATTCTGGCTGGGTGAATAACTTAAAGTGGAACTTTAGTCAGAAAATTGGGTTATTCTAGATCACTTCATACTGGCCCATTTTGCAGGTATATGTAAAACATTAGAAATAAGTATCTATACTGTTTAAAATCCAGGCATACATTGTCTTACCCTAGTCTGCACATGCTCAATTGCCCTCTATCTTTAGGCACTCCTGAAATTGTAGAGGCCGATCTGTTAACCTTAAAGCAGAATTAAACCCTCCTCTCCTTTACAGCCAAGGAAGCTGCTTCTGTTTGATATGCAATTGTCACCATGGTGCTGCTGATGTGATCAGTTATGACACCAGTTTTTAATGGTTTGACAGTTTGGTTGAGGACACAAGCAAATGTGACAGTTGGCAATCCCCCACATTGCAGGAACGTAACTGTTTTTTGAAACTGTTAAATTGATGGGTTTAGTTCCGCTTTTCCGTTCAGGGGCTTTGGGCTTCAGCAAAATGGCAGCCCCGCGTTAGAAGATACAGGAGCAATGCTGGAGACAATTTACAGTGCCTGCTTATTTTGGTAGCATACTTATTAACGTGGAATGTATGTTCCTTGCTAAAGAACATTTTTGTTTTTGTTACGTTGTTATGGGTAAAGTTCCACTTTAAGTAGACCCCTTTCACACTGAGGAGTTTTTCAGGCGGTACAGAGCTAAAGATAGCGCTTCTATTACCGCCTGACAAACTCCTTCACTGCCTACTCAATGTGAAAGCCCGAGGGCTTTCTCACTGAGGCGATGCTCTGGTGGGAGAGAAAAAAAATCTCCTGTCCGCAGCATCTTTGGAGCGGTGAGAGGAGCGGCATGTATACTGCTACTTCCCGTTGAAAACAATGGGAAACCTCGGCAATACCGCCCCCTAAATGCGCTGGCTTACTGCGGCTCAGTGTACCAAGATTGCCGTTGAATGTTCAACTGCTGACGGCGACACGGAACGTCCCTTTCGTTACCGAATGTGATGATGGGAAAATGTGGCTGCGCCCTGCATTCCTGCTAGCTTACCTACTTCCACTGATTGAGGACTCACTCTACGCCCGCTGACTTCCGGTTGCACGCAGCAACACCACCTCTCCCAGGTTTCTATTAGGCATCGGGAGCATTTGTGCCAGTACAAGTACTCGTGCAAATGTTCGAAAGTGATAGCATTGGGAAAACCCTACTTTATATTTTGAATGAGTTCTACTTGTTTGTAAGTTTATAGGTACAAACGAGACCTCGGAAAGCATTGCTAATCATTTAATTGATTCATTTAATTAAATTGCTAATCATTTGTCACTGTCTGTTGTTAAAAACACATGCTACAAATATTTATTTGGTGGCCATAATGCCAGGAATGAATTAAATGACATCATGATGCGCACAAAAATCAGATGATCATTCTTTTTTTTTTTTTAATAAAATTTGTTAATGGTGTGTTGCAGTAGTAGCAGAATGCTTTTAATGTTATATCATCACCTGTCATGATGGGGTAAAAAAAACAGAAATCAGTCCTTCATAGTACAAAAACAATAGATAATCGCTACTATGAGAGGTTAATTTTATACTATAGCTGACAACAATTTTCATAATTGATTATGTTGATTAGTTGTTTCAGCCCTGGTTGCCATTACTTTGCATTGCCAGATTATAATTGTATTTTTATTTTTTTCATGGACCAGAATCCAGAATATTTTATCTGAAATAGTCTGAGAGAAATGATATCCTATTAAGGGGTGCTCATGTAGGAAAGGGCATAGTCATAACCCCACTGTTCTGTTATGAGATAAGAGAGGGACCTGCTGCAACTCATTTGGAAAAAGCAGGCAGAGCTTTTAAGCAGTGTTCAATTATCATATGTATTAGGGTTGTACCGGTGCTGATATTAGGCATTTGCATGGGTATTGATACTTCTGCAAATGCATTGATGCCTGAAACGGATACCTTCTGGCTTGGTTCTTTCAGCTGCCAGCGGGATTTCCTCATTTGACAGCTGAAATGTAAAGAAAAAAAGAATTCTGGCAATGGTTGGTTGTTAAGGAGTGTGGCCCCTGCATCCTTAACCAATGACATTTAATTTGTCCGTGGGATTTCCCTTCCTTCCGCCTCCTTCCCTCCCGCCAGCTGTCACCCTCCTGTGCTGAGAGCATTACCATCTAAGTGCAGTATGACTGCAGTTTAATGTATAAAAGGTAAGAAATACAATCGCAAGGTTAAAAATAATTCCAAGATAAATTATTAATGTGGTGTTCATCCGGTTTACTCTTGGGTGGTAGCCGGTGGCCAGGGGTCCAGGAGCACTGGTGTCTCTCGGCGCTTCCTGGTAAACTCAGAGAAACTTGGGGTGGCACTGATGTATCGGGAGTGACATCATCAGTGTACCCGAATGTCTTTAGTTTACCAGGAAGTGCTGGGAGCCACCAGCACCCTCGGACCTCTGGCCACCACCACACCAGCGGCTACCACCCTAGAGTAGATGAACACCAGATTCATTTATGCTGGAACTTTTTTTAAACTTCTGAGTGTATTTCTTACTTTTTTTTAATTTAAATTGCGGTCATACTGCACTTAGATGGTACTGCTCTCTCTGTCCTTTTTGTTCTTAGAGCCCCTTCTAGTCCCCCCCCCCCCAATCATGCAGTCAACCATGCCCCGTCCTCACCCAGCTCCCCCACACCTCCCAAACCACCCCTCTACCTAGTCCTCCCAGGTGATGGGTATCAGCGAGTATTTAAAGTATCAATACTTAAACTCTGTGCATCCCTAATATGTATGAAATGTAGATGATCTCATTTAGTGTCACACTCCATCTTTTCTTTCAGCCTAGAGTATGTTAAAACTAGGGTTGTCCCGATACCGATACTAGTATCGGTATCGGGACCGATGCCGAGCATTTGCGGGAGTACTTGTACTCCCGCAAATACCCCCGATACTGAAATAGAATACTTCCCCCCCATATTGCAGCGATGCGTCCCTCATACCTTTTTAGATATGCTGACGCCGCCTCTGCCGCATACCGCCTTATCCCCCTGCACAATCGCATAGCACACATTACAAGCAATCATTCTGAATACTTGTAAATGGCCGTGTATTGACACTCCCCTTTTCCTGATTGGAGGGATCCCGAGCAAGGGGGAGTGTCTATGCACGAATCCGCGTATAGACACTCCCCCTTGCGTGGGATTGGACGGATCCCTCCATCCGGAGAAGGGGAGTTTTAATACACAGAGCGCGGCCATTTACAAGTTTTTAGAATGAAAGCTTGTAATGCGCTACGCGATTGTGCAGGGGGATACGGCGGTATGCGGCAGAGGCAGCATCAGCATATCTAAAAGGTATGAGGGACATACATGGCTGCATATGTGGGGGACATACATGACTGCATATGTGGGGGGACAAGACATGGCTGCCATATGTGGGGGACATGGCTGCATTTGTGGGGGGACACGGCTGCATTTGGGGACACATTTAAAAAAAGTATCGGTATTCGGTATCGGCGACTACTTGAAAAAAAAGTATCCGTACTTGTACTCGGTCCTAAAAAAGAGGCATCGGGACAACCCTAGTTAAAACTACCTAAGCTGGGTCACAGGAGCTGACAGTTTCATACACAAAGGCCAGTGATATTTCATTGTGGAATTAGGAAATTACATGTTTCAGGGAAATGCAATGCTACAAATTCAATTTGCGAATACTTTCTTCCCTTGAGGATGTATAACCACTTCTTACATCAGAAGAAATCACACATGAAACTGTCTCAGGTTTATCTTATGAATTTTCCTTTAGACTTGGCAATTGTTGCCTCAGCTTCTAGCATCCTTCTCTTTCTCTAGGGATTGGAAACATGCAAAACAAAATGTCATGAATCTGGTAAACACATGCTTCTCAATATCAAGTGCTTCACCTTGCTTTATCTCTTATGTTTTTCTTAAATTGTTCAAACAAAGCCAATGCACTTTTCAGAATTGTTGTCTGGGTTGTGCTTGTAAGTACTTTACCAGCAGCAGGCTAACACGTTTTACTGATGAAAGCAATGTTTATGCTTTGGTTCAAAAATACACTCCAAAAAAAAAAGAATATTAAAGAGATGGATACAGGAGACATAGCCTATCTGCTAGTTCAAGGTTTCACCCTGACATTGCTATATTGCATCATTGCACCCATCTGTCCTTTGTTTATAATACAATGACCCTGTGATGTACATGCTAGAATACCTTCCTTTCTGCTTCTGATGCACAGAAATCTTGCAGAAACAAATGCCACTAGTAAGAAATATCTTACAGCTACCAGTCAGATTGATACCTTTCTTGAAAGTTTGAATGTGATATGATGATACAGGAAATGTAGAGGAAAAAACACAGCAAAGTCTTTGGAATTACTCCTGTCCACGAGACCTACTGTAAAGGTGTTCTACTCCTGTTTGGAAAAAGTGTGTGAAACTTAAGTGTGACTGACTAAAATTACCAATCGTCCGTTAACTAACATGATTTAAATATTTTTACTTTAATCACACAATTAATCTCTGCTTTACCCACCTTAAGAAAAAAAAGTGAAAGTTGGCATCAGCATTATGTTACTCTATTCTTAGGAGTAGAGATGTTGATATAACAATAATAGGTGTACCCCCAAATAAAAATGTGAATAAGCTTACAGTGAGGGGGGAAAGTATTTGATCCCCTGATGATTTTGTACATTTGCCCACTGACAAAAAAATTATCAGTCTTTAATTTTAATTGTAGGTTTATTTTAACAGTGAGAGACAGAATAACACAATATCCATAAAAACATATTTAACAAAAGTTCTAAATGGATTTGTGTTATAATGAGTGAAATAAGTATTTGATCCCCTATCAATCAGCAAGATTTTTAGCTCCTAGGTGTCTTCTATACAGGTAACAAACTGAGATTGGAAGCATTCTCTTAAAGGAAGTGCCCCTAATCTTAGCTTGTTACCTGTATAGAAGACACCTGTCCACAGAAGCAATCAATCAGATTCTAATGCCTCAATCATGGCAAATACCAAAGAGCTGTCCAAGTATTTCAGGGACAAGATTGTAGACCTACACAAGGCTGAAATGGGCTACAAGACCATCGCCAAGCAGCTTGGTGAGAGAGTTACAACAGTTGGTGCAATTATTCGCGAATAGAAGAAACACAAAATAAATAAATTTCCCCTCAGTCTGAGGCTCCTTGCAAGATCTCACCCAGTTAAGTTTTTAATGATCATGGGTACGGTGAGGAATCGGCCCAGAACAACATAAGAGAATCTTGTCAATGATCTCAAGGCAGCTGGGTCCATAGTCACCAAGAAAACAATTGGTAACACACTATGTCGTGAAGGACTGAAATCCTGCAGCACATGCAAGGTTCCCTTCTCAAGAAAGCACATGTATGGGCCTGTCTGAAGTTTACTAATGAACATCTCGATGATTCAGGAGAACTGGGCGAAAATGTTTGGGTCAGATGAGACCAAAATTGAGCTCTTTGGCATCAACTCAACTCGCTGTGTTTGGAGGAGGAGGAATTCTGCCTTTGACCCCAAGAACACCATCCTCACCCTCAAACTTCGGAGGTTTATGCTTTGGGGGTGTTTTTCTGTTAAGGGAACAGGACAACTTTACCGGATCAAAGGGACAATAGATGGAGATGTACCGTGTACCTATGTACCGTCAAATCTTGGGTGAGACCCTCCTCCCATCCAGGGCACTGAAAAGGGGTCATGGATGGGCATGGCAATGGCCAAAAAGACACAGCCAAGGTAAGAAAGGAGAGGCTCAAGAAGATGCACATTAATGTCCTGGAGTGCCTAGCCAGTCTCCAGACCTTAATCCCATAGTCCCCGTACCAGCACGTCAATCATCTACGCCTTGTCTTAGGACCGTCTACTCCCCGCGGGGAATAAGCTCGGAGCCGGATGAGAACAACGATAAAACGGTAAGTAAAGCAAAAAAAAAAAAAAACGGCATACTGCAAATGTCAGCAGTATGCTGGATCTAATGGTAGATAGTTGATTTTCAGTCTGAACCTCCGCTTTAAAGAGGAGCGGGACAAAATTCCTCTTGAGATGTGTGCAAACCTGGTTGCCAACTACAAGAAACTGCTGACCCCTGTGATTGCAGAGAGGCAGAGATTGGGCCTGTTGTCCAAGCTTTCTCAAAATAACTGGATCCTGTGTCTGTGATCTACTTCTAATACTACTGTTCTTTAAAACTAGCATGCTGGTAGTAAGGTTATTCCTGGCAGTCCAATGTATTTTTTTTTGCTTGCCAATTCCTACTGAAGGCAACAGTATTACCCATCTGTATCTGGAATTAATTAACTCCAAGAAACTATTTGGTAGGTACAAAAATCCTGTTTTTATTAAGGAAACTGTCACAGCAAGAATTATGGATTGTGTATGACCTTTGGCTTTTGGAGTTCAGGTGTATTGCACTTCTGTTTACGGCAAGCAATTTACAGTAAGGTTGAATTAGAACTCTTTGGCAGTCCCTGTTAGTAAAAGTTTATGACATGCCACATTCCTTACAAGTTAAAATCCGTTTTTTTTTGCTAGAAAATTACTTAGAACCCCCGAACATTATATATTTTTTAGCAGAGAATCTAGATAATAAAATGGTGATTGTTGCAATATTTTATGTCACATGGTATTTGTGCGGCTGTGTTTTAAACGCAACTTTTTGGGAAAAATTTACTTTCATGAACTTAAAAAAAAATGAAAAAGTAAAGTTCGCCCAATTTTTTTGCATAATGTGAAAGATGATGTTGCGCCGAGTAAATAGATACCCAACATGTCACGCTTTATAATTGCATGCACTCGTGGAATGGCGACAAATTACGGTACCTAAAAATCTCCATAGGCGACGCTTTAAACTTTTTTTACAGTTACCAGGTTAGGGGGGCGTTTTAAAAATGTTTTTTTTTTTTTTCTTATTTATTTTTATAATATTAAATTGTGTTTTTTTTTTTTTTTTACATTTTGATCACAATTATCATCGGTGGGACGGGAGGCCCGGTCAGAGAGGCGGTGGAAAGGGGGGGGGTGTCCCCTCCCGCTCCTCCGGTATATGCCGGATAGCCAATTGCCGATTCTAAACAACAGTACCGGGATGATGCCTGCAGCTGCAGGCATCATCCCGGTATAACGCCCGAAAGCCGAGGACGCATACATGCGTTCGCTCGGCGTGAAAGGGTTAAAGTAGCAGTCCTCTCAAATCCTAACTAAACTTAAACCCGCTCCTACCCCCTTTTCTCATTTTATTCTAACTACCCTGTAAATGAAAGATGTGTATATTTACCTATTCTGAAGGTGCTCCGGTCTGGTCACGTGATCTCAACAACCAGCATCAGTAAAGAGGATATATTGCTGATAACTGCGGCAGAGCCTGGCCAAGAAGCTTACCCATAGGCTTACTATGGGACATCTGTTGTCGGTTGTCCCTCCTCTACACTGAAGCTGGCGCTGGAAGCAGATCATGTGACCAGACTGGAGTGCCCTCAGCATAGGTAAGCATATACATTTTTCCTTTACAGGTTAGTTACAATAGGCTTAGAATGAGGTGGGAGCAGCTTTAAGCATTGATAGGATTTGACTGGACTTCCACTTTAAGTTAGACTTTGATTTATACAGTAGTAATGGATAGGGTTGAGCGGGTTTCTACCAGACTTTTGGATTTTTGGTACCCGAACAATTTGGCAGGGCAGGGCAGCCAATCAACATTCATTTAACTCGTGTGACCTAGAAGCCATCACAGCCATGCCTACTAATGGCATGGCTGTGATTGGCCAGTGCAGCATGTGACCCAGCCTCTATATAAGCTAGAGACACATAGCACAGCACGTCACTCTGCTTTCGATAGGGTAGGGAAAGCCCGGCGCTGCTGCTGCTCTGAGGGAGAGAATTAGATAGGAGTCAGACTCAGTCCTGCTTCAGAAATCAAATTACTTAGCGATCTACATAGCACAGCAAGTCACTCTGCTTTAGATACTTTAGGGAAAGGTTCCTGGTGTTGGTTTTAGGGAGAGAAATAGATAGAAGTTAGTCCTGCTTCAGAAATCAAATTACACCAGCACTGCATATGTTACTGTGAGATACACCCTTTAGATACTGTTCTTCTATTGTGCTATTCAAAAAATATATATTTTGCAGTGTTTTCTCCATATCTGTATGTGCGAGATACACACTTTAGATCAGGGGTGCCCAACCTTTTGAAGAGCGAGGGCCACTTAACTAACTTTGCAACCATTCGAGGGCCACAATGAGCGTGGCTATGCTTCAACCCCCCGATCCGCCCAGACAGAAGGGTACGAACTCCCTTCTGTTTTTCGGATTGAAGGTAGGTGGGCGGAAACAGACTGTCGCTCTATACAGGTTAAATGAGGGCCCATTTCATCGGGCTGATCTTGTAAAAAGGCCTAAGACTGCTTTCACACTGAAGTTCTGTGGTTTGCTCACACCGCGGGTGCACCGGTCTCTATCCTGTGGGTTAGCTGAACTTTGCCATATAGACTTTGCCTGTGGCAAAAGCCGGCGCTGTAGAGGAAGCATCGGCTTTTGGGGCTCTGCTCCGCAGCCGCTTTCTTCCTCTACCACCAGCTTCATTCACAACACTGATGCTGTGGTATGGCGGGTTGGCAACATGCGATCTGGGCTTGGCAACCCACCATTCCAGAGCAGGAGGTCGCGGGCCACATGTGGACACCCCTGCTTTAGATACTGTTCTATTGTGCTATTCAAAAAACACCCATTTAAGGCAAAAATATATATTTTTGCAGTGTTTCCTCCATATCTGTATGTGTGAGATAAACACTTTAGACTATTTTATGTTATTGTAAGTTATTTCCCTATCCACATTGGCAGAGTACTTACCATGCTCTTACCATCATTTTGCTGCCATTTGCAGTCCTCTAGCCCTTTCCATTACCTTTTTAGAGATATTTTAGTACTCAAAAATTCTGGTCCCCATTGACTTCAATAGGGTTTGGGTTCAGGTCCCGAAGCCAGACTTTTTTTTTCTAAGTTCAGCCGAACCCGAACATCCAGGTGTCCGCTCAACTCTAGTAATGGAGTATATGGCACAATAAGTGTGTGTGTGTACGTACATGGCTATGCAGAACAGCAAAGTTCAAGGAGTCCACTTGGAGTGTTCAGGGTAACTTACTGCTGATTTTACTGCACCAGATGCAGCACCTCTGAAGAGACTAAAGTATCTCTAGGCAAACAGATATAAAAAGAAGTGCACAATCTGAATGTAGTATTTTAACAGATTTATTGTCGTGAAAAGACAAATCACAACTCACATTGTGACAGTTAAAAACAGGCTCATCACATCGTAAGTGCTTCAGATTGACAGTCTCACAACAGGGAACCTTAGACAAATAGAGGTACTGGGTTGATGGATACACCTTCAGAACACACCGGGGGGTGGACCAAACTAAGTGCAGGGTTAGTAGTACTAAGAAATACTAGCAACTCGCATGGGAAGAAGAGATGGCACGTTGTGTATGTAATCTGAAAGCGGTCGGCTCATGCATCTGAAATGGGGAGCCTCTTCCTACAACTTGCACATTTGAAAGGCCAGACATCAGGCTGGATGACAGCTTAGATGAGTAAGTAGAAAACAACAAGATGACAGAAAGCTTCTTGCTGGATGCAGAGCAGACAGGAAGTCATGTCATCTGGATGTCGGGGGCGGAGCTATGTATTTCAAGGCTGGCCAAGCCTCTTTATGGAGATACTTGATTTATAAAATGTGACATCTTCTCAGCCTGCCTACCACAGACATGAAATTTAAATCTAACTGTTTCTATTACTGACCTGCCAATTTTGGAGAAATTAGGGTAGCACAGTGTTTAGTACGACTCCTCCATTCTCTTCTCACCATTTTTGGTTCATCAGACCTCAGTATTTTCACAGATGTCTGATACATACAGTTAGTGAGTCCTTTGGATTGGTTATCATTTTAATAGGGGGCTCTGTTTAGATCAGTAAGTAAATAGGATCCCATTTTTCTACTTAGTTGCAGGGATTATGAGATAACATTTCTCAATCCTGGTATGTAACTAACCTAATACGCAAATCATTCATTTATTTTATTCCTACCTTAATAAGTTGAATACTTATTATGGGCAAAGGTAGAGTGAAATCACACACAATCCCGCTTGTCATTCAAAGATCCACCCCCTTTGGATATTGCTCTATTTTTAAAGAGAAAGGCAGGTAGCTTCCACCCTGGAAAAGGCCACAGGCTCCCAGAGTAAACCAGCTCATGTGCATTTTGAATATTTACCTTGTGCAGCAAAGTTTTCTCCAAGATCACAAACCCAACCCCTCCATCATCTGTTCAGTGGTTATCGGCCAGTAAATGAGGAACATGCTTGGCATAATTTACCAGATATACAAACACCCATAGCCAAAGCACTCATCATTTACCATGGATTCATGGCGACTTGCAGAAGACTCATGACCACATTACCTATGAGGACTGCCTGCATCTGATTTGTGCGGTTTTCTTGTGGAAGAGTTTTTAGCAGTGAGCACTATGAAAGAATTTTTCCTTTTGAGCCTCTTGTACACACAGCAATGCAAAAGATGAGACATTTATTTCCGGTGTTTGATTAATCTATGTGACACTGATTGTTATATGGAAGTGTAGGAGAGCGCCTCTATTATATTTGGGAGTTTCCAAGAAGGAGAGTTTGCCTAGATATCTCTTGGTTCATGGTTGTTTGACCTTTGCTCTTTTGTGTGGACTTTATCACAGATTATTTTGGACATTATTAATGATGAATAATGACTGTAGGTGACAACGCTTTGCCAGGAGTCTGGTCTGGTGACGTTGCCACGTTCGACAGTCGGCCATCTTACCTGTTGGAAACATAGCCTATGTTACGAGGATTGACATGCGATTTTTAACTACTATGTCTGTGAGTATTCTGGCTTTTCCTTTTTTAAATAAATACTTTTGTCAGTAATACTGCACAATGAAGTTTCTTCTTGCCTATTCCTATGCTGTGAGACCCTGTCCGAGGTGCATCGTGTCAGTTATAAAGCAATCTATCATCTTACATGTGTGGAGAGTAGAGTATTCCCAAGCGGTTTTGACTACATTTTACTGAGTGGTCCACCATTTGGGGTAAGGGACAGAGTGAACTTCTCCTCTTGGTGACAAATCCTTCCCAGCACTCTTTTCTGTAGACCTGCACTTACTGGACTTTTATATGAGATTTCACAGTTTTTGTCTCATTTTCAATAGCTGCACATTTCTTTTTTCTTTTCTTTTTTTTACTTGTTTACTTTTTTTACTTGTTTATTTTTATACAGCACAACACTTTTTTAATATTGGTATTTTTATTGATTACATCCCTAGTGTGTGCAGCTCAATTTTGAGGGCTTGTGCACAAAATTCTTGGTATTTTTTCATAGCAGTCAGAAATTAGTTTAAGAAAACACATTTAACTCGTGTGACCTAGAAGCCATCACAGCCATGCCTACTAATGGCATGGCTGTGATTGGCCAGTGCAGCATGTGACCCAGCCTCTATATAAGCTAGAGACACATAGCACAGCACGTCACTCTGCTTTCGATAGGGTAGGGAAAGCCCGGCGCTGCTGCTGCTGCTGCTCTGAGGGAGAGAATTAGATAGGATTCAGACTCAGTCCTGCTTCAGAAATCAAATTACTTAGCGATCTACATAGCACAGCAAGTCACTCTGCTTTAGATACTTTAGGGAAAGGTTCCTGGTGTTGGTTTTAGGGAGAGAAATAGATAGAAGTCAGTCCTGCTTCAGAAATCAAATTACACCAGCACTGCATATGTTACTGTGAGATACACCCTTTAGATACTGTTCTTCTATTGTGCTATTCAAAAAATATATATTTTGCAGTGTTTTCTTCATATCTGTATGTGTGAGATACACACTTTAGATCAGGGGTGCCCAACCTTTTGAAGAGCGAGGGCCACTTAACTAACTTTGCAACCATTCGAGGGCCACAATGAGCGTAGCGGGCGGATGATAGGTTACGGCTATGCTTCAACCCCCCGATCCGCCCAGACAGAAGTGTACGAACTCCCTTCTGTTTTTCGGATTGAAGGTAGGTGGGCGGAAACAGACTGTCGCTCTATACAGGTTAAATGAGGGCCCATTTCGTCGGGCTGATCTTGTAAAAAGGCCTAAGACTGCTTTCACACTGAAGTTCTGTGGTTTGCTCACACCGCGGGTGCACCGGTGTCTATCCTGTGGGTTAGCTGAACTTTGCCATATAGACTTTGCCTGTGGCAAAAGTCGGCGCTGTAGAGGAAGCATCGGCTTTTGGGGCTCTGCTCCGCAGCCGCTTTCTTCCTCTACCACCAGCTTCATTCACAACACTGATGCTGTGGTATGGCGGGTTGGCAACATGCGATCTGGGCTTGGCAACCCACCATTCCATCTCTTGGTTCATGGTTGTTTGATCTTTGCTCTTTTGTGTGGACTTTATCACAGATTATTTTGGACATTATTAATGATGAATAATGACTGTGGGTGACAAAACGCTTTGCCAGGAGTCTGGTCAGGTGACGTTGCCACGTTCGACAGTCGGCCATCTTACCTGTTGGAAACATAGCCTATGTTACGAGGATTGACATGCGATTTTTAACTACTATGTCTGTGAGTATTCTGGCTTTTCCTTTTTTAAATAAATACTTTTGTCAGTAATACTGCACAATGAAGTTTCTTCTTGCCTATTCCTATGCTGTGAGACCCCGTCCGAGGTGCATCGTGTCAGTTATAAAGCAATCTATCATCTTACATGTGTGGAGAGTAGAGTATTCCCAAGCGGTTTTGACTACATTTTACTGAGTGGTCCACCATTTGGGGTAGTGTGTGCAGCTCAATTTTGAGGGCTTGTGCACAAAATTCTTGGTATTTTTTCATAGCAGTCAGAAATTAGTTTAAGAAAACACAGAGAGAGAAAATAAATTAAAACTTTCTTCAGAATAGAACAAATTATCAATCTGCTAAAAAGAAGTTTGCTAAAATACTTACAATGTACTGTATATAGTTTACCCAAGAGGGTCTACTGCATCTACAGTTTAAAAGTACATCTAGAAAACTGCTAAAAGATAATGGCCCAGATTCAGAGAGAATTGGATTCTCGTAGCGTATCAGAAATACACTACGCCGCCGTTTTTTACCTGGCTCTACGTGGAATCCAGGTAGATTTTGTCCAGTAAACGACGGCGGCGTAGTGTATTTCTCCCGTCGCAATCCATCTACGCGAGTAGGGGGCGTGAAGGATTTAAAATAGGCGCGTTCCCGTGGCGATCGAACTGCGCATGCTCCGTTCGCAAATTTCCCGCCGTGCATTGCGCGAAATCACGTCGTTACGTCATTCGTTGTTTGAGTAGCGTTGTTTACGGACATTTCTATTCCCGAACGAGTTACGTAAAAAAAAATAAAAAAATTAAAATCGACGCGGGAACGACGGCCATACTTAACATGGGCTACGCACCGTTAGACCAGCAAAAAACAGACGTAAGCGATTGCGAAGACCGCTCGTATCTTCGTGGATCGCCGTAAAAACACATTTGCATATCTCGACGCATCAAAACGACGCAAACTCCTCCCAGCGGCCGCAAAAATATCGCAGCGTAGATCCGAAGGCTTACGAAGACGTAAGCCTCTCGGATCGAAGCCCGAAGCCGCCGTATCATGGTTTGAGGATTCAAACTAGTGATACGGTGCGCGAAATTTGAAATTACTCCTGTCTAACACCAGTTAGACAGGCGTAATTGCTTTATGAATCTGGGCCATAGTTTTTTAAACTAAGATTTGCATCTCCATGATTCTTTAAATGGGGAAATAAAAGCCATGTTTTAACCACTTCAGCCCCGGAAAAAATTGCCCCCTTACTGAACAGAAAACTTTTTGCGATTTGGCACTGCTTCGCTTTAACTGAGAATTACGCTGTTGTGCTATGTTGTACCCAAACAAAATTGACATCGTTTTTTCTCCACAAATACGTTTTTACAATTTTGACAAGATATGCTGAGCTGATAGGGTTTCTCGTGAGCCAGCTTGCAGTTATGTTTGTTTAACAGCAGATGGAGCTCTAGTACTACTCAAATGAAAATACTGATTCTTACTAGGAAAGTTATGATGAGCTGCACAGTATGCTTTTTAAATACATTTTAATTACACTGACAAGCTTTCAGTTTGAAAGAATCATCAAAAAACATAATGATATAATCTAATCAGCCCGTGCTTCCAAAGAAGATTACGCAATAGCATACATGTCCTCACATACCCACACGTTCGGGTTGAGGTTTGGATTCAACACTACTGCAAGTTTGCAGCTAATCTTGTGTTTCACACCACATTTTGCACCCTCACACACTCTCATTTTACACTAATTCCCCTCCCCAAAGTAAATCTAAAGCCTTGTACACACGATCAGTCCATCCGATGAGAACGGTCTGAAGGACCATTGTCATAGGTTAACCGATGAAGCTGACTGATGGTCTGATGTGCCTACACATTATCAGTTAAAAAAACGATCATATCAGAACGCGGTGACGTAAAACGCAACAACGTGCTGAAAAAAAATGAAGTTCAATGCTTCCAAGCATGCGTCGACTTGATTCTGAGCATGCGTTGTGCCTACTAACGATCGTTTTTGACCTATGGGTTAGGAATCCATAGGTTAATTTTAAAGAAAGTTGGCTTCTTTTTTTTTTTTAACCTAAGGTTAAGTAACCTATGGGGCCCACACACGATCGGTTTTGACAGATGAAAACGGTCCATCAGACAATTTCATCATGCCCATCATTCACTGTGGCATGCTGTGATGCCACTATTGGTCCCGCCCACTGCTCCACCCCTAACTCCAACCCAGTTTTCAAAGAATTGTTCTTTACACATTTTCCAGGTATGCATAGTGCCATAGGTTGAGGTGTGTTATTGCAATGCATAGGTGTCAAAGGATGCTTAGGACAGACTCACACTGTTGCATCATGTTAATAAAAGGTGTGGTAAATTGGGGATCTGGCGTTCCAAATGGTATATTTCCTTTTTTTTAAATAGTAGGCAATTGCTGAGTAGCAATAGTAGGGTCTGCTAGTCCAAACTGATAAGTGAACAAAGGGTTAGGAGAATGCAGCTATTCTCATCTGTTAAATGTGTAGAAAAGTAGGGAGGCGCCAGCTAAGTGTAATATTAAAGGGTAATTATTTATTGCACAGGATAAAAAAAACACTTACAAGATGCAGAAAGAATTCATGGCCATCCTAATCTGATCAGTCCAGGCGGTTCCTATGCCATTCCGTGTGCTCCACACACAGTCCGATGGCTGGTAGGAATGAGAGCCGGGTGTATCACAGGATCTCCATCCAAGGGTAACAGGAAACTCCACGCTAACCAGCATGGAACGCGGATTTTGAAGTGACATCACCGAAACAGGACCAGGGCTGTCAATCAAAGAGGCAGGTTATATGCTCGGTGCTCACAGCTCCTTCTATTTCCGCCCTGCTTTGGGGACGTCACTTCCACATCCGTATTCCATGCTAGTTAGTGTGGAGTTTCCTGATACCCCTGGACAGGGATCCAGCAATACACCCAGCTCACATCCCTACCAGCCATCGGACCATGTGCTGAGCCTGTGGAACGGCATAGGACTGATCAGATTATGATGGGCATGAATTCTTTCTGCACCTTGTAAGCCCCCTTGTGACATCATCACCCTGGGCATAATGGGGCAGTAAAATCGCTGGGTGGCCCCACCCCTTGGCATTATAAGTATTGGCACACGGCGGCCCTACCATTACACCGGGAAAGAGCGTTAAGAGAACATCGGAGGAAGGACAGCGGGAAAAGACAGTAGAAGAAGACAGTGGAGAGATGAGAATTGGCAGAGGGAGATGACAGTAGAGAGAGAGAAGACAGTGGCAGCAGAAGTCATCAGCGGTGAGAAGAGAAGAACTGGAGGATGAAGACTTTGCCAGAGAGAGAAGAGACGCCAGAGCTGCTTTAATAAATTACTTTGTCAAAAACCTGTGTGGTGTTTTTATTTTTCACACTTTTTTTGAGGGTGAATGGGTAGGGGTACAATGTACCCCATACTCATTCACATAGGGTGGGGGGCCAGGATCTGGGGGACCCCTTGTTAAAGGGGGCTTCCAGATTCTGATAAGCCTCCTGCCCGCAGACCCCAACAACTAATGGCCAGGGTTGCCGAAAAGAGGCTCTTGTCCCCATCAACAGCCATGGGGGTTCCCCTTATTGGCATGGGGGTTCCCCTTATAATCTATACCAAAACAAAGGGTCTGATATGGATCTTGGGGGGGAACCCCACGCCGTTTTTTTCACTTTGGCGTGGGGTTCCTCTTCAAAATCCTCAGCGCAAAAGTCGCACTGCAAGTCGGAACATGTGAGCGGAAATATTCTCTCCCCCCTAAGCTAATAGGAGCGGCAGAGCGTGGGTGTGTAATTCAGAATTTTTTTTTTTTAATTCTGCACTGACTGTCTTTGAAATTGCCCCAGCCCCTGTTCAAATACAATCCTGGGACAAAACTGGGGACAGACTTGGTCTGGGGACAGTGTCCTCAATCTGGGGACTGTCCCCTGAAACCGGGGATGTCTGGTCACCCTATCAATTGAGCCATGCCTCCTGAGTGCCCCCTGGAACACGCATCAGGCATGCTCTGTGATTGGACACAGCTGAACATATGGTAAAGGGCCACTGTTATTGGCTCTTCAACACGATCTGTAAACAGCAGTGCCCAATCACAGCTGATAACATATAAACAGACTTACTGGGTATTGGCAGTCTTTTCAGCACGTGCTATCACTATGTGAGGAACAGATTGCCAATAAGCAGCATCGCTGACGGTACATTGTTTATACTGATAATCAGAGCAGGCCCATCAGTGCAACTTATTAGTGCCCATAAGTAGAGAAGGGTCAACTCATGTAGGGCGGCATGTAGTTGCCATCATCCCGTGATTAGAAAAACATTTGAGGTTCTGACGGACAGTATTCACATCTTATACTACTTTATGTATTCTGTATTTATAATATTTTGGTATATATGTATTGTATAATATTTGTATATTTGTAATAAAATTGTATAATTTTTTATATATTTTGAAGCTCTTTTTTGTTGCCTACACAATCCCAATTACTTTTGAGTTTTTTTCAAATGTTTTATTAGTGCCCATTAGTGCCTCCTCATCAGTGGCCAACAGTGTAGCCTATTACTGAAGAATAAAAATTATGTATTTGCAAAACTTTATAACAGAAACTAAGAAAATCAATTTTTTTTTTTAAATAGTCTTTTTTCTATTTGTTTAGCAAAAGAAAGATAAAAAAACAAACAAACACAAAAAAAAAAACAGTTCTGATTAAATACCAAAAGAAAGTTCCAAGAATTTCACTGTCACCACGGGCAGAGGTAGCGCTGAACGCAAACAGGTTAATGATCTCTCGATTGGAGAGCCCCAGGACACCGCATCGGCCCCAGGACACCGCATCGGCCCAAGGACACCGCATCACACCACATCGGCCCCAGGACACCGCATCACACCACATCGGCCCCAGGACACAGCATCACACCACATCGGCCCCAGGACACAGCATCGGCCCCAGGACACAGCATCACACCGCATCGGCCCCAGGACACTGCATCGGCCCCAGGACACAGCATCACACCGCATCGGCCCCAGGACACAGCATCACACCGTATCGGCCCCAGCACACCGCATCGGCCCCAGCACACAGCATCACACCGCATCGGCCCCATGACACCGCATCGGCCCTCGATGCGGCATGCTGGGGGCCGATGCGGTGTGCCGGGGGCCGATGCGGCGTGCCGGGCGCCGATGCGGCGTGTCGGGCGCCGATGCGTTGTCCTGGGGCCGATGCGGTGTGACGGGGCCGATGCGGTGTGCAGCACACTGCATCGGCTCAACACATTGCATCGCTCCCACCAAATGGCATCACCCCCAGCACATGGATGATTAAATGCGCAGATCGGATCGGAGTTGTTGAGCGGGGGGTGGCCACGGATCAGAGTTGTTGGGGGGTTGCCATGCTTCGCGGGGGGCGTGAATAGCGGGGGAGGGGCGCGAATCGTGGGGATGTGCCGCGAATCGCGGGGGGGGGGGGAATATCAGGGGAGGGGTGCCGTGAATCGCGCGCGGGGGGGTTAACAGCACCTTCCAAAAACATATGTTGTCATAATTGAAGCAATTTTCTTTGAACAGGTGCAACCTCCTTGTCAAATTATTTGACTCTCATTGTGACAGTTTTAATTTATTAGAAAGAAGGACAAAACATCATCTGTATTTTTGTCCAAGTCTCACGATTCTTCCAGACTGGGGAGGCACAGACTCCTGAGAAGTTACACCCACTACATTCCCAGGAGTCTGTGCGGTGTAGGTCACAAAGCTTTAGCACCGTGGTATAGGAAGTGGGACGTTTTACAAATCTGCCTAGCAACAAGGGTTTAAAGGCATGTAAAAAAAAAAAATTTTCTTAAAGAAATAATGACATTTTTTTAGAACTACTGATGTAAAGTCAAATTTGAGGGTGGAACTCCGCTTTAACAACAAACCTACAGTCTCTGTCTTGTTTGCACCACCTGTATACTGCTGTTCAAAGTATATAGGGCCAAAGGGGCTTGTAATGACCTGGAGGGGAGTGGGGGCAGGGAAACCCATGCTATTTTTCTCAGTGATTTTCATCCATATTGCAGGGACCAGACATTACATTAAAGCCGCAAGCAGTTTTAAATGACCTTTTTCTTATAGTAATCTCATTTTGTGCAGGGACAGTTCTAAACACGTGCCACTACTATAGATACCCAGAAAGTACGATATTTAAAGGAATTTTTAATTTTTTGTTTTCACTTTAAGCATCATTAAAATTGCTGCTTCAGAAAAAAACTACCATTTTTAAAACTTTTTTTTTCCATTGATACATGTTCCCTGGGGCAAGACCCGGGTTCTTAAAGACGTTTTCCGACAATAACTTGCATATGGGGCATTAAAATTAGCACTTTTGAATTCGAGCGCTCGAGTCCCATTGACGTCAATGGGGTTCTAAAAGTTTGCCCGAACTGTTGGTCCGTTCGAAGGTTCTGGTGCGAACCGAACGCGGGGGTGTTCGGCTCATCCCTAATGGACACAGTGAGGTAAAGTGAGGCACAGTGAGGCATGCAGATGGACACCCTAGGCTTATACTCGAGTCAATACGTTTTTCCATTTTTTTTTTGGCAAAATTGGGTGCCTATATATGGGTCGGCTTATACTTGAGTATATAAGGTATAACATAATTACAGAAACATCATTGATTCCTTACCATTTAGAGTATCTCTAGACCATGCAGTCCACATCTGAACAATGAAGAAAGGATATAGGAAACAACAATGACTACTGTCATTTTCACTGTCTTAGTCACAGCTTTTGATATACTGCCAATGTCACTTGTCTGGTTCATTACAGCTTTCAGTGGACCTGAAATTACAATTCCTTTCTGATTCTTCATGCAGACATTGTTTTTTATAGTCCAGCAAATTTAAATTTGGCATGTAATAAGTATGGCAACTGGAATGAAGAAAATGGCTATAGAAATCCAGGTCACGTATGCTTTTGATCCCCAAGGCTCAGTGAAAAGAGCCCAGCATTCAAAGATGCCTGGAGCAATTTTTGTCTTGGAGAAAATAAAAGCCTAGGGAATACTGGAAATAAAAGATATTGTCCAGCTTGTGCAGATTGCAGTGTTCCTTGGAGCTTTTTTCTTTTTAAATGTGACCATGGGGTAGCATATGACTTGAAACCTGTCCACAGTCATTACCACTATCATGTACGTGGAGGCAAACATTCCACCCAATTGCAAAAATGTAATGATACGACACAGTAGGTCTGATCCAATAAAGACATTTGTAATAACCAAAATCAGTTGTGGGAGAACTTGAAAAAATGCCACTACTAAGTCAGCCAAACGTAAGCGAAGCATAAACACGTACATCCGTGACAACTTTTTCCTTTTGTTCCACAAAACCATAATCAGAATTAGATTTCCAACCATGGCTGCCATAAATATAATCCCAAGCACAGATATGTGTGTCTCTCTCTCAGACCAGCCAGCTATCCCTGGCTCATTGCTTCTGTTGATGTCACAGTTTGGGAAAACATTCTCTATAAGGACAGAGGTTTTCTTTCAAATGAAAAGAAAGATTCTTCATCATGGAAAATTGTGCCTAACGGAGGTATTGGACTCTAATGCCTCGTACCGGATTTTCAGAGAAAAAAAGTCAGACAGGCTTTTTTTCTAGGAATGTCCGGCCGCGTGTAGCCTCCATCTGACTTTTTTTTCGGAAGTCTGACAGACCTTAGATAGAGAACCTGTTCTTTTTCTTTCCGTCTGACTTTTGCACGGTGTGTACAAGGCATTAGTCTTTTCAATGTTGATTTGAGAATAAAGTGAAAGACAGATCAATTTATAAACCTTCATTGGACTGAATGTTTAGTAGGCTGCTTTGACGGAACACTCTTATGTACTTCTTCTGTACTACCTCCTCTTGACTACTTCCAGGAATTAACTTTGACTGACACACACACATCATTTATTTTGTAAAACAAATACTTTTTATCCTTTTTATTGTTAATTTGCATAATAGTGCTCAGGGACATCTTTAACTTTGATTGGGCCCTGGGCAAACATCATTTTCTTGCCTCCCCCCATTCTGAGACATACACAAAATAGCAGGTAGACTCAAAATCTGTTTACTGCAGCAGATCACGCAGCGATTGCAATTGTTTTCCAGAGGTTAAAGCCTATCCTTACCACTCACTGGCTAGTTGCTAGAGGTTACAACACATAATTTCTGTTTGCCGATTGGTTGGTAGAGGTTACTGCACATTATTAGTGCTCACTGATTGGTTGCTAGGGGTTACAGCACATCATTACCACTAACTGATTGGTTGCTAGAGATTAAAGCAGATGATTACCACTCACTGAGCAGTAAAGCAATCCCAAATAATTGAGCAAGAAACACGGCACATTAACCACTTAAGGACCGGACCAATATGCTGCTAAATGACCCAAGGGGTTTTTACAATTCGGCACTGCGTCACTTTAACTGACAATTGCGCGGTCGTGCGACGTGGCTCCTAAACAAAATTTGCGTCCTTTTCTTCCCACAAGAGCTTTCTTTTGGTGGTATTTGATCGCCTCTGCGATTTTTATTTTTTGCGCAATGCTTGAATGAATGAATAATTGAATGAATGAAAACTTATATAGCGCGGCACACGCTAACTAAGGCAGGCCATACACGATTCGAATTTCGATCGAAAATCGCATACGAGCGTGAATTCGGACGATTTTCGTATCATTAGTGTGCTTGTTTGACACGCGATTTTCGTACGACAGGCGAAATTTCAAAAACCAACATGTTGGTTTTTTTTCTGAAAAACGTCCAAAAATCGTATCGTTAATGGTAGAGTTGGACGATTTTTCCCAAGAAACATAACTGCGCATGATCCGAGTTGGCGCGACCCGACTTTTGACAGTAGGGGGTATGTTTAAAAGGTCACAGAAGATTACATCACTTCCTCTATGGTATGAAAACATTGTGTTTTCTCGCTCGATTTTCGTACGTAATTGATGGTACACTCGCATGCTTTTGTGAGCGCCGCGTTCGTTTATCGCTCGACGGCTCGTTCGAAATTCGAATCGTGTATGGCCTGCCTTAATCACCTCTGGGCGCTTGTTGTTCCTGTCTCCTTTGATATCAATATGTTGATATGGTGGTGCTAGGAATCCAATGACCGGCAAAGAACTGGCTCAGATGAAGACAGTGCTGGACTCCTGGGCTGGTAAATGTCTTTTTATTAAAAGTCAGCAGTTACAGTATTTGTAGCTGCTGAGTTTTAATTTTTTAATAAGGGACCGAAGTTCTTCTTTAAGAATTGCATCACATGTGCATCTCATCCAGTGGACATATACACTACATACATTTATTTACTGATGTCCAGGCAAATAATTAACGAAACAGGTGGCATGCTGTGTCCAGCGCATAGAACTGGCAGTTTCCATGTCATCTACGTTGTATATTTTCACTATAAATTAATTAAATGTAATGTCGCGTACACACAATCACTTTTCGGCATGGAAAAAAACGAAGTTTTTCAGCATGTAGAAAAAACAACGTTTTTCCAACTTCATCATTAAAAACGATGTTGCCCACACACCATCATTTTTAAAAAATGATGAGCAAAGCGCGGTGACGTACAACACGTACGACGGCACTCTAAAGAGGAAGTTCCATTCAAGCTCATGTCTCATAACTTGCTTCTGAGCATGCGCGGGTTTAAAACGTCGCTTTAGCCCACACACGACCATTTTTTACAACCCAAAAAATTACATTTTTTAAAACGACGTTAAAAAATGCAGCATGCTCGAATTTTTTTTTGGTCGTCTTTCAGAAGATGAAAACGATGTGAAGCCCACACACAATTATTTTAAATGACGTTTTTAAAAACGTAATTTTTTTCATGCCGAAAACTGATTGTGTGTACGCAGCATTAGAGTTTGTGTATATATGCAATATGTATTACAAAAATGCATTCACTGCCTAGAATTCTCCTTTACCATTCAAAGAAAGAACAAAAAAAAAAAAGGTTTTCTAGGAATCCAACAGCTTTTATGCAATAATATCACAGAAAGCACATCATGCCACTTCTCTGTAAATCATTTGAAGTACTAAATAGCTTCCATTCCAGCATTGCCATCTCACAACCTCATAAATGTTTCTCTACTAAGCAGCCAGACTATGAATTGGTATTAAATTATAGATATAAGAACATTGCAGTGCCACTTCAATTTCTCCTCATCATCACAGCAACAAAAACATGGAGGAGGGTAATAATTATACCCTATATTGCTACACTTTCTGCATTTAACAGGAAAGAACACATTTACTAAAGTACAGTATGTAGTAAGAACATCATGGATAAGGAAAGAAAAATGGCACAGGCTGCACACAGCAACCAGGATCTTTTTTTACATCAAAACTAAACCAAAAAAAAAGAAAAAATGGAATATATGTGGCTTTTTGTGGACAGAACCAATGTACAATGACTTGAGAATGAGTGCACTTAAAAAGGTTGTAAAGGTAAAAAAAAATGTTCCCTAAATAGCTTCCTTTACCTCAGTGCAGTCCTCCTTCACTTACCTCATCCTTCAATTTTGTTTTTAAATGTCTTTATTTCTTCTGAGAAAGCCTCACTTTCTGTTCTTCTGTCTGTAACTTCACACAGTAGTGTGAGGCTTTCTCCCTGGTGTGGAGAAAGCCTCTTGAGGGGGGAGGGGCGAGCAGGTGTGTCAGCACGCTATCTACTTTGCAGATAGAGAAAGGAGCTGTGTGTTAGTGGGCGACCTGACACTCCTGCTCGACCCCTCCACACCAGGAAGATAGCCTTGCATTACTGTGTGTAGTTACAGACAGAAGAACAGAAAGTGAGGATTTCTCAGAAGAAATAAGGACATTTAAAAACAAAATCGAAGGATGAGGTAAGTGAAGGAGGACTGCACTAAGGAAAAGGAAGCTATTTAGGAAAAAAAATTATACTGAGCCCTGATTGGGCAGTGCTTTGTCCAATCAGGGTGCAAAATGCACTGTGCAGCGGCGGGACGAACACCCTGCAAATCTGGGTGTTCCCCGAACAGCCAATGTTTGGCCCAAACTGATGCTCAGGCCAATCCGTTCGCCCAACTAGACTAGTCAATGGTGTGATGTTGAGAACACAGATCTTTGAGGTTGAGTTGATTTACTATTAGTTTTATTTCTGAGTAGATGTATCACTAGTCAGATTTCTGATTTACTGTATAGTGATAGTTCTATACTCTCTCCTAAAGTGATCGCGCTGAAGTTCTTTGGATTTTATTATCCAGAAATCTCATGCAAAGTGAATTAAGGGATTTGTCAGTGGCTTGAGCAAGTCCACCGAGTCCTCAAAGCAACGCATTTTTTTCCGCAGGGAAGATCACACTCGCCTGGACAGTATCCAGGGTCAGGCCCAGGTAGTCTAGCTTCTGGGCTGGGAGAAAGGCAGATTTTTGGAAATAGAGAACCCAGCCATATATCATAGTGCAGGGTACACTGTCAACCAGCAACCTTACAGGTCATCCCCACATTGTCCGCTGCAGGGTCTAGGTTAGGGTTGCCACCTCATCCATTTAAACACATATTATTTACACAGGTTCTGAGGATAATTAAATGCAGATAAGGCACCAAGTGAGTTCAATTACCTCTGTAATCAGCCACAGAACCTGTGTAATTAATATAAGTTCAGTTTTAAAGGGACGAGGTGGCAACCCTACTCTGCACTACATAGTTGATGGCAACTTCCCTTCTAATCAATTTAGACACAATTTGGGTCAGATTAGATTGGCGGCTCTCCTGTCGGAGGGGGGGTGTGCGCTGATAATCAGCGCATTGATTATCTGTACAGCCCCCATCAGAGGTGCCCACCACAATGCCAATTAGTGCCCACCAAAATAGCAAACAAGGCCCACCAAAGTGCTAATCACTGCCCATCAGCAAAGCCTGTCAGTGCCCTTCACAGATGTCAATCAGTGCCTATCAGTAATGACTGTGAATACCTCTTCATCAGTGCTGCCTACCAGTGCCTTCTGTTAATGCCCATCAGTGCCACCCATTAGTACCGCATATCAGTGCCCTTCAGTGCTGCATATTAGGACCGCCTATCAGTGCCCATTAATACTACAAATTAGTGCCGCCTCATCAGTGCCCGTCAGTGAAAGAGAAAACAACATTTTATAAGAGAAACAAAGACAAAACTTTTTTTTTCTGTCTTTTTTAGCTTGTTTAGCAAAAAATAAAAGAACTTTAGTGGTGATCAAATACTACCAAAAGAAAAAACAAGATGGTCACAGTCATCTCTATGATCGTAGGAGGACCAGGCGCAACATTATGACGTCACGCCCAGTACCCGGGAGTAAACAAAGCCGCAATCGCGGCTGTCGGCATGTGATTGGTGAATTTGTTTTCACCGATTTCATGCTTGTAAGCCTGGAGGAGAGATGCGGGGTCTTATTGACCCCACATCTCTCCATAGAGAGGACCTGTCACAGTGATGTATATTACAAGGGATGTTTATATTCCTTGTAATAGGAATAAAAGTGATAAAAAAAAAAAAAAAGTAAAAAAAAGTGTAAAAATAAAAAAAATGAATTAAAAAAAAAAAAAGTGTCCCGGTAGCTCGCACTCAGAAGCGAACACGCATTCAAGTCCCGCCCACATATGTAAACACTGTTCAAACCCCACATGTGAGGTATCGCCGCGTGCGTTAGAGCGTGTGCAACAATCCTAGCACTAGAACTCCTCTGTAACTCGAAAATATTAACCTGTAAAAAAAAATAAGACGTCGCCTTTGGAGGTTTTTAAGTACCGAAGTTCGGCGCCATTCCATGAGTGTGCACAATTTTAAAGCGTGACATGTTAGGTATCTATTTACTCGGCGTAACATCTTCTTTCACATTATACAAAAAATTTGGGCTAACTTTACTGTTTTGTTATTTTGTTATTTTTTAATTCATGAAACTGTTTTATTCCCTGAAAACTTACTGTGCAAATACCCTGCAAGAAAAAAAAGGTTGCAATGACCGCCATTGTATTCCCTAGGGTGTCTGCTAAAAAAAATATATAATGTTTGGGGTTCTGATTAATTTTCTAGCAAAAATGAATTGTGATTTTTACATGAAGGAGAAAAGTACCAAAATAGGCCCGGTGATCAAGTGGTTAAATACACAAGAACATTTTTTTTACTACTACTATTCCTTTATATTGGCTTTTAAAATGTACAAATGCAGAAATTGGATGAAGAGTTTAGCACTGGGAAACACTTTTTGAAAGATAAAAAGGTGCATTTTATATACATCTATATGGATCAGACCAAAATGAGGGACAGATGAGGAGGAATGAGGGACATTGCTCCAAATCAGGGACAGTCCATCCAAATCAGGGACAGTTGGGAGCTATGGAAATTTAAATAATAAACAAATAATTTATCTTGACAATAAGATGCATTATTATTCATCAAAAATGATATATCATTTTGTAGAGACTAGAGTAAATATCTGAGAAATATGATACAATGGTAATAATAAATTAGCCTCGGTATCTTGGTATCTCAGTACTCTGTACACAGATCAGAGCTCCATATGAACGCGCTGTAGAGTTTCTGTCCCCACCGGCTTGCCGTAGTCGGAGTGTAAGTCATGTGACCGGAGAGAATTCCGCCTACTGAAAGTCAGGCCACCCAGCTGATCGTACCGAGTGACAGCCCGGCCAATGGCTCCGCCCACTTCTGGCTGCCTATGGGTGAGTGAGCGAGCGTTGTTGTCTGTATTAGCTGTCACCCGGAATACTGTGAGTACCGCTGACCCTCCATTACTATGAGAGCCCATGGCTCCTCTCACCCAATAGCTGTGTGCTCCTCTCCTGTATGTATACAGTGTGTGTATGTGTGTATGTGTGGGTGGAGGGAGGAGGAGGGGGAAACTCCGCCAAAACATTGCACTGGGTGAGGGGATGACATCACAAGCTCTGTAATGTATATATTAGGAATAGAAGGGTGAGCTGTGTCTGGCGGGGGGCATTCATAAACAGGGAGGCACAGGGGACACAAGGACGGGGACTATTGGGAATAATAATGACTGCTATCTACCTCTTCTAATGGTTTCCAGAAAGGATGAGCCATTTTCAGGACTTATCACACTAATCACATAGGAATGAGTTCCTGATATACTGGATTGGCTTTAATGACTCCAGTCACTCATACTAACTAGTGATGTCACTATGGGCCCGTGTTCCGCTTACTTTAATGGCAAAGATCCTTGCTGTAGAGCCGGGGTCTCCAAACTACACACCCCCCCCCCCCCCCTACAAGAGTGTGTCCGGCCCACATCTGATGTCCAAGGCTCACTGGACTCTGATGTGAGAACTGAGCACCCTGATTTAAAGGGGGACTTTGATGTAAGGTGGGACCCTGATGATAAGGGTGACTCTGACCGGGGGCCCTGTTGTTAAGGGTGACTCTGACCGGGGGCCCTGATGTTAAGGGTGACTCTGACCGGGGGCCCTGATGTTAAGGGTGACTCTGACCGGGGGCCCTGATGTTAAGGGTGACTCTGACCGGGGGCCCTGATGTTAAGGGTGACTCTGACCGGGGGCCCTGATGTTAAGGGTGACTCTGACCGGGGGCCCTGTTGTTAAGGGTGACTCTGACCGGGGGCCCTGATGTTAAGGGTGACTCTGACCGGGGGCCCTGATGTTAAGGGTGACTCTGACCGGGGGCCCTGATGTTAAGGGTGACTCTGACCGGGGGCCCTGATGTTAAGGGTGACTCTGACCGGGGGCCCTGATGTTAAGGGTGACTCTGACCGGGGGCCCTGATGTTAAGGGTGACTCTGACCGGGGGCCCTGTTGTTAAGGGTGACTCTGACCGGGGGCCCTGTTGTTAAGGGGGACTCTGACCGGGGGCCCTGTTGTTAAGGGGGACTCTGACCGGGGGCCCTGTTGTTAAGGGGGACTCTGACCGGGGGCCCTGTTGTTAAGGGGGACTCTGACCGGGGGCCCTGTTGTTAAGGGGGACTCTGACCGGGGGCCCTGTTGTTAAGGGGGACTCTGACCGGGGGCCCTGTTGTTAAGGGGGACTCTGACCGGGGGCCCTGTTGTTAAGGGGGACTCTGACCGGGGGCCCTGTTGTTAAGGGGGACTCTGACCGGGGGCCCTGTTGTTAAGGGGGACTCTGACCGGGGGCCCTGTTGTTAAGGGGGACTCTGACCGGGGGCCCTGTTGTTAAGGGGGACTCTGACCGGGGGCCCTGATGTAAATGGGGACTCTGATGGGGATCCTGATGTAAAGAGAGACCTTGATGGGGAAAATGGATTTAAGGTATGGGGCCCTAATGTAAACCCTAATGTAAAGGAGGTTTATGATTGGGACCCTGATGTACGGCGACAACTGATGGGGACCCTGATTTAAAGGGGTCAACACATTATTCCTAATGCACATGTTCTTGTAAAATGGCTGTGCATATAAGTGGGTACTAAGGTGACCACTGGCTGGAACCGTGAGTAGTCCGAGCAAGAGAAAATTACCAGTACACCATAGCTCTCCAGATTGGGTCCAGGGCTTCAGAACCTTGCAGGACCCCTTCATCAGGTATGTGACCGCACATTAGCTGTAACAATGTGATTGCTGTATAAAGCTTTGGACCCGTTGTGGAGATTCATGGTGTGCTGGTGACATTCTCTTACTCTCTTTACAGGGGGACCCTGGTGTAATGGGGGGGGGGACTTTGATTGGGACCTTGATGTAATGGGGCACTCTGATGGTCCCCATCAGAGTGATGTAAGGGGGGACTTTGATGGGGACTCAGATGTCAGGGGTGGGACTGTGATTGGTACCTTTTTGTAAGGGTGGACTTTGATGGGGACTCAGATGTAAGGGGGAGGGACTCTGATTAGGACCCCGGAGTAAAGGAGGACTCTGATGAGTAAGGTGCAGACTGGGTATTTGTGTGATCTTTATTAATGGCTCTAGTTTTTTGGGGAATTTCTTTGCTTTCCTCCTCTATTATTCTGAATCATAATATGCTGATTACAGTGTATTTAAAAAAAAAAGAAAAAAAAATGATGCTCCAAGTAAATCTCATTCATTCATTTTAGATTTTATTCATTCATATTTGTTTTGGCTTTCAGCATGTACGTATGTTTATCTCATAACAACAAGAACCTGGGGAATGCCCAGGGAATAACCAAGCCTACTTACCGACCAGCTAGCAGAACAACCAATTAACCTGTCTAACAATGTGCGTTAAAATCAGGGGTTTTGTCCGCACGCATTTGCAAACGCATGCATGAGCCACAGAGCCGCGCCAAGGCACCCCATAATTCTGTGGTCCTAACACTAACAGTGAGTGTCCTCACAATGGAGGCACATGCATTTTAATGGATAGATAGGGGCAGGTGGACTGAAGGGGAGCCACCCCTCCTTAAAGGTACAGAAGCACACCAAGCACCCAGCATATAGCACTGTAGCAACTATAGCATGTTTATCTCATACCTAAGGGAACCCGTGTAAGCTGACAGTCACTGCAATAGTCAAGGTCCTGTGGTGAGTGGCTCTCTTCTGCATAGTGAACACAGGGGGTCGCTCGCTTGGCAGTGCCTCCATTCATAAATGGCCTAGTATTTTTTTTTTTTTTCAATGAATACAAGACATTCTGTGGTTGAAAAAGGTGGAGATTGTGACTGTGCTTCCCCAGCTCTCCACCATATTTAATTAGCAACCCCATGTTCAGTGTGCAGCAAGGAACAGCGGTGATGACTGAAGTAGTAGTAGTAGTAGTGGTGGTGGTGGTGTTGGTGACTACTGGAGTGATCGTCTGCTGCCACATCAGTCACACAGGTATGGAATATGCACACTGGTGATGTGTCAAGCTGGAACAATGTTACAATACAATACAAACCATACCTGGAGTTGTGCTCTTATAATGATTAGTCAGTTTTGGATTACTCAATACAGGAGTTGGTGCAATAAAATCTTCCATGTGATTTGGTTATCAGCAATGTGCTTGTTGTTGACTTATGTTCCAGTGTTGTTGTTGTGTATGCCGGCTTTCCATTCTTGTATGACCTTCTTCCTAGAACTATGATATGGTGAGGGATCAGCATTGAGGAGCTGAATGATCTCTAGTATGTGCAGCTCGACTCTGGGAACACGGCTCAGAGGTGTTCACCTTGTTCTGAGCCATGATTGGTGGATTGTAAAAGGACGCTCCTTCCAGAGATATGAAACCTGACCAGTTATCAACAAATATTTGTACATGAGGCTGCTGAACTCCATCACACTGTGTTTACTGTACAATGTAATCTAGGAAAAGGAGCTGCCCTATTTCTCAGCAGTCCTAATGGTTCAAAAATATTAATTCTGTACCATTTTAATGCTATTTTTTTAAACATTTATTGTTAAAAGCTTAATGGTTGTAATGTGCTTGGAGGGGGGGGGGGGGGGCGCGAACATTCCACGCACTGCTGTAGGTATCCAGGACCTTTATTATAAACAAGTTTAATTCATAATTTTTTTCTAGAAATATAATATATATATATATATATATATATATATATATATATATATATATATATATATATTTAGCAGAGACCCTAGAGAATAGAATAAAATGGTGGTCATTGCAATTTTTTATATCACACGGTTTATCAAATGCAATTTTTCTTTTCTTCTTTTTTTTTTTTTTTTGAAAATATGCCTTTAAGTCGCTGTAAAGGCAGATATATTTTTTTTTTTTATCTTAATGCATTCTATGTGCAGCAGCCCCCCCCCCTAATACTTACTTCTCTGTCCAGCAATGTCCACTAGTGTCTAAGCTGTCCAAGATTCTCCCTCCTGATTGGCTGAGACACGTCAAAGTAATGATGTATTTTCCCAGTTAGGCAGTGAGCAAGAGGTTAAATAAATGACATTTTTTTGGAAGTGCAAAACCAAATACTGTGTAATTGGTATGAGCACATTGATTGACACATAAAGCTAATCACAACAACTATTTAGTTTTTTTTCTTTACCTTGTAGTGTTGTGGCGCTTGATTTCAGAATTCTATGATCACATCCTAAATAAATCTCCAATTGCCCGACACTGTACACCGTGACCTCAAGGAAAGTTATATATGCAGGCTTTAGCCACACATCCGTAAAAAAAAACCACATATACAACCTTTTTTAATTACGGATCTAAATGCAAGTGGTACAGAGTTTTTAGAGCCATTCACACAGATCCGTAACACAGAATCCAAAAATCTCTGTGATGTAAGCTCTTCATTTTCTACGCACATTAATTAAAGAAGTATGGCCAAAGATTTTTGGCTATACTTCTCCTATGGGTCACAGGAGTGCAGTTAGTTCTGCACTTCTATCACCCGTTTTCAGCTGACTTGGGCTAAAG
This sequence comes from Rana kukunoris, assembly GCA_029574335.1. Lineage (NCBI taxonomy): Eukaryota > Metazoa > Chordata > Amphibia > Anura > Ranidae > Rana > Rana kukunoris. The sequence continues at coordinate 190,377,176 of CM056051.1, forward strand.
CCTGCTGTCTATATGGTTGGGATCCACCCAGATCCCTGGACCAGCACTTGGCTCAGACTCTCATGAGCCCTGTTGGGTCTTTGGTGAAATATCAGAGGTCTAAACGGACCTCTGATGCTCCACCTAGACCTCTGATGCTTCACCTTTGAGACCGAGAAAGGAGATTGAGGACACAGCCTCTGCAGCCTCAGCAGCACAGGATGGATGGACAGGAATAGCTCCTGTACAGAGTTTCCCATTCATTCACAAACTGATGCATAGTAAATATAGTTTACTATTTCTTGTGGAAAAAAAAATATATATATAGTTTACTATACCTCAGTTATAAAATGGACAGTCAGTGATTAGCATGGATCCATTTAGACAAGGAAGGGGCTGGGAAATGCCGGGGGAACCCGGCAGCACTGCTGGGATGAGGGAGAGCCAGGGGAGTACACAAGCCCGATCACAGTGGGAGGTGATAAGAGGGGCAGCTGGGTGGCATGTAGGAGAACCAATCCCCTCCTTTTTTGTTACTGATGCCGCTAAAAGGCTGCAGGAGAAAAATGAAGGGCGATTGGTTCATCTATATGTTGCCCCTCTTAACTAGGTGTACAGGGGGCCGCATGGGCCCCCTGGAGCATGGCGTCGGCCAGGTCGCAATTGCAATCCTTATACCAATAACCAATTGCCTACAAGAAAAATTATGGCAAAACATTGTTGCTATGGAGAACATAGACTGCCTGATGACATCTAAAATAGTTTCAGGGTAGAATATTAGAGTGACGTCATGTCTTTTAACCTGTTTATTTTTTATTTCAGATGATTGTAAACCTGCTGCTCCAAAACAAATGTACCTCTAAGTAATGTCCGCGTTGCTGGTATTGGATACATATCTTTATTTGGTGACTTCCAGAAGAAGTAGCTGGAAAAAAGCTGATTTAAAACTTCTTTGCTACTGCTGTCCAAGAAATTGCTCTACAAGTGTTAAGACAAAGCAATGCAAGCTGCTACTCGGAAAAGCTGAACAAAGGAGATTCATTCATACTAATAACCAAAGCAGTGCATACCTAAAACATTTTAAATTTGGCACTGCTTCTTCAAAGGCATTACCGTTAGCAAAGAAGTCTATGTCACGAATCAAGAATACTTTAGACTCTGTCACTAAAGCTGTATCGAGCACCCACAGTGATTTAATTTCACGGATTGTACGGCCAAAGCCAAATGCAGCTAGTGTTGGCAAAGAAGAAAATGTCCAGGTAGCTGAAGTCAGTGCCACACAGGGTGACTTTCCTGAAGATAAGACCAAGGACAATGGTAAAGAACCACTGATAACTACTCCTACAAAAACTACCTCTCATCTCAACCAACCTGTCCCAGTAGACTCTCCGCATGAAGTCACTGACTCTTGGCCAAGCCTCTTCCATCCTAGTTATCTCGCTACTAACTTTGGGGAAACATACAATTTCCTGGCCAATCATATAAACACCTACTTTGCTCACAATACCAGTATGGAGAAGAATAAAACTGCACTAGATGACAAAAACCAAATTATTGAAATAAATGGTTCTAAAGAAGATCTTTCACCTACAACAGAGGAGGCGTCCGTTTCTACCAAAAAGAGCATTTCAAACTTTCTGTCTAATCAGTCCACTAATGTTCATGCCTTTGTGGGAAGTTATCTTGGGGGCCTTGTTCCAAAACTGAAAGCAGAACAGAAGAACATGATAGAGGACAAAGGGAAAGAACAAGAGGTAGAGGATTCCCAGAGCAAAAATGGGCAAGACATAACTAAAGAGAAGACTGTTGATGACAAAGCCAAAAGACTATCTCTACAGAGGGAAAAGGTGAGTCTACCATCACATACCGTATATGATGGTAGAAATGTGCTGAAAAACTTGGCTCAAGTATATACGGTAGTTAAAAATACAAAACTCTGGAGGGTAGGTTCAGTATGAAGTGATTTGTAGCTCATTCCTGGGATCCCCTGCATCCACTGATGGAGTTTAATTGCCTTTTGGATTCCTATCTAACACATTAGCTACCCACAATTACAGTATATACTTTGTGAAGCACCTGTACACAGATTGTTTCTTTTCTTTACCCCGTACCATGGTTTGCAGATTTAAGTGCATTAATTTTACCCTTGTTTTGCCATCCATCTTGCCTAATGATGTTGCTGCTCGGATTGATCTCCACATATGTGGTGTCTGGCCACGGCAGGTTTGCACTCATATTTATTGCCACTATATTTGTGTTCAGAAATGCCAATATTGAAGTGCACAAAGATCAGAGTCTAGGAGCCCAGACTGACCTCTCAGTCAAGGTGTAATGGGCTGAAGCTAGAAGGAACATAAGACAATGGGGTTGGTGCTAATTGAGTTTTTATTTTTTTTCACTTTTCTAAGTGAAAAAATGAACTTTGCAAGCCGTACTTTTTCTTAAAATACATATAGCTACTGCCTGTAGAGCCATTGTACAACACACAGTATGTGCATACCATTGGCGGCTGGTGCTCAACATTTTTGGGGGGCGCAAACGGAAAAAAAAAAATTGCAGCCTCACTGTACCCATTAAACACAGCCACCGTGCCATGCCATCAATTGTCGCCACCGTGCCGTGCCATCAATTGTCGCCACCGTGCCGTGCCATCAATTGTCGCCACCGTGCCGTGCCATCGATTGTCGCCACCGTGCCGTGCCATCGATTGTCGCCACCGTGCCGTGCCATCGATTGTCGCCACCGTGCCATCGATTGTCGCCACCGTGCCATCGATTGTCGCCACCGTGCCATCGATTGTCGCCACCGTGCCATCGATTGTCGCCACCGTGCCATCGATTGTCGCCACCGTGCCATGCCCCCAATCGTCGCCACCGTGCCATGCCCCCACTTGTCGCCACTGTGCCCCCACTTGTCGCCACTGTGCCCCCATTTGTAGCCACCGTGCCCAGTACCCCCCTGGCACTTGCCTTTCTGGCTTCTACCGTCCCTCGATGTCCCTCGTCCTGCCCTCGATGACGCTTCAGCCAATCAGGTTACTGATTACCAGAATCAGATTACCTGATTGGCTGAGACGCCTGCCAGTCTTATCCTCGGAAAGCATGGCCGGTACGTTCCGAGGATAAGCTTCAGGAAGCCGACTACAGCCTCAGGGCTGTACTCGGAAAGCCTATCACAGCCAGCGGCTCTGATCGGCACTTCCACACAGCCAGTCAGCTGCCGCTATTCAGCTGACTGGCGCTCGATGTCCGGTCAGCTGAATAGTGGGCGGCAGCGTTGAAAATATACAGATTCATACAATGTATGAATCTGTATATTTTACTGGCTGTGAGCGATCCAGAGGGGGCGGCGCTCCGGCGTCCCTATGGATGCACCGCCACTGATGCATACCCACATGTGTGATGACTTTGAAAAACTTTTCACACATTGGCCGCTAAAATCCTTACACTTGCCAATTTTTCATTTATCTTTTGAACTTCAGGCACAATATGTTCACTTGCGGCCAAATACATCTCACTGACTTTCAGATGCGCCTTGATGCGATTTAGTTCGCTTTTGTAGCGCTATACAAGTTACTCATTCATTCATTCATGCCATTGCAATAGGATAATACAATCTTATTCACTTTACCTGTCAGCGATCATCTTTAATTATAAAATACTTTCATGTACTAATGTATTTTTGGTTTAACAGATTATTGCTCGGGTGAGTGTGGATAATAGGACAAGATCCCTGGTTCAGTCATTAAAAAGAGCCTCTGACCGGAGACTGTGCATTAATCGCGTTGAAGAGCTAAGCTGCCATCTTCTGGAGTTTCCTGAAACAAGAGGTGTCGCGGTGAAGGTAAGTCAAGCTCGGTGGTAGTGTTTCCCCAATATGATGAAGTTAGTCTAAATTTGACATGAAGATTATTTAAAACTAAAGGCCCGTACACACGATCCGAAAATGGTACGAAAAATACTGCTTTAGAATTGATCGTATGATAATCGGATCGTTAGTACTGAGCTTTCGAGAGCCGATTTCTGACATTTCATCCGCTATATTATCCGATCGAACAAACACGAAAATTATTCTCGTAAGATAGCAGATCATATGATTTTTGTTTAATTGGTACAGTTGTCTAAAAATTAAATACAAATACACTACAGCACATAACATAACTTCTGATTTTTTTTTTTTTTTTTTTTTTATTCTGTTGTACGAGAATTTTTGTAACTTTAGTAAGCTCGTCATGTTCGCTATATGATTAGCATACAAAAAAAAAAAAAAGACGGATGACCTGTCGTCCGATTTTCGGATAGTGTGTACTGATATATTTTCTTAAAATTCTCAAGTAATGCCAAACTTGCCAAATAACTAAAAGCCCATTTATATTTCATTCTGTGTAAACACTGCCCCAGAAACATTAATGGCAGTACACTGAAGTCAATGTCCTCCTAATAACCTGTTTGCACGATGGTGGTTAAATCAGTCAGTAGCAGGAGCAGAATATTGCCTGTGGCTTGGCAACAAAAAGGATCTTCATTCTTAAAAATAAATAAATAATAATTGGTCAACAGCTATAAATACTATAGCTGCTGACTTTTACTACAAAGACACTTGCCTGTCCAGGGATCCAGCACCGTCCTCACCCACGCTGATTCTTCACTGGCCTTTGGGGTCCCCTGAGCAGCATGTTTACTAAGGCAAACCAGCTGTGACACCTTGTGGCTTTACAGCCGGCTTCCCACTGTGCATGCGCGAGCTGCACTGTGGTGCACTTTGTGAAAGGTCCCTCAGCCTTTTGGGATCTGCCTGGGAAGGAGGGGGAGAACTTCCACTCCAATCGCCTAGGCTGTTGGAGTGGAAGTAGGAGCAGGTACCTCCTAAAACTAGGCTTAAAGTGGTTGTAAATCCTTAGACTACTTTTACCTACAGGTCAGCCTATAATAAAGTTATAATGTGAAAGACCACCTCTCCACTCCTTGTTTTTGGCTAGTTAAAAAAAAAAAAATGATTTTAACTTTTTTTATGAAATACAGCCTGTACTTCCGATCCATCTGGTCCGCAGGGCAGGACATCATATCCTGTTCTTCGGCGAGTCCCCCGTGATGTCTTCTGGGACATGTGTGTGTCCCAGAAGACAGACGGCCATTCACAAAGCACAACGCGGCTCGCGCTTTTGCAGTAGGAAACGGACAGTGAAGCAGCCAGGCTCCACTGCCTGTTTCCTTTAATTAGAATGGCGGCACCTGCATCCAATCCGATGGACGGATCGGCCTCAGGGGGCCAACATCTCTGGCTCCTTGGACAGGTAAGTGTCCCTTTTTTAAAAGTCAGCAGCTACAGTACTTGTAGCTGCTGACTTTTGAAACAATAAAAAATTCATTGTAGGTATAGCACCACTTTAAGATGGCCATGGCTATCAAAATGCTAGGGGTTATTTATCAAAGTGATTTTTAAACAAAATAAAGCATAGAGACAAGGATGAATGGGTGAATTTGGTTTGAATAATAAAAATGAATTAAAGTAGTTGCATAATTTGTACCTATAGGTAAGCCTTGTCTATAGGCACTGTAAATATCCTCCTAAATGTGCACCTTGTAGGGAATATTTACTGTACATGCTGCTGGCTACATCACCAGCGCATGCGCTTTGAAGGAACAGCCACCTAGGCCATTCCTTCAGAGTCCTGTGCAGAAACGGCGGCTCAACCGAGCATGCTTGGGACGTCATTGCGGCTCGGACCAGTCACACAGCCAGAGTCTGCAAACCCAGAAGGCAGACCGGGAGTGAAGATGGAAGCCTTGTTGGCGGTGCGCTTTTTTTTTTTTTATGTATGTTTCACACATTGTGCTAGTATGTGATGCATACTTGCACATTGTGCCTTTTACCTTGCACGCTCCAAAAAAAAAAACTAAACCGTGTTTTTAGGTCGTGGTTACTTGCACTATTTAGGTTTTAAAAAGTACATTTACTAAATACGTTTATAGCCACATTTATTTGTCTTCTATATGTTCCTTATGTTCTCTTGGCATGAGGGATTTTGATGGCCTTATGTTTGAAGAGTTAAAAAAAATATACATCATTGTTTTTTTTTTCTTGCTCCAAAACGGTTGCTTTTAGTTGTTCATTAACTCCAGCTGTAAATAGTATCATGAATGTCCTACATTTCAACAGATTGTTGATCACCACATTTTTCTACTCATGGCTGATAATAGAAATGCTTGTGTCAGAACTGACCATGTGATACATTGGCATCATTCTACTACTCAGTCAAGGTTGTCGTATCTTCCATTGTGTGCAATTGTTATGAGTGGGAAAAGTTATTATGCTCCATAGTTCATGGGTTATACATCATTATGTGAGATTTCTTTTATGAATTTGCATCTTATTTGAAATGTCCCAGTATGGTTAGTAATGGAACTGTCTCCTAATTGCAGGAAAAGGTGGTTCCTTATTTATTGCGGCTCCGACAAGCACATGATGAAACCCTCCAGGCGGCTGTAAGAGAAGCCTTAGCGTTGGTTGGTTATAATGATCCGGTTAAAGGTAGAGGAATTCGGGTACTCACCATTGACGGTGGAGGAACTAGGTAAAAGTGATGTCCTATTTTATTTTGTTTCCCAAACAGTCTTATATTAAATAATATATTATATTTGTATATAAATATATTTTTTTTATAGAGAAATTAATGTGTTCAGTTTTGACAATGCACCAAAAACAGAAAAAATATTGAATTTTTTTTAAAATTGTCGCTCTATTTTTGTTTATAGTGCAAAAAATAAAAACCGCAGAGGTGATCAAATACCACCAAAAGAAAGCTCTATTTGTGGGGGAAAAAGGACGCCAATTTTGTTTGGGAGCCACGTCGCACAACCGTGCAATTGTCAGTTAAAATGACGCAGTGCCGAATCGCAAAAAGGGGCAAGGTCCTTTACCTGCATTTTGGTCCGGGTCTTAAGTGGTTAAGTGGGTTTAGGTGCCCAGTAGTCAAGTGGTTAAGTGGATATCCCAGGATGATGCCTGTAGCTATAGGCATCATGTTTTTTTTGTAATGTAAAAGCCATCCTACCAGCATATTAGCCGCTGGATAATTTTTTATTTATTTTTTACTTTTTGCTATAATAAATATCCCCCAAAAATATATAAAAAAAAAACGTTTTTTTCCCTCAGTTTAGGCCGATACGTATTCTTCTACGTATTTTTGGTAAAAAAAAATCGCAATAAGCGTTTATCGGTTGGTTTTCGCAAAATTTATAGCGTTTACAAAATAAGGGATAGTTTTATTGCATTTTTATTATTTTTTTTTTTTTACTACTAATAGCGGCGATCAGCGATTTTTTTTTTTTTTTTTTTTTTTTTTTTTTTTTTTTTTTTTTTTTTTCTTCGTGACTGCGACATTATGGCGGACACTTCGGACAATTTTGACACATTTTTGGGACAATTGTAATTTTCACAGAAAAAAATCCATTTAAATTGCATTGTTTACTGTGGAAATGACAGTTGCAGTTTGGGAGTTAACCACAGGTGACACTGTAGGGGATGTGTGACCTATGTGTGTGTTTACAACTGTAGGGGGGTGTGGCTGTAGGTGTGACGTCATCGATTGCGTCCCCCTATTACAGGGATGACGCGATCGATGCTACGGCCACAGAGAAGCACGGGTCCGCGAATCCCGTGGTCCCGGTCCTGGAGCTTCGGTGACCCACGGCTGGGTACTAAAATCAACGTATATATACGTTGATGTGCCCAGCCGTGCCATTCTGCCGACGTAAATGTGCAGTAGGCGGTCCTTAAGTGGTAATAACCAGACCAATTTTCAGCTTTCGATGCTCTCGCATTTTGAATGACAATAACTCAGTCATACAACATTGTAACCAAATGAAATTTTTGTCCTTTTTTTTCCCACAAATAGAGCTTTCTTTTGGTGGTATTTTATCACCTGGCCTAAAATGTATACTGCTACATATCTTTGGTAACAAAACAAAAAAAATGTAGATATTATTTAGTCTGGGTGAAAGTTATAGGGTCTAAAAGCTATGGTACCAATTACTGAAAATTAATCAATTTGATCAATTTGATCACATCTGATGTACTGACAGCCTCTCTCATTTCTTGAGACCCTAACAAGCCAGAAAAGTACAAATACCCCCCAAATGACCCCTTTTTGGAAAGAAGACATTCCAAGGTATTTAGAAATAGGCATTGTGAGTTTTTTGAAGTTGTAATTTTTTCCCACAATTCTTTGCAAAATCAAGATTTTTTTTTTATTTTCTTTCTACAAAATTTTCATATTAGCGGGCTATTTCTCACACACAGCATATGCATACCACAAATTACACCCCAAAACACATTTTGCTATTCCTCCCAAGTATGGCGATACCACATGTGTGAGACTTTTACACAGCGTGGCCACATACAGAGGCCCAACATGCAGGGAACGCCATCAGGCGTTTTGGAACACCCAGACCAATTCTGACATTTCTCTCCTACATGTAAAAATCATCATTTATTTGCTAGAAAATTACATAGAACCCCAAAACATTATATATTCTTTTTTAGCAAAGACCCTAGAGAATACAATGGCAGTTGTTGCAACTTTTTATCGCCCTTGGTATTTGCACAGCAATTTTTCGAACACATTTTTTTTGGAAATAAAACAGTTTTGTGCTTTTAAAAAAAAAAACATTAAATTTATCCCAATGTTTTTGCATAATATGAAAAATGAAGTTACGCAGAGTAAATAGATACCCAACATGTCACCCTTCAATATTGCACACGCTCGTGGAATGGCGCCAAACCTCGACTTAAAAATCCCCATAGGTGACGCTTTAAATATTTTTACTGGTTACATCATTTTAGTTGGAGAGGAGGTCTAGGGCCAAAATTATTGCTCTCGCTTTAACGTTCGCAGCGATACCTCACATGTGTGGTTTGAACACCGTTTTCATATGTGGGCGAGACTTGCGTGCACGTTCGCTTCTGTATACGAGCACGCGGGAACAGGGGCGGTTTAAGTTAAGTTAAGTTTATTTTTTTATTGTTCGTTTTACTTTATTTATTTTAGTTTGACATGTTTTTCCCCAAAAATAAAGGTTTTGATTACATTACATTCCTTGTAATAGGAATAAAAGTAATGTATCAGTGAGATATGGGGTCAATAAGACCCCACATCTCGCCTCTAGGCTGGGAAGCCTGAAAAAAAAAAAAACGACCGCAGGGAGTATTGCGCAGGGAGTATTGCGCAGGGAGTATTGCGCAGGGAGTATTGCGCAGGGAGTATTGCGCAGGGAGTATGCTGAGTATTGTTCAGAGTATTGCTGGGATGGATGAGCAGGGATGGATGGATGGATCTATGACTGCAATAGTCACAGATCCATCCACAGCGCTGCCGCCATCCGCGCTCCCCCTCTCTCTGTACCGATCGGTACAGTGTGAGAGGAGGGAGGAACCGGCGTCATCAAATGACGCCGGTCTGTTTACATGTGATCGCGCCGTCATCGGGTCATCCTCTGGACCCGGCGGTCGCGGACATTCCCGTGTGCGCGCCCGACTCTGGAATCACGTTGTATAACGTGATCCCAGAGTCAAGCAACCACCTTGCCGCCGTTATTTTTTGTCAGTTTTTGTACACTAGATGCTTGCAAGTGTTAAATATTACATGATGAGCATTTGTATTTTTGATAAGGTTTTTAATTTGCAATGCAACACCGACTCACTTTTTTTTTATTTATTTTTATCTCTGCAGAGGCATAGTAGCTCTACAAACTCTCCGTAAGTTAGAAGAACTTACAGGAAAACCGATCCATCTTCTCTTTGATTACATTTGTGGTGTTAGTACAGGTAACGTCTGTTAATCTTATGTTTTCTGCCATATCTGTTTATGGTGTTTAATTTATCTGTTTAGGACTAATATGAAGCCAAAAGCTGTTAACATACAGTGCAACTGTTGGTGCTGTGTAAATACTGTCTAATAATGTGTGTGTGTGTGTGTGTGTGTGTGTGTGAATCATTTATAATTAGGGTTGTCCCGATACCGATACTAGTATCGGTATCGGGACCGATACCGAGTATTTGCGGGAGTACTTGTACTCCCGCAAATACCCCTGATACCTAAATAGAATACTTACCCTGGCCCCGGGGGACATGCATGGCTGCAATATCTGTGGGGGGACATGGCTGCATCTGTGGGGGGACATGGCTGCAATATGTGGGGGACATGGCTGCATTTGGGGACACATTTAAAAAAAGTATTGGTACTTGTACTCGGTCCTAAAAAAGAGGTATCGGGACAACCCTATATAAAATGAATGATGCACATTTGCAGATATTCTGCAGGGCTTCCTTCGGGTCCAGAGTGAGCCCTTTGGCACATCTGCATGCATAAGGGCGGAGGCAATAAAGAGGAGACTGAAGTTTCCCTTTAAATATATTTTACCTGCAGATAAAACTACACCTAAGTAACTATAGTTACCCAATCATCATAGAGGAGAAAATATTGATATTCTGTTCAGGGGAGTGGGACTTCTTTAAAAAGAATGCAAAATAGTAAATGGGACTTTTTAGGCCCCAGTGTAATTGAAAACCAATATTTTTAACATCCAAAATGTTATTTCAAAGATCCTTAAAGGGGTTGTAAAGGTTGTTTTTTTTATTTTCTAAATAGGTTCCTTTAAGCTAGTGCATTGTTGGTTCACTTACCTTTTCCTTCGATTTCTCTTCTAAATGTTTTCTTCTTTGTCTGAATTTCTCACTTCCTGTTTCTACTCAGTAAGCTTGCCACCATCATCTGAGTGGTGAAAAGTCAGTTAGAACAGCTTACTGAACAGCTTACTGAGGAGGAACAGGAAGTGAGAAATTCAGACAAAGAAAACAAAGGGAAAAAAAACATTTAGAAGGGAAATCGAAGGAAAAGGTAAGTGAACCAACAATGTACTAGCTTAAAGAAACCTATTTAGAAAATTAAACAAACCTTTACAACCCCTTTAAAGATGTTTCTGTATCGTAAAACAAACCGGCTGATCAAGTACGGCAGTGTATATGACCAGCTAAGAACAATCCCTCCATTTTCATACTCATAGTAATTATAGACATAACATTTAACACACTTCTACATTGAAAATTATGATTACAAATGTGAGATTGAACCCAGGATATTTCACAAGCTTCCCCAGGGGCTGGAGTGGGTGACTTGTCTTCACCATCATGTACATTAGACACCATCAATTGACCTTCCTGGTGTAGATTAGATTGCTGCCAAGCTGTTTTTATTTTTTTTTACAGTTCTGTTCTTGTGTAAGAGTCCCATCACCTCTGAACTGTCTTTTAGTGTATCATGCCCATTTCATGATCAAGCTCAGTGATACATATATTTGGTGAATAAACGTTATCAGCCTATAACAAAAGCTTAGGCATTAACAGCTCAACCCCCAGTGGCCCCAGTAGGTGTTAAGTGACCAGCAAGCACCTAGAATGGGATCCAACTAGTGCAGGTCGGCCTTCTCAGATGCCTACATGAGTACATGTAGATCAGGGGTGTCAAACTGGCGGCCCTCCAGCTGTTCCGAAACTACAAGTCCCATCATGCCTCTGCCTGTGGGAGTCATGCTTGTAACTGTTAGCCTTGCAATGCCTCATGGGACTTGTAGTTTTGCAACAGCTGGAGGGCCGCCAGTTTGACACCCCTGATGTAGATGGTGTCAGTATAGGGACCTGGCAACGTATATTCAAATTAGTATGTCCTATATAGATAAATTGACTCAAAGTCCACCACACTGGACGTTGCCTTGCCACTGGGGAGTAGGACTTCTTTACTCTTAATTATCTCCGTAGCAGAGTTTTTAGGACTGTATGTATATATGAGCAGGGTACCATAATAACAAAATGTTATACTATCCATGTGGCGCTACTTTGCTGCCTTTTGGACCTAGATACAGCCCTAAGAATTTCCACTTGCCTGCTCACGTTTGGGGAGTGAGGAGCAGGAGCAGACTAGGCTGACAGTTTCCTGGCTAATCACTTCTGGCAGAAGTGGTGCGGCCAGAAAATGGTCAGAAGGATCGGGCAGCCAAATGACACAGAGCAGAGGGATCTCCTGCTGAGACGCAGCTTGTATATGAATAGCCAGCCACTGTCAAACAAAGTCCCGCCTCTTGGACCAGTGTGCTGTCTATTAGAGTAGGCGGTCTAAAAGGCGGGACTTCGTTTGACAGCGGCCTGCTTTTAATATACAAGCCGCGTCTCAGCGGGAGATCACTGCTCTGTGTGATCTGGCCAGCAGGTCCTCCTGATTCCTTACTGATGGCCAATGATGGGCTGCACTTATGGGGCGCCACTGATATGCTTTATGTTAATAATGTTAAAGCTGGTGTTAATAATTATTTTTGGAACCAAATTCTGCATAAAACATTTAACAGTGTAATTTCATGAGATAATTTACGAGGGCGTGTTTATCGTGGGCAGTGTAGAGGTTGGGTGGGGCAACAGGTGGCGAGTAACTCTTAAGGCCTTGCTAGTGTCTCAAGACTTGAAATTTTCGATCCCTGCTAGGTAGCTTGAAATATTTTTGGGACCAACAAATTCCAAATTCTATTGGGATATTCCGTAGCAGAATGTCAGTGCATCGGTCTCTGATCTAAATTTCACAAGAAGCTGGGTCACATAACATGACAGAATTCTGTCCTCTGTCCTAATAAGATTTTAGGATGGGAAGCATGCTGTTTAAACAGATCCTAAAATGTGTGTGAACTGTATTTACTGTACGCGGATAGGTCATAACCATCGTGTTTGAAGGTAGTACCAATAGAGTACTATTTTACTAAATATAAGGGTTTGTATACTTGTATACTTTCTATATAATCTTTAGGGAAACTGTAATGGTTTGCTGTCAAATTTGTAGTTGTAATACTTTGTCGCACCGTGTTTGTGCAGCCGTCTTAAAAACGCAATTTTTGGGAGGGGATATACTTTTTTGAATTAAATAAGAAAACGGTAAAGTTAGATGAATTGTTTTCTATATTGAGAAAGATACTGTTATACCTTTTGTAAATTGATACCCAACATGTCATGATTCAAAATGGGTTAATCCACTTTTTGGGCTTGCTCGCACGTGAGACAATACCCTGTGTTAAGCAGCATTTATTCAAAGCTTTTTGTGTGTAAAAGCTGAGCTGGACCAAGCCAAGTGTCAAAGAGATCAAAGTATACAAATACATCTAGCAGAGAATTCGCAAAATGTCTGCCATCATACCACAGACTTAAACCTGCCTCAAAGCAAGTGGTTTCCTCTACAGATACAAAAAAATATATGATCTGACACAACCACAGTGGCAGGCCTACATCCCTCATATACGTATGTATGCAAAGAACTATGGTCATAAGACTTTGTGACAAAAAATACATGAAATTAATTTTTTATACAGACAGAATTTAAATTCAATGTCCAATGTAGTGTCAGCCCGGGGGTGAGGCAGAGGAAGACATCCTAGACCAAGGGAACAGCCGATAAGTAGGCCAGATTACCGTGTTTCCTCTACATCACTTTCCCTTTAACCACCACATTACCTCAGGACGCAGCTGATCACAGATAGCAGCAAATGGCCAATCACAGCGGCTCCTTACCATGTGGTCAGCTGTGTCCAGTCACAGCTGATCGCATGTAAACAGACTTGCCAGTTCTTTCCTCACACTCTGCCTGTGTGAGGAGAGGAAAGCTGATAACCGGCAAAGCTGACAGCACATTGTAGCACTGACAACCAGTACCCTGATTATCGGTGCAGCCTCATCTGTGTCAATCAGTACAGCCTATCGGTGCTCATCAGTGCCAATCAGAGCAGCTTATCGGTGACCATCAGTACAGCCTTATCAGCGCAATTGGAAAATTACTTATTTGTAAAATGGTATAACAGAGACTAATGCCGCGTACACACGATCACTTTTTGTGATGAAAAAAAAACGACGTTTTATGTGACGAAACAAAACAAGGTTTTTTAAACTTCATTTTCCAAAACGACGTTGCATAAACACCATCGTTTTTCCAAAAATCTCTAGCAAAGCGTGGTGACGTACACCACGTTCGACGGCACTCTGTTCCATTGAAGCTCCGTCTCATAACTTGCTTCTGAGCATGCGTGGGTTTAAAAACGTTGTTTTCAACGTCGTTTTGCCCACACACCATCACTTTTTATGACACAAAAAATGACATTTTGAAAAACGACCCAAAAAAATTTCAAGCACGTTCGAGTTTTTTTTTGGTCGTTTTTTTGAAGACATGAAACTACGTTTTGCCCACACACGGTCATTTTAAATGACGTTTTTGAAAATATCGTTTTTTTTCATCACAAAAAGTGATCGTGTGTAAAAACGTTTGTATTGTTACCTCTTTTTCAAAAAAAATATTTTTTCTTTCTTTTTTTTTTTTTTCATTTGTTTGCCTGAAAATAAAAAGCCCTGTGGTGATTAAATACCACTAATAGAAGGCTCTATATGTGTCCAAAGAAAATGATAAAAATGTTTTATATGAGTACAGTATTGCATGACCCACGCAATTGTCGTTCAAAGTGAGTCAGCGCTAAAAGTTGAAAATTGGCCTGGGCAGGAAGGGGGTGAAAGTGCCCGGTATTTGAAGTTAGTTGAGCGCTTCCCACTAGAAAAGCAACTCTTTCATGGGCATGTATCAAGCATTCTTGAAGTGTGTTTAACGCTGCATAAATACAATGAACACACGTCAAACGTATTATAAGTGCTCTATGAGCACTAATCGGCATTGCTTTGTTCTGTGTAATCAACACACGTGAATGAGTCAAATAACGTAAAGACTTTTATTGCAAGGAGGAGTAGGAAAGCATATTATGTAAAACTGCCAAGCAGGAAGCAGAGCCTGTATATGTAATTATCAAATGGCATTGTACTCTATATATTGGAGATTATATGCATAAAGAATGGTTCTAAAACACAACCCATCTATTTTACCTGTTATGCAGAAAATAATAATACATTAAGATGACGACTTTCCCTTTTTAGTTACCAGCCTGATGGGTGATTGTTTTTCAGCTATGGGTTTAAACATTCACAAAATTGGCTTTATGGGGAAGCTGTTTCTGTGTGTTTTTATTTTTTAACCACTTCCATACTGGGCACTTAAACACCCCTCCTGACTAGACCAATTTTCAGCTTTCAGCGCTCTCACACTTTGAATGACAATTACTCAGTCATGCAACACTGTACCCAAATTATTTTTTTGTCCTTTTTTCCCCACAAATAGAGCTTTGTTTTGGTGGTATTTGATCACCTCTGCGGTTTTTATTTTTTGCGCTATTAATGAAAAAAGACCGAAAATTTGGGGAAAAAAATGATTTTTTCTTGGTTTCTGTGATAAAATTGTGCAAATTATTAATTTTTCTTCATAAATTTTGGCCACAATTTATACTGCTACATGTCTTTGATAAAAAATAACCCAAAGTTTTTGGAAATGTTTTGGTCTGTGTGAAAGTTTTAGAGTCTACAAGCTATAGTGCAAATCATAAAAAATGATCACATCTGATCACACCTGATGTACTGAAGGCCTCTCTCAT
Organism: Rana kukunoris; assembly: GCA_029574335.1. Lineage (NCBI taxonomy): Eukaryota > Metazoa > Chordata > Amphibia > Anura > Ranidae > Rana > Rana kukunoris. The sequence goes on from CM056051.1 coordinate 190,392,709, forward strand.
TTCTTGAGACCCTAACAAGCCAGGAAAGTACAAATGCCCACAGATGGCACTGAGGCGGCACAGATGGCACTGAGGCGGCACAGATGGCACTGAGGCGGCACAGATGGCACTGAGATGGGTACTGATGTTCTCCGATGAGGCCTGTGTACTGGTGGACACAGGTGGGCACTAATGAGGCTGCACAGATGGCACTAATGAGGCTGCACAGATGGCACTGAGGCGGCACAGATGGCACTAATGAGGCGACACAGATGGCACTGAGATGGGTACTGATGAGATGGGTACTGATGAGATGGGTACTGATGTGCACTGATTGACTGCGGCACAGGTGGGTACTGATGAGATGGCACATGTGGGCACTGATTGCAGGTGGTACTGGTGGCACAAGTGGGCACGGTGGTACTGATGGACACGGTGGTACTGATGGACACGGTGGTACTGGGGTGGGCACAGGTGGTACTGGGGTGGGCACAGGTGGTCCTGGGGGGGCACAGATGGTCCTGGGGGGGGCACAGATGGTCCTGGGGGGGGCACTGTGGTACTGGGGGGCACAGATGGTCCTGGGGGCACTGATTGTTTACTTTTTATTTATTTTTCCCCCCACATCGCTGTAGCTCCGTTCACTCTCCCTCCTCACACACGCTGTCTGTGTGAGGAGGGAGAGTCGGCAATGAGAGATGATCTCATATGTTTACATATGAGATCATCTCTCATTGGCCGTACAGATCACGCTGTTACTAGCCGCTGTGATTGGCTATTTACCGCGATCTGTTTTTGGCTATGTCCGAGGGACACGGCCAGCACAGGAGTTCCACGCTGCGCGCTCGGGAGCGCGCGCAGGGAACGCCGAAAGGGGCGGACGAGAAAACTCGTCCAAGTCAGAGATTCAGGGCTGCGCTGCGGCCGTACAAACTCGTACGGCCGTCAGCAAGTGGTTAAGAAATGTTTATACCTAATTCTTTGTGCATAGGGAAACAGATTTGCCCAATTTGTGGATGAATTCGCTTATATCTCTGGTAACCTGGTAAGTTTGGGACTGCAAAGTCACATGACAAATCGTACCCTATGATTTCCAATGAATACCATGCATATCTGTGCAACTTCAAGTTGCACCAACTTCAAAGTGGTCTCTGCACTACTTTGGTCTGGCTTTGATGCGAGTTGAGGTCTATAAACCTCAAGTTTACAGGCATTCCCTGAAATTGTGGCTGCGATATCATGCAATTTTTAAGTAGTGTGAAAGGGGCCTTAAGGCTACGTTCACTTTTAGAACATGTTCCACCCATTGTTAGGGTGGAACATTTAACATGTTCCAGCATCTGCAGCTATCTCTCCTCTCACTGTCGCCCCCCCCCCCCTTATTGTCCCGGATCTTCTCCCTATAACCACTGTCACTATTTGAAAAAAGTGAGTCCAGTTTCCTGTGAATGAATGCCTACAAGTACCATCAGCCATTGTGGCTGACAGCTTGTATTTTTTCAATGAGCTACCAGGGCAAGGGTGAACGTCCTTGTAGTCCTTTCCAGTAACTGGTGCCTGTATGAGGTTTGAGCAGACTGCTATGTTGAGTCTGCAGGAGCTGGACGTTGTACCTGTGATCTTCTGATTGCAGGGCAATGCTCTGCAGGCTCCTTAGGAAAAAAATAAAAATAATTACCTGCAAAAAAATATATATATATATAAAAAATCATTTTAAAGTGGATGTAAACCTAATTCATGAAATTTGAGCTGGGCTCATATCTGCAGTATTTTGTTATCTCTAATCAAAGAGCTAAGTCCCATAGCTCTCTCCTGACCCGTTCCTCTGTTATCAACCTGATAACTCCTGACAAATTCTCAGACATATCAGAAAAAAGCAGCCTGACATTTCTGTCTAGGGAGGTTGCTTAAATAGATTAGCAGGGAGCTGGCCCTGTTACAAAACACCTCTGAGAGTCTCTGCCTATGATGACAGGGGTGCCTTTCCTCCAGTCAGCAATGTTAGCCATATTGGCTGTATGTCCAGACATCACACTCTGTGTTAAACAGGAAAAGAAAATTTCCTAACACAATCTGAACTTTCTAAACCGTATATAAATGTGAAGATATCCGATATGGATGTAAAACCTATGTAGGGAGATTTGTTTAATCTCGGTGTATTATCTGAGGCCATTCACTTCACTGGGTGTATGGAGGGTTTACATCCACTTTTAAGATTTTTTTTTTTCTTTTTTTTTTCACAGTGTGAAGCCAAGTAATTTTACTGAAATATTCAAGACTATACACTGCCTTGCGAAAGTATTCGGCCCCCTTGAACTTTGTGACGTTTTGCCACATTTCAGGCTTCAAACATAAAGATATAAGACTGTATTTTTTTGTGAAGAATCAACAACAAGTGAGACACAATCATGAAGTGGAACGAAATTTATTGGATATTTCAAACTTTTTTAACAAATAAAAAACTGAAAAATTGGGCGTGCAAAATTATTCAGCCCCCTTAAGTTAATACTTTGTAGCACCACCTTTTGCTGTGATTAGAGCTGTAAGTCGCTTGGGGTATGTCTCTATCAGTTTTGCACATCGATAGACTGACATTTTTTGCCCATTCCTCCTTGCAAAACAGCTCGAGCTCAGTGAGGTTTGATGGAGAGCGTTTGTGAACAGTAATTTCCACAGATTCTCGATTGGATTCAGGTCTGGACTTTGACTTGGCCATTCTAACACCTGGATATGTTTATTTGTGAACCATTCCATTGTAGATTTTGCTTTATGTTTTGGATCATTGTCTTGTTGGAAGACAAATCTCCGTCCCAGTCTCAGGTCTTTTGCAGACTCCATCAGGTTTTCTTCCAGAATAGTCCTGTATTTGGCTCCATCCATCTTCCCATCAATTTTAACCATCTTCCCTGTCCCTGCTGAAGAAAAGCAGGCCCAAACCATGATGCTACCACCACCATGTTTGACAGTGGGGATGGCGTGTTCAGGGTGATGAGCTGTGTTGCTTTTACGCCAAACATAACGTTCTGCACTGTTGCCAAAAAGTTCGATTTTGGTTTCATCTGACCAGAGCACCTTCTTCCACATGTTTGGTGTGTCTCCCAGGTGGCTTGTGGCAAACTTTAAACAACACTTTTTTATGGATATCTGTAAGAAATAGCTTTCTTCTTGACACTCCTCCCATAAAGGCCAGATTTTTGCAGTATACGACTGATTGTTGTCCTATGGACAGAGTCTCCCACCTCAGCTGTAGATCTCTGCAGTTCATCCAGAGTGATCATGGGCCTCTTGGCTGCATCTCTGATCAGTCTTCTCCTTGCATGAGCTGAAAGTTTAGAGGGACGGCCAGGTCTTCGTAGATTTGCAGTGGTCTGATAAATGGGGAAAAAACCCAATCAAAAGAGAGTGACGGTCGGACTTTGAGGCAAAGCGGAAGTATATAAAAATTGAAAATGTAATACAAATATAAGAAAAATTACAATAGAACAATGATATATTGATACAAAACATAAATATAATCCGATAGAACTATCTGAATTAGTAAATCATGAATAATAAGTAAATCCTTTGAATTCTCCCACGTGTTTCGCCGTGGGGCTTCTTCAGGACGAGACAAGCAGGATTTTCTGATAGTGAATAAATATTGTTTCATGATCTGGAACAATACATATTAATTTAGTACAATAGTAACATTAAAACTGTTGTCGTAGTTTTGCAGAGCGAGAGAAAAGACAATTTTATTAAAGACTACAAAAATGGGGGGTGAGTGGTCTGATACTCCTTCCATTTCAATATTATCGCTTGCACAGTGCTCCTTGGGATGATTAAAGCTTGGGAAATCTTTTTGTATACAAATCCAGCTTTAAACTTCTCCACAACAGTATCTCGGACCTGCCTGGTGTGTTCCTTGTTCTTCATGATGCTCTCTGCGCTTTAAACGGACCTCTGAGACTATCACAGTGCAGGTGCATTTATACAGAGAATTGATTACACACAGGTGGATTCTATTTATCATCATTAGTCATTTAGGTCAACATTGGATCATTCAGAGATCCTCACTGAACTTCTGGAGAGAGCTTGCTGCACTGAAAGTAAAGGGGCTGAATAATTTTGCACGCCCAATTTTTCAGTTTATTATTTGTTAAAGTTTGAAATATCCAATAAATTTCGTTCCACTTCATGATTGTGTCCCACTTGTTGTTGATTCTTCACAAAAAATTACAGTTTTATATCTTTATGTTTGAAGCCTAAATGTGGCAAAAGGTTGCAAAGTTCGAGGGGGCCCGAATACTTTCGCAAGGCACTGTACGTCTTCAGTATATGTTATTGGTTAACCACTTCCCGCCTGGTCAATAGACAATTAAAGTCCAGGAAGTGGTTCCGTTATCCTGACTGGACGTCTATTGACGTCCATCAGAATAACATGGCAGCGCGTGCCTGATGTCTGACACCCTGTATCTCCTATTTCGGTAAAGAGCCTCCGGCGGAGGCTCTTTACCACGTGATCAGCCGTGTCCAATCACGGCATGATCACGCTGTAAACGGGAAGAGCCGTTGATCGGCTCTTCCTCACTTGCGTCTGACAGACGTGAGTAGAGGAGAGCCGATCAACGGCTCTCATGACGGGGGAGGTTTGCGCTGATTGCCCACACTAGACCACCAGGGAAGCTGCCAGGACCACCAGGGAAGCCTTCAACATCTGGATGGCTAGGTACATCCCCCATGGCCATCCACATCTTTCAAAACATGCCCAACATGTGCCAATCAGTGCCCACAAATGGGCACTGACTGGCACCATAATAGTACATAAAAAAGTACCCAGCAATACCACCACCATAGTAATCAGTGCCACTCATCGGTGTCCCTCAGTGCCACCCATCAGCGCCCATCAGTGCCACCCATCAGTGCCTCCTATGTATGCCACATACTAGTGCCACCCATATGTACCCATCAGTGCCACCTAGGAGTGCCCATCGGTGCCACATACTAGTGCCACCTATCAGTGCCCATCATCGGTGCTTATCAGCACCATCTCATTGGTGCCCCCTTATCAGTGCCCTTCTGTGCAGTCATTTCAGTGCCTGTCATTGAAGAAGAAAACATATTTATTTACAAAAAAAATTAACAAACAAAAACATTTTTTTTTTTTCAAAATTTTCTATTTTTTTTGTTATACGTTGCACGAAAAATAAAAATCGCAGTGGTGATCAAATACTACCAAAAGAAAACTATTTGTGGGAACAAAATTATAAAAATGTTTGGGTACAGTGTAGCATGACTGCACAATTGTCATTCAAATTGCGACAGCACTGAAAGCTGGCTTGGGCAGGAAGGTGCGTAGGTGCCCAGTATTGAGGTGGTTAACAATTCTTTTTAAGCACCTCTGCTTACCACTGTAAAACACAGAAATACTGCAGTGCACTATGACTTATTGACTTTGCATCACACAATCTCTATATCGCATTCACAAACATTGCAAGACCTCAGTAAATTGGCTTTGTAAACTTTACATTTTTTCATTCAAGCCAAAAAAAACGACAGTGTGTAGCACGCCGCTGATAAAGATTCCCTTGTGTTTGCAGAAATGAGCTTGTAACTTGAAGACTTTTTACAAAATCTGCCATTGGTGAATTGACAACCAGTGATATTGTTGCTAAAAGAGGGATTGTAACCTTAAAATAGTAAAAGGTGTTGCAGTGTCCAAGTGGTAAAAATTTCTATTTTTGTAGTCCTGAGATCTGGATTCAGTTACCAAAAGAGGTGTTGTGCGCATGTTGTTGCCATTTTTTTTTTAAGAGCATGTTACAGCAGACTTGAGCCATTATATAGTATATTATCATAAATGTACTACTAAAAGCTTTTTTATTATGAAAAGCCATATTGTTATAGTCTGTAGTTTATAATAGTATTCTAATGGTTTCCCAGATGAGATGTACTATCAACATGATGAAGTAATAGTAAGAACATTGATTACATGTATGCTGGTGTTTGGTGCACAGAAGTGGGTGAGGGAGCATCTTCTGCTCCCACAGTGCAATGAAATTGATAGTAATTCAATGGCGTACATTTACAGATTCCAATAGCCCTTCATTTTCAAAAATATCCTGCTTTTTAACAAGCAGAAGACTTTGATAAATAATGTATCTGCTCTAATAATGTATAAATCCTACCAATGACATTATCAGTGTTAAGTAGAAGGAGGCTGAAACGTACGTCCTTTTACTAGGCCTCTGTGACTTGCAGGATACACACACTAGATGGCAGTAGTAGCACATATTTTCAGAGTACCTTTCAGCTTGATATGATACCGTATTTGGGGAATGGATTTTGTGAAAAGAAAGCATATCCAATGGTTTTGACATGCCCCTTTGGAGGCAATCATAACAATATTATGTTATGTTAAAAAACACATTTGCTGTTTTATTAACACTAAACTGTCTATTAAATGTGTAAAAATTGTGAACAAAATATTGCTAACCACCTACAGATCTTGTTTTTAAATATATATTTTTTTAATATTTTTTTGTGTGTGTGTATAATATAATTTCTTGTGTCAGATTTGTGAATTTTTTTACTGAACCAGATTATGTATTATTTAATGTATATATTGTGAAAGACAGAATCCCCTTTCTGTTGGGTTTTAATTCATTAATCCCATGTGCGCCTCTCTAATCCGTATATTATGATTGTTTTAGCTTAATAAATCCCTATAAGAGAGTCACTGGTGGCGTCTGGAATATAATGTACTTAGCTACGGTGTAGCATGCAGTGGGCAGAGCAGCATTTGTGTATATAAACAAAGCTTTTGCTTAGAATGGCAGATTATCTGCAATAGTCTAGAGCTGCAGGATTCTTTCTAAAATGAGGATCACATTTTTTTTTATTTTGCTTAGAATAAAGATCACGAAAAATTGGACTAACTCTACTGTTTATTTTTATTTTTTATTCATTAAGGTGTATTCCCCCCCCCCCCCCCCCCCCACAAATAAAGTGTTTGAAAGACCCCTGCGCAAATACAGTGTGACAAAATATTGCAACAACCGATTTTATATATATATATATATATATATATATATATATATATATATATATTCGGTTGTAGAACCCCAAACATTATTTAAAAAATATATATATATAATGTTTGGGGTTCTAAGTAATTTTTTCAGAAAAAATACAGATTTTTTTTAAATTTGTAAGCAACAAGTATCAGAAAAAGGTTTAGGCCCAGATTCATAAAGCAATTACGCCTGTCTAACTGGTGTTAGACAGGAGTAATTTCAAATTTTGCGCGCCGTATCACTAGTTTGAATCCTCAAACCATGATACGGCGGCTTCGGGCTTCGATCCGAGAGGCTTACGTCTTCGTAAGCCTTCGGATCTACGCTGCGATATTTTTGCGGCCGCTGGGAGGAGTTTGCGTCGTTTTCATGCGTCGGGATATGCAAATGTGTTTTTACGGCGATCCACGAAGATACGAGCGGTCTTCGCAATCGCTTACGTCTGTTTTTTTTTACGTACTGTTAGACCAGCTTTTTGCTGGTCTAACGGTGCGTAGCCCATGTTAAGTATGGCCGTCGTTCCCGCGTCGATCTAAATTTTTTTTTTTTGCGTAACTCGTTCGGGAATAGAAATGTCCGTAAACGACGCTACTCAAACAACGAATGACGTAACGACGTGATTTCGCACAATGCACGGCGGGAAATTTGCGAACGGAGCATGCGCAGTTCTATCGCCGCGGGAACGCGCCTATTTTAAATCCTTCACGCCCCCTACTCGTGTAGATGGATTGCGACGGGAGAAATACACTACGCCGCCGTCGTTTACTGGACAAAATCTACCTGGATTCCACGTAGAGCCAGGTAAAAAACGGCGGCGTAGTGTATTTCTGATACGCTACGAGAATCCAATTCTCTCTGAATCTGGGCCATGGTCTTTAAGTGGTTAAACTGACCTTATTTACAGACTAAAGTTCATCCCTTTTTAAACTAAGAATGAAATGTTACAGTGTATAGCCTAATCTATGTTGAGATAAACTTGGCAGGCTGACTGGATTATTATTATTTTTTTTTTTTTTTGTCAGCTGTCAGAAGTGAGCAGAGAACTCACTTCACTTGTTACATAGAATCTGGAAAAGCTGTTTAAAGATCGGGAGGGGGGTAGAATCACGATTTTGATTATTTAGCGTTTAATCATGCAGCTCTACAATGGTGGTATGTCTGTGCTGTAGTTTGTGTGAATTTGAATGTATGTGATATTTCGTTAGACCTAGCCTACACTTTTAGATATGTTTAACAAGTAGCTTCTTTCTTCCTAGGAGCTATACTGGCCTTTATGTTGGGTTTATTTCATATCCCACTGGATGATTGTGAAGAAATGTATCGTAAACTGGGAAGCGATGTCTTCAAACAGAATGTTATTTTGGGAACAGTGAAGATGGGCTGGAACCATGCCTATTATGACAGCGAAATGTGGGAAAAATTGCTCAAGTAAGTATGCAGATTGCTTTCTTAAGGACATGCTTACGTGGGGATTTTGGTCGGGGTATTTTTTAGTTCAGTTGCCTTAACACGGACAAACCCTAGGCCTTACCTTTTACTTCATATTTCACTGTGTTTAAAAATTCATGTGGAGTACAGAATGGACTAATGCTGACTCTCCAGTCTTAGTGCATTTATGTACAGTAATTTCCTTAGTGCATCTTCCCACTTTAATCTGAAGATCAATTCTGGACACGCTATCATAGTTATGTGGGAGTTCGTTTTTGTTTTTTGCAATATTTGCTAACGGTGTTAATGTTTGAAGTAAACGCAGATTAATTTCACTTTACTTGTTTTTGGCCCATCATAACCAGTTTGGTTGTACAGCTGTGCCAGTCCATAAGACTTAATCCATATAAACCAAATGTACATTGTACAGATGCTGGTCAACTAGTCTAAAACTGCTGTAGGAAGTTTGAAATAAATGGCTCTCCAGGTTTAAAAGGAAGGGCAATCCCCAAATTCTTTCTGTCTACTTTAGTTTGAGCTTGGGACAGCAAATACTGAAACTTCTTCAAGTTGAAAGTAAAAAAAAGTAATCCCATTTGGCACATTAGGAACTGTAGCTTCAGTAAAACCTGTGCAAAGAGAAGATGGTTTAAATCCGAAATTAGAAGTAGACAGAGAATGCGAGGTGGCAGAGTGCGAGGCATTGTTGAAAGCAAACTCTGCCATGGGGAGGAGAGAGGTCTAATTGTGATGAGAAGCTCCTGAGATATTGCTTCAAGGTTTGGTTTGTTTGTTCTCTTGTATAGCTCATATACAATTCACAGAAGGGGATTTGACATTTAGGGTGCATTGGAGCATTTACATAAAGGCTTAAATAGACCCCAGTGATGACCGGGATTGAATATGATAGCAGTAGGGTATGAATGATTTGCCAGCAACAGCTTTGACATATAACTTCCCCCAGGTAGCAGCTGCCATTCCTGGAGCTGCTTAGTGCGTATTATTTATACCCCCAACTCACATCTGTTCAACTCTCCAGCAGATGCCGGCATGTAAAACCGCTGAGTCCGTTTTCCCACACTGCGCATGCTCGATGTGGCCACGCATTCGGGTGACCAATCATGGGTGCGGCTTGCAAAAGGCAGTAGTCGTCCTTGTGGGAGTGAGCCAAGGATCCCAAGATAATTGGGACCAGCCTCTTTCCTGGAGAGACGCGTGCCCGCCACAGGGGGAGCCAAACGCTCGAATCCAGCCGTGTGATTACTAACGATCCCAGGGTAGAACAAGGCTCACAGGGGAACTTGGATCAATGTATGTAGTTCCAAATAGAAAAGTCCATGATATTAGTAACCGCGACATAAGATTAATGCATCATTTATTCTAGAAGAACTAAAGACCATGGGCCAGATTCTCATAGAATTCCGGCGGCGTAGCGTAAGCCAGTTACACTACGCCGCCGCTGCTTGCTGGAGCAAGTGCTTGATTCTCTATGCACTTGCTCCCGAGGTTTCGCTTACGTCGCGTAAATCGCGCAGCGTAAACCCGCGCAATTCAAATGGGGCGGCTTGTATTTAAATTAAGCGCGCCCCCGCGTCGAACGAACTGCGCATGCGCCGGCCGGGGGAAAAGCCCAGTGCGCATGCTCCAAAGGACGTCACATTTTCTCAATGTAAACGACGTAATCGCAGCGTACGCCAGCCCCATTGAGAATCGACGTACGCAAACGACGTAAACGACGCACAACACGACGCGGTCCCGAGGCCATACTTAACATGGCATCCGACGGGACACGACGGCATCCGACGGGACCTCGTAAGGTTACTCCACATAGAAGCTGGGGTAACCTTACGCGGACGAAAACGACGTAGGCGACGACGGGGCGGCGTAAAAGCGATAGAGAATCGGCGTACTACTTCATTTGCATATGCAAATGAAAAAACAACGTAAAGGCCACCTAGTGGCCGGAGTTGTCATTACATCTACGATCCGAAAGTGTAATTGTATTACGCTTGTCGGATGTAGAAGCGTATCTATGCAAAAGTGATGCTCAGCATCACACGCATAGATACGAGCCAAAAAAAAAGGCGATACGACGGGGTATCTGAGATACTCCGTCGTAACGCCTCTGAGAATCTGGCCCCATATCGGGCTAAAGGGTGATCACAAGCGATTTGATGTGAAAAGGGAAAAATGGGGGGAGTTCTAAGTTCTCTAATAGTCTTGCCCAGATAAAATTTTGTATGCACTTACTGTGAGAGGGAGGGAACCCTAGAAACCACTGAATCTTCTTTTTTTTTTTTTTTTTTTTAGTAGGTGTCGGTCATTCCATGACTACAGAAACCTTTTGGAACCAATGGCAATGCCTTCTTTGGAGATTATAAGGGGAAAGAACTCAATGGAGTCCTTTTTGGACTTGCACATCTTGGGCTTGGTGTACAGGTGTGTCTTCAAGGATTACTCAGGGCCTTCTTGAAATGGACTCTATGTTTCCATAGAGAGTAAGAGAAGATAAGCATATCGTAGATATGTTTATGACTGTAAACATATTGATGAAATCTCTGAAGATGTCATTTGGTTCATGTTGGAACATTACTGTGAAGTTATGCCTTGTACACACGAGCGGAATTCCGTCCTCCGTGTGTATGCCCCATCAGACTTTTTCCGTCGGAAATTCCGATGGGGTTAGAGAACATGTTCTCAATTTTTCAGATAAAAACATTTTTATGTCGGAACCATGCATGCTCAGAATCAAGTAAATGCATGCTCGGAAGCATTGAACTTCAGATTTGTCGGCTCGTCTTAGTGTTGTACGTCACTGCGTTCTTGACGGTCGGAATTTGGTGTGACTGTGTGTATGCAAGACAGCTTGAGCGTAAATCCATGCATAAGGGCAAAGACTGATGCAAAGTGGCTATCAAAGTATCAAAAGTACTAAGTGTAAAAGTCAAACAGAAACACTGAACAGTGATCCAATCCTATACAGTGTGTGCATCAAAAGTGCTAAATATAATGGGTGGTGAGGAAACAAAGGACAGTCTCTTGCAGGTATCGGGGTGATGGATGAAATGTTGGACAGATGGGTAACTTCACTGGAACAATGATAAAGGTTCTGGATGTCAGCACAGGTCATGTAGTTCCCTTACCTTAAAGGAGCTATATGCAGGCATATAGTGCAGTACATCCAGGATCCGGGATCCGGCTATTAACAGCTGAATGGTTCCTCTCTGCTGGGCGCTGCTGGGCTTAAAGGAGCTATATGCAGGCATATAGTGCAGTACATCTAGAATCCGGGATCCGGCTATTAACAGCTGAATGGTTCCTCTCTGCTGGGCTGGTCCAGATTAAGCGATCGACACCGGGGGATATATGAAGGAAAAAGAAAAAGAAAATTGCCTCCAATGGTGTAGTAGGTAAAAAACGGGCGTTTTATTGTATAAAAACAGTCGGTGCAGACTGATAACACCAGTGTAAGTGATGGTAGAGTAATAAAACACTAAAGTCCATTAACGTCCATAATGGTTGCAATAATGATGAATCTCGGAAGCGATCCTCTGTGAAGTGTCACCAAACGCACACACGTCAGAAGGTGCTGAAGTAAAATTGTACTTACACAGCACATGTAGTACTACATGTGCTGTGTAAGTACAATTTTACTTTTTACAATAAATTTTTCGATACGGAATTATGCTATGTGCGCCTTCTTTTCTTCCGGAGTTTAAGAAGTGTCCCTCTCCTGGTCTACTCGTGTTGATCGTGGGAACCTCAAGGAACCAAAGGCCGTTGACTGGGTTATAGTCAGACGCTAGCATAGGTCTAACCTCTGGTAAGCTGCTTTTTCATGTGGTGGCGGGTGCACCTTCTGACGTGTGTGCGTTTGGTGACACTTCACAGAGGATCGCTTCCGAGATTCATCATTATTGCAACCATTATGGACGTTAATGGACTTTAGTGTTTTATTACTCTACCATCACTTACACTGGTGTTATCAACCTCTGTGTGGCGCGGCTTTTTATATCCCATTGTTTCTTGTTTATCACACGCTTGCTGCAGCCTATAGTCTTTTTTGGGGGGAGGGGGTTTTCCTAGCGCGGTTTTTTGTTGTTTTATAGTCGGTGCAGACTGATGGAACAAAGGTAAAGTGTACAGCAAACGATGAGACAGAGCGATCGTTACACCGCCTGGTTGCTATTGGCCTCCGGTTTGTGCGGATGTCTCGTGGTCACGACTCCCTACGGCGTTAAGTCACGAGTCACGTGACTTCATCAGGGGAACCCTATTGGCTGTCGGGCCACTGTTTAAGTATGCGTCATATCGGAAGTAAACACGCCGCCATTATCCTGAAGTCCTCACTTGGGGACATAGATTTACTAAATTGGGGCCGTTTACAACTGTGACAGAGAATGAGATGATATACATAAGAGAGTGTTTCTATAAGGCTGACTAGGTGATCGCGGTGTAGGTAAAGGCTGGAATGCCTATTCAAGGCTCTGCTATCTCTGGTGTTAAAATGTGAAATTGACACTTAGAAAGTGCACACCATGGATAGATAATTGTAGACTATTCCTATCTTTATTAGCATCCTGCTAATCCATAACAATGGTTTAAATGTTAAAAACATATATATATATATATATATATATATATATATATATATATATATATATATATATATATATATAATGTATATGTATGGAAAAAGTACATGTCATTAAAAAATATGTAAAATAATTAAAAAATATGTAAAATAATTTAAAAAAATGAAATTATATTCAGATCCTCTCTGGTTTCATGGGTGATCGTATGTATTGTCCATATTAATGGATGTCTCCTATTATATGGTGAGCTATGACTCAAATGTAGGTACTGGTATTCAGAATTGGGTGGATGCAGCTGTACATCTATGTGTTAAAGATATCCATAACTGTAGATGGATATGTCCATATATACCCATATCTCAAGAAATGTGCCTGGTGAAGAGGGGGGGCTCATATTGAGTACATGCCACCGTCATCCTCCCAAGCCCGAGGTCATCACATTCCAATAATTTTCTAAATGACCATCTATATGTACATACACACTGTATTACATATTGGTCTACACTTCCCTATATGAGTGTGACCTTGGTCTTATTAGAAAGTTGTCTACAATCATTAAAAGTTATTTAAAAAGCAATTCAGATCAAAATCCACATTCATACCTCCTGGTGTCAGTGTATTGAGAGTGTGAATCCAACGTGATTCTATCTGACTAATTACACGTATTTTGTGGCTACCTCTCCAAGATGCTTTGTATTTTTCTATACCCCAGAATTGTAATGTGGTGGGGTCTTCATTATGCACCTTCGCAAAGTGTCGTGATACGCTGTGTTTCGTATAGCCATTTGCTATATTGCGTACGTGTTCTTCTATTCTCAATTTGAGTTTCCTTTTAGTCCTTCCCACGTATTGCAATTTACAGTCACACTGAAGTACGTAGAACACTCCCTCAGTGTGACATCCGATGAAATCTCTGATTTCATACGTGCGTCCTGTATTTGTGCCAGTAAAGTTCAATCTCTTTCCTTGGAATAGTTTTGCGTGTCTACAGGCATAGCAATTCCTACAGGGATAGAACCCTTTTCCATTGAAAAAGGAAAACACAGGTTTCGGGGGCGAGGCGATCACTGATTTTACTAGCATGTCCCTAAGGGTAGGGACTCTTTTGTAAATGATTCTCGGTTTGTTGGGGAGTATCGTTTTTAGATCTTTGTCAGTAGTATGTGCCAATGTCGTTGGATAAGTTTGTTTAGGTCTTTGTATTGTACATTAAAGTCCAATATTAAACTAGGTACTGTGTCCTTGAGGTTTTCTTTTCCCCTTATCTTATTTTCCAACATCAATTTTCTATCTAGGTGTTGTACATTCTGAATTTGCTTCTCAATCCAGGAGGGTTCATAGCCTTTTTCTTCTAACCTTTTCCCAATAAAGTGGGCCTGCTCTTGGAAGTCCTCCTCTCTTGTGCAATTTCGTTTTAGTCTGATAAGTTGCCCTTTAGGGATGTTGTAGAGCCAAGGTTTATGGTGGCAACTTTCGATTGACAAGTAACTGTTGGTGTCTACTGTCTTAAAAAATGTTTTGGTAATAATTTTATTGCCTTCCAGTGCTATACTTAGGTCCAAAAAGTCAACTGATTTTTCATCGATTTTCCAGATTAATTGGATGTTTTTCTCATTCCTATTCAGATTGGCCATATATTCTTCCAAGCTTTCTTTGTTGCCATTCCATAGAATGATGACGTCATCTATGTATCTTTTATACAGCAGAAGTTCTTTTGGCATGTGGGCATAAATCGCCATTTCTTCCCACTGTGCCATAAAGGCATTTGCTACACTGGGGGCAAACTTCGCGCCCATAGCAATGCCTATGGCTTGCTTGTAGTAGATCTGATCATGCCAGAAATAATTGGATTTCAAGCAGAACTCAAGACATTTGATGAGGTATTTGGTTGTTTACAGATCAAATTACTGTAAGTACGTAGTAGCCACCTAGTGGCATGACATGCATCGTGGTGGCCTACTATCGTATATAACGATGCCACGTCTGCTGTGGCCAGAATAGTGCATCCTTCCTGTACCTCTACTGTGTCTAGAAGTTGACGAATGTGCTTAGTGTCTTTTAGGTAGGCTCGTGTGTTTTGTACTGCTGGTTGGATGAAGAAATCGATCTATTGTCCCATCCTGGATGTTAATGATTCTATGCCGTTGACTATAGGTCGTCCAGGGGGGTTGACTTTGGTCTTATGAATTTTAGGCACCGTATAGATCACTGGAATTCTACAGCATTCCGGTACGAAATATTTGGCCTCTTTTGTATTCAGGATGTCTTTTTTTTATTCCTAGGTTCATCCACAACTTTAAGTTCCTTTTTATATGTGTTTGTTGTGGGTTTCCTGCTAGCTTGATATATGTATCTTTATCTGACAATTGTCGGTCTATTTCTCCCAAATATTGGTCCTTTGTCTGGATCACTATGGCCCCCCCTTTATCCGCTGGGCGGATAACTACGTCATTCCTTTCTGTGAGTAGTTTGATTCCCTTTTTTATGTGTAACGGATCGAATCTCTTTTTGACATCCAGAGATTCCAGGTCTTCAAGGACTAGTCTCTTGAAGACCTCTATGTGCTGATTATCCGACACCTGTGGATTAAACGTAGAGTAGTTTCGTAACGTGCTATGTATAGAGTTGTTGTTAGGTTGTTCTTGTGTGGGGTGCGAAAACTTATCATTGAGGAAATACTTTTTCATATTAAGTTTTCTAATATTTTTGCGAATCCCAATGTATGTATCAAATTTATTGAGGTTTTTGGTTGGTGCATGTTTAAGACCTCTATCTAGAACAGCTAATTAATCAGTGGTTAATTGGATGGAGGTCAGGTTTACCACGTTCTCTCCTCGTCTTTTCTTTTTCTTTTGTTGTCTCTTTCCTGCTCTGTTTCCTCTCTTGTTTCTGGGCTTGGTCTTGTTGTCGTGTCCTGTGCCCGTCTTTTGGGTGAGCAGTAGGGGTCCTGCATGGGTCTTCATGGGGAGTACTCTCTCCTCTCCATGTCTAAAAAATGAGACCGTGGTGCTGTATAGTAATGTGGGTCGTATCCTGATCGTGAATCTTCATAGTGCGAATCCTGGTATCCTCTGATTGGTTCAAATCTATTGTGGGTCTTAATCGGGGTTCGGTTGTGTCCACCGTAATATTCTTGAGTTTGTGGAGGTCCTCTATTATAATTGTTATGGTGGTCATAGTTATGTGAGGGGGGGGGGGTCCTCTATTGTATCCTCCATACGATCCCTGTGGTGGAGGAGGCGGAGGTCCTCCATAGTTCCTGGGATTTCTTTCATTATGTTGCACATAATTAGATCGTCCATTATTGTGAGGTTTTTTGGAAGACTTTTTGAACGTTTTTTTCCATTGTTTTTTGGGGGTATGTTGTGCATACTATAAACAAAGAAAATATGTAGCGCTTAAACATATATAGAAAAAAACAAATAGTGTAAGCTAAAACTTAAACACCATAGGTGCACTTGAAGTGTCCTTTGAAGTGATATAAAGTCCACAGGGGTCAATACAGTGACTTGAGTGAGAGTGATCCACCACCGTAGGATAAGTTGAAGAGGCTTACCAGATGAATAGTGACCACACTAGGTGTACACCTATTGGTCAACTATAGCTTAGGGTTAGACGCTGTTCTCAAAAGGACTCGGAAGAGGTGAGTAACAAAGGTGGCCGATCGTTTGAAGAATCAGACTTAAAGTTTTTCCTTCCTCTTCACAATGTATTCAGCCAGAGACATGACTCGGAAAGCCTGTTATCCTCATGTCTCTTCTTCCCGAAGAAGAGACATGAGGATAACAGGCTTTCCGAGTCATGTCTCTGGCTGAATACATTGTGAAGAGGAAGGAAAAACTTTAAGTCTGATTCTTCAAACGATCGGCCACCTTTGTTACTCACCTCTTCCGAGTCCTTTTGAGAACAGCGTCTAACCCTAAGCTATAGTTGACCAATAGGTGTACACCTAGTGTGGTCACTATTCATCTGGTAAGCCTCTTCAACTTATCCTACGGTGGTGGATCACTCTCACTCAAGTCACTGTATTGACCCCTGTGGACTTTATATCACTTCAAAGGACACTTCAAGTGCACCTATGGTGTTTAAGTTTTAGCTTACACTATTTGTTTTTTTCTATATATGTTTAAGCGCTACATATTTTCTTTGTTTATATTGTGTTTTGCTAAATTGATCACTTAGTTATGTTGGCTGCTTTAGTGTTTTAGTAGCGCGGTGAGTGTACATACCTAGGTATATACCAATTTTTCTTTATGTTGTGCATACTGCCCATAATTCGGATGGTCATATTGGGGCCTAGTATTTTCCCTATACCCTCATTCCTCTTGCCACCTCGGTGGAGGTCGCATCTGTGATGCTGTAGGGTCTTGAATTCTTACTTCTCTTACAGGAGTCGATTGTGTAGAGCTCGACTGGGCGGATGCTGTCTTGAGTTGCCACTTGAACACTTGGTCGGTTCTGTAGTCCGCTACGTCTCTTTGGAATTTTTTAATTTTACGTTGCTGTACCTCCTGGTCCTTTGCCACTAGATTTTTGTTCAACAATGTGGCAAGCTTCTGAAAATCACTGGATTCTTTAAGGGGATCCAGTTTGAGCTTGATATCTTCAATCTGTTGTTGTACTATTCTTAGTTTCTTTTGAGTAGAAACTTAACTCCTTCTACGCTTCTATTATTGAAAAACTCAAACCATTCGTCCAGTGACTCTTTGTCATCTAGACCATCATTGGGTGGCATATCCCATCTCACCCGTCTCGGTGCTATATTGTCCTTGACATACTGGTCGAAGGTATGTATGTCCCACCAAAGCGATACCTTCTTTTCCATAAGGTGACCCAGTTTTCTAATATGACTGTCTAAGTCTGTGTTGAGCTCCTTTAAGGTAAGGGAACTACATGACCTGTGCTGACATCCAGAAGCTTTATCATTGTTCCAGTGAAGTTACCCATCTGTCCAACATTTCATCCATCACCCCGATACCTGCAAGAGACTGTCCTTTGTTTCCTCACCACCCATTATATTTAGCACTTTTGATGCACACACTGTATAGGATTGGATCACTGTTCAGTGTTTCTGTTTGACTTTTACACTTAGTACTTTGATACTTTGATAGCCACTTTGCATCAGTCTTTGCCCTTATGCATGCATTTACGTTTATGCAATTTTGTTTTGAGGTGCAGGCATTTTGCATCATCTTTTTGAAGCGCTGATCACTCTTTTGTTTTATTTTAGTCATTTTGGTGTATTTGTGGACACTTTAGATCTAGCTGCCTTCATTTGCTTATTTTGATGCCATCCGAGCACGTTCATTTGTTACTCACAGTAGCGCATTAGATCATTCACCCTTACATTGAGCGTAAATCCGTCGGAAAAACCATCTGAGTTTAATTCAGACGGTAAAACTGGTCGTGTGTACAGGACATAAGAGCCAAAAAGGCATTGAGTATCCTTGATAAACCTGAGTGCAAATGGCCCAGAGCCGAAAGTAAAATCAGAGTTTTGACTTCTGGAAAAGCGATCATTCTCCATGATACAGGGTAGGATCGTTGCAAATCCAGCTTGTAAAAACCATAGCAGTCACCAATTTTTGAAAATGTGTACTGACATGTGGAAGAGGGTAACGTTTCTTCAGTTCAGTAGTCGCTACAGGGTCAAAGAGAGTAGTCTTTTCTGCAAAGAATACTGTATGCCTTTGCCTGCAGGAGCGATAGACCCATAAATTCAGGTTCTCGTTGATCAAGTCCTTATTAGCAATTTCAGGTTCAGCTAAAGAGTAGATTTGGAGGAATGCAATCTTGGCGCCAGGTTAAAATTCAATTGGACTTTTTCATAGATATGGTGTAAAGGAGGAGAGTTCACCACCTCCTTTTAGAATGCATCTAAGTAGTTTTAGCAAAATAGTGAGATCTCTTTTTTCTCTATTTCCTCACAGAGAAGGCTCCCAGGTTCGACTAACGAAACTGGCGACCTTAATCTAAGGAAAAAGGATATCTCTCCGAAGGACCTAGTTACATAGTTGCATAGTAGGTGAGGTTGAAAAAATACACAAGTCCATCAATTCCAACCTATAAGTGATATGTTGATTATGGGCCTGTAATGGGGGCATACCCCGGATGATGAGAATTTTTTTTTTTTTTAAATACCCAGGGAAATGGTTGTGAGTAGAAAGAAAGTATTTTGTGTCGCTGGCCTTAATGTAATGGCTAATCTAGCAGCCATCTAAATAGAGATTGAGCCTTTGTGCAAAGGAGTAAAAAACGTTGCAGTTTAAAAATGGCCCAGAGCCCGAAAGTAAAATTGGGATTTAGACTGCTGGGCAAGCTATCATTCTATATGAGACAGGGTAGGTCAAGATAACCCCAACTGCATGCACTTGGGTTTATCAAGGGCCGCCTGTGAAAGAGAAGGCTGTCAGTAGGAGCCCAGGTGGAAGAGAAGGCCCCCATCTTCTGCAGCTTGTGCTTGTAGTAGCTGATTATCTACAGATATCTGCGATGTACACCTCAGCTGGTCTCCGGGCTTGCTGGAGAATCCAAAGGGATGCTTTTGCAAAGATATTCTCATACCCTCTTGAGTTTGCCCACACAGCTGTCTGGGCTGCAAGGAGAAATGGAGCGGATGGGAACTGTGAAAAAATTTGAACTAATTTCAGTCTCCAGAGTAACGACCCAGAAGAGGCACCTTGGGTTCCGACATAAACAGAGCTGTGGCAGAAATTTTGTAGAAGATAACTGTGGAAACCATTGGGCTGCCCAAAGACTGGATATAACCTTTGAACTTCTTGTATCAAAATCTTCAGTTCAGAGATCTACTTAAAATTTGAGTGGTCATTTGTTTTTAGTAGTCTGCATCATGTCTGTGACTTAATGTTGGGCTTTATGCCTGGCAGATGACATAGGCTCACCTGAGGTGCAGAGTCTACGTGGAATCTTTGATTTTACCATAGCATCCAAGGGATGATGTGTTGTGACCCTAGTGGTCACTGGACTATTTTTATACATGTCAGCAGGTTGTGGCTGTTGGGATTGAGCAACCAGGGGACAGCTGCAATGGAGTGGCTATGATGAGGAGACGGGAACATAAATTTGACTGGCCAAAGCTCAGGCAGAGATGGGAGATGTAAAGAATGGTCAATATTCAGGTGGATGTGAGGCAACCAAGAACGGTCAGTGTCCAGGCAGAGGGTTGGGGCTGGCAAGAAGAGTCAGTGCTCAGGCAGAGTTAATGCAAGCGGCAGGCAAGAAGAATCACAAGCAAGTAGACTCAACAGGGACCTAAGACACAGGCTAAATTGGGTGATCCAGGTAGAGCTGGCTGCCAGGATCTGGGATGTAAGTGAAGTTCAAATGCCTTGTGTTAAGGTACTGCTAGGTATTTTACATTTACCATCTGTATACATTACTATGATATTACTTTGAAATGTAATATACTAATAGCATTGCCTTGATAATTAAAGGGGTTGTAAAGGTTTGTGTTTTTTTTCACCTTAATGCATCCTATTTACCTGCTGTGCGCGTCCCCTGGCGTCGTCTTCTCCACGGAGTCTCGGCGTTGATTGGATAGATTGATAGCAGCGCAGCCATTGGCTTGCGCTACTGTCAATCGAATCCAATAACGCGGACGTCATGTCTATGGACGCAGAGTGCATGAGACGGGAGCTCGCCTGCCAGGTAACCCCCTCGGGAGAGAGCTTCCGGGGGGATTAGCTATTGCGGGGAGGACCTGAGACGGCCGCTGAGTGACCCCAGAAGAGGATGATCAGGGCCACTCTGTGCAAAATGAACTGCACAGTGGAGGCAAGTATGATGCATGTTTGGTGTTTTAAAAAAAATTAAGCTTTACAAACCCTTTTAAAAGAGAGGTATGACTATATCTCAGTTCTCGGGCTTAGAGCAGCAGGGGGAAAGCACGTAAGTACGTATGTGTTGTGTGTTTTTTTTTTTTTTAAATAATGCCATACATCTTTTAAAAGTTGTGGGTATTGAAAGTGTATGGTAAACTACACAAATATGAGCTTATGGTGGGATACGTATATACATTTGACAAGTCAGAATGCCACTCAAAGCCTCAAAGTCCATGAAGATATAACTTCACTGTAGGTTTTTAATGTGGCACAGTGCGAGTCCTCTTTTGACCTGGCACCAGCTGGGAGGAATATACAGAATAATTTGTGGCGACACACATGAATTTGTATAAATAATGGCAGTAGGAATACTGTTGGACAATTTAAATATTGAAGAGTGAACACTGAAAGTATTTTCTGCCAGCAGTTTACAAGACCTTCTACATTCTTATTTACTAGATTGTAGTGTCGATTGTTAAATCCTTTATTTTTTATTTTTTTATAGTTTGTGAAGGGTTGTATATTTATTTTTCCTCAGACACTGCCGATAGGGCACTCAGCTTATGTTGTG
The DNA here is from genome assembly GCA_029574335.1 of Rana kukunoris. NCBI lineage: Eukaryota > Metazoa > Chordata > Amphibia > Anura > Ranidae > Rana > Rana kukunoris. The sequence continues at coordinate 190,414,178 of CM056051.1, forward strand.
GCATTGCTTTATCACGAGCGATAGTAACCAATCCAGTGTTCTACAAGTTAAAATTTCAAATGCAGAGTTTTTTTTTTTTAATTTCATAAATTTTAATGCAGGTTCCTGGGTTTTAGTGGTGGTATTATTTCAGTATTATGCTCATCTTATTCGTACAGTATCGACACAGACTTGATATTGAAAGCCTTGGGTTATAGCCTCCTAGTTTCAGGTGATTTGACAACACACCACACTCCATAAGTCCTTGTTTTTTTTGTTGGTATCCTCATGTGATAGACTTCTTCCCCCTTACAGAGAAATCGTTCTTCGCAAGGCAAGTTTATTATTTTATCTTTAAATTATTCAATCAACTCTTCAATCACAATGGAAGTCTTGCATCCTGATCGGTGCAACAGTACCCTGACCCCACGCAGTGGGGTACAGCCTGTAATGTTGCTTCATGCACAAAATCTTGCATGGGCTTTCGCCTTGCCACTTTGTGCAAATTTTGTAGTCAGCGGAAGGGTGCAAATTTTGTAGTCAGCGGAAGGGTGCTTTAAAAGTCCAGGGTAATAGGTCCATCCCTGTGGTGCCCAGTCCCTGAAGACCAATTCAGAGGCTATGCCCAGTAGTGTATTTAGGTTTTGTGCTGCCCTAGGCCTGACTAAACTTCTGCACCTCCTAATTTAAATATGACCCACCCTTTCCTGTCAAGGCCACACCCTGTTTTTTTAAGACCCAACCTGAAATTTTCAGGGGACACACACTAGTTCTCAGGGCCCTAGGGTTGGGCAATGGATTCCCTTAATTTGCATAGTTTTTCTCTCACTTCCTGTTTGGCTATGGAGCAGGAAGTGGAGGGATATCTCAACAATTGGACAGGGTTGGTCAAAAATAAACTGACAGGGGCTATAACCCTCCCTTACTGTATCCAAAATGAAAAAAAAAAGTGTTGATTATAGTTCTACTTTAAGCACAAATTTCTGATTAATTTTATTGAGAGGACTAAGAAAATATAACCATGCCTATGATGCAACATAAACCTAGCACAGTGAGGAAGGTTTGTGGTTCAGGATGATAGGACATTCAAAATTAGAAGCGCACACACACACAGTTGCGGAATGCCGGGCAGAAGCAGAGCGGACGCTTTATAGGGGCGTTAGACTAATTTGCCTAACAGTGTAGTGCAAGCCGGCGGGGACTTTTTTTGTGCTGCCCCCCTGCAAAGTGCTGCCCTAGGCCTGGGCCTTGTTGGCCTAGGCCAGGATACAGCATTGGCTATGCCCACTGTGATGGGCAAAGACTTGACTCTATAAAGAGTGCAGGTAAGACTGCATCTCACTAGACTTAATGGAACTAGGTTTATGAACAGTAACCTAGTAATCTTGTGACTCAAAGCTTGTACAGCTGAAACTGCCTGTAAAAGACACCTTGGATATTTGCCCTTTTAAAAGGAGGATGTATTTTTGGGGAGGCACTTGACAAATTCATTAAAGATGCTACAGGGAAAGCAGGTTCTACTTTCACAGCAGAAGATTCAAAAGTCCCCTCCTTCAGGGGCCTCTATCTCTTCAAAATGCAGAACACCTAATCTCTCTGCCTAAGCTTAAACTTCAAAACCTTCCTTTTTGGGCTAAGACTTGGGCCCAAAACCCACCAAGTTTTCTCCAAAGTCTCCCTAATAAAGGGATGCCTTCACTCCTAAGGCCTGATTCACACCTATGCATTTTTTGCGCTTTTGGCATTTTGCAGATTTTCACTACAGAACGTGTTCCATAGAAAACCACGTAAACTGGACTGGATTGGCAAATTAGCAAAAAGCACTACAAATGCATAGGTGTGAATCAGGCCTAATGCCACAAACACACAATCGGAAAATCCGACAAGAAAACCGTGGATTTTTTTCAGACGGAATCTTGGCTCAAACTTGTCTTGCATCACATGGTCGCAAAAAATTCCGACCATCAAGAACAAAGTAACACACAACGAGTCGAGAAAAATTAAAGGGGTTGTAAAGGTTTTGTCTTTTTTTTTTCTAAATCGGTTCCTTTTTAATCTCGTGCATTGTTGGTTCACTTACCCTTTCCTTTGATTTTCCTTCTAAATGTTTTTGTTCTTTGTTTGAATTTTTCACTTCCTGAGGACAGTAAGTTTTCCACCATCATCCGAGCGGTGGAAAGTCCTTTAGAACAGCTTACTGAATAGCTTATGGAGGAGGAACAGGAAGTGAGAAATTCAGACAAAGAAAACGGAGAATAAAAAAAAAATTATAAAGGAAATGGAAGGAAAAGGTAAGTGAACCAACAATGCACTAGCTTAAAGTAACCTATTTAGAAAATAAAAAACAAACCTTTACAACCCCTTTAAGATCAATAATTCTGAGAGTGCCTCGAATTGGTTCCAATCATGCGTAGGATTTTTTCCTCCAATAACTTTTCTTGTCATAAAATTTGAGATCTAGCTCTCAAATTTTTCTTTGCGGAAATTTCGATGAGTGGGGGAACATCTATTACAGTTTTCCTCTTTCTGGGTCACAGATATCCCAGACCCTTGACCTCTTTCTCTTTTTATCTTTATTGTGTTCTAGCAAAGGGTTGTGCTACTTTTAAGGCTTAGGCTAGTTTACAGATTGGGTTTAATGTTCCCGATCATTTAAAGAGTTGCGTTCTATGGGTTAGTCTAAAGATAATGCTTATGTTAAGGTTTGTGGTTATGGTTTAATTGCAAGTTGACTTTAACCACTTCAGACCCGCGGTATAGCTGAATGACGGCTACAGCGCGGGTCTGAATATCCAACCTGCCGTCAAGACGGCCGCCCCTTTTGGGCGTTCCCAGCGCGCGCTCTAGAGTGCGCTGCGGGGAAGCCCTGTGTTGGCCGTGTCCCTTGGACACAGCCAATCACAGATCGCGGCGAACTGCCAATCAGAGTGGCTGTTTGCGATGCGATCTGTGCGGCGAAAGAGAGATGATCTCACAGATCATCTCTCATTGCTGTTTTTACACAGAGACAGCGTCCTGTCTCTGGAGAGGAGGAGACCGATCTGTGTCCCTTGTACATAGGGACACAGATCGGTCACCCCCCCAGTCACCCCCCCTCCCCCCACAGTTAGAACACACCTAGGATACATTTAACCCCTTCCTCACCCCCTAGTGTTAACCCCTTCAATGTCAGTCACATTTATACAGTAATTGGTGCATATTTATAGCACTGATCGCAGTATAAATGTGAATGGCGCCAAAAAAGTTTCCGATGTGTCCGCCATAACGTCGCAGTACCAATAAAAATCGCAGATCGCCGCCATTTCTAGTAAAAAAATAAAATAATAAAAAATAATAATTCTGTCCCCTATTTTGTAAGCGCTATAACTTTTGCGCAAACCAGTCGCTTATTGCGATTTTTTTTTACCAAAAATATGTAGAAATTGGGATATTTATTATAGCAACAAATAAAAAATATAGTATTTTTTTTCACAATTGTCGCTCTTTTTTGTTTTTAGCGCAAAAAATAAAAACCGTACAGGCGATCAAATACCACCCAAAGAAAGCTCTACTTGTGGGGAAAAAAGGACGTCAATTTTGTTTGGGAGCCACGTCGCACGACCGCGCAATTGTCAGTTAAAGCGACGCAGTGCTGGTAGCTGAAATTTCACCTGGGCATGAGAGGGGTATATGTGCCCAGTAAGCAAGTGGTTAAAGTGTTTGGTTCTTGCTGCAGCTATTGATACTTCTTTGGGATATAAAACCTTATGTTTTTAAGTAGAACTATAGGCAAACCTTTTTTTTATTTTATTTTGGATAGAGAAACGGAGAGTTATAACTAACCCCTGTCATATTCTTTTTTCGCCATCTGTCTCTCATTGCATAGATTTGCCTTCACTTCCTGTCCCATAGCCAAATTGGAAGTGAGAGGAAATCCTGAAAATTAAGGGAATTCCTTGGGGACCTCCAGGTCACCAGAACTAGTGTCCCCATTGGAACATTTCCCCTCTGTTACTTTTCTGGGGACAACCCAAAATGTGGGACTTTCTTTTACTTTCAATGATAATGGTAAACAGGACAAAAACAAAGAAGGTGACACAGACGGCAATAAAAACTGACAACATTTTTAATCTTGCTGCACTCTATCCAAAAGGGGGTTGGAATAGAACTAGGGCTATATGGACCCCAAAGGCCCAAAAGACCATGGGAGGGAGGGGGCGGAAGAACTATATTGGTGCTGGATAGAGAAGAATACGTTTGCAGAGTAGTAGAAGTAAAAGATATATATATCAGTTTATTAACATGGTATCAAAAAAGTAAATATCCATCTATCCAAAAGTAAAAAAAAAAAGATTTGCCTTTAGTTATACTTTAGGGGGTTGTAAAGGCAGAATGTTTTTTATCTTAATGCATTCTATGCATTAAGATAAAAAGCCTGTGTGCAGCGGCTGCCCCAGCACCCCTAATACTTACTTACCTGAGCCCCATCTCTATCCAGTGATGTCCATGAGTGCCTCCTTCTTTTTATAGGGGCAGCAAAGCTGAGCTGCAGCTCTGTGTGTCCATTCAGACACAAAGCCCCTATTCAACCCTGTTCCCTCTCCCTCCTGATTGGCTAACTGACTTTAATTGACAGCAGTGGGAGCCAATGGGATGCTGCCGTGTCTCAGCCAATAAGGAGAGAGAGGGGGAGAAGCCAAACCAGGGCTCTGTGTATGAATGGACACACAGAGCTGCAGCTCGGCTGCTCCCATAGAAAGATGCCTGCTGTGGGGGCACTTGACTGGAGGGAAGGGGCCAGGAGAGCCAAAAAGGGACCTAGAAAGAGGAGGATCTGGGCTGCTCTGTGCAAAACCACTACACAGGGCAGGTAAGTATAACATGTTTATTGTTTTTATAGAAAAAGAACTAGACTTTACAATCACTTTAAGGTTTGCTAAGTTGGTTTCTTGGTCATTATTTTAATTTTTTTTGAGGTGAATATTCATGGAGATGAACTGGGTTCATTAGGCTGAAGTTCCAAAGAGAAAGTGACCTCCAAAAGAATAGGCTTGTCTGTTTCGTAACCCCAGCCTCCAACAACACTCATTCACGTGCTGGTGGGCTCACTGCCTGGTAATTTGTATAAATACCAATAATCATAATGTATAATGCCGCGTACACACGATCATTTTTTGTGATGAAAAAAAGACGACGTTTTCTGTGAAGTAAAAAACGACGTTTTTGAAGCGTCACTTTTCAAAGACGATGTTGCATACACACCATCGTTTTTTTCACAAAAAGCGAGGTTACGTTCACCACTCTTTTCCATTGAAGCTCGCTTCATAACTAGATTCTGGGCATGCGCGGGTTGAAAAACGTCGTTTTAAACGACGTTTTTGCTACACACGGTGACTTTTTGTGAACCAAAAAACGACGTTTTGAAAAACGACACAAAAAATTCAAGCATGTTGGAATTTTTTTTTTGTCGTTTTTTTTTAAGACAAAAAACAACGTTTTGCCCACACACGATCAATTTAAATTACGTTTTAAAAAACGATGTTTTTTTTCATCGCAAAAAACGACCGTGTGTACGCGGCATTTCTGTTGTACCCAAAATTAAAAAAAAAACTTCTAGCTGATCTGTGCTTACAAATGCTTGAAGTTGCATAAATCAACCTAGGTAAAGCTTATTTATTTAATAAATAAATACCTTATGGTCCTGCCAGTCCACAAGCCTTCATCCAGGTGTATAACTAGGCTGATTAACCTTCAGTGAATTCACTGCAATGTTCTCACCCTCCTCACCCGTTTGGATCTCAGTACAGTGTTGCCCTGTTCCTCTTCCTTACAGGTTCAGCAACACTTGTATAATCTAGACCTGTACAAAGCAGGAAGCTAAAGACTTCTCAAGTGTGTATCAGGCACAACAAAAAGAGAAAATGACAGCTACTCTGTCTTTTCTACAATTATTAGGGAAAGGAGCACTACTGTGGGACAGTTCAGAACAGATGAATAATACAAATGAACTTCTCCTCCATACAGAGAAATGTCAAAATTAAGTGACCTGGTGCCTGTCAAACTACATCAAACTTCCTGACTTGCATTATTGAAAAGCTGTATTTAGTGAAAAGGCTTAATATTGCGTACACACACATGTCAAAATTGATGCATGAATAAATGTGATCTACAGTGTCGGTTGCGGTTTTGTGGTATTTTTCTTGGAAAGTGAAGAAGGAAACCAACCCAGATATTCTTACCTAGGCACTGGATGATGGTGGTGTTGTTGTGGTTGGTGGTGTTGTTGTGGTTGGTGGTGTTGTTGTGGTTGGTGGTGTTGTTGTGGTTGGTGGTGTTGTTGTGGTTGGTGGTGTTGTTGTGGTTGGTGGTGTTGTTGTGGTTGGTGGTGTTGTTGTGGTTGGTGTTGGTGTTGTTGTTGTGGTTGGTGGTGTTGGTGTTGGTGTTGTGGTTGGTGGTGTTGGTGTTGTTGTTGTGGTTGGTGGTGGTGTTGTGGTTGGTGGTGGTGTTGTGGTTGGTGGTGTTGTTGTGGTTGGTGGTGGTGTTGGTGTTGGTGTTGTTGTTGTGGTTGGTGGTGTTGGTGTTGGTGTTGTGGTTGGTGGTGTTGGTGTTGGTGTTGTGGTTGGTGGTGTTGGTGTTGTTGTTGTGGTTGGTGGTGTTGGTGTTGGTGTTGTGGTTGTTGGTGTTGTTGTTGTGGTTGGTGGTGTTGGTGTTGTTGTTGTGGTTGTTGGTGTTGTTGTTGTTGTTGTGGTTGTTGGTGTTGTTGTTGTGGTTGGTGGTGTTGGTGTTGTTGTTGTGGTTGGTGGTGTTGGTGTTGTTGTTGTGGTTGGTGGTGTTGTTGTGGTGGTTGTGTTGTTGGTGGTGTTGTTGTGGTTGGCGGTGTTGTTGTTGGTGGTGTTGTGGTTGTTGTTGTGGTTGGTGGTGGTGTTGTGGTTGTAGTTGGTGGTGGTGTTGTTGTGGTGGTTGTGGTTGGTGGTGTTGTTGTTGTGGTTGGTGGTGTTGTTGTTAGTGTTGTTGTTGGTGGTGTTGTTCAGGATTTATATAGAGCCAGCAATTTACGCAGCGCTTTACAATATAAAGGGGAGACAATACAGTTATAATACAATAAAATACAAGAGGATGGAGAGGGCCCTGATCAGAAGAGCTTACAATCTAAAAGTTATGCCTCCAGTGTACATATGCAGGAAAAACAGGTAATTTTAACGGATAATTTTTTTATACAGGTTTCCAGACCGGTATACAGCTTGTGTATTACATTATTTCTTGTGTACCGCCATTGTACTATATAC